>OZ059785.1:356873-1556873 GCA_964057025.1 Standfussiana lucernea
CCATTATCCTATAGTGCCTAGGGCCTCAAATAGGTTAAAACACGGAATCAGACAAAGACCAGTGACCAAAAATCCTCATCAAAAAATATTAATTAATCTAATCTGAAATTAATATTTTTTATTAAATAATAAGATTATTAATTTGAGTGTTTGATTAACTATGTCAAAATAAATAATAAAACAATAAAATTAAATCAAAAAGTTCTTATGCCTATGCCAATTAATAACGCCAGGAATCATGATTAAGATTACTTTTTTAATCATGATTATTTTATCTGATTAAAATATATCAAATTAAATAATTTATTATTGGCAACACCAGTGATAAGAATGGTCGAAAAGCTGACTACGCCTACACATTCTGCGTGACACACAACCGCTAGTAGCGGCAGTGCGGCAGTGAGTCGGGCCTCACCTGGCGGAAGTCTGCGCTGAAGGCGTCGTCGTGCAGCGAGCGCGCGTGCTTGAGCCGACCGGCGCGCACCAGCGCCGCGTGCGGGAACGGCTCCTCCGGCAGGTACACGCGCGCCTGCTTGCCGACCGACACCCACTCGGCGAGGATGTTGCTGTAGGCCAGCGACGAGTCGGCCACCGCGACACCACGTACAGCGGCACCGACGCCAGCCCCGCCGTGTCCAGGTGCGCTGACAGGCACTCCAGCAGGTCGTACAGCACGCCCGACGGGTACACCGGGCACAACACCGAGCCGCCGCCGCGCAGCGTCACCGTGGCGTGCACGCACAGGTCGCCCAGCATGTGGTCCGGGTTGTGCGCCGGCGTCTGCGTCAGCGCCGCCAGCACCAGCAGGTCCGCGCCGCGCAGTGCCGCCTGGTTGATGGGCCGCGGGTGCGTCGTCAGCGTCGACGAGCCGCTCACGTACGCCACCTGCGGAGTGCGGGACGGTCAGCGCGCTTCCGGCCGCGACGCGACGCGGGACGCAGTTTCGTTACTTACCTTCTCGTGTGCGGACCGCAGCACCCAGTTGGCGGAGCCGAGGCAGAAGCCGGAGCTGACGGCCGTGGCGTCGAGCGCACCGTAGATGTCGACGCGCTCGTCGTAGCCCACCACGCGCACGCGCGCCAGCGCCCGCGCGATGTTGGCGGGCGCGAAGAGGCGGCGCCAGGCGCGCGGGCGCGCGGCGTGCGCCAGCGGGGCCGGCAGCACGTGCAGCAGCTCCTTCCAGCGCCGCGCCGCGCCGCCCGCGCCCCCCGCCTCGCCGCCCGCGCCCGACACCCACTCGGCGAGCTCCTCGAGGTAGAAGCGCCCGATCTGCAGTGTGGGCTCGGTGGCGTACACCTGCCCTTTGAACCCAGTGTCCTCGGTGATGAAAGGAAGAGCCATCATGCATGTGTAGTTAGAGATGAGGATCACATCTAGTTGCGAGAAGTCCACAACCTTGTCCAGTGGTGGACAGAATTCTGGGATGCTGTCCACAAAAACACGTCCACAGCATTCTTTTAGTTCCTTAAAAAAAACATAAAACATTACTATACACCTAATTTACATGTCTGTTTAACCAGTTCTGTTCAGTTATTCAAGTGATCAATCACATTGAGCAGAGGTGCATCACATTCCAATACAAACATGGGCGTCGGCATCGCCAGGGGGGCGAGGGGGGGAGGGGCTGCTGCAAAATACATTCTTCACAAAGGCTCCTTTTTTCGACCTCTGGATTGGCACTCCTATTGGATTGTTGCATGATAAACAGAGGCTGAAATTAATTAGGGAGACCAATTTTACTTGCATCTTAGCTGTTGAATCTTGGCTTTGTCTATAGGTCGCCCAAGTAACTGGTAGGTCGGGCAAGGCAACCTGTCAAAAAATGCTATCAAAAAATTTTCGAGCTCACATCGCTGGTTCTTCAGACAACCAACTGTCTCCTTCATGAAAGATTCATACAATTCTAACCTGGCCAAGGCAGTGTCCAAAAATTTTCGAGCTCGCTCTTGCAGTCTACTTCCTCTTGAAATCAACTAACTCCTGTATGATGATGACGGAACGAAATTATTCTAACCTTCAAGATGGCAAGATGTCAACATTTTCGAGTTCGAGGGACACTATTTTTGTTTGATGTTCAATGTTGGTAAACAAACCCCTTCAAGTAGCGGATCGTTGAGATGTGGCGGCGTGTAGTTGGGCAGGGAGGCGAGGCGCGTACTGGGCACGGGCGGCAGCGGCAGGAAGTTCAGCACGGAATGGGCCGACAGCCCGCAGTCTAGCATGATCAACAGCTCCTTGAATGACAGCACGAAGCACGGCTTCGCCGCATCGCTGCTCAGGCAGTACTGGTGATGGCGGAAAAGTACTGCTTATGGACATTATACAATAACACAACCCTATAAACTAACTTTATTACCGGCTACTACTTACGAGCTTCATCTTATCCACGTTCTATCTTGGTATAACCTATATTAAATTGATTTCATTATCAGGGCATAGTATTTGGAATGGAAAGAAGGCTTATCTTTGAACAATAGTAATTAACATTTTAACAACATAATATTATAGGCTCTGATTGCGACTGTTTCAAATTAAAAACAAATTAATTCTACGCTCAACAACACTTGACAACAAAACCGCAGATTATAAATAAAGAAAACGCAGTGTTGCCCTACTTGCCCTTGCCAATCAACTGTCAAACAAAAAAAAAACCGAAACTAAATCTTTTGGCGCGTGGCCAAAATCAGAACTAAACTATCTTGATTTTTCAATCCATTTCATAAAACAATTTCCTTAAATAATACAATTAATAAATATTTACAAAAATAAAAACTTTATAGTAATTGTTTAATCATGTTATCTTCATATTTCACAAAAGTTTAGCTCTAAGGTTCTTTTGACTTGGCTTGGCCTTGTTTTGGCCATGTTTTGGCGTTTGAATGACAATGACAAGAGGCCGCCGTTGGCATAGAGAAATATGCTCTAGAATTTGCATAGACGACCGACCGCGACCTTAATAATTATGATTAAGGTGTCAGGGTAGCCCGCGAAATTCAAATTTTCTTATGTTTTTTGTAATTTACCGGCCAGTGTCAGGCTGTACATCGAACAATATATGATTTGCGGCCGTAATATGTATGTATTTACAGAATTATAATCAGCTAGCGACCCGCCCCGGCTTCGCACGGGTAGGACTAATCTATGTATGTATAGCTGATGACTTCTGGAAGATAGATGGGGGCGGTCATGTGACAAAGTTTTAGCAGATAACTAAAGGGTGGGCAGCACATCAGGCTTTACTTTGTTTTATGCATCATAAGATTGCTTTATAGGTAAACACGCTCCTATTATTTAAACTTGAGTAATTTTTATGTTTGAACTCACTTATCTCAGAAACCAATCATATTCGACTTGATCATTTGTTTGCGACAAAAAGGCCTGTCCTGGACCAACTATGTGACTTCGTCAATGTGTTCTATCCAGATCCTTTCAACCAACTTCAATATATTTGGTACAAAATAAAGTTATTTGTAAGATTTATTTTATAATTTCTTGCTTAAACTTCGCTTTTTTTGTTTTGCTACTGTGGTCTCACTTCTGAGCAAGACTTCCCCGAATTCCTTCTAGGAACTCTTTTCCTGCGTCACCTTGAATAATTCTGTCTTGTCTTTTTAAACCGAAAATGCTGCGTTCCATTGCTACATTGCCTTTCGGCAATCTCCAAGGCGGAAATTAGCCGCACAGGTCAATCTTCGAAATTAAGCAACGATTTCTGAGATGAGGTCCGTGGATGGGTGGCAATACACATTTCGAGGTCCCTCCGTTTCTCGGAAAGCACGCGACACTGTTGGTCACAGCCGGCTTTTGAAGATCTTTATCAGTAATTATAGGCCCGAAAGTGTCTGACAACCATTATCAAATGTATCAAGGCGTATCGTATTACCCAGTAACTGGGTTGAGGAGGTCAGATAGGTTCGATGTAAAATACTGGCATTCACTGCACCTGACTGGAAGCAGACCCCAATATAGCTGGGAAAATGCTGGGAAATGGATGATGACCTTGCTCGTGATTCGCCAGTCCCTATTTATTTTTTTATTATTAAACTTAGACACTATCATTACAGGAAGACCCCAATACAATAGTGGTTTGCAAACAACCAGATGAGAATCAACTTACAGCTAATACTAAAGCTAACATTAAAAGCTAATATTTAAAGTAATTTATTAGCAAATTGTATTTATTTTTGTCTTGCCCGGCAGGAATTCTCGTAATAAGTAGTTTGAAAGAAGTACCACTTTTGTTATCAATTCAAAGATGCATTGACCTCGTTTATGCAAAATCAAGAGCTTGGATGGGTCTGGTTGATGGTAATAGGCTCGTCCCCCATTACATGTGTCGTGATTCATTGTAAATTCTTGCAATGTTATAATAATTATTCTAATTCAGTAGCTGTTTTGACTTTAAATTTTAACGGTTCCAGTTTATAAATCTTTGATTATTTTTGATAATTTCGGTACCTTATTCATACTGTGCATTTTAATTAATGAGCTTGGTAATAATTGTATGACAATCATAATGATTGTCATGTAATTATTATTAGGATCATGTTTAGTTCAGTTGTTGTATCGATTTATGTAAAGTTGGAAGGGGACATCCCCTCCAAACTCGCAATGGCGGCGATGGCTGGCCATGGAAAATCAGTTGTTCGGTGACCATGGAATGGTGAAGTCCATCCTACAAAAGATCGCGCGTGTTGGAATATTATAATAAGAAATATAATAGTTATTGGTGTGAATATAGGAAGTTTTATTTTAAGTCAGAAGTGCGCAAGACCTGCGAGCCATGTCGGCCAAAAACCGTAAGTAATTAATGAATTCTTTATATATACGTATATAAAGAATTCATTAATTCATTATATTTGTATCCGTAAAATTCAGTGAGCGGTCAGTATTGTATTATTTAGTCTCATGATTCTGTAGTAATCATTGTAGCGTATTTCCTAGATTATTGATAGTAGTTGTGCCGATGCACGTGATACCTTTGATCGAGGCTACTCCTCGATAGGGTTAACATTGCATTGGACTGATTCTGTAATTAGTGAATAGTTAAATTGGTTGGCCCGATACGCGTAGTACCCTTGGTCGAGGCTACTCCTCGATAGGGTTAGCGTTGCTGGACTAATTAATTATATAATGAGTAAATAGTCTGGCCGATGCTCGTGGTGCCTTCGGTTGAGGCTACTCCTCGATAGGGCTACCGTTGCATTGGACTGATTATATAATGAATAAGAGAATTAAATTGAATTTCGCTACAAGATTTCACTTCAAACGGTCTGTATATTTAGTTATGAGTCTTTGTTCCACTCACTGAATTTTCTGATCAGCCATACAGTATGTTTGATTTGTGTGACCTGTAATATAATGTGTAGATTCCTATGCGGCGTGCACTTTGGTTCAGCCATGTAGGTGAGCTGTCCAGAGATGTACGAGTGTGGTGTAGACCCCTATGCGGCGTGCACTTTGGTTCAGCCATGTAGGTGAGCTGTCCAGAGATGTACGAGTGTAGTGTAGACGCATATGCGGCGTGCACTTTGGTTCAGCCATGTAGGTGAGCTGTCCAGAGATGTACGAGTGTGGTGTAGACCCCTATGCGGCGTGCACTTTGGTTCAGCCATGTAGGTGAGCTGTTCAGAGATGTACGAGTGTGGTGTAGACCCCTATGCGGCGTGCACTTTGGTTCAGCCATGTAGGTGAGCTGTCCAGAGATGTACGAGTGTGGTGTAGACCCCTATGCGGCGTGCACTTTGGTTCAGCCATGTAGGTGAGCTGTCCAGAGATGTACGAGTGTGGTGTAGACCCCTATGCGGCGTGCACTTTGGTTCAGCCATGTAGGTGAGCTGTCCAGAGATGTACGAGTGTGGTGTAGACCCCTATGCGGCGTGCACTTTGGTTCAGCCATGTAGGTGAGCTGTCCAGAGATGTACGAGTGTGGTGTAGACCCCTATGCGGCGTGCACTTTGGTTCAGCCATGTAGGTGAGCTGTTCAGAGATGTACGAGTATAGCTTAGAGTTCTGTGAGGCTTGTTCTATACAGGCATGTAGGTGAGTTGCAGTTTACAGATTAAGGTAGGCACTTGTGTAATCTCATACAGCCATGTAGGTGAGCTGTAGTTTAAAGTAGGCACTTATGTAATCTCATACAGCCATGTAGGTGAGCTGAAGCATAAAGTAGGCATTTGTGCAATCTCATACAGCCATTTAGGTGAGCTGTAGTATACAGTTTAAAGTAAGCACTTGTGTAGCTTTATACAGCCATGTAGGAGAGCTGTAGTGTTAATTTAGATTGGTATTTGATTGTTGGTGTAGAAAACGAGAGCTACACTCCAGAGCGACCTCGATCAATGACACGACGAAGACTACGGTCTCCCTCTGGTGAATCCGACGAGTCACGTATGCCTAGGAAAAAGTCTAGGACTAAAAGAGGAATGTCTGCGGATGACCTGTTGAAGATATTATCTGCACTGCCAAACAATTCAAGTAAAAGTACTCATACGACCAATGTGTTACCCGAGTTTGATCCTAACAATAAATCCCAGGATGTCGAACGGTGGTTGAGGAAAATGAATCAGTGCGCTGTAATCTATGGGTGGGATGAGACCCAAACCATACATTACGCGCTTCAAAAATTATGTGGTCTAGCAAAACAGTGGTACGAGTCTCTTCCATCGCTCAATTTCTCATGGGAGGAGTGGCAAATTAAATTTAAGAAAGCGTTTCCAAATGATGTAAATTTTGGTAAACTACTGGAAGAAATGTTACACCGAAAATCTTACACAGATGAAACCCTTAGAGATTACTTCTATGATAAATTATCTTTACTAAGTAGGTGCGAGATTGTCGGTCGTAAGGCAGTTGATTGTATTATATATGGAATCTCTGACAATTCCATTAGAAATGGGGCTCAGGCTCTTAAATGTGAAGAGCCTGAGGATCTACTTAATTACTTAGCATCGCAACAGCAAACCCTAACGAAGGAACTTGTGCAAGGATCATCCGATCGATCTGTTAGAAAGCGAGATTTTCGTGCTAGTAATAACGATCAGAATAGGGTTTTGTCATCAAATAGGCCAACTGAAGGTACTTGTTTTAATTGTGGCGAGCGCGGGCACACTTACGCTGCTTGTAACAAACCTTTGATAAAATGTGTCAAGTGCAACAGGGTGGGTCATAATTCGAACAGATGTGCTAGGAAGCCTTTACAGGACGCCAATAGACAGACTACTCAGAATGCGGTAAAAAGGGTTCTTAAAGTAATTTCTGAATCGCATATTGGTAATAAATTAAATCCCGAAACTTCAAAAATAGTCGTTGAAAATAACCCTATAAGCAATAACAACAAATTTAATAAAATTGCTTGTGTTAATGGCACTCTACTTAATGTTTATATTGATTTTGGGAGCGAGTGTATTATGATCAGGAATTCAGAAGCTAAGAGCCTTGGTCTTTCTGAGCGCCACGAATTACTACCAACTATAAAAGGTTTCGGCAATTCCAATGTCAAGCCAGAGTTTCAGTCCATCATTCAGATTAAAATTGATGAAATAGAAAGTGAACTGAGTGTTTTGGCTGTTGATGATGAATTATTGGATGCTCCAATGTTAGTAGGACAGAACTTTACTGAGCTGCCGTCTGTAATGGTAATGAAAGATAGTGAGAGGCTTAATTTTTACCAAGCTCCTTGTGGTGTCTCTGGCGATAGGGACACGTTACTCGATCTTTATGTTGCTAAAGATATCGTCGTATCAAAAGGAGGGTTAGTAGAAATATATACACGCGAATCATATACGGGTGACATATACTCCAATGGAGGCACTAGAATGAGTCCAAACCAGGAGTACTACCTACACCAGGGATGTTATAGAATAGAGGGCAGTAAAGGAATCACATTTGTTACTGCTTTGACAAGTACTCCTATTAATTTCAAAGCAGACAAACTAATAGCTACAGTTATACCCATTAAAGAGACTAAAACGTTGATTGTGCGGTCGGTTAAAAATCATAGTGAGTTGTCGCCTTTAAACGAATCTGATATTAAAGTAGGACATGGCTTAGATGAAAACGTTCGCGATAACTTATTCAAACTCTTGCAAAAGTATAGAAACTGTTTCGCTGCTAATCTTAGCGAGTTAGGCTGTGCAAAAGGCACTGTAATGAATATAGACTTGCAGGATAAGGCTCCAGTTGTCTACAGTCCTTATCGTCTGTCACATCATGAGCGTCAAAAAGTTAGGGATATAATCAGTGATTTGGTTAAAAATGATATCGTTCAAGAGTCTGATTCAAATTATGCCAGCCCCATACTGTTAGTGAAAAAAAAGGACGGGGAACCTCGGCTTTGTGTTGATTATCGGGCGCTTAATAATAAAACTGTAAAAGACAAATACCCATTGCCGTTAATTGACGATCAACTTCCCAATCTAAGTGGCAACAAGTTTTTTATAACTTTAGATTTAGCTTCGGGCTATTATCAGATACCAATGGGAGAACAGAGCCGTCACCTGACTGCGTTCGTCACCCCGGACGGACATTATGAATTTAAACGTATGCCGTTCGGGTTGGCAAACGCTCCCTCTGTATTTCAAAAAAATGATAAATCGTCTATTGGGTTCACGTAGATTTACATCCGCACTAGCGTACATGGATGACCTCCTTATTCCATCGGCTTCCATAAACGAAGGTTTTAATCGACTAGAGGATGTACTTAGCGTGATTCAAGAGGCCGGACTTACACTGAAGCTTTCAAAATGTAGTTTTTTTGATAACAAAATTGAATATTTAGGGTACGAAATTTCGTCGGAGGGGATAAAGCCTAGCGAACGAAAAATTTTGGCCGTCCGAGATTTCCCAGTGCCGCGTAATGTGCACGAAGTAAGGCAGTTCCTCGGTCTGGCAAGTTATTTTCGCAGATTTGTGAAAGGATTTGGAGAAATTGCCAAGCCCTTAACAACTCTCCTCAAAAAGGATTTACAGTGGCGATGGAATTGTGAAGAGTTAAAGTCCTTCACAACTCTAAAAAACCGTCTAATCGAACGTCCGCTGTTGGCTTTATACAACCCAGAGTTGGAGACTGAAGTGCATACAGATGCTAGTGCTCTCGGCTTGGGTGGTATTCTGATGCAATGGCAGCTTTCTCCCAGGGTGTTGAAACCCATTGCCTACTTTAGTAGACAAACCACACCCGAAGAACATCATTTCCACTCTTACGAGTTAGAAACGTTAGCCGTGGTTTGCTCTTTAAAGAAATTCCGCCCTTATCTTTTAGGACTTAATTTCTCTGTTTATACAGATTGCAATGCGTTGCGAACTACCTTGACTAAAAGAGACCTAATTCCTCGTATAGCACGTTGGTGGTTGCAAATTAGCGAGTACAACTTTACCATTGAGTATCGGCCAGGTAGTCGAATGAGCCATGTCGATGCTCTGAGTCGGAATCCTCCGAATGAAGATATTACTAACCAGATCGTAAAAACCTTGAACATAAGCACAGATAACTGGATACTCACCCTGCAGATGGCAGATCCCAAACTCGAGCTTATTTTCAAAATCCTAAAACCCAATGTCACTGAAGAAGTTGCAGAAATAAAAAAGAACTACGCTATTAAGAACCATTCGTTACATAGGAAGGTTGGGGAGGAGTTTCGTTTAGTCATTCCCAAGGACGCTAGGTGGCAAGTTTGCAAGGCCAATCATGATGACGTAGGTCATTTTGGATATGCTAAGACACTAGAGCGAATTCAGGGTCGGTACTGGTTCCCAAAATTAAGGCGTTTTGTTAAAAAATATGTTGCAGCGTGTATAGACTGTGCATATAATAAAGACAATGCACCCCGGCTTCGCACAGGTCTTTTGCATCCCATACATAAAGTGGAAAAGCCCTTCCACACGCTCCATTTGGACCACTTGGGTCCATTTGTGCGGAGTAAGTCTAGCAACTGCTATATTTTGACAATAGTGGCCGGTTTTACGAAATACCTCTTTGCCAAACCAGTAAAAGACTCAAAAACCAAGAGTGTTATTAAAGTTCTGGATAATTTGTTTTGCGATTTCGGCGTACCGTATCGAATTATTTCGGATCGCGGCACGGCTTTTACTTCGGCTCAATTTAAGACTTTTTGCAACAGTAAAGGAATCAAACATATCCTTAACGCAGTTGCATGTCCCAGGGCAAATGGACAGGCTGAGAGATTCAATCAAACGATCCTCGCAGCTTTGTCTACACAAAATTTTGGCAAGGATGAACGTGTTTGGGACGAACAGCTGGGTCCAGTGCAATGGGGTATAAACAATACGGTCAATGCCACGACCAAGAAAAGTGCATCGGAGTTGTTATTTGGGATAAAACTAAATGGTCCTATTGATAACAGGTTAACAATTGAGACCCTTGAACCTAGTGAATCGACTTCTCACACGGCAACTTTCACAGACATTAATCCCACTGAAATTAGCAACAATAATTTTCCCAATATCAGTACCAATGTCGAAAGCTCTTCTGATGTTACGTTTGATACCAGTAATGACAATCAATCCCCGTCGACCCCTCTAAATACCTCCACTCTTAATAAAACACCCGAGACCCCTTGTCCACTTTCTTCTACTTTACCCAATGTTTCAGTGGACAATGAACTCTCTAAACCACATTTGCCAATTTGCTCCAAGCAGTCTGCGGAAATTGATAGGATTAGGGGGGAAGCTTCAATTAACATTACAGAAAGCCAAATTCGTCAAAAGACAGTTTATGATAAGAACAGGTCTCCAGCACCTTCATATTACGTAGGCGGCTTGGTAAAGATCACTAGGACAAATTTTAAGAATGATGGTAAAAGCAAAAAGCTTTTACCAAAATTCGTAGGTCCTTATAGGATAACAAAATGCTTAGGAAATGACCGTTATAAAATTACAAATGTCCCCGGTTTTAAAGAAAGAAAATACGAGTCTGTTATAGCGGCAGATAGGATACGGCCTTGGATAAATATCCAAGCGCTAGAAGTTAATGAATCTTCTAGCTCTTCTACATCGGACTCTGACAATAGTTCAGATAAAGAATAATCTGATTAGCAATAAAAAAATATTAGGATTTGCTGCGACCATTTGTTTTGGTTTTGTTTTCGTGCATAATGACATGATCAGAGTTTGTTAGAGATAGTATTATAGATTTATCTACAAATAATTTTGTAGTATGTAAAATATTGAGAATATTTGATTCCAGCAATGTATTCTAAATTATGATAGTATATTCTGTTGTAGTATTGATAGGATCTGTTTCAATCTATGTTTATATTGTATTCAAATTTGACCTTAGATGGTTATTGTTTATAGTATTACTTTGTAATAAAATGCAAGTATGTATTATGACAAGATTATTTCGAATGTCGTGATTTATTGCGTGCATCGGAGTTTTGCACGCAGTCGGACGGCCGAATGTCGTGATTCATTGTAAATTCTTGCAATGTTATAATAATTATTCTAATTCAGTAGCTGTTTTGACTTTAAATTTTAACGGTTCCAGTTTATAAATCTTTGATTATTTTTGATAATTTCGGTACCTTATTCATACTGTGCATTTTAATTAATGAGCTTGGTAATAATTGTATGACAATCATAATGATTGTCATGTAATTATTATTAGGATCATGTTTAGTTCAGTTGTTGTATCGATTTATGTAAAGTTGGAAGGGGACATCCCCTCCAAACTCGCAATGGCGGCGATGGCTGGCCATGGAAAATCAGTTGTTCGGTGACCATGGAATGGTGAAGTCCATCCTACAAAAGATCGCGCGTGTTGGAATATTATAATAAGAAATATAATAGTTATTGGTGTGAATATAGGAAGTTTTATTTTACATGGTACTTTAACATTACTGGAAAAATGTGGGTGTGCTATTAATGACACACCTCTGCCTAACCCTTCTGGGAAATACAGATGAAATGTTATGTTATACAGTAACATAACAATTATGTTGTTGATTGGCAGTACATCATATGGCAGCTTCAGATAGCTCATGTATGTACCCATTGAGAGTCATCTTCTAATGAACCCTCGTAGTCGTTAAGAATTATTTTGTTGCGCGAGTTATTTGCATTCTGTGATATTTCCTAAGTTATTCATCTAAATTAAACGGTGTAAAGGGCATTTTGGTCACAATTAAACGCTAAAGATGACTACAATATTAATTTTGTTAAGGATTAATACTATTTCAGTAAAAACACCTTCGCAAATAAAGTATCATTTTTGACTAAATATTTAAATAAAAAAATGGTTATTGTGAGTCAACCTTAAAAGATAGACATAAATGCTATCGCGCACTTTTTTTTGAAGAATAATTCCCTATTACATTAATTTTGTGTAACTTTTTATGTAACATTTAGGCAGCGCACGTCACGAAAGCGTTCGCCCATGACTTCGTCCGCAAAATTGAGATGTTTCTGCTAATAAGCATGATTTAAATATAATTTATAGCCTACAGCACCCACGATTAATGTAGCTTTCTATCAAAGAATGAATCGGATCAGTAGTTCCGAAGATTACCCCCTATATATAAACTTACAAACAAACTTTTTACCTCTTTATAATATTACTAGCTGACCCGTGCCCACTTCGTTGGGCGGTAAACATTTTAACTTGTGATGAAATTATGAGTGTGGTTCGGTTAGTACTGAGTGCTATGATTTATTTCCTGATTGCCAAAAGGAGGGTTTTGTTTTTATTGCATATGTATGTATGTATTTGCATGCCACTTAGACGCTGCGCACGTTCAGCGCTAGATTCCCGATCACGGGCCTGCGATGTTCTCCAGCTTTGGTTAGCAAACCGCTGTGAACGCTCGGAGCTAGATTACCCAGCGCGTGCTTGCGAAATATTTTCTCTATTTCTCGAGAGGCGCTGATAATTTTCAAGAGCAAACACTTCCGTACGGCGTACTCGAGCTGCTCTTGTCTGGGATGTCTGACGGGTAAGTTGTGATTTCCTTTAAACAGAAATACCACAGCTTCGAACTCGAAGAATGAGAACGAAGTAGTATATTTTGTGTTTTAAGAAATCGAGCAACCAAAACAATTTTAAAGACCAACAACATCCATCCAACTGCTTACAACTCATCTACCTAACGACGAAATTTACACTGGGGGGTTGTCGCAGCGCCCCCGTCAGGGGGCCATGGAGCATACCACCACCGCGGTATCTCTTTCGAACAACCCGCAGCACCCGGCAGGCATCGGCCCTTGCGGGCCCCTTCCCTTTGCTGACATCTCTTTGAGGCGCGCGTGGAACATGAACGCGCCGTCGACACGGCCTGTCGTCCTAAGACGGAGGGGCGTCGGGGGCCACCACGTGGCCCCCGACGCCCGGTGCGTCTCCCGCGGCGACTGGGACGTGAGGAGGAACGCTCTCTCTCACGTTCCGCCTCCTCCTTTGCTAGCATGACTGCTTCGCAAAAGGAGGTGACGGCTTCCCATTCCGTCTCGCTCCGGACCATGGCTCGAACCAGGGCCGGACGCGAGAGGTCGCCGCCGCCGATCACCCATGGACCATATGGAGTATGCCATATGGATGTATGGGCATATGGAGTAGTAATTCACCCGCGCTTTTAAACAGCCTTCCCGATTCACATCGTAGGTCACTCGATTTTCACGCAGGGAATGATGTGTCCAAGGTTCTAGGTCTTTCATGGGAACCTTCTCAGGATAAGTTCTTCTTCACTTCCACTCAAGTAGTCGAGAAATGTACTAAGAGAAATATACTCTCGATAGTCGCACGCTTATTTGATGTTCTCGGTCTAGTCGCTCCCGTGATCTTCTACGCCAAGTTGCTCATCAAGGAGTTATGGCTGAGCACTATCGATTGGGATGATGCCGCTCCTGACGATTTAGTTAAACGTTTTTCCCTTACTGGATACCTTTCGGATACCACGCCATGTGGGTGTTACCGATGATTGTTCTGTTCGTATAGTCGTATTTGCCGATGCCAGTATGAGTGGATACGATTGTGTCATTTATATACACTCTACTAGTCCGTCCTGTGTTGTAGTTCGCTTACTTTGTGCGAAGTCAAAGGTTTCACCTACTAAGGTCACAACTCTTGCACGTCTGGAGCTCTGCGCCGCCGTGCTCATGTCAAAGATGGCAAAGACTGTTCGCGACACTTACGCTTCACGTGTGTTTAAACGCTTCATCTGGCGTCGAGGGCCAGTGTCCTGTCTTTGTTCGGATAACGCTACCAATTTCGTTGGTGCTAAAGCCCAATTAGATGAGCTTTATAATTTCTTAATAAGTTCAAGGCTCAATTCATCTCTTTTAAATGAGTTATCAATACGCCCTATTAAGTGGAAAATGATTCCACCTTGCTCCCCACATTTTGGCGCCATGTGGGAAGCCAATATTAAAACATTAAAAACGCACCTTTATCGCGTGATTGGAAATCAACTCCTCACTTATGAAGAGTTACAGACTGTACTCATTCAAGTAGAGTGCATTATGAACTCGCGCCCTCTGAGCGTGTTGTCTTTTGATCCGCATCCGGAAGTTATGACTCCCGCTCATTTTTTGATGTCGACTCCATTGCAGTACTTGCCGGCAGCCGGTTTGTCTGATCAGCGCTTAAATCTGTCCCAACGCAAAAGGTTGTTGGATAGTATAGTACAATCCTTTTGGAAGAAATGGCACTTAGAGTTCCTACACACGCTGCAAGTTAGGCAAAAATGGGCAACTCCGGACAAGCCTGTAGAAGTTGGAACTGTCGTACTCGTAGGACAGGATAACTCGCCTCCTCTGAGTTGGCCATTAGGAGTTATAACTGAGGGTTATACAGGGACTGATGATATTGCTCGCGTTGCAATGGTGAGCACAAAGTTCGGTAATTTTAAACGCGCTGCCACTAAATTATATCCTATTCCAACGCAATAAAAGTTAATTCTAATTATACTCGTAGTTTTAGGTTTAGCAATTAGTTCTAAAAACTTGTATATCTTTCTGTTTCCCGCATTTAGTCATAGAGCTTGATTTTTACTGATCATGATCTGGGTCAGTAAATCTTTATAGTTTTCGCCTTTTCTTTTGAAAGCACTTGCGCTCTTCCAAAGGGGGGAGCATGGTGAAGCGTCAATTGATATTTATTATGAATAAAATAGCAAATAAAATAAGATAGGATTTTTCAGTACGATTTGTTATGTATTTAGCTTATCCTTTGCAGAAAAGGTTACATAATTGACTGTCTATCTGATGAATCCATACGCCAATATCAATACCGCAGAAGCCAGTACCGAATGTCTTCGCAAGAGGGCGTTTCGGGGCATAAAATAGTCTTTCTCACCCGCCATCGCGTGCTACACGTTGTGTGCGCAAACCCGCCTTTGAAAATTCTTTTTCTGATGAAAACCTGAAGTTTCTCGTAAAATAAATGGACCTGTATCTGTGAAACATTGTGAACTTATAGTGCAGTGTTGATTTTAGGAGATTCAACCATTCTACCGGTGGATTAATCGAGATTTTCTCGTCGACCGGCAACGATACCTGCAGCCTCACGGAGTCACCCTTCAAATCTCCCTGGAACTGAGTTGTGGTCTCAGGAATAGACAAGGTACGTGGGCTTTTTGCTGCAATCGTTGTATTTGTATTGGTGTCTCATGGATTTCATCGATAGAGATTTAATTTTCATTTTTTTTTTGTACCGCCATATTTAGTTGTTCTTAAAAACAACGCAAAATAAGGTGTAGGCTATTTACAAGCCACACCAGCCATCTATGGGTAAATGGATAAAACGTCCGTACAAAGAATGTTCTAATGCGGTTCGTGAATGGACGGCGGCATTTTGCGATTTAGTCATTTTATATTATCTTCGAAACTATCTAACCAATTGACATACTGTTTTGGGTAAATCGTATCTCTATGATGTTCTTGTGATCATAATAATTAATATTTTTTTCGACAAGGTTTAATATTTTGTTGTTTAAAAAATCGTCTAAAGTTAAGTACGTCGAAAAATATTTTTTTAACACATAAAAGCTACTATATCTGCTAAAATATAAAAGATAGAAATATGATGTCGCAGACTTTTTTGTAGAACTATTCAAAGCGGACCAGGTTGCCATACATTGTTTTCAATTTATACAACAGTTAAGGCAGCGCATGCAAATAACTCTGTTGTAAGAGCTATTTTTTTCCACCTGGCTAGACAAAAATTGAGATAGTTCGGCTAATATGCATGATATCTTTCAATCAAAAATCAAAATCAAAGCATTTATTTCAAGTAGGCCAATTACAGGCACTTTTGAATTGTCGAAACAAAGACAGCAATAAAAAATGAAGCTACAGTCCCAGTCACAAGACATAATAACTGTGAAAGTACTGTAGTTGCCCATTCCAAAGCGTAGATCTCTATGGAGAAGAATGGGCAAGAAACTCCATGGACACTCTTTTAAATCATAATGTTTTTACAAAAAATCTTGGATACATCATTCTTGTAGAGATGGTACATTATGTGAGAACGATGTAGCAAGACGTGCACGTTAAAAGTGTCCACAGTACAAAAAAAGGCAATTAAAAAACAAAATAATTAGTTCAAATAAACCGTGGCAACCAAGAGATGACCAGTCACAACTGACAGCGCCCGTTCACGAACATGACGCATGGATCAGCCATCATTCAACTCAACCATTTTGAAGGGAACTAAATGACCCGACACACACGCCACCATCAGCGAGACATTTGAGTGAGCATGACATACTCTTAACCGCCAGGGCACATTCAAGTCGAGAAAAAGTAAAAAAAGTAGGTTTCCTGTGACTGATAGCTTTCTAGTACATAGTACTCACACAATATAGGCTATGCTGCTATATAATACTAAAAAGATTGAATTTATACAATGCAAAGACAGTTGAACAATCTTCAGCAGCCCCAACAATACTATTTAATGCTATCAATTTATGCGCCCCTGTCCTTGTGGAGCAGGACCAGCATTGAGCCAAGCATTATTATATCGCTGATAAACAAAAAAATCTTGGATACATCATTCTTGTAGAGATGGTACATTATGTGAGAGCGATGTAGCAAGACGTGCACGTTAAAAGTGTCCACAGTACAAAAAAAAGGCAATTAAAAAACAAAATAATTAGTTCAAATAAACCGTGGCAACCAAGAGATGACCAGTCACAACTGACAGCGCCCGTTCACGAACATGACGCATGGATCAGCCATCATTCAACTCAACCATTTTGAAGGGAACTAAATGACCCGACACACACGCCACCATCAGCGAGACATTTGAGTGAGCATGACATACTCTTAACCGCCAGGGCACTTTATTATTTATAACCTATAGCACTCACGAATAATGTAGCTTTCTACCAGTGAAACAATTTTTAAAATTGGTTCATTACTTCCGGAGATTACCCCTACATACAAATGTTACCTCTTTATTATATTATCTATACTAATATTTTTTATTCATTATTTTCTTTATTGATTTTTTCTTCTTATTGTTTACATTTTTAAATATTTCTTCCAAAAAACATTATAAAAATAAATATAAAAAATAGTAGCCCACCGGTATCGGGAACAGGGTCCAAGCTACCGGCGGTCAGGGCTCCAGAGAGAGGAACCTCCTAACAATACGAGCCGTGTCCAGGAGTACCGCTTTCTGAATCAAGCCCTTGATCCAGCCGCCTAACGAGAGCCTCCTCAGGTATTGGTCGAGGCTCTTGGCAATTAAGCCATGGGCTGAAACGACTATCGGTACAATGATCGCCGTGTCCACTTCCCACATGTCGACAACCTCGCGAGCCAAGTCAAGATACTTGATTTGTTTATCTTTCTCGGCTTTCACGAGGTTCCCGTCATGCGGGACCGTTATGTCAACAATCATTGCGCGCCGCTCTGATCGATCCACCACCACTATATCAGGCTTGTTGGCCACAATAGTCCTGTCAGTGATGATGGATTGATCCCAGTACAGTGTGATATTGCCATTTTCGAGAACTGGGTCGGGCACATACCTATAGTACGGCACTTCCGATTCCACAAGGTTGTATTTTAGAGCAAGTTGCTGATGGATAATCCTGGCTACAAGGTTGTGTCTATGCAAGTACTCACCGTTAGCTAGACGAGAACACCCGGAGATAATGTGACGAATTGATTCGCCCGGACGGTGGCATGCCCGACATATGTCAACCGTGCCGTCCTTCACAATAAATCTCCGGTAGTTATTCGTCATCATAACTTCATCCATAATTGCACAGACAAAACCTTCGGTTTCTCCGAAGAGGTCGCCGGAACGTAGCCAGGCTACGGACGCTGATAGGTCTACCTCGGGCCCATGAAGGGCCCGGAAAAACCGTCCGTGGAGCTCTTTACTCTGCCATACCTCCTTGCGGTCGTTAGTGTCAAGTACTACAGGTTTGCGCCAGTTCTCTTTAGCCAAGGAGAGCGGGGTGAGGCCCTTGTCAACCGCGACCACATCCCGATGCATCCCTACGTCGGTTTCTAGGAAAAAATCCCTGGACTGCATATCTCGCGATTGTGGAGAGTCTTAGTGTTTAAAAAGCCTCGACCTCCGCACCTCCGCGGGATATACAGTCTCATAACCGAAGATCGTGGGTGATGCATTCGATATGCCGTCAACAATGTACGGACCTTCCTATCCAGGGCGTCTAGTTCTGTTTGTGTCCATTTGAGTATGCCGAAAGAGTACATCAAAACCGGCATGACCCAACCGTTGAAGGCACGCACCTTGTTCCCGCCTGATAAAAGACTATTAAATACTTTTCTCAGGCGGCCAAAGAAGCGCTCCCTCAACGATTGCTTCATGTCAGCTACATTGATGCCCAGCGCTTCCGACATACCCAAATACTTGTAGGTTTCGGTTGCTGAAAGGGATCTAAGATTTATGGAATCCGAGAGTTGGGTTCCCACAGATTCCACAATCTCCCCTCGCTTTACATGCATGACCGCACATTTGTCCACACCAAATTCCATCCTGATGGCGCTACTGAAAGTTTCAGTTACCTTCAGTAGCTCCATCAGTTGCAAATCGTTGGGGGCAAAGAGTTTCAGGTCGTCCATGTAAAGGAGGTGAGATATAACCTGACCACCTCTCCTCAACCGATAGCCTAGACCTGAATCCTCCAGCAGCGTGCTAAGAGGATTCAAGGCTAAGCAGAACCAAAGTGGACTCAAACTATCGCCCTGAAATATACCTCGCTCTATCCTTATCGGCTCGCTATTCCTCTGGATTTGCCGACATCCTGGATAGCGAAGGACTGTCTTCCATTGCCCCATACACGACATCAGGAAGGAGCGCAGAGTTGCATCAACTTTATACAACTCTAGCACCCTCATGAGCCATGTATGTGGCACCGAGTCATAGGCCTTCTTATAGTCTATCCAACATGTTGACAGATCTCTCCGGGAACGGCGAACTTGTTGGCTTATGGCCATATCAATGAGGAGCAGCTCCTTAGTACCGCGGGACCCATTCCTACATCCATTTTGAGAAGCGGACATGATAGAATTGTCGTCAATGTGATTGCTAATTTTAGCTCTCAAAATGGATGTAAGAACTTTATAGACTGTTGGTAGACAGGTAATCGGTCTATAATTTTTGGGCTCCGCAGTACTACCCGATTTATGGAGCAGGTGGGTTATACCTGTTGTCAGGAACTCGGGCAGTGACCCTGACTCTAAGGCTGACTGAAACAGGGAAGCCAGGCGAGCGTGCGATCTTTGGAGCCATTTGATCCAAAAGTTGTGCAGCCCGTCCGGTCCTGGGGATTTCCAGTTTGGTAACGGACGGACTGCACGAGCTACGTCTTGGGGGCTGATAGAGATTGCCCCCATTTCTGGTACTGGATCGCACGCATGCTCGACCTCCCGAGTCCATTCACCCTCGGTATGGCTGACAGGCACCGACCAGATGCTGCGCCAGAACGAAGTCATGACGTCATCATCCGGCAGGCGCGTGTCAGCCACACCTTGGTCCGGTCGCTCCCAAGCCCTATAAACCCACCTTTCATCTCTTTGGAATGTGCGATTCTGAGTGTATCGTTCCACCTGCCGCGCCGCTTATACCTACGAATACGGCTTGCCCATGCATACACTTTCTGCTTCAGAAAGTCAATGCGCTCTGTGACACGGGAGATGTAGTCTCGAGGACTAATATCAGTCCCCGAGAACGCCCGTCTCACAAAGCGCATCACTCTAGGGCGCGTATTGCCCTCCCTGAAGCAGATTAGTTTGCCAATGAGTGCTCTGGCCCCACCAATACGTCGCTCAATCCTGTACTGCCATGCTGGTACGGCTGGCTTAGGTCGTGTAGCTCTGTCACCAGAAAATTTGACATGAGCAACACGACATGCCGCTACAGCCGCACAATACAGGATTGAGTGAGCATCAGTGAGGTCTTCGCAGTTATCAAAATAGTTTGACAACTTCCGCTTCCGTTGTAAACTGGAAGTCGTTATTTACGGACTTGCAGGATAGATGGACCTTTCCTTTACTCCTGTTGGATAAAGTACCGATGCCGCTTATGTTTGCACTCAGCTGTTGACGCTTTATGCCCAATCTTTGAGCTGCGTTCTCCGCTATCAACGTAATTTGTGAGCCTTGATCAACTAGAGCCCTTAGTGTAATGTAGTCACCTCCAGCTGTGGCTACTTGCAATAATGCTGTTGGTAATAATATTTCATTATCATTATTTGATGCGAAGTTGTTTTGCAGATTTTTATTTGACCTAGTTGAAGTCGATGACGACGGTTTAGGTGCTGTTTGTGTTGCTGAGGGCGTTTGCGCTGACTTCACAATATCGCTGTGCAAAAGTGTGTTATGTTGTTCGTTGCAATCTCTGCATCTTTTCTGTGATGCACAATAACCCTTAGTATGCACATACAAACAATTTTTGCATATTTTATTGTTTTCTATAAATGCCATTTCTTCCGGACTCAGCATGTCAGCGAATGTAGAACATTGAAATAATGCATGATTCGTATTGCACAATGGACAAATAATCTTGCTGAATTGTCCAGCGTTTGACGCATGGAAATGGCGAGAGTAGTTTGATGAACTTTTATTGGGTTGTGACTTGGAATTTTTTCCGAACGGATGTGGCGTCTTAAAATGTGGTTTTGATGCAGGTTTATCACCGTTTTCTGGCTTTTTCCTGTGCAATGGTTCTAATGCCATAAACTTGTTTTCGACGAAATCCATAAAATTATTGTATGTTGGTATTTCGCGCGGATCCGACCTGGACTGCATGTATTCCGAATACGTTTCGGAGTCTAATTTTTCGCATAACACGTAAACTAGAATTGGATCCCATGAGCTTGTATCAATGCCCAAGTTGTGTGTCGCGTTTATGGTTTCATTGGTAGTGTCATATAACCGCTTGAGGTCGAACGCAGATTGTTTTTGCAAATTAGGTTGACGCATAAATACCTGGAAATTTCTGGTAAATAGCAGAAACTTATTATTATATCTATGGTTCAAAATTTCCCAACACGTGTCATAATTTTCGGGTGCTATGTGTAAATGCTGCACGAGCTTTTCCGCTTCACCGCGAAGTCTACCTTTTAGATGCTGCATTTTCTGAGTTTTTGCAATCGCCGAATTATTATGAATCGCTTCTACGTAGAGTTCCATAAAAGTAGGCCATAAGGTATAGTTGCCGTTAAAGATGGGTATGTCAATTTTTGGCAATGTTTGCTGTTGATGTATAGAAGCGTTTAATTTCGTGTTCAGCGCCCGTTTCATTTTTGTAAATGCATTTTCGTGGCGACAGAACTCGTCATAATAGTCCTGTGAATTCCCCTCTAATATGCCATCAATTTGTAAATGTAATTTGTCAATCGCAGTTCACCGAAACTCTACAGTCTTAAGCATATCCTCAATTTCCCATTTCTCCTTAACCTCGTCTAAGCTTCGATTTACTAACCTAGTGAATGAACGGAAGTTAGCTTGTTGCAACTGCTGTAACTCGAGTAGCTTGTCTTCTGCTCCTACAGATGTTTCGAACAGGGTTTTGTCGAACTCAATGTTTAACTTACTATGGCCGGCGTTACTGGGTCCAGCAAGAGTCTTCATCTCCTGACGCGTTCCATGGTACCAGCTTTTAATGACCTCATAAATGTTAACGGTGAAATATTGATGATTTTTCTCCTCTACTGCACTCAGCTCTCGATTCTTCTCTTCACATTCCGCCCATAGTACATCTAACCCCTCAAGCCTTTTATGAATGTAATCGGTGGTCTGCCTGCTCGCTGAATCCTTCTTAAAATTAGAATGGATTCTCTTCACTTCCTCGAGGATCTCCGCTTGACGCACGATGAAACCCTCCATTGTAAAGCCGTAAGATAAATAATGAACGATCTTACTTGAAATTCAGGAACTCTCCCTGTATGCAAATGCAATGCAATGTGACGCTCTGGAACCTGGATCGCTGCTACCTCCCCGAATGCTCCTGCACGGCAACACACGTGGCACGGTATTATACGATACGACACAGATCCCGCGCGGCGACTTATAGACCGACGTATCGGACTGTATAGTACTTGCAATAGTTACGAAGGACCAAAAAAAACTATGTAGGGTGCTTCCCTAACATAAGTGATGTCAATGCCAATGTAAAATGTCAAATTTAAACTTAAATGCAGAAAATGTCAGTGAATGCTCAACGGGATGAATCTAAATAAAATGCAAGTTGTCCGACTCAAACCACGTCTAATTGAACACTAAAATGTAATATACATAAAATGCATAGAACAATGCAATATGTCAGTGTCGCGTCCAAAGTGCAAATACGCGAGCCTACTGGCTAACTTATTGTAATAAATATATTTTAAAACCCATGTACGTGCACCGTACACCTACCTACGCAGTTAGAAAAATTCGTATGTAATTCGAAAAATCGTTACCGATGTAGAGACAGCCCGATTAGTGTACTTCAGCTATTCTCATTCCGTATTGTCGCACGGCATTCTGTTGTGGGGGAATGCCGCCGACATTCAAACCATCTTTGTTTCGCAGAAAAGGGCGTTTCGATCAATTTATGAATTGAGTCCGAGACACTCTCTCAGAGAAAAGTATAAGGAGATTAATGTAATGACTGTTCCTTCTCAGTATATTTATGAAATCCCTTTTGTATGCTCACAAAAATATAAAGTTGTTTAAGGAATTTAGTGATATTCACAATATAAATATGTACAAAGAATAAACATAAGTACAAAGGTATGTACTGCTTATTTCTTAAGATTTAAGAAATAAGTAGTACCTTTGTACTCAAATATTTATGTTACTTCCTGTGTTGTCTTCGGTGTGTACCTACATAAATAGTAAAATAAATTTATTGTACCCACAATAAGGCTCAAGAAAATAGTTGGATCATTTAGATGCCAATATATACGCTTTTCTAATAAACTACCAAGCCACATTCAAGAATTAAGCCTTAACAAATTCAAGTCTTTTATTAAACGTAAACTTTACCAGAAAGCCTTCTATGCTGTTAAAGATTATGTCGAGGACAAAAAAGCTTGGGATTGAACTGCTACAATTTTGGATTGAAATTGAATTGGATTTTGTACATATTTTATTACCATTTTAGATTGTAATTTTTTTTGTATGAATACCTATTAGTTGTTTACACAATGACATTAGTTACTTTTTCAAGTATAGTATTGTAGCCACCGCCGATCACAGCAAGTTACCAATTTTTTGACGCTCTGAAAAAGAAACATTGAAGCAAGCCGTCTTGATAAGGACGAACGTTTTGAACGATATCTGTTAAAGAAAAGCTCTCAAAAGAACTTTTGTTTGTACGTTTTAAATCGCTTAAATAAAAAAATCACAGCCAGGTGGTGCGGCACCACCGTGAGCAGGTGTTTTTTGTTTATTTATTTTTTTCATTAATGAAACAAAGGTTCAAATTGGTTAAATTCCTGTAGTCGGCGGTGATTGTTTTTTAAATCTTAAAGATATGCAAAGAGATATGCGCCTTGACGACGTAAATATTTTTTTGAATATTTAAATTGTGCTTATAAAAGAATATCTGGTGTGGCGTGTAAATAGCCTACACCTTATTTGCGTTGTTTTTAAGAACTACTAAATACGGCGGTACAAAAAAAAAAGAAAATTAAATCTCTATCGATGAAATCCATGAGACACCAATACAAATACAACGATTGCAGCAAAAAGCCCACGTACCTTGTCTATTTCTGAGACCACAACTCAGTTCCAAGGAGATTTGAAGGGTGACCCCGTGAGGCTGCAGGTATCGTTGCCGGACGGCGAGAAAATCTTGATTAATCCACCGGTGGAATGGTTGAAACTCCAAAAATCAACACTGCACCGTAAGTTCACAATGTTTCACAGATACAGGTCCATTTATTTTACGAGAATCCTCAGGTTTTCAACAGAAAAAGAATTTTCAAAGGCGGGGTTGCGCACACTCAATGTGTGGCGCGCGGCGGCGGGAAAAGAAGTGTTCTGTGCCGCGAACGCCATCTTGCGAAGACATTCGATACCGGGCACTGCGGTATTGAATATTGGAGTATGGATTCATCAGATAGACACTCAATTATGTAACCTTTTTTGCAAAGGATAAGCTAAATACATAACAAATTGTACTGAAAAATACCATCTTATTTTATTTGCTATTTTATTCAAAATGAATATTTAATTATCATAAGTAAACATGATTATTAAAAAAGAAAAAAATACTTTATGAATTTAAAAACATTTGTTATTTTTTTACATTAGGCTGTTTAGAGGCTTCATACCTTTGCTTCTCCTTCAACCTGCGAAAACAAAGCGCGGAAAAAAAAACAAATTAAATCATATTTTCCTAATAATTCATGACTACTTACTCATAAAATAAAACAATACAACGAAATACTTTTCGTTGTATTGTTTTATTTCTTCGAAAGTGTATTGGAAAACATCGTTTGATACACTTGGGCATTTGTTACTGCAGTTCTCGGCTCCATAACACCCTCGCCTGCGGCTCGTGCGCAAATTTCGCTTCGGCTGCAGTAACAAAGTTTCCCCGCTTGTATCAAAATGTACTCTTTGATTATCACATGTCTACATAGAGTGTTGCGCTGCAATCGCAACAAAAACAACAGGCCAGATTTGAAGCGATATTCTACTGTTCAACAAGCGCGCGCAACACTGGTGGGCCGTACTGAGTAGTGATACTAGCCCTTGAAAATTTCCCATTAAAGGAGTGAAAAAAATATGTTTTGCTTTTGAGATCTATAATTTGTTTTAAATTTAAGTTAATTTCATTATGATTTTTTCACATATTAGGAGTTTGTGCATATGAATTATTAAGTAAAATTATTTGTAATGAAAAATATATTGAAGTTTATTTATTCTTAATATTCTAGTTAAGAACTTTTTAACAACAACATTATTATTATACATATACCTAGCAGATTTTTTTTTAATCTGCATAAATAGATATACCTTTTATATATTTTAAGAAGTCGTCAGTTTCAAAATATATAAGTATTAAATGTATATGTAGTGCTGGATAATATTACAGTTAAATGGTGGCTTGAAATCTTTTTGAATTATGAAAACTTTTTTTTTTAAATAGCTAACGCTCAAAGCGGAAATTTTACATTAAATTAACAGACAACCCTGTAAACATGGCTGTCAAAAAATGGCATTACATCTTTGGATAAAATTACACTTTATTAATTTAATTGCTTCTTTACAATAAAGTTATTTAAAGTTTACCTGACGATGATAGGTAACTTTTTTAGTTATTTTCAATCGTCCTTTATAATTCTTGCACACTTTTACCGCAAATCGTCATTTTTATGTCACTGAAGGCGTGTCTTACCGTACAATGACAGTGACGTCACTGAGCGGGCGGGATGAGCTCATGAGCCAACAATTGGCGGATATTTTTTTTGGCGTTTTGACGCTCGAACTCTCTATCTAGACATGTATATAATAAAAGAATGTACTATTGTGCACGGCTGTCACAGCGCAGGAGTTTGAAAACCGGGTGCATGCCCTAGGCTCAGCACAGGGCACCACTTGCGTACTCCGGCTTGGAACGGACAGGGCGCCGGACCTGCAGGCGCATCTCGTTCGTCTTCTGTCTCGGCAGTCGGCACTGCAGCGAACAGACATCAACTCAGCCTATCGTAGTCCACTGCTGGACAACAGTCAATCGGTTGTGTAACTCTAAGTCACTCATAAACTATATAATTTTGCGTACGTGCTGATACGTTACGGGTCCGTTTAAACACTACTGAGGGCACGATTAACGAGGCTACCCACTGGGCTAAATTAATTTGATGAAACGTAACATCGATATGAAAGAAGAAGATGGCCATCATATTTCCATCGTTAGCGAAATGCGTCGCCGCACGTGACTCGAGTGGGTAACTTTACCGTTGACTTAATAGTACTACTGGCGTTGTTTTTCCAAGGTGAGGCTGTTGCGGGTAGTGTATTTGTTGTTTATGACATTTTCGCATCAGAACAACTACTCTGAGCGTAATTACATATAATTTCTTGAAATAAGAAATCTATGATTTATTTTATTAATCACTAATGTTGACGGGTAGGTAGGTAAAAAAGTAAGCGTCATGTTGTACGTATTTTGAATAAATTTACATATGGAAGGTAGTGAGTTAGTGACACGGCGAGCGATAACTACAGGTTGACTGTGTACGACTGTACGCGTGTCAGTCAGTCAGTGGGTCCCGGCTAGTCTCCTGCGCCATCCGTGTCAGTCGGTCAGCTGCGCGCGAGTGGTGGACTCATCTCCCACAGCCCCAAGCCAGCGTCGCTCGCACCCGACACACCCCGAGTCCGGCAGCGCCCGCAGTGCCCAGCCAGCCGCCGAGAGAGCCACCCGCGCGCGACATGGCCGCCGCTAAGTTCACGCGCCAGCAGGTCGCGGCGCGCAACCACCGCAAGGACGCCGCCATCATTATCGACAACGTGGTATACGACGTGTCCGAGTTCCTGGACGACCATCCGGGAGGCGTGGAGGTGCTGCTCGACAACGCCGGCAAGGACGCCTCGCAGTGCTTCCACGACGTCGGCCACAGCGACATCGCGCTCGAGTGGCGCGAGAAGTTCGTGGCGGGCGAGGTGGTGGACGAGGACCGCTGGGAGGTGCGCACGCGCGCAGCGGCGACGGCGCTCGAGGCCGAGCCGCTCACATTTGGCGCACTACTGAGCGTGTGGGGCCCGCCGCTGGCGCTGGCCGGCCTGGCCGCGCTACTCTACACTTTCCTGTTCCCGTAGCCCGCGGCCGCTCATCGTTGCACAGCAGTGCTTACGCGTACCGATCCACCCGATCGAAGATGTGCCACTTTGGGACATTAGCAGTGAAGACACTGGTTAAGGTTGGGTTTGTGGTTTATTTGGGACCAAAATAGTGTTGCAGCTACATATAATAAATGGAAGATAAGTGTAATCGCGTCGGTCGTCAGACAGCGCGGCGGTGTGTGTGGGTATGTGGCGACCAGGCGACTCAGCGGCTGGTGGACTCCGGTACTCGACGCTAGTGCATCAGTGCTGTGTCGCGGTTGGTCGGTCTTTGTTTAGTAGTGTACGTGGAGCAAAGAACATCATTGTAATTAACGATTTCATAATAGTTTATGGAATAAAGGTTGTGTTTTTTATTTAAATATACACGTGGGTTACTTGTTTTATTCGATGAAGTGTCATGCGATAGTCTCAATACTAGAATCAGAACCAGAATCAGAATGCTTTATTTGTAAACATAGGTCAAATTATAATAGTGATGTTACAGATAGGTAGATCCTCTATGATTTGCCCAGAGGCGTACAAATATATTTAATTAACATTGTCTTTACTTTTAACACCAATTTAACTTTTGAGATATCATAAAGTGGTAGAATTATACATCCTATAAAATTATGAAAACTTTCACATTAGTAATAAAATCAATAATAATAGGTACAAACGTATTAATATAAATTGAGAATAGAATTAAGTCCAATAAATGTCAAATAGAATATGTTACATGCCATAATAATGCTAATGTCAAATAAATCTCTAAATCGTCAAAATAGGTGCGGTGATGTCCAATTTTCTGAAGCAGAAATTATATACCTAATTATCGTCCAAATATCCTTGTAGTGAGTAATAGCATTTATTTATCAATATACTCGTTCATTGTGCAGTAAGACTTGCTCGAACTCAATGTTGTAATTAAACATACAAAGCACAATAACTTTAGAGACGTAGGTACATGCACATTATGCAGTGCCTTTCTGTTGTAAACTATGTGTGTGCATGAAGTTCACGGTGGTGTTGTGGTGTGCGACGGCGGGGCGGGGCGGGGGAGGGTGTCGAGTGGTCGGTGGTCGATGCCGCTGCGCTCAAGGTGAGCCGCTCCTCTCACGTGCACTAATACGTAGGTACATACTTTAGCCCGTACGAGCACCACCACCTGCCTGTGAGCCTGCCACACTCACACATCCCTTCTAAACATTGAAGGTAACATAGGTACATACTTCAATGTTCCTAATTAATTACCTAATATGTATACAATGTCACTCAAAACAATGCTATCTATTGTTAAACAGACGATGACAAGTTTAATTTATGTGGGTCATTAGGTAACATTTTAAATAGACATGGAGGTTAGGTGAGGCCTCACCAGCTCGTTTATATTTCGAAAGATTACTATACTACTAACCTACATCAAATACATACATACATTAATTTCTGTTAGATCATATCAAATAACACTAAAATATGTATTTATTAAGGTATTTCACCATATTACATTTTAATAATAGGGAGACGACACCATTCACATTTCAGGACCTTGAGTGAAAATAAGACATCTTGTGAGTGATGGTAGTGTTGGTTGTCGGTTACGAGACCAAGTCTGAGGCTCTAGTCGGCAGGCTTCGTAGCGTGTACACCAGTGTACACCTATAAATAAGCGAGTTAATGCTCGCTCATCGCGAACTTAGAAATCGAACAAGTCCTGCCGGACAAGGTGGATTGCTGGATCCACGTTTAAGCACACAAGGGTAAAGATTTTTCGAACGTGGATCCAAGTCTTAAACACAAAGGGTAAAATTCAATTCAGCATTAGAAATAAACCCCATTTCTCCACCTGCAATAACAATAATCCATCGCGTTCCAGCAGAATCACTTGTTAGTACTCCATACTTGTCATCTTTTTGCCAACATTTTTTCACTTATGATGCGTGAATGTATGTTTCATCTATGAAAACTATTGGCCGAACGTCTACACGATTTTTTCTCATAGTATCGGTATACTTGCGTCTCCATGCAACTATGTCGTGTCTTTCCATTAAAATTTTCCGCTTAGAAACACACTTTTTGTACTGACTGATATCCTATTCGTTTTAAAAATTTCCACAAAGTCGTTTGACCTCCAACAAAGTTTGTATCTTTAATTCTACAAGTAATTTACTCAAGGTAGGAACAACTTTTCTGACAGTATATATTGCATGGATTTTATGTCTTATTGCGCATAAATCGAAATCATCAAGATCCACCGTTTTACGTTTTTGTCGATGTTTTCCAGGAGACTTGAGTTTTTCAGAGGTAGAGGCAGCAACTTCACCTTTAGATATCTACTCATGGTTTTCTCCGACATGCCTGAAATATACACATAAAATTTGTATCCTGTTATAAAATAAAATATTTATAAAATTTATGTTTTATATGTACTTTTTTATTTTAAGTCGTTATGTCAGTCAATTCTAATTACCCATACTAAAGGCATTGTGTCGTCAGCTGGTATCCCTATTTTACTAACCTGTCATGGCGGCGACGATTGATTGAGTGGAATTAACGGGTCTTGGTTCTCCTTTAGAGTATATTATGTACGTTCTGTGTCTTGGTTTGCCTTTTCTCTCTCACAAATGGCACGCACCTTTAACACAATCTCTCTTGCACTGCTTCTAAATGACTTTGGCATGATTAGTGCGAAAAATTTGTAAACAAAAACGAGCGGAGCAGTTCACAATGACAAATGACAATCTGACCATCTGACAACAACAGATTGACAAGGCAATAGTGCCAACATCATGGTAGGGGACATCTTACAGTGAACTCAACGGTGTGTCCTAGAATATTGCTTATCAAGTAGTATTGATTTCGAGAATTGCCGGGTCACCATGAGAGATGATTCCAGTTGTATAATGATAGTGGTTATCAGCTGAAGGCGGGGCGGCGAGCGGTGCGCGGCGCGCGGGGCAGGGGGCGCGGGACGAGAAGGCGGCGTGCGCGCCGGCCGAGCGCCAGTACACCGCTCCGCTTCGACCAGGCCGCGCGCTACAACATGACCGGCCGACAGTTCACTCGGGAGGAGGTCTCCAAGAAAACCAGCAAAACTGAGACTCTATTCATCATCGACAATGTCGTATACGACGTCACCAAGTTCCTGGACGAGCATCCTGGCGGGCACGAGGTGCTGGTGAACGTGGCCGGCAAGGACGCTTCCGAAGACTTCGACGACGTGGGCCACTCGCTCGACGCCAAGGAGCTCATGCAGAAGTACGTGGTGGGTGAGGTTGTGGAGGCGGAGCGCGTCTTTGTGCAAAAGCGCCCGATCTCGTGGGAGGACAGCAACAAGCAGGACACCGAGACCAGCTTTACCAGCACGTGGAAGTTCCCCGTCCTGCTGGGCATCGTCGTCACCCTGCTATACACCTACCTGTTCGGGTAGCCGCGCTAACGCCGCAAGTGTGTGGACGTGTCTCAAGTGCGACCGTTACAGACTGCTGTTAGATGTATGTTACAAGGTTTTGTGTATAATTTATATATTGTGATATTTAATTAAAGTCATTTTATAACGTTTACGGTTGTTTTGTCAGTCCACTGTATACCCCCGGATAGGCGAGAGTGGCCTGGGGCGCGGTGCAAACCGGTCGCACGCGCCTGTGTGCCGGCCGGCCATGTCTTGCTCACGCAATACCACACTCGTGTGCCCAAAACACAGATCCGAATGAGTGCTATACATGTTATGTAATATTGTTGTTTCCACGTCGCACTCTTGACCGATGTGTCTTTTAGGGTTCCGTAGCCAGATGGCTTAAATAGAACCCTTTTACTTAGATTCATCCTGTCCGTTTGTCTGTACGTCCGTATGTCACAGCCATTTTACTCCGAGATTGTAAGCCGGCACCACACAGTTGAGGAGAGGTCTTCTACGAACCGCTATGCAAAAGTGATGTGAAATTGTGTTAAAATAGGGGTGGCTCCCTATACATGTAACTGTGTCTATCGACAGCTTTTGAAAAATGATATCGAGGTTTCAAAAATACTTTTTTTCTCAAGTCAATGGTTGATAACATATTTGCTTCTGAAGTGCTAAATTGTGCCCTCCCCTCACTAATATGTAAAGTAATAAGAATTTTTTTTTGAAAAAAAAAATTAGGTTTGTGGAACGTAAAAAAACTATCAACGAAAATTGGTTTGGTAGATTTGATACCTATTTAGTTTTAGCAGTTACCTTGTTTTCTATTAAGATACTATGGAAAACAAATTTAGTTTTGCTGTTGAGTGTAATTTATATATGAATGAAGGTTAAAAATATTAAACCGTGTGCGAGTCCGACTCGCTTTTGGCCGGTTTTTATGATGAATTGATAACGTAGGTACGTTTACGTTTTGTGTTATGTAACAAAAAGCTTGGCATGGCCTGGCCTTGGGAATCAGGGCCCGGCCGATGCGCGTCGGGCGACTGATTCTTTGCTCAACAGGAAATCTAATAATGATGTCATTAGTACCTAGTTCTAAAATAATGTGGATGCTGTTGAGAGTTTGGTTTAAGCCTTGAGAAACCTAGGTACAATCAACACCATAATGAGGTGGGACGTGATTGAAACATAATGAGGGTCGGTACGGCCTGCTGGAGCGCTGGCGCTTCCTACCACCGCTCGGTTCCAGTTTCGGGGCAATGCTCTGGGGTATTGTTTTATTGCAAAATTTGTGTATTGTCAGATTATTTGAATGAATCTTGTGAGCTTACTAGGTGCTCATTGTTTAGTTAGTTGCTACGTGTGATCACTAGTACATCACCCACGGACCTTCTGGTCAGTGACTTCTCCCTCCTGGCGTCGCTAGCAGGACTGGGAACTGCAGCTTACGTTACGAACTACCTAGGTATGTAATATTCCGGCACAGACAGAACACGCGGCCCGGTTTATATTTAGCTGTGAAATATTATGTTCATGCGTACCTAATAGTTATCTACTCGAATAAAAGAATCGTGGCGAGTGCTAACGATTTGTTTACCAGCAGTTAAGTACGGGCGTGCTTATCTACTGGGAAGGTATTATGATCGTTTGATATTTGCTGTAAAAGATAAAACAATGATATCGTTTAGGTCACTGTTACACACCAACGCCACCAATTATTATTATCAAACAAAAACTAATTAATTTTAATTCCAAGTTATATTTTGAGAGGCTTCAATCCAATTGTATACGTTGAGACAGCAATTTAGCGACATTAGTTTATTTACTTCCCGCAGAGTAATAACATTAACACATAATACTTCAGTATTTAGATAACAGATTGGTTGTTAACCTTTGCCCCTCTGTCAGTGTCCCAAAGAGTTCGTTCATGGCCATGGATCGCCGCGAGAACACTCATTTAAAATTAAAATAATCTTCGACTCACAAAAAAATTAATTGTACTGGAAGTAAGTGGAATGAGAAGCAATCAGAACCAAGCATTTCGTATCTGTGTGATATGCTGTTAATGTTTTTAACAGTAATGGTCATGCTTGGCGACTGCGGGCGGTGCGGGCGTCGGCACCGGCGATGCACGAACTCATTTATCAATTGGAAACGGTGTGCCCTCCTCGCTCGCTGAGTCCTGCAGTGTCCTCCACTGTCTACTATCGAATATATTGGTATTGACCACTCCTGGCAGTGTTAGGATTGGGAGGATTATTGACATGCTACTCTTTAGGGGAGTTTTCCGAGTCTTGCATATACAGAACTAATAATAATAGGTAAATATTAATTCGGGGTGGAAGGGACACCGACGCGAAAACGGAAACAACAAACTCAGTACATCATTCTGAACCCACATAGAAATTTGATAGATATTTAGAAATAGAAAATTTTCGTCGGTTATAAAAAAAAATTAGCTGTTCCATACATTTTGCCCGTGTAGGTATTGCACTTACATATGTAGGAAACAGCAGTTTTTTTTTTTTAATAACCGACGAAAAATTTCTACGTAAAACCAGTCATCCTGGTTTCATTCACAGTTATTATTGAAAATTCGGTATGAAGGGAGACCCCTTTAAACCGATTTTTCAAGTAATATTGAAAAGTAATTTATTTTTCAGATACCGAATATATACAATGTTGATTTGTACATATGTATTTAGTAGACATTTATACTAAATGTTGTGTCTCTGGTTTTTGATTCCGTTGTAATTTCAGGTAATTGAAGTGGCTCAAACCATACGGACATAGGTTCAGTAACGTCAGGATTCAGGAGCCAAATAAATTGCGTTTATTTACTAAATTCACTCAGTTTTACTACTTTGTCCATATGCTACAAATTCGAACACACTTAGTGCTAAATGTTTTTGGAGTGGAATATTAAGTATATTGACCAATTCTGCCATGTTAAACGCAAAAGCAGTATCTCAGAGAAAGCCAGTTTCGAGAAAATTGAAGTTTTGTAGATAGATTTTGGTTAAAACTTTACGGATTAGTTTTTCTGCTTATTAGTTTTTTTTTTGTTTTAAAATAGATACTGCTTTTTATGTAAGTTAATTAGATGCGTATTTATTTAAGCTATCCGATGCCGTCAAAATCTACTTAACTTTTTTTTGAGATACCGCTTTTGTGCTTAGTAAGGCAGAATTACTTTCATGGAAATTTACGCTCTTATCTAAAGAATGAGGAGCCACTTTTACATTGATATAACTTTGGATATATTTTAGTACAAACAGGATTAGACTACAACATTATTTGCTTTCCTACTACATAAGGGAGTGCGCGTGAGTTTCCTTTTACAATCTGAAGTGGCTCCTCAATCTGAAGTGGCTCCTCAATCCATACGGACATCTATAGTTTAGGAAAAATTGCCTTATTTTTCTCACAGCATGCAATCAAATACTTAGTACAATGGCACCTATAGATAGATAGAATATTCTTTATTATGTAGGTACACCATACAAATTTAAATAGCAAAAATGTAATAGTTCGTTTGATAGTTAGTTAGTGGTGTTTAGTTTGCATTTTAATTTAGTTACGATATTGACGTGGATTGTCATACGAGTAAGTTTGTTGGGTTGACAAACATTGCCATTGGCTGCAAGACTGAGTGGTAAACTCTAGGTAGTGTTTATTGAGATAATCAGTATCTGGTCTAATGTGCACAATGCACACTCATCGTGACGGCTTGAATTTTTACGAACAACAACAAAGTTATAGATTGGGACATTCGACCGCACCCCGGGAGGACGTGGACTTCAAACTGGCCCAGCGGAGGTCGTTCCTACGAAGATCCAATACAATAAGAGGCCAGCTTGTACTGGTTTGTTTGCCGCCGATGTGCGGCTCAGTATTACGTACGAACACGGAAGTTTGCATGTGCCGAGATGTTGAGCTAAAGGTCGCTCGCTGTTCCTCAAATTAGAATTATAGACACGATGAGTGGGGTCACGTCATCTTCCAAATATTGAGAATTGTGTCAGCTGCAAAATAGTTTTAATCATCAAATCAGTAAATAACGTCACATTGGGCGGCTCCTGCTCCAGCAGTTACTACGACCTCTAACCTAGAGGAGACTCACAAAAGTAAGATTTTGCTGCCCTGACTGCAAGTCGATATTTTATAGGCAAGCATGTGACTGTAAAAGCCCGTATAATGGTAACTCTTAGGTTTTACTACTATGTACTATGCACCTAAATCCTTACATTTAACATCATGAGTTGGTAAATGTAAGGATTATGTAGTAAAGAGACGATTCGTAATCCGGGCTATTACCGTTAGAGTTTGCGACATGCATGTTAGGTTTTACCAATGACGGTTGGTAAGTGATGGTTTTGGGAATAAAACAATAAGTATTTTTTAAATATCTGGCGACTGATGATGCCATACTGTTAGTATTACTAAACTAAGCAACCAAAATGTGGGAATCGAGATGGTCGCAGGAGCCAGTAGTTAGGATAGGTTAGAACTGCGCCCTGTGCCCGAAGGCGAGCGATGCGTTCGCGCGTGCGTTTCCGCGGCAGCGGCCAGCGATCGCTATCCAAGTCGGATTCGTATTTTCAAGACGTCGGCGTCGCGTCGTTTTCACGATTTGTAGTCGCTCACAGTCATTCATTCACAGTCATAACCTGTTGTTCGTTCATTACAGTAACTGATGGACGCTACTGAAGGCGCCAAACTAGTGGTCCAGTTCTAGGCCGACTATTTAGATTGCCAGTGCCACGCTAAGAAGATACATTTACAGTCATTTATTATTATCTGACCTCCACAACGACCACAACCCAGTTAGTACTAGGTAATATGATACCCCCTGGTAAGACTATGGTTGTCAGACTTTCCTGCGGGACACAGAAAACGACAGCCGGGATCAACAGCTTGACGTGTTGTCCGATTTCCGAGGCACGGAGGAAACTGACCTTGGCAAGCGAGGCTTAACTTGAACATTCACCTGCGCGGCTGTCGTTATGTAGCCACGAGCTCCTCTAATGAATACCTACTACACGGGAGTGTACTACCTACTGATACTTTAAGGGATTAAAGTTTGTCCCGCGTTTAACACACGCCATATACCTATGTAATAGCTACGAGCAATTATTAAATAACTAATTTTTATTTCATATAGAGAATTGCTACAAATGCTTGCCTATGGATAGACGACGGGCCTCATCATATAAAAAAGGTAAATATTTATGAGTACCTACCGGAACTTAAGTTTTTTTCTCTGTCAAATGTATTCAAAAACTCAAGGTGATATCTTGCTACTTGATATCTATATAAATAGGTATATAATGTGTGTACAATCGTATTCACATTCGCAACGCCTGGCGGCCTGGCTTCGGTGATGTTTCATTTATTAGGTAAGTAGTAGGTTTGTGATAAAGTATTATTATGGTTTGTAAACTGTTTAAAATACCAAACATTAAAAACATATTCAAAAGTTAAGTACCTATATATCTTTTTTTATTGCACTTTAGCGATTTTAATGGAAATGTATTGATACCTAGCGTGCCTCATCATGACACCTGTACAAAAAACCCTAGGAACGAGCAGGTACCACCGAGCACCGATGATCTTATTAAACACGTTACGGGAACCTTCAGCAGAAACAGGTTTCAACAAGTCGTTCGCTAATCATCGTATTTCAAATTTTCAACAGATTGTTGTGGTTGTGGTTGTGGGTTCGTGAAGTCACGATGGCGCTGCAATTCTTTGGAGATAATAATTCTATTGATGTACTTATTAGATTAGTAAAAAATAACGACATTAAAAATAGTGGAAAATAACTTTACTTTCGGAATTCGGTGACTATTGTTTGTTTTGTTGGATTTTTATAAATGATCGTTCGGTCGAGCAATTTAAGCTACGTTTTGTTAAGATTTTATGTGTTTGAAGCAAACTGGTCGTCTAGACGCACTTTCCAATAAAACTGGGGTAAGTGCGGCTGAGAAATGAAAAATGGACCCTAGTTTAAATTAAAATAGGGTCTATTTTTTCGAACAGAAGCTTATGAGCTAAAATAGTTTCTGAAATCAGAATTGTAGTACTATTAAAATTAGGACTATTATCGCCAAAAAACGAAAACTGGGGTAAGTGCGATATGCATTTATTTTTCAGAGGTGTTGAACATTTGGGTGTTTTTATGCCTCTGATAATAAATGTATCCCGCACTTACCCCAGTTTTAGTTATAGGCTATCTAATAGTCCTTATTTTATATTTATTTAAAGCATAGTATTCAGTTAAATTGCAATATTATGATTATTATAAGAAATTGGTGAGCAATTTAAAAAAAAAATCATTTTAAGGCACCGATGTTGACATTAAAAATTAAAATGTATCGTAGACAAGGCGTGCGTCCGCCGACAAGGCGTGCCTTTGTCCAGCAGCGGGCGAATCTAATGACACCTCTTATGTTAAAATCTGTCAAACCGTTTAGACTACAGAGCGTGCCAAAAAATAGACAAACATACACACATACGCTCGAAAAACATTACGTTCCTTTAAAAGTCGGATAAAATAAACTCTCTAATACGAGATAGGTACCTACATTCATATTTCCTTAGCAATAAAGTAAAAGGAAAAATACTGGTTTGGGGCAAGAGCGTCATAGTGCCGCACTTCCCCAATACTAGGAGGCGCATTTGCCTCATTTCGTTTGTTTTAGGTTATCAAAATTTAAGCGTCTCGTATCGTATTACAGGGTATATTTTATCCGACTGCCAAAAGAACGTAATGTTTTTCGAGCGTATGTGTGTATGTATGTCTATTTCTTTGGCGCGCTCTGTAGTCTAAACGTTATGACAGATTTTAACATAAGAAGTGTCATTAAAAAAGCCTGCTGCTGTACGGCCAGCCCTACAACCGTCCAGCCCGATGCACGTGTTAGAATATTGTTAGTGTGCTTATGTTTTGATTCAAAACATACACAATTATTATTTAAAGTTAATTTGTTAATTAATATACGTATTTCTAACGTACACTGTCGATTTGTATAAATTTAATTCGAAATTTAAAAGTTTACTCAAAAACCGTTATTTTATGAATTTATTTATTTTGTAAACATACTCAATTATTATACATTTAAAATAAATTCGTCATTTTAGACGAAGTCATGTATTTTTAGCTAAACTGTAATTTTAATAGCCGTTATTGATAAATCTACATTTAAATAGTTTCTCCATTTGTAACTGTTGAGTAGTGGAGATTCTTGTATAAAAGACGCTGCCTCGCCCGAGCGACGGCAATCCCCGATCCCTAAAATTAGGCTTCTTTAAGAGCGTATACGTCTATCGCTCGAAGTCAGGTTTAGGTAATTCAATGTATTTTTTACTCACACAGAAGCGCGCATGACTGTGTGCGTAGCGCTGGCGCGTTCTCTTGCGCCATAGTCAAACTAAGCCAATTTCATCAGTTCGAGTGCAATTGTTGTAATAAAATTTAATTTGAATTTGAACGTACACGGATGACTAAACTACGAGTGCATAAAATAAGTACAGTATATAGTAGTAGTATAATAGTTTTCAAATATTTATAGAAAAATAATCACTGTAAATTAGTTGAAATTTTAAAGTGGGTATTTTAAAGCATACGTTCTTCTATTATATTATGATATTATTATTATTTATTTATTTATTTCTAAAATACTTACATTATTCTTACTAAAGTCTAGCCACACAACGGAAACCTCTCAGGGTTTATCTGTGTGCAGGCGAGCCGTTATATTATACAATTATAGCAATTTACAGATTATGTTGTGTCAGGAAACGCTTTGATTTGTACTTGTAACTTTTCGAACCAGTTATATACCTACAACGTTTGCAATTCTTCTGGGAGTTTATTTAGACAGTAAGGTACCAAATAATCAGCAACCCTCATTCCGTACACATTGTTGAATTTTGGTAATATGTATTTATTTTTAAAAGGTATCGTTCTCAAAAATTTAGGTCTAGTTTTTTCAATTAATAGCTCAGGTCTCTTTGTTTCCGCAAGAGTACAAAATTCAACTTTATTGAACACACTCATAACATTACAGTATTTAAAAAGGTCATCATCACTGTTTTTGAATTTCTTGATCAAATGTTTTGGTGTTATAACTTTTAATATTCTTAATTGTATCTTATAAATGTCTGACAGGTAGGTATGATAAGTTCTCCCATAGCTGCTGAGCCCGTAGTTGACAACCGAGTCCGCTAGGGCCATATATAGCATTCTGAGCGTTTTGTAGGGTAGTTTATGTTTAAGTATGTTAAGTTTACCTAGAACCGATCTCAGTTTGTTACATACATAATCCTTGTGCGGGCCCCAGCAGAATCGACTGTCAACTATTAGGCCGATATACATGTGTTTATCAACTACTTCTAAGGACGGGCATTTGCAATTCTTTAACGAGTTATGGAGGCAAGAGTGCTGATGTGCTATAACTGTAGGTATAGTGGAGCATTTATTGTGTGATGAATGAATGTGAACGATCTTTGTTTTTGTTGCATTTATTACTAACCCGACGTCATGAGCCCATTTACACATTTGGTCGAAATTACGTTGTAGGGATTCCTCGGCATCATGGATATTTTTATCAGCGACCAATATACACGTGTCATCTGCAAATTGGTATACAGAGCCTGAATTCATAGCATTACTCATGTCATTAACATAAAGTAAGTATTCTGTTGGACCAATGATTGACCCCTGGGCCATTCCTTGCGTGGATGGAACCTTTGAACTATATTCATTTTTTATTTTAACTGTGTTGTATCTGTTGGTGTGGTAGTTTTTTAAGAGTTTTAGTAGTGGCCCTTGTATCCCATTTTGTGACAACTTCTCAAATAGTGTATCATAACGGAGCATATCAAATGCTTTGCTAAAGTCAATAAAGAGTGTCAAAACATGTTTTTTATCGTTTAAATGTTTATTCACTTCATCAGTAAACGTTCGTAGTAATTGTGTTGTACTCTTATTTTTTCGGAATCCGTATTGTTTGTTGTTGATTATTCCATGCGTTTCCAAAAAAGTATTTATCTCATTACCAATATAACGTTCTAAGATCTTATCTATACAAGACAATATAGTGATAGGACGATAGTTGTTAATGTCACTACGTGGACCCTTTTTGTGTATGGGACGTATCACCCCTATCTTTAAAAAGTCAGGATACGTACCAGTCTGCAAGCAGCAATTAATTAAGTGTGTAATAACTGGGATAAGATTCGCTGATGCATACTTGACATCCTTAGCACGTATCCCGTCATAACCCGGACTTTTCCTATCAGGAATTATACTGTACATACATTTATCCAAAAGCGGCACATCGCAAGAGTTGCTTAGGTTCGTGATATTAGAATTAAATTCAGTCATGAAAGTGTTGGCCAATGTTAACGGATCAGTTTGAAAAGTTACAAGTAAAACGTGTTCAATACATTCCATAATTTTGCCTGTTAAGTTATTTACAATACTCCAAATCTTTTTGCTATTTTTGAAATTTTGAGAAACTTCCATCATTATTTGTTTATTTCTTATGTAATTAGTATATTTGTTTGTTTTGTTTCGATATCTATTGTACAATAATCTTTTCTGTGGGTTATTTTCATCTTTGAGCCAAATATTAAACAATAAATCCCGCTTCTCACACATCTTTTTAAGTTTTTCATTTGCCCAGGGACACGTTTTACGTTTACTGACACTGTTTTTACTAATTGTGAATTTACATTTATCGTATACATTATTAAAGCTATTATGAATGTACTTTACTATTTCATTTGGGCACCCGTATTGAAGGGGTATACTCCAATCGATGTTATTTAGTTCACTGTGCACTCGGCGGTTATCTAACTTAGTTATTAATTGAATAGAAGACTGTGAGTCATTCTTGTTTAGCGCGCTCATAATCGCACAACCGGTTATACAGTGGTCGGCCGGTGAAGTGTTTACAACAGATGTATAAATATTGTATGCACTAGTATTGCGGATAAACACATGATCTAAACATGACTTAGAAATTCTGTCACCGTATTTTTCGATACGTGTATAAGAATTAACTCCATTAATAAATCCCTGGGTACACAAGGAATATAAATATTGTTTTGTCACGGGGTTACTAACTTTAAGATCAATATTCATATCTCCCATTACAACACAATCCAGTTTTACAGGATATTTAGCTAATACAGACGACAATTCCTTTATAAATCGGAGTTTGGATGTGTCGGGCGGTCTATATACGGCACATAATCCGAATTTAAGATTATTTATACTTAGTTCGCCGGTCACACATTCAAACTCCTGTGTACACAAGTTACTGTATCTTAAGAAAGATGCAACCTTGTGAATATACAATAGCACGCCCCCACCTCTTTTATTAGTTCTTAATTCCGAGTATAAGTTGTAGTCAGGGAGTTCAAACATTTTTCCCAGATCATTTTTTATGTTTACTTCAGTTAATAATAGAATGTGAATTGTATGTTTACTATTTAACACTATGTACTCAATTTGAGCAAAGTTTTTTTTGATAGATCGTATATTTACATGCAGGAAGTACAAACAATTATCGGGTGTCGGTATGTCGGAAGTAAAATCATCCCATGTATGACAATTGATTTCGACTATATTATGTTCTGTTGAATCCACCATGAAATGAAATATGTTATGTACTTATGTTTTTTTTTTATAAATTACAGTGACAAAAGTGAACTTACCTATTGTCTATCATGCAATGATTTCACCTTTTCGATATCGGCAACCGACCGGATTGTGGTTATTTTTTTTTCATGGGCACTTTTACGCACTAATATGTTTCCGTGTTTACACCATATAAAACCAAACAGTCCTTTCAGTTCTTCTTTTGTTTTCCATAACAGGTAAGCAGTCGCTGGCGTCAGACACTCCCGTAGATAAACTTTGTCAGCACCGTCTTGTCCTATAGTAGAAGCAGACATCGTCGTATGTTTTGCAGCATCTATCCAAAGATCCCGGTTTCCCTCTCGAAGTATCACAGTGATCGGAGTCTGGTCTTTGCTTCTCGCCCCATTTGATGAATTTCTCGTTTTTCTATAGGCCTTTACGACGTCCTCCGGATTTTGTGTTATGGTTACGGCAATTTTCTTGGCAATTTCTTCAGGGTTGTCGTTTTCAGATGGGTTGATGCCACATATTTCAAGTTGATTGCATAATTGTGTTTGTTCCATTTGATTTATTTTGTTTTCTAGAATTTCGTATTTAATATTAGTGTTTTTAGCCAAATTTTGTAAATCAGTACAACGGTTTTCCACTTCCTTCATTGATTTCTCGTAATTTTGTATCTTAATCTCATACTCATCGATTTTATCAGAGTAGAATTGCAGGGTACGTTGAAGCTCTTCTTTCATTACTTGCCTCACTTCCCTGCGCAGGTCTCGCAATACTTGCTGCATCATATTGTCAGCGTGGGTGCCAGTGTGTGGGGTAGCAGACTCTGTATCCGTATTTTCATCTCCGTCAATGTCGGGGATGATACATGATAGTCTTTTAGGCCTACCACCTCCGCTGCAAGGTTTGCACTTCCAGTCCACTGAATCTGTGTCGTGCAATACACTAAGTTGGTCGGGTGATATTGATGCACAGGAAGCATGAAGCCACTTATTGCATTTGCTGCACTGCAATCCAGGAGACTTTTTGGTAATTAGTTTTACACATTTTGCACATTTCACCATTATTATTTAGTTCGTAGGGTATATGAAAAATAGTTAGCGTTCACTGCGTATGCGACTGCTCTCGATTGTAACGCGTAAGCGACTGATTATATTAAATTAAGTAAGATATATCGGTGAAAAAATCATTTAATTCCTTAATATTTCACATTGTTTGAACTTTAATTTCTTATAGAAAGATAACTAAATCAAAAAATCTTTAACATTAACTATTTTCCTTAGGATCTTAGCAATAGGTTAAAAAAAAACTGATTAGGATTGCTAGTGGTTTCCTATAATAAGAGCTTCGAAACTGACGCTGAAAGAGAAATTAAGAAAACCATTCTATCAAGATAACTCAACAGTTATCTTGATAGAATTTACCAATAGTCTATTAATTGAAATATTTTATTCTATAACTATTGAGACAACGAAATTTCCTAAAGTTATTAGTAATTATTATTTTGTAAGATAAAAGGTTGATGGTATTAAAGGGTTTGAAAAGTACTGTTTTGAAGTCAAACAGCGTATGGACGGCGAAAACGCTCTTAATGCTAATGGCATTATTAATGGCCAGCTTGATGAGATCGCCACATTCCTCCGCGACCATCAACTCGATATTCTCCTCATACAGGAGACCTTTCTTAAGCCCAGCCACCGCGATCCAAAAATTGCCAACTATCGCATAGTTCGCAACGATCGATCGCGTTGTCACAAGGGCGGTACACTTATTTATTATAAAAAGGAGCGATAACGTCCCCTTGTGGGCGCTGCAGCCTTAAAGGGGGCGGTAAGAGACCCAGAAAAAAAATGAGGGCGTTGTGTAAAGGTTTGGGGGCGATTTGTAATTTCATCTAGATAGGAGGACTCTTAGACACCGACTGAACTCTCGACTTTCGACTACAACTTGTGAAAATCAACTAATATTAATTAAGAGAGATTGCTCAAACTTGGTTCGATATTTCTCTCCACGTAATTCATATATCTGTCCTGTTTTATTGAATAAATAAAATAAAAAAACATGTCAATCGGTCGCTCCGTTTCGAAATGAAAATAGACACAAACAAATAAAAAAGCAACAGACACACTTTCGCATTTTAATAGTTATTAGTATTCCTAGATAGGTAATTTTCGTAAATAATAGACCGCGGGCAATCATGTTTTAACAAGTTTTTGTTAAATAACACGATTTGTGCATTCCTGTATCAGTCGGCTGGTTCGAAGAATACTTGTTCTTACTTGTTAAGTACGATTAAGCGTCGAATGAGATAAACGAGTTTATGCATGTTTGTCTTATTCGTGTCGGTGCGTGCTTCTTATGCAATCCTAAATAAACAACATAATATTTATTTTATTTTCATTTGCGGTTTCGCGCGTAATTGATAAGCAATACTTAAGTTCAAAACTTACTTACGTATTTCTCAAAACAAAACAATGTCGGAAGTAAAAAAGAAGAGACGGCAATACTGTGCGGAATATATTAAATTCGGATTCATTGAAAATCCCACAAACCCATCGTCGCCGTTGTGCCTTCGAACTATGTCTAAAAACATTTTCGAATGAAGCAATGAAGAAAGACAAGAATGTAGCATATTTTCAAGACCTAGAGAAGAAGCATAATACTCAGCCAAGTGTAGCAAAACTATTTTCGGCTGCTGCTGAGCAAGATGACGACGGACTTCGAGCTTCGTACAATATATCTTTGTTAATTGCTCAAAAAGGCAAAACACACAACATCGGAGAAGAGTTAATTTTGCCAGCAATAATGGAAGTAATAAATACTGTGCTTCATAAACCGGCCGCAGATGTTATCCGAAAAATTCCTTTGAGTAATAATTCTGTGCAAAGACGAATTGATGAAATGGCTGAAAACATTGAAGGATCATTGTATACTCATCTGAGGACTAGTCAATTCTCAATTTAGCTCGATGAGTCCACTTTACCAACTAATGAAGCATTGTTGCTGTCTTACGTGAGGTTTATTAAAGATGAGAAAATATGCGAAGAAATATTTTTGCTAGAAATTTAGAGACCGATACAAAAGGAAAACCATATTCAATACATTGGAAAAGTTTTGTGGTGTGAAAGAGATTCCCTTGAAAAATATTATATCAGTTGCTACGGATGGCGCTCCGGCTATGACAGGGTGCCATAAAGGCTTCATAGCGTAGCTTAAAAAATATAATTCCAGATGTCCTTGCTGTACATTACGTTATTCATAGACAACATTTGGTTGCTAGAAACTTAACTGAACGACTATTTCAATCACTGCAATATGTCATCAAAGCAGTCAATAAAATCCGTAACAGCTCTTTGAATGATAGATTATTTCATCAGCTTTGTTTTATTAATGTATAAGATTTCAACCGTTTGTTGTTTCATACTGAAGTTCGTTGGCTATCAAGAGGCAATTGTCTGACTCGATTTTACAACCTGTTTGGCTATGTGATAGAGTTCTTGGAAACTAATGATATAGAATTGCGCAACAAGCTCATTACATCAAAGAATGATATAGCTTACATGATAGACCTGTATAAATTGTCCAACGACATGAATCTCCAACTGCAAGGCCATCAACTAAATTTAATTAAAACAAAAAATGTTGTTGATGCCAAACTGCTTCTACACAAAAAAAAAAACATGGGCAGACGTGATTTTCACAGTTTTCCGAATTTATCAGTATCGATGACTTGTTTGCCTACTGCCAACATTTGAAAAACCTCCACACTGACTTCACCCAACGATACCAGGACATTTTGAACTTGGAAATACCAGACTGGTTGTTGGATCCGTTTTCAAATGTCAACACAGCAAAGTCACCTCAGCCGACAAAAACAGATCCCGCAATTGTACCCAGGATTGTGGTCAATAGTTCAACGATTGTTGATAGCATTTCCATCGTCATATTTGTGTGAAAGTGGATTTAGTGCTGTGGCAACGCTGCTTACTAAAAGAGAAATCGTTTGCATGTTACCGAACGTGGCGACTTGCGGCTGTTCTTGAGTAACTTGGAACCTGATCTCAACAAACTCATTAAACAGCATCAGATTCATCCTTCACATTAGTTATTATATAAGAATCGATTATGTTTTTATTTTTATTTTGAATAAAAGATGCTCTGTCTGAATACTATAAAGTAAGTTGCGTTTCAATAATCATTCTCATTGGCAGGTGTAGCCCGTAACAGTTAACTTGAGACCAGAGCGCCGTTGTGTACTACCTACTGCGCTTAGCTCTCAAGTTAACTCTTGCGGGTTATAGTAAAAGTCTCGTTTAGAATGAATGTTTAATCTCCGCTAATATAGCTCACAATAATTGATTAATTTAATTTGAAGTTATAGTGGTTTTTAAGTAGGTGAAAAAATGGGGGCGCCAAAAAAATAATTTATTCTCAAAGTGGGCAGAAGTCAAAATAAGTTTGGGAACCATTGCCATAGGGGGTGCCCTTAGCGTGTAGTCGCTTAGTTTGTAAGTTTTTTGCCCTGGCTGGAGGCCTTACACTCCAGGTGGATCACAGGATAGACCGATTAAGCAGACGACAACCTCCTAGGTTGAACTGCGAGATGCCATACACAAAAAAAAACGAGCGATGGCACTTGTTGGTTTTCGATCGTCGAGGACAGACCTTGGGTCGTATATTGTGTGGTCCATGTGTATATTTGTGTTACCGCCATGTTTCACAATGTTAATGTAAGTTATTTGATATTATACCATGAATATTACTGATAACTATGAGCTAGAAATATGTTATGATATGTCCTATATTATTGATTATTGTTTATCTACTCCGATAAATTGCTATTACTTGAGAAATTGTTCATGACAACGTAAGATTGTCCTGGCATAATACTTTAAAAGTTGTTGCCGTGGAGTTTCTTGTCCATTCTTCTCCACGATGACCTAGATTTGCGAATGGACGTTGCTTGATAGGTAATTAACGATATCTACCATTAGATGACAATCCGAATAGTCTTGTCTTTCTGTGGTTTTCGTCATAAAATCGCTTTAACCTACACACACGACATACACTGGCCTGCAATACTAAGTACTTACTACACTTTTAAACAATCATTTTTTTCTAAACTATAGAAGTTAGAGATTTAAAATAAAAAAAAAGTTTTATACCAATTTTTATCAGCTTTCTTTGAAACTATAGTAAATTATACATTAGTAACATTTTTAAGTAAAAAAAAAGATAAAACAATAAAAATAGCCATTTTTAGCTTAGTGTCATAAAACTCAACTAACATTTACAGCTTCGAGTAGATTTGGCATACTGAACACGAGGTTTCGGAGCCGATGTTGGGGAATATTCTCCCATTCTTCTATCAGGGCCTGTTTTAGTGCCCTTAGTGTGGTAGGTGGTGGTCTGCGGCTTCTGACTAGCCTCCCTAGCTCATCCCAGGAGTGCTCAATCGGGTTGAGATCAGGACTTCTTGATGGCCAAGCCATCACGCTGATACCAACCTCTTGAATATACTCTTGCACGACCCGACCTGTGTGTGGCCGGGCAATATCACGCATCAGCATCGATCCATCACCCATATTTACTAAATACTGCCCTGCATACTCATCTCCTGGGCATATCTTTCCCCAGTCAGAGTGCCATTTTCTATGGCCACTAACTCTGTGCGACCTTCTGAAGATATGCCAGCCCATACATGTACACTGCCTCCACCGTACTGGACTCTTTCTGAGATGCAGGGTTGAAGGTATCGCTCACCAGGTCGCCTGTAGACACTTCGCCTTCCATCAGAAGTGTAAAGTGAGAATCGAGATTCATCTGTAAACAAAATTCTTGACCATTCTTCTTGATCGCACTGTATGTGTTCACGGGCGTATCGCAGTCTCGCTACTCGATGCTCTCTCTCGAGTTTGGGGCCACTCGCTGGTATTCGGAGTTTCAGGTTTGCTTCAGCCAGTCTTCGGATCTGAAGAAGCTGTTGCTGGAATTCAATTGCATTTAGGTGGCGATTTCTCAACAGAGTGGAAGCAATATAACGGTTTTCTCGGGCACTAGTACACCTGGGTCTGCCAGTACCAGGTCTCCTCAAATGGTTACCAGTCTCTACGTACCTTCGCTTCACCTTCTGGACCGTTCGTAACGTTACACCCACCATTCTTGCAGTACGACGCATACTGATACCAGAAAAGACATGATCCTAGCACATTCTTCAGGTGAAAGAGGCATGATAAATAAGTTTATGTGCTGTTGTCTAACTTAGCTTTTGTAACAAGAATCATCGAACAAGAAAAAATTTGAAAACAAAAATAGAAACAAAAAATGAATGGTAAAATTGTAATTCGAAGAGGATTATTTTGGATTTTAAAGTTCATCCATTTCTTAAAAGAAGGTTACCGACTATGAAGTTTTTATGTACAAAATTAAACTCTTTTTTGAGTCTTTTTTGTTTCTTGTGTACTTAAAAAGTTATTGCAATTTTGCACATTACTACAATTCTGACTGCAGAAACTATTTTAGCTCATAAGCTTTTGTTCGATAAAAGATACCCTATTTTAATATTAATTATGGAAATGCAATTTTTTGAGCTTACCCCAGTTTTAAGGGAAAGTGCGTCTAGACGACCAGTTTGCTCAACACATAAAATCTTAACAAAACGTAGCTTAAATTGCTGGACAGAACGATCATTAATTATAACTCAAGAAAGTAAGCTATCTAGTAGTGCTTACTGAACCTCTCTAGGTTTCATAGCAATAAGAATATTTCCAATTAAAAGTAAAGTTTTAAATTCTATACAGCACTTGCCTCAACTGACCTTACAAGTTTTATTTGATCAATTATTATCAATGAACAATTGAACATGCATTGAACATAAAGTGTGGAGCAAGAGCAACTATTACCTGTTCTCGAGTTTTTACAACATGTACAAAAACATAATTTCGCCAGATATGTTTATCATGAGGACTTTACCGCTGTGTGGCGGACTCGCGGACTCTCGCGGCCGCGGGTGAAGTCCACAGCGAGTGCGGCACCGGTGCAGAATGCGAAGTCCGGAGTGCTTTTGAGAGGAGCCGCTACAGATGTTTGGTGATTCCGAACAGTTGACATGAATGTTTGTTACAATCACAGGTACCTATGCACGTGCATGTACGCTGAGCTGACATTGTTGCCGTACCCACACCAGTCACACAGTCACATTGTCGTGTTGTTTGTGTCGAAAGATAACATTGTTTCTTAATAATGCTCACCTATTATATATGTACATACTTCTATGTATTTGCACACTACTAATATTAATAATATTTGTAATCAACCAGAACATTGCGTATTACGCAACGGTAAAAGCGCATAATGCGTATTTTCATAATAATAAGCGACACCTAAAAACTCGGCGACAACAATCTGACTGAGCGCGTTTTATTATTTCAAGTAAGTACTCATTTAGGTTTCGTCTAGTATTAGTGAAAATAGCTTGAAATTAGTAACATGAAATATAAAGCATTGCATTGCCGGGATAACCTGCCTCGATGGCCTGGTGGTTGAAGGCGCGCTGCTAAGCATGAAGTCCTGGGGGAATCAGTTCTCAGGTTAGCAGTGTTGTTGTTGTGTGTTTTTTTCATTGAAAATTTCTCAGTAGCAGCCACGAAATCTTGATTTGTGCCCGGTTGGTGGCAATAGGCTCGCCCTTCTGGGTGTACTATTAGGTAAAGCTCTGCCTAATCCGTTGGGATTACAGGCATGATGTTATGTAGCCCATTACAACTCAAGTTCTAAGACACACCAAATCACAATAGAAATCATAGATATGAAGATTCTATTTTATGACTGAAACCAGCCGTTCATCATCAGCGGACAAGATACAGAACAATTGTTACTGCGAATAATATTTTAGAATTTTGAGTACCTCCAGGTCAATACACAATCAGCTGAGGTATACATGGAGGATATTGTGCAAAACAGTAGAAAACACAAAGTATAAGTAGGTGAGCGGTATGAGCGGCGCGGCACGCGCTGTGGTTGCGCGTGGCTAATGGTCCGCGTCAGCTGAGCGCGCGACCCCAGACCCCGCGCTGACCCCGCGCTGACCCCGCGCTGACCCCGCGCCCGCCATTATTTATAGCAGAGACAATTACTCTCCGTAATGACGCTATGGCTACACGCGGCAAATGTTCTGTTCTCAACATTCTCGAAGCTTGTTCTATAATGAGATATTTTGACGGGTGTAGTAATATTTAATTCACAGAGGTAGCTACTGCGTAGAAGGAAACGACAGCGTCGGATATCTTTCTCAATTTGAAGTGGCTTAATTGGCATTCAGAACACGTAATGTATTAGAAGGCCACGACCGAGCGCTAGTACCGGTACACTTGTACATATGTAGCGGCGAGTGCGGGCGGCACCAGTTCGCTACCAGCAGGCCGCGTTGACCCCCAGCTATACGAACTGATGACCTTAAAAAGGTGGCAGGGGCAGGCTGGATGCGGAAGGTGAAGGCCAGGGTATAGTGGATGTCCAGCGGTGGACTGCAACAGGCTTAGTGATTAATTGACACCGGGGTGACGTGGAGTCTGCGCGGGCGCACGTGATCGCGCCGTCGAGGGGGACTCGTTATCTCGCCACTGTGTTTGTAATCGATTACTTACCTGTTTGTTGACGTCGCCATTCGTTTCTGTGTTGCGTCAGCTCTCAGACTGCTTGTTAGTATAAAGCGTGTCATCACGGTGCACATTCATAATCATAATATGTACTGTATTATTTCTGAAACAAATTATTATCTTTTGTTTTTTTTTACATGTTGAGCCAAAGATTAACTTGTAACACCTATAATAAACATCATACCATGTATATTATCTACACATGTTTTTGCAAATAAATGAATTTGAATTTTTAATTTGCACAAAACATCTTGTAGCCCCTTTTATTCTCCTCGTGTATTTTATTATTTCGATTTTATTATGTTATAAGTCGGTAATTAATTAATTATGTACCTATTTATAACAAATAAGACAGAGAAGATCTAAAAACCTATATAAACAAACAAATAAATAAAACTGGATAGAGCCGGGCCTGTAATCAATATCAACAGATGAGTCGGGCTAGGCGTTCCTATCTCACCGAAATTGTTCATAGCTGTCTTACAGAATATAATGCCAGATCTCTCTTGGTCGTAGATGGGCATTCGTGTAAATGGAAAACATCTGAGCCATTTACGTTTTGCTGATAACATTGTCGTGCTATTAGAAAATCCTTTGGAATTCAATATTGCGGTAAAATGATTACAAGCAGCGAGTCAATATGTGGGTTTAGAGATGAACCTTAGCAAAACAAAAGTCATGACCAACAACGAAACGACTCCTATCCTGGTTAACGACATGCTGCTCGAATACCTCCGAGAGTACATACTACATATACCTGGGTTACCAAATCACCTTCGGGAAAAATAAGAATTTTGAAGAAATAGACCGAAGGATAGCTATTGCCTGGAAAAAATATTGGGCTCACAAAGATAAATTCAAATCAACCCTCCCGATCAGAATGAGAAAGACTACTATATTGGACTCTACAAGACAGATATCTATGGAGAGAAGCTGCTTAAGTATCAAACTAAGTAATGAAATAAGAAACACAGATATTCGTAATAGAACTAACAAAAGAGACAGACACTCTCAAAGGAGATGTTTCAGAAATGTATGGAGCCTGGGCTAGGTCTATGTACACCATATGTAAAAATAGCTTTTTAATACATAAACCGTTTTTAATTGTTAATTTTCTTTAATTTCACTTCGTTTGATTGTGTTTTTAAATTAACTTTGTCAAGGATAACAACACTCGACAAAAATCTAACATGGTGGATCTGACAGTGGTATTTTTGACAATGACATTTGATTGACGTTTACGTAACGTGTTATAAACTAGCTACCTAAAGATCGAAGAAAATAATTTTTGATTTCGAAAATCTTGGGTTTCGATAAAAATAATAGTACCTACAGGATATTTTACTCGATTCCGGCAGCACTTCTTACGAGTATATCACCTATCCTATATTTCAATGTCAAGAAACGAAACGCAGGCGTGGACGTTATTTGTTCAAAGCTCAAAGCAAAGAAAGACTCGGTCGCTCGGGTGCATAGAAATGTCAAAGTCGTCAAAAGTCATGTCAAACACAACTGTCATGGCTGCCTTATAAACAGGGTTAACTTATTAAAAAACTTTCCTAATTATCATTTTTTAACAGCTAAACCCGTCTTCAAATTATTTTTATAGTATTTTTGTGAAACTCCCCTATTTTTTCCCTATTTATTGATATGGTTTACATAGACCTAGCCCAGAATGGAACATCTCCTTTTCGCAAATCCAGACATGGAGGTGGGCCAGGCACGTTGCAAGGTATTTCGATGATCGTTGGACAATCGGGGACTAAATGGAAAGGTACTACAAATAGGCGGCGGCCCTGCGTCCGTCGCGTTGGCAGGACGCGGTTATTGCGAATGCAGGGCTAGACTGGCTGATCGCCGCTTCGGATAGAGAAAAGTGGAATTCTTTGGCCAATGTTATTTTATAATGTTTAATCATTAAATCGAAACACTAATACATATTTCAATTTACAATAATATGAAAATTCAGTAATCTTAAGTAATTTTAAATCGAAATAATTATGAATCTTTTTAATTTAATGTAATTTTTTTTGTTGATTTTATAATTAATTTAGTTATTTTAAATGTTATTTGATTGTGTTGAATTAATAAAGGTTTATAAGGAATTAAACTTTTGTATTTATGCTTATTCATCATTTAGGATATAACTAACTCTTTACGACGTAAGACAACGCAGTCTAAGCAGCCGAGTCTCAACATATAAAGGTGAGCGATAAGGAAAGATTTTTGAAACTGCATTTAGTCCATTTTTGTAGTTGTTTCAAAGACGCCTGATGATCTCGCAATCGATGAGCCAGACCACAATTAGCTTTTAAAACAAGATCGTCAGTCTGTGAAAACTATTAAACTGATTTTAATGAAATATAAGTACACTATTCCCTAAGTTGAAAGATACTTAATCCAATTAAAATAAATAAAATCATTTTATTTCGGACAACTACGAGATCCATAAATTGTTAGTAAAACAGGTTTGCACTTAAAAACTATTGTTAGTAACTTAACTAAAGACTAATTAATGAGAAGACCCCCATCAAATGCTAGGGTATAAGTCTTCTCACAAATCGCCAAAGGTGGTGCCTATAATGGTTTAATTGGAATAAATGCTTTGAGATTGAGTTTGAATTCGGTTAAATGAACTTCGAGGGTTTTATTTATGATTTTTAATTTTTTAACTTTTATAATTCTGTAAATTAAAATTTAAAAAAAGGCGTTGAATTTTTTTTCCTAAAGGCAATAATTATTTTAATATTATTATGAGCTAATTCACTGTATGTATAGGGTGCAAAACAGCCTATAGTTGTCTTTTTTTCGTCATCGGTCGGCGTTAAATCCAAATGACAAAAATTCGTGGATTGGTGCCTATGTTGGTCAAAAATTTATAAAGAAAGTGTATCTGTGTTCTGCTCAGCAGTTGGGGGGTTATTGTGCGCTTCACAGCGGTTTTGAGATTGCAATTTCAAGTTTGGACGTAACGTGACGCCTGTCTGTCATCAGTTACCAGGGCTGCGCTAAAATGACGGCCGCGTGGTCGACGCGGCGCTCCAGGCCACCAGCACGACTGCGCCGCTCTCCGTCGCTAGGCAACCATTGACATTGTCTTTTTGTTTATATGTTTATCGTGGATAACGATATCATTTTAGTAAAAGTTGCTCAATTGATTAGTGTAGTAGTGGGGCAAACGCCGTGACGTTATTTTGTAATGGCGGCACGTGGACAGAGTCGTTTTGGAAAGTGGGGATTGTCGAACGGACACTTCGCATCGAGACGCGGACCAAGTCACTTCTCCAGAACGAAACTGTCGGTTTGCCCATTTTGTGGAGATTATTTGTTAGTGTTATTTAATGTAAATTTGTGTTAAATAATAAACTGTGATTTTTGTGTACCGAAACCGAAACTATTATTTTAACATTTCATCATGAACCCGGTACCACCGAACCCTAATGACAACGGCGCTATCGCTCAGCCATCGCTTACGCCGTCATCAGAATTGGGATCTGGACTCGATTCCCACTGGCGTGCTATGTTCGAGATGCAGCAGAAGAACATGATGCAGCTGATCGAAGCCATCAGGACACCAACAGTGGCACCTCAGATCATGCTGCCAGAAATTAATCCGGAGCTACCAGATACCGATCCACGTGCTTGGTGCGATACTATCGATATTTGCCTCGACGAACGTCCACTGGAGGGTGCATCGCTTATTATAGCTCTGAGCAAAGCCCTGAAAGGTAATGCGTCATCGTGGCTGTCGCAGATTTCGCATGCAGGCATGACGTGGCAGCATTTCCGCGACTTATTCCTTGCGCGTTATGCATCCACTGAAACTCTTGCTGCATCGCTTGTTAACATCCACAACGGCCGGCCGAAGGAGGTCGAATGTCTCCCAGCGTACGCCAGCCACCTAATGACGACCCTGTTGGCTTGATGGAAGAATCGAAGCCATGAAGAAATAGCCACGTCGTATGTGCTCGCTCATGTCTCTCAGTTCGACTCTCGGTTTAATCGCTTGGCGTTTACTAGCGAAATAACGTCACGCAACAAGTTACTGCAGGAGATTAAGGCGAGTGCAAGTCTGAAGCGGAAGTTCGATCGCAGTACCGGTGATGGCGCCACTGATGCAAAGCGCTTAAAGCCACAAACTTCCACTATGTTCACGTGCCATAAGTGCGGAAAACCGGGACACAAAGCGGTGAACTGTCATTCGAAGTTTACGCAGCCTGCTGGAGCTAACGCCCAGAAAACTACACCGGCGGCGACTTCATCGGGTTCCAGCAAAAGAATAACGTGTTTCCGTTGTGGAGAAGCCGGACACATCTCTACGAAATGCCAACGCGGCAGTGCGGGTGGCGCGTCATCGTCGGCGGGCAGCGCTGCCAACGCAATGGCGGAGCGACGCGTCGATAGCTGCGAAATAGCAGGTGTTTGCAGGCAATTGGAACAATCCGGTGAGTCGTTTTCATTTTGTTTGATTCCGGCGCCGAGTGTTCTCTCGTTAAACAAAATGTAGCTTATAAATTTTCGGGCAAACGTTCACTTTCAACCGTGCAAGTAATTGGTATCGGTAATAATTCCAATGTTTTTAGCACTGAACAAATTCTTAGTGATGTTGTGGTCGACACTAACGAACTGTCAATTTTATTTTACGTACTACCCGACGATTGTATGAAATACGATGTTATGATCGGACGCGATATTTTGACAATTGGCTATACGGTACATTTAACTGAATCTACCCTACGTATTTCGAAAGTCACAAATGTAGGTTGTTGCTATTTACCTCCCGTAATTGATCTTTACAATGTTGATTCTGATATTTCAAACGAAAACAAGGACCGGTTGACGTCCCTTTTGAATGAGTATTCGAATGCTTTTATCAATGGGTTATAACGACCATGATGAAACCGGAATTGATCTAACAGAGGCGAGAGAACACGCGGTGGACGGTATTGAGAAGAGTGTGGCTTATGAAAAAGCCCGTTTTGACAAAAATAAGGCCAAAGTAGTTAATTTCAATGTTGGTGATTTGGTTTTAATTCAAAATGAAGAACGGAATCAGACTAAATTAGACCCCAAATATAAGGGACCGTTTAAAGTTGTAGAAGTACTTGACGGTGATCGTTATCTTTTAAAATCTTTGAATGATAGTAGAACTTATAAGTACGCCCACGATCGCGTACGAAAGATTCCTCCAAGTAATGTACCTGCTGAGTTAGATTTGCATAGTGTAGAAGATGGTGAGGAGGGTGCCTCCACCAGCAAATAGAACACATACCATGGCTATTTGGTCGCACTGCACGCACTAGTCTGTAGTCGTAACTGCAACTCAGTGTGGAGTTGTTCAGAGCGCGATGGGCAGCTAGTGGTGTGGCGGGGACCCGGGTCTTTGTGTACTGAGACTATGTGTACGGTCATGTATTGACCTGGGAGTCGAGGACTCTAGATGAAGTGTTGGTCGTATCACATGAGGTGATGACGATATGGGTGGCAATAATGAATTGTCACTAGCTGCTGTGGTAGCCGGGCCATGAGTGGTGTGTTTTCTTTTTGAAATTTGATTGAATATGATGATTTGATAATTATGAGGCTTGGAGGAACCTTCTGTGTTTAAGTTGTTAAAATGATTAAGTTTGTTTGGTTGTTGAGGCATGAGTATTGAATAGTAATTGTAATTAAACGTTACGGTCAGGTTGGCCGAGTTTTCAAAAATGCTTCAAAGTCGGTTATTTTGTTACAGATACACACGAGGACGTGTAACTCGTCAGGCTGGCCGTATCGTGGATAACGATATCATTTTAGTAAAAGTTGCTCAATTGATTAGTGTAGTAGTGGGGCAAACGCCGTGACGTTATTTTGTAATGGCGGCACGTGGACAGAGTCGTTTTGGAAAGTGGGGATTGTCAAACGGACACTTCGCATCGAGACGCGGACCAAGTCACTTCTCCAGAACGAAACTGTCGGTTTGCCCATTTTGTGGAGATTATTTGTTAGTGTTATTTAATGTAAATTTGTGTTAAATAATAAACTGTGATTTTTGTGTACCGAAACCGAAACTATTATTTTAACATTTCATCATGAACCCGGTACCACCGAACCCTAATGACAACGGCGCTATCGCTCAGCCATCGCTTACGCCGTCATGTTAATAATTATGTTTTTTGAGTGTATTTTATAGTTAGTGTTTATACGTTTCTTGTAGTTGGTAAGTATACCTACCCCTTTTTTATTCGTAGTTCGGCGCAGCTGTAGCGACGCCGGAACAATTGGTGCCAGTCAACCTGTCACATCACTAGATGTTCAACTGGTAAGATGCCCACATTGCTCCCAGGCTCGTTTTTTTAAAGGCGAACGGGGGCTTAAGATACACTATGGCAAGGTCCCGAACCTCATGCCAACCTTTGTGCCCCCCAACCACATCCCCGACATCAACATCTTTTGAAGAAACTTTGTGGAAAACATTGTCTAAATTCAAAAATTCCACTCCAGTCCTAAAAAGAGTTCCCCGGGGCTTGAGGCACTCTGTTGCTCTAAGTTTAGCGCGATGTGTCCGTCTCGCGACCCAGGAGAACTCACAACGTACCTGAGAGCACTTACTCACCTTCCCTTAAAAGATTCTGCATGTCCAAAAAAATTTGGCAACTCAAAAATCATTAACAAACCAAATTAAAGAAAACTGCAACAATGCGGCCCGCACTTTAGGCTCCAAATTACTGTTTTTTAATGACTTTTCTCAGAAAGGCTCATGTGGAATCCAAGTTAAGTGAGGGTGACATAAGGGGGGCGGTCAGAATACTGTTCAGCAGTGATGTGGTGGCGCTTTACTCTCTGGTGACTCTTGCAGCTCTAGAGAGTAAACACCCAGCGCTTGCGGATGATCTCACTTTCCCCGACCCGCCCATCCACCGCGACCCCCTCGTTCAGGACCGCAGCCGTGAGCTCTTTTCGGAGTGATTCTGCCGGCGGCCTCGACAGCCTGACTCCACAGCATTTGAAAGATTTGTTGAGTTCAGGCGCCGGGGACGCTGGTGAGTCGCTCTTGAAGGAGCTTGCTTGGTTCTGATCAACTTAATGCTCCCCGGCGGCGTGAACGATGCCGTCGTCGATATCTTGCATGGGCCTAACGGTGGCATTCGTCCCATTGCTGTCGGTTGAACCTACAGGTGTTTGGCAGCCAAAATATGTTGCAAGGTGTATAGCGAATCCCTTGTAACAAAGTTCCAGCCCCTTCAACTTGGTTTTGGTTCCAGAGGGGGCTGTGAGGCTGCCGTACATGCCTTATCCTCGTTTCTTAACTCAAAGAAATGCGAGGTCATCCTCAATGTTGACGTCAAAAACGCATTCAACTCCGTGAACAGGGACACTTTGTTGGCTGAAATAAAAAAAAGTACTACCCCAAATTTATGGTTTTATGTACCAATGTTATAAGCATCCATCAAAATTGTTTTATAAGAAAAATATTTTGGAATCTGCAGTTGGTTGCCAACAAGGTGAGGTTGATTACGCTGATGCCTGCTATCTGGATGCCACTGAGGAGCTCTTAAATAAGCTTGAGCGCTTGCAAAACCTTTGCATTCGTTTTGTTTTTGGTCTGAGAAAATATGATCATGTCTCACACTTCCGCAAGGAACTCAAGTGGCTCCCAATTCGTCTTCGCAGGAACACTCGAATATTATGTCTCCTCTTCAACATCCTTTATAACCCTTCATATCCTTGCTACCTGCGTGATCGTTTTTCATTTACCCGCCCTTCCGACGCTCTTTGTAGATCCCACCTTAGGTATCATCTCAATTTCCCATCCCATAAAACCGACTTCTATTCTTACTCCTTCTCTGTTCATGCAGTACGTTTATGGAACTCACTTCCGCCTAACATTCGCGATGCCAAAACTATATCTGTCTTTAAAAAACAAGTTAAAGAACATTACCTCTCTTTTATACTTTGATTCTGTATTTATATTATAGGTATATATTTATATATTTATATATATATATATATATATATTATTAAAATAAATATATATTTATTTTGTTATATAAGCATGTATGTTTTATTATCTCTTTATTATGAATGTTATTCATTTTGTAGTTAATTTATTCTTCTTACACACTGTGTCTTCGTTTCTTTTATATCTATCCTCTCGCAGGTCCGCTGGAAGAGATTTCTAAATGAAATAAGCGGTACCTTTGTGCTCTTTTGTCTTTATGTATTGTTCTTGTAATGTGTTTTGTGTGTACATAAATAAATAAATAAATAAGGTGACCCTCTCGGGCCTGTCATTTTCAGTTTGGCTATTCATCCCATAATCCAACAACTAAATTCAAAATTTAACATGTGGTATTTAGATGATGGAACACTAGGAGATGATGTTGACACCGTTTTGAATGACCTGAAACTCCTCAAACTGAATCACAGGTAATGATTCGATTTAAAATCCCTTCATTATTGTGCCGGTTAAGTAATGTAACGCAGCAGTCGACGCGCGTTTGTCGATTTGCTTCACTCAATTCGTTTTCAAACAGTTTTACCACTAACACCGCAGCCTGCAGCTCACTCGGTCGTGGTTTGCGACGGATCCGCTTTCACAATAGCCTTCAATTCTTCATTATCAACTTTGGTTTCCGGCAGTACACGGAGCTTGTTCTGCAGGTCGAAATTTCCAGAACGAAAACGTTGGAACCAAAAACGCACTGTGTTTTCTTTTGCGACACCACCGTCATACACAAAATTAATCCTTCGAGCCGTTTCTGCAGCACTGGTGCCACGGTGGAACTCGTACTCGTACGCGATATTTCAAGTTTTCCATTTTGTTTGGTTTTTTAGTACTATGCACTAAATTGCATTGCTAGTACCAATATATTTACTTACCCATTTTCCTATTAACTCTGTAGATACTTTATTTGCGTATAACCGCGATGACGACGCCGACTGTACACGAAAAACAAGCAATCTATGTAACTCGTTACTTTACGTTGCTCAATTATGTTTCCTAATGTTTGTACTACATTATGGTGAGCGAGCAGGTACCGGCCTACGAGTACCAGTTCATCACTGCTCAATACAGTACACCTTGAGATAGGTATCACCACTGGCCTCGCTGCCCGTCCGCTCGTCTCCATGATCGCCGGCGCTGCTGGCAGCCGCTGACTGCCGCATTCGAATGTGCGATATCGCACATTATCGTACGTTATCGCGCGGCTCAGCACCTGAAGGTTATCGATATCGACTGCCTTCTAGAAATAACTTCTATTTAGGTGGAGTCGTTGAGCTGACAGCCTTACAAGGTAGGTAATACGATGGTTTTTATTATGTTCTGTGTACATACAGTGTACTATGAGGTGATAAGAGAGCGCGTCTTGCGCGACAATACGCTATTTTCATTGTAAGAAGGTTCATATAAAATACGACTCTCTTATGCAATATTAATAATAACTAGCTGTGCCCGCGGCTTCGCTCACATGTGCGCGTATTCTTTTGGAATTATCAGGGAACATTACATGGAAACTTGAAGTCGTAGTATATTACTTACGTCATCTATTGAGCGCGGCGATGAATTATTCCGAATTTGGGATTAAAAAAACAATTAAAGCCGGTAGCAAAAATAGTAGGTTGGCAGCTACAGCGAAGGATAATTTTAAGTAATGGCGGCTCCTATTTCTGTCTGCAGAGTTTAAAGGAACCTAACCTATCCGTGTCGGGGTGCGTTAAGCTCCCTGTGCCCTATGTTCTGCTACTAGGCATGAAAATATATGCAATTCCAAATTATGCCAAGCAATTTTTTTTGCTGAAAAGTTATTATTTTAGTAGCAAATAGTCGCCCTTTAAGTTGTTAGTCGCTTGGAAAATAGTTAGCCATTACTAACATCCTATCCAAATAAATATATTATTATACTGACTAGAACCTGTAAGTACAACTTTGTTTTAAGTAGGTATTAAAGGAACTCGGAGTAAATTTCTGGGGGGAATCAATTTAGAGTGCCATCGGCACGCTAAGAAGAAGTTTATGAAAGAAATTATTATTCCTTTATTAATTTTTTCTTCTTAATGTTTTACATTTTTAAATGTTAAAAAAAAAAACATTTAAAAATATAAAAAATAGTAGCCCACCGGTACCGAGAACAGGGTCCGAGCTACCGGTGGCCAGGGCTCTTGAGAGAGGAACCTCCTAACAATACGCGCCGTGTCCAGAAGTACTGCTTTCTGAATCAAGCCCTTGATCCAGCCGCCAAGCGAGCGCCTCCTCGGATGTTGGTCGAGGCTCTTGGCTTTTAAACCATTGGCCGACACGACTATCGACACAATGACTGCTGTACTCACGTCCCACATGTCGACAGCCTCGCGAGCAAGATCTTAATACTTGGAATTGCTTATCTTTCTCTGCTTTCACGAGGTTCTCGTCATGCGGGACCGTTATGTCAACAATCATTGCGCGACGCTCCAATCGATCTATCACCACAATGTCAGGCTTATTAGCAACAATAGTCCTGTCAGTGACGATAGGTCGATCCCAATACAACGTGATATTACCATCATCGAGAACTGGGTCGGGCGCATACTTATAGAATGGCACTTCTACACAAGGTTGTACTTCAAAGCAAGTTGCTGGTGGATAATCCTAGCAACGAGGTTGTGTCTGTGCAAGTATTCTCCGTTAGCTAGACGAGAACATCCAGAAATAATGTGTCGGATCGATTCTCCCGGACGGTGGCATGCCCGACATATGTCAACCGTGCCATCCTTCACAATGTATTTCCGATAGTTATTCGTCATCATAACTTCATCCATTATTGCACAGACAAAACCTTCGGTTTCCCCGAAGAGGTCACCGAAACGTAGCCAGGATACGGACGCTAAGAAGTCTACATCGGGCCCATGTAGGGCCCGGCAAAAACGTCCGTGAAGCTCCTTGCTCTGCCATACCTCCCTGCGGTCATTAGTGTCTAATACTGAAAGCAGTAAAGTAAACAGACAAGCAAGACGTGTACAGAGTCGGCGTGAAGTTGCCGCCATTCTGGCCTGAGGAGCCGACACTTTGGTTTGCCCAAATAGAAGGTCAGTTTGCGATAGCCGGCATTACTGCCGACACCACTAAATTTATTAACAGAAATATATCTACACATTTATTTAATTGTTATATTTATATCACATAAAAAACCTATTTACAAATTTACCAATACTAATAAATATTTACACTGTACAAAATATAATCAAACATTGTAATATGCTGGTCGCCGGCCGTGTCAAGTTGCTTCCCCCCTCAGAAGCCCCATAATATGCGCAGATAACATTCTCATTTATGGACTGAGTCCATCGCATGCGCGACACATTTCCACCGGCAGCTGGGACCCTATTCGGGACTGTTGTACTCGAGGTCCTAAGCCCGCTGGTGGCCGTACTCTTCCTCGTCGTCGTGGTGGTGATGGTGGTGGTGGTGTCGACGGCGGGGAGAAAAACTCGTCGCTCGAGGTCGACGCAACTGCAGCGACCGGCGACACGGTGCTCGTCCCGGATGCTGCGAGGCGGAGCTGAGCGGTGAGCCCGGAGATGGTAGGTGTGCCTCCTGTAATTTGGCTCGGTGTCTCGTCAGCATCGGTGACATATTTATGACTTATTACGTATTGATTGTGTTTTTCATTTTCTATATAGTTTATTCCACTTTTCTGTAAGTTGATACCGTTTTTTTAGCTTTTTATTGTTTTTGTATGCGTATTATTTTTATTGGAGTAATTTGCTAAAAAATTAAAATTAAAATCGGCTTGAAAAAAATTATGTTACGTCAATTTGACACCGAGCCACAGATTATTATTATGTCCTTTATTTATTTTTCTAACTTACTAATTACATTTTTAAATATTCCTAGATAAAATTCAAAATAAAAAAAAAACATTTAAAAATATAATAGACCGTCGTGAGACAGGTTAGTTTTACCCTACTGGCTTGTCGTTGCTATAGTAATACTGCTCAGTACGAGAGGAACCGTAGTTTCGGACATTTGGTTCATGCACTCGGCCGAGCGGCCGGTGGTACGAAGTTACCATCCGCGGGATTATGCCTGAACGCCTCTAAGGCCGAAGCCAGCCTAGCCGAATCCGGCAAGGATATGCTCACTGTGGAGCCCCGAGAGTCGGGAGGCTCTAAACAATGTGACTTTACTAGTCGCGCTTCACCACGTGAGGTGCGACGTCGAAGCCCATTTGGATCGCGGAGATCGATGCTGTCTGTTTAACGCGTGCATCACGGCTCCGAAGGTCCGAATTTACCTCAGTTCGATGTAGGGGCTCGGAATAGTCTGTTATTATTATTTCCTTTATTCAATTATCATCTCATTTTTTTTTATAATGTATTTAAGTTTGAAATTTAAATTTGAAATTATTATATTAATTATTTTATTATCTAGCGTAGCTGTATTTAAATTTATAACTTAATTTGTTAAATTTTGCATGCCAATACTCAGGCAGAATGTGCACGGGTCAATATATATATATTTACCAACTTTTTTTGTAAAATACCTACATTCTATGCGAATAAATGATTTGATTTGATATATTTATTAAAAAAAATATTAAAAAATAGTTGTCTGCCGGTATCGGGAGCAGGGTCCAAGCTACCGGTGGTTAGGGCTCCAGAGACAGGAACCTCCTCACAATGCGAGCCGTATCGAGGAGTACTGCCTTCTGAATCAGGCCCTTGATCCAGCCGCCTAAAGAGAGCCTCGAAAGATGTGCGTCGAGGCTCTCGGCCATAAGGCCATTGGCCGTCACGACAATCGGCACAATGATAGCCGAGTTCACATTCCAAATATCGACAACCTCGTGTGCCAAGTCAAGATATTTTAATTGTTTCTCTTTCTCAGCTTTCACGAGGTTCTCGTCATGCGGAAAGGTAACATCGACTATCATTACGCGGCGCGCTAATCGGTCTATCACCACAATGTCAGGTTTATTGGCGACAATAGTCCTGTCGATAATGATAGACTGATCCCAGTACAACGTGACATGGTCTTTCTCGAGAACTGAGTCGGGCACATACTTGTAGTACGGTACCTCAGATTCCACAAGTTTATATTTCAAGGCGAGTTGCTGGTGAATAATCTTGGCCACTTGGTTGTGTCTGTGCAAGTACTCGCCGTTAGCCAGACGAGAACATCCAGAAATTATATGTCTGATGGATTCATCCGGTTTGCGGTCAGCAGTGTACGGACTCTCCTATCCAGAGCGTCGAGTTCGGTCTGAGTCCATTTGAGTATGCCGAAAGAGTACATTACAACCGGCATGACCCAACCGTTGAAGGTGCGAAATTTTTATTATTATTTCCTTTATTTATTTTTCTTACTTACTAATTACATTTTTAAATATTCCTACTTATATAAAATTCAAAAAAAAAAAACATTTAAAAATATAAAAAATAGTAGCCCACTGGTATCGGGAACAGGGTCCAAGCTACTGGCGGTCAGGGCTCCAGAGAGAGGAACCTCCTAACAATACGAGCCGTGTCCAGGAGTACCGCTTTCTGAATCAAGCCCTTGATCCAGCCGCCTAACGAGAGCCTCCTCAGGTATTGGTTGAGGCTCTTGGCAATTAAGCCATGGGCTGAAACGACTATCGGCACAATGATCGCCGTGTCCACTTCCCACATGTCGAAAACCTCGCGAGCCAAGTCAAGATACTTGATTTGTTTATCTTTCTCGGGTTTCACGAGGTTCCCGTCATGCGGGACCGTTATGTCAACAATCATTGCGCGCCGCTCTGATCGATCCACCACCACTATATCAGGCTTGTTGGCCACAATAGTCCTGTCAGTGATGATGGATTGATCCCAGTACAGTGTGATATTGCCATTTTCGAGAACTGGGTCGGGCACATACCTATAGTACGGCACTTCCGATTCCACAAGGTTGTATTTTAGAGCAAGTTGCTGATGGATAATCCTGGCTACAAGGTTGTGTCTATGCAAGAACTCACCGTTAGCTAGACGAGAACACCCGGAGATAATGTGACGAATTGATTCGCCCGGACGGTGGCATGCCCGACATTTGTCAACCGTGCCGTCCTTCACATTCTTTCATGTTTCCCACTGCAGGGCAAAAGCCTCCCTTCCCGAACGATGAACGAAAGCAAATAGAATATGCAATTCATGATCTATCATAGGTCCCGGTGATTAATATCCATAAAAAATAAAAATAAAACTTTCAACTCTGAGAGCCGATGGAAAACAAAAGTGAGAATATGAAAAATACTGGAAACGTAGAAGAGTATGCGCTTACATAATCTTCATGTTTCCGAATTAACACAAACGTCGCGCCGCGTGCCCCCCCACATAAGCAAAGCTTCTAAGTTTGGTTTTCAACGCATTGTAATGAATTTTGGTGTGGTGTGTAAATAGCCGACACCTTATTTGCATTGTTTTTAAGAACAACTAAATATGGCGGTACAAAAAAAAATACTCTATCGATGAAATCCATGAGACACCAATAAAAATACAACGATTGCGCACACTCAATGTGTGGCGCGCGGCGGTGGAAAAAGAAGTGTTCTGTGCCGCGAACGCCATCTTGCGAAGACATTCGGTACTGGGCACTGCGGTATTGAATATTGGAGTATGGATTCATCAGATAGGCACTCAATTATGTAACCTTTTTTGCAAAGGATAAGCTAAATACATAACAAATTGTACTGAAAAATCCCATCTTATTTTATTTGCTATTTTATTCATAATGAATATCAAAAAAGGCAATTGACGCGTCACCAAAATTTATTGCGCACTTATGAATAGTTTTTCCACTTGGTAGCACTTCGTCTATTTATGTTAGTAAAAAAAAGTTTTACCTATATTATTAGATATTCTGTGATATTCTGACCAGGGTAAAATATGATAGGCATGTAATTCCATGGTTGTAGCAGCTCAGTGCGTTACCAGAGCTCCCGACCAGACAATGACCGACTTGCTGGAGTGTCCCAAGTGTCTCTAGACCTGCGTTTTACATACGCTACTGACGCCGCGATTAGCGTAGCCACCTAGTTGTTAATAATTTGATAAGACCATTGATAGTGCCATCGATACGAAAGAAGAGGAAGAACAGGGCATTAATATGAGATCTCGTATTTCCAAAGATAGACCATGATTGCCGAAGCGTATACTTATTCAAGGATTCTGATGAACGGGCCAAAAACATTGATGCTTATATGCAGGCAACACGCAGATCGACGTAACAAATACTGTCGAAGCAAGCTCCTCTATTCACCACAATTATTAGTGTTGGCTATTATTAATATTTTGTTCTGAATTTCAAATGCAAGTGCAGTCACACTTAAACGTTAAAGACGTGCCGCGAGTGTAACAGTTGCTCTTATATACGGATGTAATTCCTCTTCACTCTCTGGGGTATCTCCACAATCTGCACTATCTGCACTAATCTACATCTACACTAATATTATAAATAGGAAAGATTTTTTGTTTGTTTGTTTGTACCGAATAGGCTCCGAAACTACATTATCAGGAAGTAACATAGACTATAATTTATTGAAAAAAAAAATAGAGATCCTTAAGAAAATTGCAATAATGTAACCCAAAGTAGCAAAATTTTGCCTATAAAATTTATTATTTGGCGTGCGGTGAGAAAAATATTGATGATACATAAAAATTATGTACTACATGATTAAAGTACTTATTAATTAATACCTATAAAAAAAATCCGCGAGACCGAACCGACCGATTTTTGTTTAAAATTTCATTATACCCATAAAAATGTCAATTGTAACACGGCTCTCTGTTTACATTGACTAAAACACCGATTCCAGGACTTAAGTGTTAAAACTATATTATCATTGATAATAAGAAATTTCTAGTCATTTATGCTAATGACATACTAAAAATATTAATATTAACCATAGAAAAGCCAATGACTGTAAGGTGCCCGTTTTTTTGCAAAGGAATTTATATGTAGGTATATATACGTATATTTATAGAAACACGGTCGTGTATTTCCGAATGATATCTTAAAATACTACGATATTTCCTTAATGAGCTGAAACTAGGGTCATCATCATTCTCCTGCCCTTATCCCAATTTATTTGGGGTCGGCGCAGCATTTCTTCTTCTTCTTCTTCTATACTCTTCTTTTACACGTCATTTCATCACTCACTGACCCACCCCTGACCCTGGCGTCAGCTGTGCAGCAAGTGCATAAGAGATGAGCCATATCTGGAGTTTGGCGAGTATGTACATAGCTAGGTACATATATGCGGCAGCTTGTAAACATAGCAACAGCAGTTAGTTGAACTGGTGACAACACTAGTATTGTTTTGCTTTGAATTGACTAATATCTTATCACGAAGTGCTTATATTCTGCTGAGCGCATATGATTATGACTTCCAAATAAATAACTTAAGTTTTTGCCAAGTCACCCAGGCTTGTTGTTTTTAATACGGACACGAGGTCGCGCAGATTGCCGACTAAACATGACTCCACAAGGCCACAGTCTAAATTGAAACTTACACAAACCATACACACTAGCTGTGACTAGATATTAAAAATAAATGCTGATCTAAACGACAACAAATTTAAAATCGCTTCACAGTCGTGATTAATGAAATATTTGTATTAATTAGGTAGATAAGGTCTTGTTATGTACAGAATGATAAACCATTGTGTAGATAATAAATAAATGTCGCAGTTATTCAGTCAGTAGGTACCTATTGTTATTATTTATAGGCACTTACTTACCTACTACAGATCAGGAAAGAGAAAACAAGAAAAGTAAAAGGGCGTCAAAAACTTCGTCCTGCTTCATAGGTTGGCGCCTTTAGATTATTGTCTGTCGGTCACACGGCTAGAACCCTTGATCATACCTAAGTCGTTAGTGTAACAATATTCTTAACGATCCACATGACCTGGACGACGCTCGCGCACCGTGTCGGTGATCCGATACTATACCTACTATAGAATAGCAATATTGTTAAATAGCTGTCTATCATGTTTTGGCGTGCAATAAAGAATATCCTATCAAAACATTAGTGATATAGTAAACTGTCCGCGTGACACGTTGAACAATTAGTGACCGCTTGGCCAGTGCGCACTCTTCAACACCACTACCACCTAAGTAAAATAAACCTAAAATAACAATGAATACACACAACTCTTTATTTTTATTATTGCCTACTTAAGAGCGTTTACGACGTCAATGCGCTGTTTGACTCCAAAACAGTACTTTTCAAACCTTTAATATCATCAACCCTTTATCTTACAAAAATGATAATTACTAATAACTTTAAGGAATTTCGTTGTCTCAATAGTTGTGAAAAAAAAAATTAAATTAATAGAGTATTGGTAAATTCTATCAAGATAACTCAACAGAGGTTTTCTTAATTTCCCTGTCAGCGTCAGTTTCGAAGCTCATATTAAAGAAAACCACTGGCAAACCTAATTCGTTTTTTTATAAGCAATTGCTAAGATCCTAAGGAAAATAGTTAATGTCAAAGATTTTTTGATTTAGGTATCTTTCTATAAGAAATTAAAGTTCAAGCAATGTGAAATATTAAGGAATTAAAATGATTTTTTCACCAATATATCTTACTTAATTTAATATAATAATAGCATAATATAATAGAAGAACATATGCTTTAAAACATCCACTTTAAAATTTCAACTAATTTAGAGTGATTATTTTTCTATAAATATTTGAAAACTACTGTAAACCATTGCGCGCGAGCAATTTCAAATCAGTCCGCCGCGAGGCTTTCTAGAGAGGACACGTCGCTCGGCGCTCTGCCTGACCTGAGTTGACCTTAGCCGTACTTAGAAGAATAGCGGATGTTTATAGTGTGACTGAAAAATCTTGGTACTTTGATGATTAAATTTTTTTATTATTATTTTTGATGACTGACAATATTTTTAGTGACAACAAATATTTACCCTAAGAGGAACATCACGTCAGATTAAAATATATAATATAAACATAAGTAAATCCGTATAAAGTGATTTATTTGAATAGAATAAAAAATATTTATTAATCAATGACAAATCAATAATAATTAACGAAGTTGGGTTTCTTTCTGAAGTTTAGATCAACAAATTCATGTTTGAATAACTAAAAAACAACTTTAATATTAATCATAATTATAGCTAAACTTGCAATATATTATTAAATACTTATTTTATGCGCTCTTAGTTTAGACATCCGTGTACGGTAATAATTCAAATTAAATTTTACTACAACAATAATTGCACTCGAACGGATCATAGTGGGTTAGTTTGACTATAGCGCAAGAGAACGAACCAGCGCTACGCACACAGTCATGCGCGCTTCTGTGTGAGTAAAAAATGCATTGAATTACCTAAAGTTGACTTCGCGCGATAGACGTAAACGCTCTTAAGTCATTGAGACGATTCTGAATATTCAGATTTTCCCTTTAAGTGGAAATAATGAACTAGAGCTACGGCAGATACTTGGTTTGAAGACATGAAGTGGTTTGACCACATCGCATACCAACATTTGTTTACTGGTCTACACTCATACTTAAAAAATGAACTGATAATTAAAATATGCGTTGACGCTTGCACTGAGGGTTGATGTGATGACAACATAACATGACTTGATATCATGATATGTGTGTCTGTGCGTGGCGGAAGTGTGGACAACAGGAGACGGACGTGTGACGTGAGTCGTAAGGCGCCTGCGCCCGATGTGCGAGCAACACCTACTGCTCGCAAAACTTATTGATATCATATTTCTGTTGTTGCTACGGCAAAACTGGGATATATGTTGATTTCATTGTGGATGGCCAGGCTATGCACTTTCACGACTGGAAAGGAAAACAAATGATTGATATCAATAAATGTATTTATTGCAGTTGGATTATATTTAATTTAATTATTATTACCAGAACAACAGAGAACTGCGCGACAATACCTACTAATATTGCATAATATATGATTGAACGGATCGTCTTAGTTTGCATGCGTTGTACGGAGTGCTCCTTCTGCACCCGGCATTACAATAATGATAAAAGATGGCCAGCCCCGGTCGGTCCCGGTCGGGAGATTTGTCACGAATCTAATTAGCGATTAGATTAATAACCTTGCGGGCTGAAAGATCCGCCCGTAGCCGGGAGCTTCAGCCCATTACTTCAGCCATTCATACATTTATTTCTTAAAACTGAATTATGCGATACATAAATTATAAATACAAACCCTCTCCATCTCCCGACTGATGTCATTGTGTAAAACCAAGTACAAAATATATCTTGTTAAACTTATCTGTTCTCGTTTCCATGATGGCTGGTTCAGACCACAGTTTCCTACCACTACATAGTGCACTTATTTATTTTATTTTATTTACTTATACTTAGTTCAGTGGCGCAACTGGGCAGAGCATATCTGGGATATTATTGCTGTGCTAACTTAAATTAAATTATTATTCAATATTTCGAAGATATGATTTTGACATTGCACTTCTTACACAGGCTTGGTATACTCGTAGAACTCAAACTGACATTATTTATATAATTATACTTTATCCAACTTGCTGTAAAGCTGTCCCTGTTTGAACCGTTTAATTATTAAAACGTCACAACAAAAGCTCATTAAAGTTACTTTGAAAAGCATCGTTGACAAGAAAAATGGTTGTAAAGTAGGCGAGTTAATCACGGTTCATAATTCGAAGAAAACTTGATTACGTCTGAGTCTAAGTAATTTTAAACAGCAATCACAAGTTATCTAGCGGGATTGTAGATACACTATGTATTAGATTGTACACACCGGGACTTACAGCTTAGTACGGCCGTTATTCCAAGTGCGTACGATGTGACTACGTTTGAGACAATTGAGCCTGGATCAGTACCTAAACCCAACTGACGCCAAACCTAGCCCAATAGTAACTACCTAGCACCCTATTATCCTAGCCCTATGGTAATTACCTACTTAGCACCCTAGTAAAAGTTATCCTAACGCCCTAGCCTACCATACAAACCATACCAAACGTAAGTTACGTTGGTTACACGAGAGGGAAGTCTGTTACAAGGAGACCTACGGTAACAGACGGAATTTGGGAAGGAAGAGGGTGTTGTGTACGTCGTGCAATGTACACAGGAAATGGTTTTCTTACTGCCGATCCCACAGACTCATAGGACCGATGATGGCTAAAGGTGTCTTGGCCACAGTAAGAGGAGGTATAGGAGATAAATCACACTCGACTCCAGCTTGATGACTAGTTTATTACAGTTATGAACTTAATTATATACAATTTTTGTGGTAAATACACATTGATACCCATTTACATGTGTGCCGTGTGTGTATCGAGCCGATGAAGCGAAGATCTCAGTAGGCCACCTCTTAGCGCTGACGGTGTGCCGGTGTTGCCGGCGCGTGGAACAAATGTATGTCGCTCTTAATGCTGACGCTGTGATGCTGTTGTTGGCGCGTGTAACTATTGTAATTATGTTCACGGTTGAACATTCTGGCGCCTCTCAGGACCTAGGCTCCAGTTGGTATAACTCAATAGTTTCGTGTTGATGTGGTACATTGTACATAGGTTCCGTTGTGATAGTTGGTTGGCCTGTTGCTGGTTGGTTCGCTGGCTCGGGACTTGGTCTTCTGGTCTTGTGCTGCACTGTGACTCCAATCCATCTCAGTATTGCTGGGCCGTAGCAAACTAAAAACACAAAGATTAACAACATGATTATACACGATATCGCACTAGTTACGTATGCGTGAGAGCTAATTTGATTCCAAATAGTGCTATCTAATTCGGTTTGTAACGCATTTTCTTGATTAACTAGAGTCTGAAAAATGTCTTTTGAGTTATCTACGACTTCTTCTTCTTTGGTAATGTTTAGCATGGATTTAGTCACCATGTGCGTTGTTATGGGAAACTCTATTTGTTTTGAATATGATGTTACAATCGGTACTGAAATAATTCTTTTGGCAGTTAATATGTTATTAGTTGTTTTAATAATGCAGTTATCTGCGATTCGTATTACACCAACATTTTGAAGCTCAAATTCTTCTCTTTGTCCATCACAAAGTATTGACGTCGTAACCCGATCTCTTACAATGAATAACCAGGTGTTTGGCATGTTAAGTTGTTTCCATATTATTTTATTGGATAAATAATATGTTTTAGTAGGACATTTCGTATGTGTCTGGTTTTTGAATAGTTGATCTACAATGCAATTTTCTTTTAATTGCATGTTTTTCACGGCCCCAGGAAAGCAAATAAAATGGTTACTCCATTCTAAACAACGTTTGAACTCCTCATAGTTCAAGTCAAAATACATTTCGTTGTTGTAATCCAACCCTATGTAAGCTTTAGGCACTTCTATACTTTGGGCAGACTTGTCAGAGTTTATCTTTGGGACTGGTGTAATATACATTAAAGTATATTTAGTTATTTCTTGTATAGGAAAATAGGAGTATACTTTTATATGAGTCTTGTTCTCATATATCTTGGTGTCTAGTAACTGTTGTTGAACAATTCTTAATCTAGATGGTAATTTTTTGTTTGCTGATGATATCAGGTCAGTGACGTTCTTTGGTGTTAAAACACTATATACTGTCGCCTTGGTTAAGTATATTTCTAATAGCCCGTTGTAATAATCAATGATTTCTTCCATGCAATTATATGCTAATTGGTAAGTCTGCATAACATGTATGTTTACACTGTTGTGGTCGACTGTACTGAACCAATGGTTGTTACTCTCTATGTAACCTATGACTTGGTTTAATTTTGTTTGAAATCCTGTTAGTTTTTGTTTTATTCTTTCTTCAGTTTTGTTTACTTGTGAGATTGTTGATATCATGAATTTGGTTTGATGGTTGGCAGCTTCAATTAATTTCTTTTGGTTTAAATTTAATGTGTCTATATCTCGGTATGCCTCATCATTCACTCCGAAGATAGCAGTTAGTAATTCTCCCCATATTCCCCTTTTCTTCCTAATCTGGTTCACTTCTGTCAAATACTCTTTAGTTCGCTCAAATTTTGATGATTCTTCTAACAAATGGTGGTGTAACTGTTTGCAAAATCCGGAAGCTGTTATTTTCTCAACATAAAATCCTGGTGGTACCGTTTTTACAGAGTATGTCGTTGTAGTCGATTTTGCTGAACCCAATCTTTGTAACATGATGAATAGTAACGTGAACCATTTAGATATTTTATTACTTCGTTTGGGTTGATTAGTTTTGTTTTTTCTTAGGATTGTAGCGGTATTTGTTTGTATTGAATGCATAGTTCCGTTACTACTACTACACATATTTGTTTCAATTGGTAATGGTATTAACGTGTGGATTGATCGTTTTTGAGTTGTTCCTGACGACTTTTGAAGTGTCACTACTCGGGATAAGTCGTCGTTACCAGTATGTATTTCCTTTATTTTTGCAAGTGGCCATTTGCTGGGAGAAACTTTTTCATCTTTTATAATTACTAGAGTTCCAACCGCCAAGTTTCCTTGATTAGTTTTCCATTTGTATCTTTGTTGAAGTTGGTGTAAATAATCTTTAGTCCAGCTTTTCCAGAAATCTTTTTTCATTTTTTGGATCTGTTTCCATCTGTTTATGTGATCTGTATTAGTTTCCGATAGCGGGTCTGGTACCCCTACCGCTTCTCTTCCTATTAAAAAAATGACTTGGTGTTAACACGACATTATCGTTTATATCTTCACTTAGTGCACATAATGGTCTTGAGTTTAAACATGCTTCAGTTTGGTGTAAGAACGTGTTCATTTCTTCATAAGTTAGCGTCTGCTCTCCTATCACTCTACGCAAATGGTGTTTCATAGATTTTACTCCTGCTTCCCAAATCCCTCCGAAGTGCGGGGATGATGGAGGAATAAAGTGCCATTGAGTTCCAATATTGGTCAACGTGTTTTGAAAGTCGTCAGACTGGGTTATGTCTAACATTTCTTTATACAAGTAATTGGCAGTGCCTACGAAATTCGTCGCGTAGAAGTCCTGGAGAGTTCTTTGGCTAGCTATTGGGTAGCTCGCTTCTTCATCAGCAGCGAGTTGTTGTAGCGTCTTAATTGCTAAGTATGGGGCAGATGCAGTTCCATATGTCACAGTAGTTAAAGCAACAAGAAGATAAGAAGATTGAATATCTACAAGTCGCTTTCACAGCTACTATTTGAGCAGGACACAACAAACAAATTAATAACCTGCAGCAGATTTACATTATTTACAGAAATGGATCCAAGGTTAGCATTTATCATTCCAATACAATATACGAGTGTATGTGTGTAGTATCCGTGTGTCAGTATCCCGTCTTCTTTCTTTTTCGTGTGGTTAGTAGTAGCCTAAACTTTTTTTTTTTTTTTTTTCAGTAGTAGCCTAACCTGGGGGCCTAAAATGGTCACTTTAGCAGAACATGATAGGATAATAATATGAATCACATTAAAATTCTTAAAATGAGAAAGATCTCTCAGGCATGCTGGTTTCCTCACGATGTTTTCCTTCACCGAAGCAAGTGATAATGAAACAATACACACATGGTTCTGAAAAATCAGAGGTGCATGTCTTGGGTTCGATATAGAGACCTATGACTTGGCAGTACGACGGTCACACCACTAGGCTATCACTGTTAAAATACCCCCCCTCCCATGCGACATGAACACGTAGGCCACACCGGCTACTCCACGTGACTCCTCGTCCCGCACTACTGGCTCGTTGCCTGGCTCCAGCTACAAGCCCTCGCTACAACTGTGCTGTCCTCTAAGAGCGGGCCTGCACAAGTAAACACACGCGGCGCGGTGCGCGGAGGCGAGATGTGCGCACTCTGCGACAGTAGTACGCACTACGATGTACAGATAGCATCTTTAAATGTTCTGTTTGTTCATATGTACTTAGGGAACATTACATTTTGTGTGAAAATTAAAGTTTTCAATAGGCATTAATGTTGTCAAAATCTTTTTGGACTTTTCCTGCTTTCCTTTTATAGAGAAGCACGCCAGGACCTACGATCCTTGACAAGGTATGAAGGCAATAAAACAGTATCGTTTCGTTTGTATACAGGGTGAATTTTTCCAAAATCAACGGGTTCGATGCCTGGCTAGGAATATTGATTTATCAAAAATCTAATGATGCAGTTTTAGTTTTCATCAAATTTGGGCCCGAGACTCCTTTGAGTGTAGAAATACTCAAAGGAGTCTCGGGCCCGAATTTCGAGCGAGAACGCTATTCGTCATAGTTTCTCATTTGGCCATCCACGCCCATTTGAACAATTCACTTTACACCTCATGTCGTACTCAATGCTCGTGAGGACTGCTCACGGCGCGACACTGCCTCGCACTCGTCCCCAGGCGCGCGTCTCGCCCCCGCGGTGCGTGGCTACAAGCAAGCGCATGTACTGCACTCAACGCCATCACTGTACAAGCGGTAGATGTATCGGTCCCAATACAACGCGACGTTTTAGTGAGCATGACATTCTCCAGCCACCAAGGAAAATGCGAGTCAAAAAAAGATGTAAATGGTAGCTTTATCGTACATAGTACTCACACATGTGCTATGCAATTATACAATATTAAGAGATTGAATCTATACAATGCAAAGATATGTTTACAATCTTCTGCAGCTTCCACAATAACTTCCCATGGTAACCAATAAGTTTGCCCCTATGGTTGTGGAACAGCACCAGCATTGAGCCAAGCATTTTTATCATCAATGTAATCTCCCAACTTATAGTATGCTTGCCTACATAGTGTGCGTTTTATACAAGATTTAAATTTCGTCTCATTCAGTTGTAGAATGCCGGGAGGTATTTTATTGTAACATTTTAAACAGTACCCCATGAAAGATGAGCCTACTTTAGCTAGCCTGAAACCTGGCTGAACTAGTTGGTCCCTAGTTCTAGTATTATAGTGGTGTCTGTCGCCTCTTTTACTAAATAAATGCAGATTTTTCCTAACGTACATGATGTTTTCATAGATGTATTGGCAAGGTACTGTAATGATGTTAATTTAATTAAACAGTTTTCTTAGAGAATCGCGCCAACATAGATTATATATGGCCCTGGTGGCTCTTATCTGCAGAATAAATATAGACTCGATGTTTGCAGCCCGTCCCCATAATAAAATACCGTAAGACATTATACTATGAAAATAACTAAAATAGACTAGCCTCGCGGTATCTACATCAGTAAATTGACGGATTTTCCTAACAGCATATGCTGCTGAACTCAGCCGTCCTGCAAGAGATGTTAAATGAGGACCCCATTGTAGCCTTGAGTCGAGCGAGATCCCTAAGATAAGTTTCATCGACAAATAAATTCCAGTTTCTCTTGATTCAATACTATGTCACAATCACTAGTTTTGACATTTGGTAGGGCAAATCTTATGCACTTAGTTTTGTTTCCATTTAATACTAAATTATTCGCGGTAAACAAACTATGGACCTGCAGTAGGGCGCTATTTACGTCGTCAAGAATGGTGGCACGTCTGTTTATCTTAAATATCAAAGAAGTATCGTCGGCAAACAACACCATTTGTGGTTGGTTTTTAAATCAATGGGGTACATCATTAATATAGACTAGAAAGAGGAAAGGTCCCAATATAGAGCCTTGTGGTACACCCATCCTTACTTTTAAACCCATTGAATTGCTCAAGTTTAAAGAGTAGGGTTTAGTGGCTCACGCAATCAAATGCTTTCGAGAGGTCACAGAAGATTCCTATGGCATCTTGTGCCTCTTCCCACGCAGTGAATATGTGTTTTAATAAGGTGACACTGGCGTCAGTCGTACAACGGCCTTTGGTGAAACCATACTGTTTCTCATGTAAGATCTTATTGGTATTAAAGTGGTTAAGCATCTGATTAAGCATTACCTTTTCAAACACCTTGCTGAAAACCGGCAATTCGGATACGGGTCTATAATTATTCGTGTCTTTACTGTCCCCGGATTTGAAAACTGGTATTACCTTGCTGTATTTCATAAGGTCCGGGAAGACTCCTTGGTCCACACACAAATTAAATAAGGCTAAGTACGGTGCTATAGTCTCAATAATAGCTTGACAAACTTTAATAGACATTTCCCATAGATCTTCCGTTAATTTGATTTTGATTTCCTTAAAGGCTTCTATGGGGTTTATATGCTTCAATTGAAACTCAACCGGACAGGCTGAAACGTTCGCTCTTAATAAATCAATAGAAAGCAAGGGTGAGGAATTTAAGGTTTCGGTAGTTTTAAGTGGGATACCGATAAAGAAATCTACAAATTCTTGAGCAACTTTGTTTTTAGAGCTTAGAAGACCACGTGAGGTCTCTAGTGTGATATCATTTTATATTTCTATTAGTTTCACTATTAATAATTTTCCAAACCGTCTTTATTTTATTATCGGCGGTTTTAATCTTGTTGCTAATGAATAAGGCTTTAGCTAACATGCAAGTGTTTTTAAAAATTTTTGAGTATGTTGCAACATTATTATTTCCTTTATTTATTTCTCTTACTTACTATATTCCTATAAAAAAAAAACATTTAAAAATATAAAAAATAGTAGCCCACCGGAATCGGGAACAGGGTCCAAGCTACCGGCGGTCAGGGCTCCAGAGAGAGGAACCTCCTAACAATACGAGCCGTGTCCAGGAGTACCGCTTTCTGAATCAAGCCCTTGATCCAGCCGCCTAACGAGAGCCTCCTCAGGTATTGGTCGAGGCTCTTGGCAATTAAGCCATGGGCTGAAACTACTATCGGCACAATGATCGCCGTGTCCACTTCCCACATGTCGACCACCTCGCGAGCCAAGTCAAGATACTTGATTTGTTTATCTTTCTCGGCTTTCACGAGGTTCCCGTCATGCGGGACCGTTATGTCAACAATCATTGCGCGCCACTCTGATCGATCCACCACCACTATATCAGGCTTGTTGGCCACAATAGTCCTGTCAGTGATGGTGGATTGATCCCAGTACAGTGTGATATTGCCATTTTCGAGAACTGGGTCGGGCACATACCTTTAGTACGGCACTTCTGATTCCACAAGGATGTATTTTAGAGCAAGTTGCTGATGGATAATCCTGGCTACAAGGTTGTGTCTATGCAAGTACTCTCCGTTAGCTAGACGAGAACACCCGGAGATAATGTGATGAATTGATTCGCCCGGACGGTGGCATGCCCGACATATGTCAACCGTGCCGTCCTTCACAATAAATCTCCGGTAGTTATTCGTCATCATAACTTCATCCATAATTGCACAGACGAAACCTTCGGTTTCTCCGAAGAGGTCGCCGGAACGTAGCCAGGCTACGGACGCTGATAGGTCTACATCGGGCTCATGCAGGGCCCGGAAAAAGTGTCTTAAAAGTATTAAAAGTTTCTGAGTTGATATAAGGCTTAAGGCCGTACAGCTCAAACAATCGTTCCCTACTTTTCCTAATACCCTTAGTTGCCCAGTCACTGAACAAAAACTTTGGGCAAATAGATTTAGTTTTAATTTGTATTGTATTATTAAACTCTGTGTAAACTACCGAAAGGAATCCTCATAAAATTTATTTACATTTTCAATAACATATCCAGGAATGCCTAAATTACTAATTTAGTTATTATTAAAATCATTCAAATTGCTGGGTGTTATTTGTCTAAATTTTATCTGGATTTTTTGTAATGGTGTGTATGACTCGAAAACAACGGTTTGACCGCTGTGATCAGAAGGAAGGTAATTTACAATGGATTTATCTAAGTATTCGCAACAACAAAAAACATTATCAATACATGTAGCAGTATTTTTAGTAATTCAGGTTGGTTCCGAAAACACGTTTAACAAATTTAATGATGTTGTAATAATCTACTGCTATTTTTTTATCAATATGTTATTGTATTTCAGAGCAAGGGGCCGTCCTTTAATCACGTGAGGTTTTTCAAGCCGCTTTTATAGCCCCCCCCCTCCCTCTTGGTGATACGTCGTGAGCTTTACAGCTACCCCTCCTCCCCCCTCTTAGTGTCACGTGTATTTTTTATTATTGAAAAGACAGATAATTTCAGAAACTGTTTTGAAAAAAAAAAAGAAAAAAAAATGGATATTATAGAGAAAAATACGCTTGCTCGGGTTTTTTAGATCAAAATTGGCTTGCTTGCTTTGTTTTTAATTCACTACTAGGTAGTAAAAAATATTTTATATGCCATATATTAAATTCATAGTTTTCGTCCCACGTAAAAATAAACGCGATTGTCACATTATCTCCTCGTGATTAAAGGACGACCCCATACCAATAGCGTCACATACAATGAATAATCACGCGTGTGTTATCTGAAGGGTAGTGGATAGAGATGTAGGTATCACGGGCATGCGCCCCGCCAGGGGGGGGGGGGGGGGCAGGAGGTTCAGGACCCTAGAGGCTCAGGATTTTTTCAAGTGATACATTTTTCTGTCTGATTCCACAGAATTAGTAGTAGTAAATTGTAGCAGTAATAAATTGTATCATACAGTAGAACGACACTCACACTATTATATTTTTTTTTTGGCTCAAAATGAACCTCTGAGTAATCTTATTATCTCAACTGACACATTTTCTTTGAAATAACGCGCGTGGTCCGTACTTTAGTTTTGAATTTTTGAGCTCGCTTCGCTTGCTCTTGCAGCCTAAGTCCTCTTGGATCTTGACTTGCTCTATAAGTCGACCATGTAACTCCTTACGAAGAATCGAAACAATTCTATCCTGTCCAAGGCAGGGTCTCAAAATTTTTTCGAGTTCGCCATGCTCGCTCTTTCAGCCAACTTCTTCTTAGATCTTGACTTGGTCTGTAAGTCAACCAAGTAACTCCTGGATGAAGGGTCAAAACAATTTTGACTTATTCAAGGTAGGGTGTTAAAATTTTCGAGCTTGCTTCGCTCACCCTTGGTGCCTTACCTTATTTTTTGTCTCCCTACGGTAATTGAGCAACATCATCAATTTCTGAATAAAAGACTAAAGAAAAGCTAACTTTTCTGGAGTGGAAAAAAACTCTTAAAAATCAGTTTTTTTTTCTCATCCTGCTGCCCCCCCTCCCACCTCAAAAGCTGGCGACGCCCTTGATAGTGGGGATACATCTACATTTTACTAATTCTGTTTAAGTCCCTTCCCACCACCGCCGGTGCCAGTTAGTTGTGTATTACCATACAAAGAGTCTTCAAGTAAGTACGTATACATCGCGCAGTACATGTCCGGCGTACAGCGTGGTGCGCAGTGAGCGGCGACAAGTTCTTGAGATAATTCAGCAGCATAGATAGTTTGCACGCGATTGTTCTCTTTACATAACTACATGCTTTGCATAAATAGTTCGCGTCACATCTCAAAATCAAATACATTTCTGAGATATTATGTTACCTTACAGTACACGGTACATACTAACGCTCGTACGTGCTGAGTGAGATGTGAATCGGCTTCGTCCGTCATCCTTGACTCAACACAGTCATGTACTGTGTCAGCAGTCATTCCGAGTATTCCGACAAGTTGAACATTATTTTATGTATATCTGTATAATCCGTATCCTGTCTTATAGATTCGGTCAGTCTGTCTGTTTGTCCGTCCGTATGTCACACCCTTTTTACTACGAGAATATAGGCAGCACACAGTTGTTTGGAAAGTAAGTGATGAATATGATGTGAAATAATAAAAAAATAAAAATAGGGGTGGCCCTCTATACATGTAATTGAGGGTAGAAAAATAATCTACGTATATAATTGTGTGTATGTTGTATCTATCGATAGCTCTTGGAAAATGATATCGGGGTCTCTTAAATACTTTTTTAAGGTAAATGGTTGATGAGATATTTGCTTTTAAAATCGTGAAAATTGTGTCCCCCCCTTTAATTTTTAAAGTAAGAGGAGGAGCGAAAATTGGTTTCAATACCAAACCATGAACCATGTTTTTGGTTGGTTTATTTGACATTGAATTGATTTTTGATTTTGACATTGGATTTCTGATTTGATAACATTGTATACATTGTTATTATATTTATTTCGTAATTTGTGATTGCAATATAGGAGACCTGAAATAAATTGATTTAATTTAATAAGATTTGATGTTTTGTTTTTGGAGATATGGAACTTTTTCGTCCAACTGCAGCAGTAACTTTGTTTTTGATTAACATACTATAAATAACAAATTAAGTTTTGCTGTTGAGTGTAAATTTACATATGAATGAGCGTTAAATATATTGTTATTGTATTGTTTGGTGCTACGGAACCCTGTGCGTGTGAGTACGACTCGCACTTAGCCGGCCGGTTTTTTGCTACTTAAATAACCAAATAATGATTTAGCTAGTTTAAGGTAAAACGGCACAAAACAACCTTACAGATCAGAATTTTCACCACCGAATTGTCACATGGCCATGGCCCGGATTTGGTCTGTCCCACACTTATCTATTGACTAAATGCAAAAGGACGAAGCTAGAACAGGAAAGATATGCGGAAACATAAGATTAGTCAAATACGGTTGGCTAACAAGTTGGATTGCACAACTAGTGTCCACAGGCTGACACGGCGTATGCCATTCGTGTAGTTTGCGAATAGGTACGCAAATATGTTGAGTTAAAAGTTTCTTTACAAGCGGGGATCGATGGCCGCGATTACACTAGCAATACAAGTGTTGCTCGTCTTATTATTAATCGAATCACATGCCGGAGCCAACTCAGTTGTTGGTCACAGGAACAGGTATGCATGTCGGACAAGATCAGTTGCGGAATGTGGTACCCTAGAGAGAACACAAACTAATTCAATAAAAACATTGCTAAACAGAACACGGCACAGTCTGGTTGTATTATGGAAGATCAATTGGCTATTTGACAGTTTTCGGAACGATATTGTAAAATTTTCGTAGGTTTATTTTATGTATGTTACAACTATCTTTTTCTTGAAAAAGCCATTTATTTCCTAATAAAAATATAATTATTTTTATTCATTAATTTGAATTTCGCGCGAAAACAGCCGATCACGTGACATTTGCTAGCTGTGACGTCATATTTCAATAAACGAAACTGATAACTACGACGCTGCTCTAAATCTTGTATATTTTTTGTGGAAATTCCACAGTTTTTTTACTGGAATTGTAAAAATTACTAGCTACAAGACGTGTGCCGTGCCTATGTGTAGAAGTACTACATCTAAAACTCCTAAAAAATTGTTTATACACGTTCCTAAATGCCCTAAAGGTCGAAAGCAGTGGTTACAGTTAGCACGTCGAGACCAGGAGCTAACATCTGATGAATCTACGATATTTTTTTGTGAAGACCACTTTGATGTAAGTATTTGAAATAAATAAACTTAGCCTCTGATGTACTAAAAATAAATTAAACCTAACCTAACATTTTGTACATAACACACGACAACAATAAAAGTATATTTGTGTCACTTTACACCTGCCTAATGATATGGAAAATTACTTCCAACACAGCGTGATGGGTTCTGTCGGCAAAATAAGAATGAAGCCAGACTGTTTGCCATCGAAATTTCAATGTCAACCAGACTGAATAAAACGTAACGCGCCGCCACAGCCTCGATCAGACGTAAGCAAAGGCGACGTATGGACGTAATACAAAAAATGGTTTCTAAACAAACTGAAGTGCCAGCAACATCAGGCATGACAAGCAATAGCGGTGAGTAAAAAACATATCAGTTCAATGGTTTAAAAATAGGTAAAACAATAGAAGCGTTCGTGTATATTCTCACCTCATTAAGACCAGAATACCTAGTCCTTTTAGCTTCCGTTTTTAGTTGTTTTTATTTTTTCAGTTTTTCTGTCCGCTACTGAAAAGGATGACTGCTCTAATTTTCAAGATCAAGCGACACAAGTATGCCCTGAAATAACTAATAAATTAATTCAAGTTTGTTTGTCTACAAAGATTAGAAGCAAATATGTACAAACTTCAAGTCAAGCTAAGGATAAAAGTTCTTCTCCTTTAAAGACTCAGATTACAAATACTGCAACATTACATTTTAAAATAACGTCAGCAGTTGAATCAGCAGTGAATATGAAAATCAAAAGAAAGTTACTATTTAGTGAAAAGCTAGAAATGTCATCTTCGAATTATCCGAAATAAAAAGAAAGATTGAAGCAGAAAATCTATGCCGAATGTCAATTGAAAATACTGTACGATTAATCGAGAATAATCCACGATATTATATAGGTATTTCGAACGATTTTTATTTTTTAATTGACTTAATAAAAAAACATACAAAGCTTCCCGAAAACCACATATTATTATGTTTAAAAAAAATAAGACTAAATACACCATTTTCTGTGCTTGGAGATCAATTTGGCATGTCACTGTCTTATGCCATTAAAGTTTTCATGAAATCTGCAGCTCTTATTGCAAGTGCATTACATGCATTTATATTTAAACGAAATAAAAGATCAGTAAAACGAAACTTACCTATGGCGTTTAGACTTAAGTACCATGATATATTTTGTATTATTGATTGTCTTAAAATTGAAATACCAGCCATCAAAATCTATAGAGCAGGCTTTAACTTGGTCCGAATATAAAAAGCTAACACTGCCAAATACTTAATAAGTAGCACCCCTGATGGTATTACCAATTATATTTCACCTGGATACAGTGGCAGAACAACCGATGTTTTGTTAGTAAAGAACTGCAGCTTTTAGATTGTTTAGAACCTGGTGTGTCTATACTTGCAGATGCAGGATTTAAACATTTAGAAGAACTTCTACAGCAAAAAGGAATTAATTTATTTTAACCCCCAAGTGTTGCATCTAACTCTAAATTGTCAAAACAGGATGTAATCAAAACAAAACAAATAGCAAGTTTAAGGATTCATAGTGAGAGAGTAATAAAGCGTTTGCGAGAATGGTCTATGTTAAAACCTCATTGTGTCGTGAATAGGAAACTTTAAAAATATTTGCATGAATGTGTTATTATTGCATGTGCACTGATTAACCTACAGGATGGTATCATTAAAAATACACGATTTGTTAAGATTAAATTATTTTATTTGGTACTATGTATGTATTATAAAGTAGTGGATAAACATTTTTCTTCCAAAAAAGTTATAATTTACAGAGTAAATCTTATACATATTTAGAATCATATTCTAGGGGCACAATATTGACTTTCTTAGTTTTCTCAAAGTCCCATGACGCCACACAGAATAAACACTTTTTCATTTTGGTTAAGTGCATCTGAAGATGCACTTGTGTGAAGTACTTAGCTGTGACTTGGTTATCCAAAATATATTTTCATGAAGTTTTTTATTCATTGGATACTTAATTTCTATTACAGTATCACCATTAATTTGAAATTCTGAAACCTCTCACAAGCACAATTTTAAATATTTTAGTGTAGTTTTCTCAGCAAACAGCAAATAAAACACACGACTTTTTATTTTTTGAAATGTGCCCGCGTTTCCGTTCTTTTTTTGTACAGAAAAAATAGTTATTTGTTATACAAGAGTGCAAAGTTGCTTTTTAACTGCGTGCTCAATTTTGATGACTGAGCAAGCGAAGGACTCAAAAATTAGAGCGAAGCGAGGAAATCAAAAGAGCACGAGCTGAAAAATATTTGCACTCGGGTGCAACACGTAACTTTTCATCCCACCTCAGCGAGGAAATGACTAAATGCAAAAAAAGCATTTAAAATCACAAGATACTTTTATTTCAGTTTAGGTATTAATATTTATTAGGTACTACATTATGATAGGGAAGTATTACAGAATAATCTTTAAATTATTTCAAATAATACTTAGTTATAATTAAGAAAAATTGAAAGTAATGTTGCTACAGTTACTTAAGTTGAGTGTAATATATTTGTTAGGTACTGTAATGTTGGTGTTAGTGACTTGTGTACTGTTTTTCGGTAAACTATCTCGTCATACTTAATAGTTGTACCGATTCATCGGATTCGCTTGGCGTAAATGTTGGCGAGAGAGGGCGATGGTTAGGTGTTTCGTAAAAGCTCATTTTTGATGTAGAAGGGCCAGTCCAAGGATCTGACTGAGGCTCTTTCAGTGTAATGGTTCCTATGATGCCTTTACATATTTTAGACTTATTTTGGATGGAATCTCCTCTATGTATCCCTCTACAACTGCATTGGACTTCCAGCCTCCATGGTGCTTAAGAGACAGGAGATCAGCTCCTGAATCGGCCAAAAGTGTGGCTGAAGTTCGTCGGAAACAATGACCCGTGTACAACAGGGGTTCTGGAAGTTCAAGAAATGTTGCTATTTCTCGTGGGATACTGCCAATTTTATTAGCACCCATAGACTGTCTGACCCACTTTCCGTTGCGATATTGTAGAAAAAATCGATTGATTGGAATGTTAGGTGGGCATAAGGCTTGATATTTCTCAACAAGTCAACTTGTTACGTATTCCTTGCGATTGAGGAAGTTGCGGTCTCTTTTTAACCGACTTCAAAAAAAGGAGGAGGTTCTCAATTCGGTTGTATGTTTTTTTTTTTTTTGTTTTTTTTTTTTTTTTGTGTTTGTTACCTCATATCTCCGTCATTTATGAACCGATTTGAAAAATTCTTCTTTTATCTGAATGGATCTACTTCCCGATTGGTCCCATAGAAATTTCATCAAAATCGGTTCAGCAGTTTGGTTTTGAAATCAAAATAGCTGGAAAAAATTTCATCCAAGTAAAAGAAATTGCGAAATTGATACTTGACAAGGATTTGTATGTCATACGATAACTAAAAAGGGTAAAATAAAAACTTTTTTGCAAAAAAAAACCGACTTCCAAAAAAAAAACACAAAAAAAGTGGAAAATAACTTTACTTTCCGAAGTCGGTGGCAAAAAAGTCAATGAAACAAACAATAGTCACCGACTTCCGAAAGTAAAGTTATTTTCCACTTTTTTTGTGTTTTTTTTTTGGAAGTCGGTTTTTTTTTGCAAAAAAGTTTTTTTGTCTTTGTATTAGGTAAATTAATTAATAGTAAGTCATGTGAATGTTTCTCAATGTTTTTGATATTTAAGTTGTGTTAGTTCAGTAGTTCGTTATGCTCCGTTTATTTATTTATTTTATTTATTTATTTATTTATTAAGGGATAATAAACAACTACAACATATGTATAACACAATAGGTAAACAAAAGTAGGAATAATGTTGCAGTCCACTACATTATCCGCAGATAAAACATTTTAAAAAGATCTGTGGTCGCCACTAGACGAGCATAACCAGAATTAACAAATAGTTAGAATATTACAAATATTAGGTAACTATAAAGCTAGCTATAGCTACAAAATCAAATCAAAAACAATTTAATTTAGGTAATTATGAAATAAGTAAATACAAATAAGACACATATTCAATTACTAACAATACAATTACTAAGTTAACATTTTTATAATATTAGATTTAAATTTATTTTTCGAGCATGCAAATATATCAATCTCAATGAAATTTGAATTATAGGATTCCAACATTCTATGAATAGGGCAGCGTAGACCAGAGTTCGTGCGACAAGAACCTAGCGCGAACAAGGTACGTGCACGAACCTGACGCACGTGAACCGTTCGGGGGACAGAATAACACAGCTTACTCGTTAGATCCATAGCATCAAAATTATTATGAACAATATCATAAAGCACGCTTGCCTCCAGGTATTTGCGCCGGTTCTCCAGGCTGATAAGCTTGTAATTATCAAGGAGTTGGGAGTATGGGAGATAAGTCTTAGTCCCATAACATCTGAAGCACATAGCACGGAGGTACTTGCGCTGAACCCTTTCTATTGCAACTATGTACTTTTGGTAGTAAGGGTTCCAAATAGGGACTGCGTATTCTAATTGAGAACGAATGAGCGTCTTAAACAGATAGAGATAGGTTGAGATACGCTTAAATTCAGTTGAGGATCTCATCACAAATCCATACATTTTAAAAGCACTGTTGATTATGGCTTCGATATGCTGGTTCAAGGACAGTTTGCCATCAAAGAGAACACCAAGATCCTTCACTATGGGAATATTATTTAAGGGGATACAGTTAAGGTTATAATTAAAATTGATGATGGTATTATTCTTAGTAAAGTGTATATAGTTACACTTGGGGATACTAAGGTGCAGCTTATTATCAATACAGTAGGCAGTTAGTCTGTCTAGGTCCTCCTGAAATGACTGGCAGTCGTCCATAGTACGTATCACTTGAATCGCCTTCAAGTCATCGGCGTACATCAAGAAATTGGACTTTTTAAAACATTTCTTAATATCGTTGATATAAATAATGAATAAAAGCGGTCCCAGAATAGAGCCCTGTGGAACCCCGGAAGTAATATTAACAGAGACAGACTGATGACCATTAACCACAACCCTTTGAGACCGGTTTTCAAGGTACGACACAAACCAACGCAATAAATTTCCACGTACTTATTCCATTGAAAGCGATTTTATTCAGCAAAATTTCATGATCGACCTTGTCAAAAGCTTTTTTAAAATCTGTGTAGACCGCATCTATTTGTAATCGCTTATCAACATTTTCAAAAAGGTAATTAGCAAATATTAACAGGTTAGATGTCGTAGATCGTCGCTTAACAAACCCATGTTGTTCAGGAATGATAATATTATGCAGAAGAGGGTAAATCTCGTTGTGAACAAGTCTTTCAAAAAGCTTTGACAAGGTCGACAGAATGGAGATGGGCCTATATTGCTGGACGTCATGCCTTGAGCCACCCTTGTGCACTGGGGTAATGTTAGCCTGCTTCCATACCACCGGGAATACACCTTCATGCAAACATCTATTAAAAAGGATATAGATCGGTTCACAAATACTGTCAGCCGTAGCCTTAAAAAAGGCCGCCGGAAGACCGTCAGGTCCTGCCCCCTTAGAGGGGTCCAACCGTTTCAACTCGCTGAGTATTTTTGCTTTCTCGATATGCAAATTACTAATTAAGCTACCGTTCTCTGCGCATTGTTGCGGCGGACCCCACGTGGAGAGCGTTGGTGACATGGGCTCAAATACGGACAAGAAGAAGTCTGAAAACATATTGCAGACAACATCAGGATCGCTTGATTTGACATTTAGGTACTGCATCATGGACGGAACGCCTGACTTACTTTTACGGTTAGATATATAGGACCAAAAATGCTTAATATTAGTAGAGAGACTATCTTCAACCGAGTTCATGTAACTGGAATAGCAAGTTTTACACATATGTTTGAAGATAGTCCTACACTCCGAGAAGTTATTATAGTCTTTCACGTTGCTATATTTTTTCCACTTTATCCAAAGACGTTGCTTCTTTTTAAATATTTTAACTAGATGTGGCGTAAACCAGATTGGGAAGTCAAGTGATCTAATCCTTGCAGGGGGGACCAGTGGGCTAATTATGTCATACAACATACTATAGAAAGCCTCCACGGCCTCTTCCGATGTTAGATTGTCGAACAGCGCAGACCAGTCGACCTCGTCCATGTGTTTGTTGATGAGATCGTAGTTAGCTTTACGGAAATTATATTTATGAATCAGTTTCCTCTTCATCATTTGTATGGATAGGCTAATAGGTGCGTTTATAACAAAAGGAGGGTGATGGGGGTCGACCGGTAACAGTGGATCTTTAAGGTGGTCAGTCGAACAGCAAGTGTTCGAGATAAACAAGTCCAAAATCTTTCCTCCACCATTAGGCGTGCTGTTATATTGGTGAGCATCTAGCGAGGACATAAGATGCGTCAGTTCCGAGCATATAGGGTGTGTACAAGCACAGGCCACATAGCCCACATGCCCCGCCGTTATAGTGCTCCACGTGATATTGGGGAGATTATAGTCACCGACGATGTAAACATTCACGACGTTAGGTGCATTTAAGGTGTCCTGTAGAAACTGCTTGGAGGAGCTGTACTTGGAGGCTTGCAAGTTCATCGCGCAGGTCATGCACATTCTGTTTTAAAAGGGACTGCTCGGTGCGCAGTGAATTTATTTCCTTTTGTATATTTGTCATAGTGGATTTAATATCATCGCGAATTTGAGTCAGATCTTTATTCATCTCATTCCGCCAGTTGCTGAGGGTTTTATTTAAGTCATTTGAGAATCTTTCAAAGTCTGAGCTAGAGGCGGTATGAACAGGTTTATTCGTATCTTGGCTGGGATCATTGTATGTATGAGGAGGACTGTCTTCCCCCAGGGTGTCACACGACATGTCCATGGAGTTATCCACGATCTCGGGCTCCGTGTAGCTGCGTACCGGCGTATTAACGTTTGACTTAAGACGCCTGGTTACATTATTGCACGACGGACACTTCCATGAGGTCTTAAATTCAGCGCTTAGGGCATCATATTGGCTACGTGTGACATTCAGACATTCATAGTGATACTTTCCTTCACATTCACAGCACAGAAGGATGTTATTAGCACAGGCAGCAGTTAGTTCACCTTTGCAGCAATTCATTTTAAACTCAATGTAAACAAAAATTGAGGAAGGACAGCGCCACCTAGTTTGCTTCGTTGAAAGTATGTGGTACACGGCAGTAGTATTGATCGTAGTAGCGTGTCAATTCTTATAGCTCAACAACGATGAGCACAACGTAGTAGTATTAGGAGGAATTAACAGATGGCGCCAGGATAGGTAAATGACTTGCGAATTTGATAGGTCGGCAATTCAATCAAGGCGATAAACAAAACTTCATTAATGATGTGGAGACACTGTAGAAGCTTAATATATAGAGATTAAACGGTCTGGAGACAATTGATGAAGTTTGCGGCCCAATCTCTTGGTTTTTAAACAAATATTTCGTTCATCATAAGAACCACAGAACAGCACTTAATTAGTTTAGCCACAGCACGGACACTTCTTGTAGCACTAGATAACAGTATCAATCAAGTCTTCCAGCAATCACAGTCCTTAATTATTAACTTTCACTATTTTTACAATTAATAAATACGGAGCAGCCTCCGTTTATACCAATAATAAGAACAAACTGTAACGTAAAAAGTATTGTAGTAGATAAATTAATAAAATTGATATGCATGCATAATTATGCCTATCAACATCTACTAAGTACGAATAAGATTATGTTAAGTACCTAGTTGATTAATATACTTAAGTAGATACTGGATGTGTAACTGACTTAGTTTTGCCGCCAAATATACGGAATCAGGTGCTTCGTTAAGAAACTTTTCAATTTCAGATGCTGTGAAAACCTTCGATTTTTTTAGTTGATGACCAGATGAGGCTGTTTTTAAAAATGCCACTAATTTAAGATAGGTGTCGATATGTATGTCTTTTATTGTTGATTTTAGCATTGAATACGTACTCCATAGAGTGCTTGATTTCTTGGTCTCGGATAATTCAATAAAATATGCCAGCAAAACGTTTTCTGAGAAAGTTTTGGCCCCTTTAGCTAGTCGCCACGTGTTAAACATAACGTACTGTTTCAAATATTATATTAGTTCTCGCGTGCTTGTTGAGGGAGAAAGTTTATTTGCGCATTATTAACAGTTTCAGTCAGTTCTGTTGGCGTCAAATAAACTTCCTCGTCGCTAGAATTACTAATTTTAGGTTTTTCATTTGTTTTCAGGTTTCTTGTTTTTAACATAAGGTTTTAACAATATGACGTGAAAAAAAAAAGGCGCGCAAAGCAAATTAAAAAAAAAAGTACACCAAGAAGGTTCCGAGTCTGAGTTTTTAACAAATTAAAAAAGTAAATAGGTTTAATGATGTTTTGAATTCACAAACTTTAGTGCACACGATGTTCTAAATTCAATTTACTTTATCCTCTAGCGGATAAAAACGGCTTTTGCACTCAGATATCGAAAGGCAAAAATACTCTTTCCGAGATGGGGGATGAAAAAACTATTACCTATGTATTTTTCAAAATATAAAATATTTACAATTTATTTTAAATTAAAAAAAAAAACGTTGTAAAGTTATTGTGAACCTATATGCTATCATATTTAACATATTCCATATTTTATCGTTACAACTGTCAAATAACCAATTTCAGCGTAGATTCGCTAGACTTGAGTGAGACAACAATGGAAAGTTGGTACCAATGGACACAGCTCGGTCCCTGTCGCTGGTCGGCAGCAGGCGGTAGGGAAAGCTTCCAGCAGTGCGCTGAATAAAGATCACATTACTTAAATATTAAATATTTTATTTGAAAACAAACTTATTCTGTTTATGTATACATATAGTTTTATGTTTCACATACATATATCTCCGTATCATACAATCTCAGTATCCGTCTCTAATTAGATCAATTTTATTGTAAAACTTTGTATCTATTTCATATTTACAATTTATTCTATACAAAAACATTTTATTTTGAATGTTCGTAATTTACAATTGCCTATCAGTTATATTAGTACTTATAACTAAACGTTTTCAAAAACGTCAGAACAATATCTTTATATTTACTATTATATATTTATAGTTACATAATAGGTAAGCGGCGACCATGCTAAAATGTTCTGTCATAATTTCTACAAAAAAAAACTGTTAATCTTTGTGGCTGTGTTTTCAGCAGTATTGTATACTCAAAATTGTGTTCCACTAAACAAGTAGTTCATTAATGTGATTATTAAACTAATCACACGGGTTTTGAGCTTGTTATAACAAGCTTTAATATATATATATTCGAATGTTGATTTTCGACCATGCTGCAGACATCGTTACTTTTTGAATTGTTTTCAATGCCGTTTATTTGCTAACTCATTATAAACTGTCAGTTTTCTAATTAGTATGAAATGATATAAAACGTTGGAACACTTTGTGATCGCCGCCCCCCACCTCAACGAGTAGTCTATGTTAGACAGTATTGGATTATCACTATGTAGTATGTTACATCGGACCTGCACGCGTGTGACGTGCGCGACGCCCGCGTGCCTCCCGCGTGCACGAGCTCATCCAGAGAGCTCAATGTACAGATAGTTCATATAAATAGTAAAATAATAATGATCATTGTAAGCTTAGGTTCAGTTCAGACAGGCCCCACACTCCCGTACGCCGCGCACACCACGTATCACTGACGTTGCGTGGCGTTGCGCGACACTCCTGACCCACTCCGGCGGTCAGCGAGAAGCGAATAGCGACTGAAAACAAGTTGCTTGTTCGAATAGTGTGCTCGGTGCGGCGACAGGCTAGTGGTTATCTATAGTTGTAATGTATACTGTGTCATGTGTGCCTGCGTCAACATCAGAACCCAATGCCCGTGTTCACTGACGTCATGATGTCGGAACAAAGTTAGCTCATGCAAAACGGAAGCACGTCAAGCCACCACTACCTTTCCATTTCTCAGTAGGCTACTCGTAACATCCTAAATGTACATTTGGACAATTGTCTTGGGTTTTTAAGACATGTTCGGTGTCTGCATTACAATATGTTAGTCGTGAGCAAGTTAAGCACGGGTTGCCTAGCATTACGCATCGGCAAATCAGTGTTATTACTATAATCATAGCCTGCTGAAGTATTTTTTTGTGGTAAGAAACTGCTTAATGTTTATATAGAGGCGTCATCTAGTGTTAGCGAACACGGGCATACATAAGCCTAACAACAATAACCGTAATCAGTACATACATACGTCATTGCTCAGGACAATGTAACAATACAACTTTTTAGTAGCGGCTCAATTGATAATATAAAGGAAATAATTACAAGTAATACACAAAAATATAGTCATTCAACGATGTGAAATGATGATACGGCACAGCATCCCAAATCTTCGACACATTAGATTGTCATAAAATGACAACATTCAACAAGACCTGATGCAAGACATTGTTGTTTTTGTTTGAATTAGAAGGTACTTGTACTTACTCAAATGCATAATTAACTAATTATGGTACATTTAAGTGTGAGGTGATGGAGAATGAAGATGTGTTGCTACAGACAGACGTGGCGACAGTCGAGACGGTACATACATATTGGTAGAGGTGAATTATTTATATTTACCATTTTATCTGATGCTGAGGTTAATAGACTTTACTTAGCGTTTGCGTTGGCGAAGCAGTATTCCTGTCGCTGTCGTGCAACTGACTGACGGGAACACAGGTAGATTTAAGCCAAGGTATGTGCGAAGTAAAGTTTATTAATCTGGGCCTTGAAATCAAAACACTGGCCCTACCACGGAAGTATGACGTAAACATAACGTACGTACAAATTGCGTGAAAAAAAGAGAATTTTGGATTTTAAAACTGAAAATACTCTTTTCTCACGCAATATTACTTGGTTTTAAGACTTTTTTAAATTAAATTAAATCCATTTATTTCAGGTTCTACCATATTACAATTACAAGTTACGCAACACGAAATAAATACAAATAACAATATAAAAAATAAATACAATGTCAAAAAATCAAATCAATGTCAAATAAAAATAATTGGAACATAATAATATTAAATACTAATAAAAATAATTGGAAAATGGTAATATTAAATAGTAATAAAAATAAAAGTTAATTAGAGTTAAAAGCAAATTTTGGAGACAATTGATGATTAAACGAACTTACCTGTAAGTGAAGTTCTATCCCAATTATATGAGTACGTTTCATTCGAAGATAAAATAATGGACACAAATGTAGAACTTTCATTTTACTGGCAACTTCGCACTTATTAAAATATTAGGGTAGAATGAAAAAAATTCTCTGCTCGCGCTGCGCGCAGCCCGCCACAACGGCGCGCGGCGGCGATGCTCCTCATTCTTTAGAGCCCTATTACAAAATTTTTAGATTAAGGGCTCTGGGATGGGAGGGACCTTTATCTTCGAACGAAACGTACTCATATAATTGGGATAGAACTTCACTTACAGGTAAGTTCGTTTAATCATCAATTATATTACGAACGTTTCATTCTTCAGATAAATAATGGACACATGTAGATGTTTAGAAATTAAAAATTTTGTAACTACATAGTATTAAATGAATAAGATTAAAACTAGTGTTTTATTTCTATAAATCATTTAATTACTCAACCAACTCAAACATTCTTAGATTTGCACAAAACGATTTTTTTTTTAATAATTTTCTTACTTTATAAATTTATAACATTCATTTAGACACTTGTTAAGAAAATCAGGACTGAATTTGCGAAAGAAGCATCATCGCTCACTGGACGATTATAGAATTTAGCAAAAGTCTGCGATGATTATGACCAACCAACAGTCTTCCTGATGACGTCAAGCGGGACGCCTTGAGTGCACGCCGTGGATGTGGCAGCGTGTCGGGTGCTGTGCGCACCAAACGCCGACACATCCACGCCGCTCTCAGTGAGCACCTGCTTTATCCATCGGCTGATGGTTTGTGTGCAGGCGGTCTTATAAGGTCGCTCGTATGTCGTCAAAAGGTTTTCAACTGTATTTGGCCTTAAATCTTTTGTAACCGACAAATAATCTTTCAAAGTGGTTGCTGGCCAAATATTTACATTTTTTTTGAAGTAAGGCAGGAATAAAATTGTTCACGATCGGCTGCAGAGGTTTTAATGATATCGGAAATTATAATGTTGAGTCCGTTAGGACAAATATGGATGTTTTTAATTTTAATAGATGCAATTGTTTGTGCTCTGTGAGCTGTGCATAAGGTTAATAAGATTACAAGCTTCTGGGAAACCTTTTTTAAAGGTAATTCTAAATTAGGGTCCCATTGAGCGATGTGTTGTAAAACTATTTGAGGGTTCCACGTAGATGCGTATTTTGGGATGTTTGGCCTTAATTTATAGGTTCCTTTTAATAACCGTTTGATCTGTTCATGAGATCCTAAATCATCACCAAATAGTAAACTTAAAGCCGAACGGTAACTATTAAGAGAGCTGTAAGCCGCACCTTTATCAAACTGTACCGTTAAAAATACTGACGGTATACAAGATTTGTATGGATCTATTTCATTGTTAAGGCAATACTGCCACCAATGTTTTAAGGCCACACTATATTGTTTTAATGTGTTCTTGGCTAAAGATGCCATCATTAGATCCAAAGAGGCCAAAAGGCCCCTCGTTTCATGAATGCGTTCCTGAGAGCTTCGCTGCACCCAGGGTAACTCCTTTGATTTGTGGGTTCCTAGAGGGAGACCATATATTGTTATTTTCGGAATTTATAAATAAAATATCTGAAATGAGCAATTTTTGTATTAGAGGGCACCAGGGTTGCGAAGGCCAATAGGAGAGGACAAGTATGCCTTCAGCCTTATCTGTTATGATTGTTTCCAAACATTTTAATATTAGGGAAAAAGGTGGGAAGGCATAAAAGAACATGTTATCCCATGAAGTTGTGAACGCGTCTATCGCTCCAGCATCTGGGTCTGGTGTCCATGATATGTATTGATGACATTTTGCATTAACGCGAGAAGCGAATAAATCGATATCTGGTTTGCCTAATCTAGTCACAATTTTATCAAATACTTCATCCGAACATTTTAGTCCTATGTCTTTGTTAATCTTGCGAGATTCTTCATCAGCTTCTTTATTATTTTAAATTTTAGTATAAGAGGCAGCTAAAAATAAATTTCGCTCTTCACACCAACGCCTGATTTCTCGTGTCAAGTCGTTTAAATGGGGGTATTGGATACTACCCATGCGATTAATGTAGCTTAATGCTGTGGTATTATCGATGCGCAATGGAATTGAACAGTTACGTATGTCACGTGCAAAACATTTGAGACCGAAAAACACTGCCAGCAGCTCTAAATAGTTGATATGGAATTCTAATTTATAATTAAAACCTAGGAATTTTGTATGTTGTGATGGTTGCAAAGAGCTTTTTTCGAAATTTATCACGAATCTTGAACATTGTAATAGTGTAATTGTCTCCTTTACGTTATTTAAACATTCAGTATATGTATGGCCAATACATAACAAATCATCGAGATATATAACAGATGAATAGCCGCGATATCTGAGGTGAGCCACAACCTCTCTCATATTTTTTGTAAATGTTCTTGGTGCCGATGACAAGCCGTAAGGCATAGCTTTAAATTCATAAGTTAAAATTTCATCGATTTCATTATGAAATTGAAATCTCTAATATTTTCTGTGTGATGGATTAATTGGTACCAATAAATAAGCTTCCTTTAAATCAATCAAGGCCATAAAGCCGTTATGGGGAATTAATTTGCAAGCTGTTCTATAGTCCTCCATTTTAAAATGATTTTGGGTTACGAATGTATATAACAATTTTAGGTTTAAAATAAATAGTTTTCCGCCATTTGATTTTGAAGTTAAAATATTTTTGAAATAAATTGATCTGAATGTGGCTCACATTCATGTATCGCGCCTAATTGTAATAAGTTGTCGATCGCTACAGAAATATCTCTCTGTTCTTCGTTCGTAAACGTGTTAGAGGGTACGACATGTTGGTAAACTTTTTTAGAAAATGGTATCACGTAGCCATTTTTAATCCAATCTAAGATTGTACTATTATTAGTGATGTGCATCCAACAATTGTAAAAGCATTGTAAACGTCCTGCGTGTACCTGTATTGCTAGTGTCGAGTCTGGGCACGGTGCTTGCCCTGGCTGGGAGAAGCTCGAGATCACGTCGTCGTCGGCTGCCGCCGGTGTGCTGCCGCTGCTTGTGGATATCCTCCTCGTCCCCCCCCCTGTTCGCCGACACATAACGAGTGGAGCCCGTCTCGTTTCCCGTAAACAGAGTCCTTGCTGACGATGGTCCAGCTGTGGGTGCGGGAAAAGACGTCGCCCTTTCAGCGGATTTTTTAATCAGCGATCCTTCTCGCTCAATAGCTTCAAAAGCTTTTATGGTTTCTGAGAGCTTTTCTCCGAAATGCGTCTCGTCTCTTTCGTGGTCTTGTATGAGTGGCGTAAATGACTTGTCCAGGCAGGGCGTTATGAGTTTTGTCCTCACCTGAGTTTCAGTATAATGTACATAGGTCGGTCAGGATCCCACAGCTATTAAAAAGAATCCTAATAGCCTAGAAGAAGCTGGCTAATAGCCTTACTAAGTACGTTTATACCGAGCCCTAGTTGATCTTGTTTCAACTGTATATTTTTATCACGGCTAATAATAATTTCTGAGACCGCAGCCTTAATTTCCGGGTTCAAAGTAGGCGCCCTAAGGAGTTTGCAGTTCTTCGGTATCTGATACTCTTTTAGTATTCTTTCCTTGAGATGCTTGGCAAGTCCTTTTCTTAGAAAAGCCCAACGTTGTGCTAAAGTGTGGTGTATGTTTTCGCCGTAAATCGGCTGCTCACCCATGGTTTCGCCCAGCGCTGATAATAGTTCCGGATCGAGATACGGAGAATCACCCTGCGCTAGTTGAATCGGCGCCTCTTGAGTAATTGCAATGTTTTTTTGAACTTCATGAGATTCAACTGGAACGTTTAACTGCATCGCCGTGATATCATCTTGCATGGTTTCGTCGTCTAAAACGATTAACGTTTCAAATGGGAACAAACTAACCAACCGTTTTTTTTTTAACGGTTTTGAGACCCTCGTGTTGACCCGCAGTCAACCTCCAGGCATATTTTACACATCATGCTATACCTTCGTGATACCCTCAATGTGATATCCTCCAGGCTAGCTTAGAGATGATAATTTATTTATTTCGAACCACATTAAAAGAATATAAAATGTATCGTACGTACTATACGTATACACAGTTTGTGATAGTTGATATTGTTACACGAATTTCGTACACGAAATCACAAAATAAGAAATACATCATAACTAACCTTCATATATAATCACACGGCTTCGTTTTTTGTTTGCACGTTATTTAAGCCTTTTAATTTTATTTTCATAATAACTAATTTGATTGTCAGCGCTACGCTTAGATATAATGAAAAAGTAATTTGAAGATAACTTTCACGAAATATCACTGAATATAATTATAAAAGTATTGAAGAGTGAGTGCTTGTTACCCCGCACAATAAAATAATGAGGAGCATCGCCGCCGCGCGCCGTTGTGGCGGAATGCGCAGCGCGAGCAGAGAAGTTTTTTCATTCTATCCTAATATTTTAATAAGTGCGAAGTTGCCAGTACAATGAAGGCACTACATGTGTCCATTATTTATCTGACGAATGTAATGTACGTAATATAATACAATAAAATATCTTAATAAAACACAGCAAATGTCAAATCGGCTCTATGCCTACTGCAACACTTCCTAATATGAGGGCAGTCCAAACGTCCTGCAATCATCGCCAGGACAGCATTGGGGCTGGCTCACACCCTGCGCACCAAGGACGCGCTCCGCTTGCGCATTGTGTTGTGAAAACAGTCGGTGCGCGCTTCCGCAAACATGCCCGAGGCACTGCAGAAGTGAGGCAGCCTCATCGCCCTGAGCGCGTTGTTGCACTGGACGCGGAGGGCACTGTAACTCGCTTGTGTGTAGCTAGCCCACAGGCTGCACGTGTACAAAGATGTGCAGTATGCTTTAAAAAGTGTGATCTTAACTTGATCAGAACAGCGTGCAAACCTGCGTGCTAGCATATTCGCTTTTTTTGACAAAGCCCTCCGCTCCCGCTCGATGTCAGCATGATCCCTCACTTTATCCGTATCTATCATATCTAAGGGTGATACTAATTGTGCATGTCGCAAAAATTTAAATCAAAATGACAATTGTCATTTTGATTAAACAATTGTTAGAATTTACGTTATATTCACGTCATGCTAGCTGCTAGGGTCTCAGCTGTCACTCCCTACGAGGGAGGATTGGTTGCTTCACTTAAATGTCCCGACACCGGTGTGAACACCCTCATACTAAACGTTATGATGCGAACAAATATTTGTATGAGTGGCAAACACGCGAGACGCGTGCGTTGCGTGTTCGTCGCACATCCGCTCATGTAGACTTGGTACCGAAGTGGAGCACCAGCGCACTCACGGAAATGGAATTAATGAATCTAACGACACAGGATGTCTTATAAAGTGTGATCTCTCTAACGACATTATTATTTAAATATACACATTATCTTCACGTCATTGAAACAATAAATACCTATATTTACAATATTCAGTAGCAACAAACGCTATATTACGGTAAGAGTTCAATTCATTAAAATTTGTCACATCCACCGGTGTGTCTGTGTCTCTATGCAAGCCGCGTGGCAATAATCTTATTATTTCGACGTCGGATTCGACAGAGAGTGAACTAAATCACACTGGTTCGCTACGCTTTATCCGCTTCTCATAAAAATCTTAACGAACTTATTTAATTTTATTTGTTTACTTATCTAGTCGAAAACTAAGTTTTCGCGTGTGAATGTCTTGCGAAAGGTTCGGTCGGTAAAGGCTCGGCCGCACTACACTGCACTGCGCGTCTATCAGCTGGCGAGAAGCGCGCGGCGCAGGCGCGCGTGCAACGCCGCGGCCGCCAGCAGCGCCGCCAGCACGCGGCGGCAGTCCGACAGCCCCGCGCTGCCCGTCTGCATGGCCGCCGGCCGCTCGCCTGCAACAGCACACCACACCATCAGCACTCACTCACTTACAGGGGGACTGGCTTCTACTGCAGGATGCAGAACAAACCAGAACGCGCTTACGGTCATCATTCCAGAACATAATCAGTATATGACGTCCCTCTCCTGGGACACAGGCCTTCTCTTTGAGAGAGAGAGTGCCGCCATCCACCACGTGGACTTAGTGCGGGTTGGATATGTCTTATTCTCTCGATTTTTTCCTTTACGGTCATGAGAGCGGTGCGTCATAAGTAGTGGTGAAACAAATTCGTAACGCTCTATCCATACACTATTTAGATTTAAAGTTTCTGTGGCTTCAGTTTACGCCTTGTGGTTTATCCTGTACTTGGAGCTCGTAAGTAGGTATGTCAGTGTGGGAGACTTACCGTTGAGCACGTGCACGCGCACGGACGCCACCTCGGCGTTGGAGGGCGAGCAGGAGTAGCGGCCCGAGTCGGCGGGCGCCGCATCTTGGACCAGCAGGTACGAGGTCGTGGCCGCGCCCTTCTCCGTCACCACAGACACGCCGCCGCGCGACGAGTCGTACGATATCACCTGCTTCACAACCCACGCCCACCCATTGTTATATCTATTCTCACACATGACACGTAACATGAGGTTGGTTCCCCCAAGGGTTATACAGAGTTAGCAGTTAGCAGCAGTGGCAGTTATGTTCTTAATAGATTCGTGATGGAATTTTACGGATCCGCTCATCAATACATCAACACACATAAAGTTGATTAATTATTATCGTGCGTTTGTAAGAAGACACTCTGTCAAACAAAATCTTGACATATTTAGATATATAGCGAGTTCCGGGGAAGGGTGGGTGAACCGGCAAATCGCTGGAGATTTCGGCTACTATACCGGGCCGTAACAAATAAGACGCAAAATTTTTATTTGCGGCTCACAACAGACAATACATGAACTCCTTACGTTTATGTACGCACTAGGAGCAGTTAACATTTGATCCAATATGTAGAGCAAGATCAAGGGCATAGGGAGCTGCTCGGTGTAAAGCACTCTAGTATGAACAGCGAGGAGTTGTGCTCGTAACTAGACGTTAGTGTTAATGAGTCGTGAAGTAATAACGCGCAGTGTAGCGGTGTCGGCCGCGCGACATACTACACGACGCGACAGGGCGCGACACGGCGCGTAGTTAGTGTAATTAGGGACGCCATGACCCGACCGTGTTAGTGCGGAGAGGGCTTGTGCCAGTGGCTCGTGTTTCAAACATTTTCTGTAGTGAACCGATCTGCATCGTCAATATACATATTATATTGATACATCCGATATGAGAAAAACTCTGAAGCCGCGAAAAAAATCATCTAACCCATCTAATTTGTCAAAGGAGGTAATGCAAACAAATGTACTGAGCAGCAGATTTTGTTTTCGTGATTTCTTAGAGTAACAGTTGTTCATAGTCACGAGGAGCTACGATAATAACGTAATAAGAGTTAAATAATATATTCTACCTATACTATATTTTTTCAAACTTTCAGCTAGGTAGACAAGAACCCACTCACATACCTTTTCGTTCTCACCCTCTCAATACAACACACACACACACACACACACACACACACACACACACACACACACACACAGACTAACACACGTTATACATACTCCTCGCCCATATCACACCCGCACTTTTAACTTCACTACACTTCAACCAAATTTAAGATTTAAAAATAATATTTTAGTATTTTTCTTATCTTCCAGCAAAGAGTTTGCCCTTATAACATAACAACTTAACTATCACAAGTCACGGCTTAGTTTAGGCACCAGTCTCCCACAAATAAACATTGTCATACTTCATAATTATATTTTTTCCATTATTTTTAGTTAATAAGTATTGTTTGTGGAAGAAAATAAAGATTTTATTATTTTTATAGTGATGAGTACAATCAAATATCAAATAAACTAATGACCAGTCACCCTACATATTACTCATAATAATAATAATCTTATTACGCATCAATAATCTCTTATTTGTGGGATTCTTTTGAAAATTATTTATTTATTATGTTATCGTAGTTATCTTGAAATTGGTTGCGGAGGGCAATATTAACATAATCGAATTATTTGCAGTGTGAAATACTTACCTATTTAATATATTTAATGATAATTAATATATATTATTATATTAATATACAAGGTGTAGTTTTGCATCCTGGTAATAATTCAGGAGGTTGTCATAGAAGACGTATATAATCAATTTAAATTACGGTACCTAATAATTAACGTTGCTTTTTTTTGTTGTTTTAATTTGACACTATTTCAGAATGAATCCCTTCTCAAAGGGGATAATCACCCATTTATCGAATCAACGTCTGCGTTTGTTTGTGTGTGTGAAAGCGCGGTTATAGGGCTAGTATTAGACGGGCCGCATTTTAATACGGGTGGTGTATTTTAATACGCCGATTTACGATATTAAGAAAAAAATATAAAAAATTACCTACCCATTTTATTATTGATTCATCAGAATCATAAGCATAGTTACCTCCTTGAATTTGACGAGGATGCAAAACTACACCTTGTATAATTATTTCCTTTATTTATTTTTCTTCCTTTTTTACATTTTTAAATATTCCTATACAAAATTAGTATAAAAAACATTTAAAAATATATAAAATAGTAGCCCACCAGCACCGGGAACAGGGTCCGAGCTACCGGTGGTCAGGGCTCTTGAGAGAGGAACCTCCTAACAATACGCGCCGTGTCCAGAAGTACTGCTTTCTGAATCAAGCCCTTGATCCAGTCGCCAAGCGAGAGCCTCTTCAGATGTTGGTCGAGGCTCTTGGCTATTAAACCATTGGCCGATACGACTATCGGCATAATGACTGCTGTACTCACGTCCCACATGTCGACAACCTCGCGAGCAAGATCTAAATACTTGAATTGCTTATCTTTCTCTGCTTTCACGAGGTTCTCGTCATGCGGGACCGTTATATCAACGATCATTGCGCGACGCTCCAATCGATCTATCATCACAATGTCAGGCTTATTAGCAACAATAGTCCTGTCAGTGACGATAGGTCGATCCCAATACAACGTGATATTACCATCATCGAGAACTGGGTCGGGCGCATACTTATAGTATGGCACTTCTGATTCCACAAGGTTGTTCTTCAAAGCAAGTTGCTGGTGGATAATCCTAGCAACGAGGTTGTGTCTGTGCAAGTACTCTCCGTTAGCCGGACGAGAACACCCAGAAATAATGTGTCGGATCGATTCTCCCGGACGGTGGCATGCCCGACATATGTCAACCGTGCCATCCTTCACAATGTATTTCCGATAATTATTCGTCATCATAATTTCGTCCATTATTGCACAGACAAAACCTTCGGTTTCCCCGAAGAGGTCACTGAAACGCAGCCAGGATACGGACGCTAAGAAGTCTACATCGGGCTCATGTAGGGCCTGGTAAAAACGTCCGTGAATATTAATAATTATTATCATTAAATATTGATATTTTTATTAATCGTGATGTTGCCGGTTGTGTATTATAATTTACTAGATTTTATCCAACATGTGTTTTCGACAACAAGTGTTAAATTGTTATGCAGTAATTTATTCGGTTCGCTTTAGTTTTTGATTCGGTCACTTGAAATTTTTAAATGCTGGCTTAGATTAATTAGTTCCAACTTTAAGCAGCACATTTCACTTATTTTTAGTAGTACATGATTATCTCCAGTTTAAGTTACTTGTTCGTAAAAAATATTTATTGCCGGTCGTCCGACCGGCAATTTTATTTTTAAATTATTATTCTTCTTTATTTATTTCCTATACATATTATTTTACATTTTTAAATATTTCTTAATAAAACATACAAAAAAAAAAAACAATAAAAAATATAAAAAATAGTAGTCCACCGGTATCGGGAACAGGGTCCAAGCTACCGGCGGTCAGGGCTCCAGAGAGAGGAACCTCCTAACAATACGAGCCGTGTCCAGGAGTACCGCTTTCTGAATCAAGCCCTTGATCCAGCTGCCTAACGAGAGCCTCCTCAGGTATTGGTCGAGGCTCTTGGCAATTAAGCCATTGGCTGAAACGACTATCGGCACAATGATCGCCGATTCCACTTCCCACATGTCGACAACCTCGCGAGCCAAGTCAAGATACTTGATTTGCTTATCTTTCTCGGCTTTCACGAGGTTCCCGTCATGCGGGACCGTTATGTCAACAATCATTGCGCGCCGCTCTGATCGATCCACCACCACTATATCAGGCTTGTTGACCACAATAGTCCTGTCAGTGATGATGGATTGATCCCAGTACAGTGTGATATTGCCATTTTCGAGAACTGGGTCGGGCACATACCTATAGTACGGCACTTCCAATTCCACAAGGATGTATTTTAGAGCAAGTTGCTGATGGATAATCCTGGCTACAAGGTTGTGTCTATGTAAGTACTCTTCGTTAGCTAGACGAGAACACCCGGAGATAATGTGACGAATTGATTCGCCCGGACGGTGGCATGCCCGACATATGTCAACCGTGCCGTCCTTCACAATAAATCTCCGGTAGTTATTCGTCATCATAACTTCATCCATAATTGCACAGACAAAACCTTCGGTTTCTCCGAAGAGGTCGCCGGAACGTAGCCAGGCTACGGACGCTGATAGGTCTACATCAGGCCCATGCAGGGCCTGGAAAAAGCGTCCGTGGAGCTCCTTACTCTGCCATACCTGTCTGCGGTCGTTAGTGTCCAGTACTACAGGTTTGCGCCAGTTCTCTTTAGCCAAGGAGAGCGGGGTGAGGCCCTTGTCCACTGCAACCACATCTCGATGTATCCCCACGTCGGTTTCCAGGATAAATTCCCTGAGACTGCATATCTCGCGATTGTGGAGAGTCTTAGCATTTAAAAAGCCTCGACCCCCGCACCTCCGCGGGCGGACCTTCCTATCCAGGGCGTCCAGTTCTGTTTGTGTCCATTTCAGTATGCCGAAAGAGTACATCAAAACTGGCATGACCCAACCGTTGAAGGCACGCACCTTATTTCCGCCTGATAAAAGACTATTAAATACTTTTCTCAGGCGGCCAAAGAAGCGCTCCTTCAACGATTGCTTCATGTCAGCTACATTGATGCCTAGTGCTTCCGACATACCCAAATACTTGTAGGTTTCGGTTGCTGAAAGGGATCTAAGATTTGTGGAATCCGAGAGTTGGGTTCCCACAGATTCCACAATCTCCCCTCGCTTTACATGCATGACCGCACATTTGTCCACACCAAATTCCATCCTGATGGCGCTACTGAAAGTTTCAGTTACCTTCAGTAACTCCATCAGTTGCAAATCGTTGGGGGCAAAGAGTTTCAGGTCATCCATGTAAAGGAGGTGAGATATAACCTGACCACCTCTCCTCAACCGATAGCCTAGACCTGAATCCTCCAGCAGCGTGCTAAGAGGATTCAAGGCTAAGCAGAACCAAAGTGGACTCAAACTATCGCCCTGAAATATACCTTGCTCTATCCTTATCGGCTCGCTATTCCTCTGGATTTGCCGACATCCCGGATAGCGAAGGACTGTCTTCCATTGCCCCATACACAACATCAGGAAGGTGCGCAGAGTTGCATTAACTTTATACAACTCTAGCACCCTCATGAGCCATGTATGTGGCACGGAGTCATAGGCCTTCTTATAGTCTATCCAACATGTCGACAGATCTCTCCGTGAACGGTGAACTTGTTGGCTTATGGCCATATCAATGAGGAGCAGCACCTTAGTACCGCGGGACCCATTCCTACATCCATTTTGAGAAGCGGACATGATAGAATTGTCGTCAATGTGATTGCTTATTTTAGCTCTCAATATGGATGTAAACTTTATAGACTGTTGGTAGACAGGTAATCGGTCTATAATTTTTGGGTTCCGCAGTACTACCCGATTTATGGAACAGGTGGGTTATACCTGTTGTCAGGAACTCGGGCAGCGACCCTGACTCTAAGGCTGACTGAAACAGGGAAGCCAGGCGAGCGTGCGATCTTTGGAACCATTTGATCCAAAAGTTGTGCAGCCCGTCCGGTCCTGGGGATTTCCAGTTTGGTAACGGACGGACTGCACGAGCTACGTCTTGAGGGCTGATAGAGATTGCCCCCATTTCTGGTACTGGATCGCACGCATGCTCGACCTCCGGAGTCCATTCACCCTCGGTATGGCTGACAGGCACCGACCAGATGCTACGCCAGAACGAAGTCATGACGTCATCATCCGGCAGGTGCGTGGCAGCCACACCCTGGTCCGGTCGCTCCCAAGCCCTATAAACCCACCTTTCATCTCTTTGGAATGTGAGATTCTGAGTGTATCGTTCCACCCGCCGCTTATACCTACGAATACGGTTTGCCCATCACTCTAGGGCGCGTATTGCCCTCCCTGAAGCAGATTAGTTTGCCAATGAGTGCTCTGGCCCCACTAATACGTCGCTCAATCCTGTACTGCCATGCTGGTACGGCTGGCTTAGGTCGTGTAGCTCTGTCATCAGAAAAATTTACATGAGCAACACGACATGCCGCTACAGCCGCACAATACAGGATTGAGTGAGCATCAGTGAGGTCTTCGCAGTTATCAAAATAGTTTGACAACTGCGAATCCAGAACAGCCACCAGCGCCCTATTTTTGTTATGCATGGGCAAAAGCGGTAAGCGTGGCCTAAGGTCGGGCGACATGAACCGATATTCTCGAATCGCATCCTCCAAAGCACTCCTCATTTCCTCACTGCACTGGGTACTTACATTACTAACCATGTCAATACTCACGTCGTTAGCGCGATTCGGTATTGTGGTAGACTGTGGTGGTACCACAGCCTGCACCGACGACGGAGCAATGACATGGCTACTCTGCATTTCAGTTCGCAGGTGATCAAGTACGGTGTCATCCAACATACGATTACGCTGGATGACTCGCCCCTGATCCGACAGTCGTTGCGCCGACACGTTGACAGCTGGCTCAAGCACCTGAAACAGAGAGAGCATCCGAACACGGTACGCGGTCAGGTTGGGATGGGGCTACAGAGGGAGGAAACTCCCTCTGTAGCCCCATAGTATGAGCGCATGACGTTTTCATTGATGGTTTGCGTCCATCGCATGCGCTGCACACTTCCGCCGGGAGCTGGGACCCTATCACAGGCCGATGGGCCTCAAGATCCTAAACCATCCGGCGGCCGGCGTCCTCCCCGTCGACGAGCAGGTGGTGGCGTCGTGGGCGGAGAGAAATACTCGTCGCTTGAGCTCGACGCAACTGCCACGGCCGGTGTCACAGCACTCACGGTGAGGCTGGGTTCCGACGGCGGCGAGGCGGAGCTGAGCGAAGGGTCCGGAGGCGGTAGGCGTGCGCGTTGAGTAGCTGATCTCGTTATCATTTTTGGTCGTCGTTATTTCATCATCGGAATTATATTATTATTACCTTTTATAAGGAAAATTTGTGAAGCATACGTCAATAGCTGTCAGTGTGTTATAAATTTTCATGTTTCTGGTTTATGTAATTAATTTGGAGGTTTTATTTTATTTAAAGGTTGTAATTTAACTAAGGTTTCCGAAAAAATATTGTACTTAAAGCTTGATCAAAAAAAAATACTTGCTTTTGATAATAAATTATAATTTTTTTTGAAACGTCAGTTTTTTTATTATTTAAATTTTCTTTATTTATTTCCTTTACACATTATTTTACATTTTTAAATATTTCTTATTTAAATTATTATTAGTATTAAAGTATCCCATTAATAGTCGCCAATCAAATTTTTATTAGCCTGATTAATAATTTCCCAATTGTTAATAATATGTGTAATGTGTGAGTTGTGTGATAGCGCGTATCGCACGATAGCGCGCTGCGCCGCATGCCGGTTACTTCCAACAGTTCCAACCCATAATGCGATCAACTGTGCTTCGTATCATGTGTCAAGCGATGAGTTGATTTGAACCAGAGCATTAGGGAATGGAGATGAGAGATTGGTTATGTAAACAATTTGGTACGGGAGGTACCGTTAATCTGACGAAATCTTTTTATACCTGCTCAAAATCATATCAAATAATAGTTTAATCATACCACAGCAGGGGTCTGCCTTCCAAAATCCCAAGTGCGTGTACGCAGCGGACGTACATTCACTTTACTTCCATGAAGCTGACTATTTTTTAGGTTTGAGGTGACTCCGATAATCGTCCTATGAGGTTTTGGCGCCGGCGGTATGAAATTGCTTTTTTATTATTATCTTTTTACAACTTGTACTTGCTGTAACTTTGGATTACCCCAATGATTGGTGCGCAGTTGAGTTTTATTTGGATGAGTTTGAGATGATTTGGATGATATTAGTTTCAGTGCATTTCAGTGCATCTTGATTTTTTTTTGCTCTTGTATGATTTCTTACATTGGATCTTACACTTGATCCCACACACACCCCGGGTATGTTATATTTGTCGCTCTGCGAACAGGGACTTGAAGTAGCTTCCTGATCTTGTTAGTTATTATTGCATCTTATAATTTGTAGTATTGTTTACAGAACACATTATATAGTTTCTGTAAAACACTATTGTTTATTGTTGTAATTTATAACTTGAATTCTTTTGATGTTTCCTTGTAAGTAAACAATATTTCCTAGTAACATTATTGTACTTTTGTGTATGTTACATTTTGGCATTTAAACAACTACTATAAACGAATTTCATTCGGTAAAATATAACTAAACACATAATACATTTCCTCACAAGATAAATCCCTGTAAATATTTGATCACGGATTTTATTATTATTTGATAATTTTCCAATAATTAATATTATTTTAAACACCCCAGTGTGCTACGCGGCTACGGCGTAGCCGAGTGCTACAAACTCTTGCACAATGCTGTGTGAAGTCAAGTTCGTAGCGTTTTATACAATATCTTGAGTTACTCCGATTATATACTTGGTCTAGTTTGTCTATGTTTACGAGATGACTTCTACAGAAGCACTTCTTGTGGGTGTACTTTGCTTCAGTATATTATGTTTACAAGTTAGCATAAATATCGAAATTGTTTATTGGAACAATTCAAATTATTCACATAATATTACACTAGCTGACCCGCGCAATTTCGTCTGCGTTACATTTTTGATTAATGTTCCGCTCCTATTGGTCGCAGCGTGATGCTATATAACATTCCTCGATAAATGGGCTATCCAACACTAAAAGAATGTTTCAATTCGAACCAGTCCTCAGATTAGCGCGTTCAATCAACCAAACACTCTTCAGCTTTATAATATTAGTATAGATATGACACCAAATAATTATACAACAACTATTTAACTTATACCACAGTTTTAGACCAATATATTATAATATACCAATATATTTACCAAATATGAAACCAAATACCGTTACAACACGAAACGAAAGACACCTAACAACCGACATCGATGCAGTTTATCCGGCGAGGGTCGTTCTTTCACGGAAAATCTTAACTCAATCATCTATCAAGGGCGGAGTTAAACTGATAAAATTTAATGCATGGAAAGCGATCGAACAAACAATATAGGCTATGAAGATTTTCAAAGCAGCGCCTTCTAAAGTACCTTTTGCTGGCATAACTTTTTGAAAAAACTCAATAAGTCGATTTAAAGTTATCTTGTGAGCACTTCGTCTTTATTCATTAGTACCAGTTTGACTCAATAGATGTCGTTGCATGTATCTTAAGTAATGATGATAAACACTTTAAATTCATATATCTTTTCATTAACAGCACGGATTGCAATGAAAGAAAAAGTAATACCTTTTGTAAGTTACGCACAATACTTGTGCATTAAAACTAACCACATTGGTTTTATAATTTTCACGTGATACTTAAACAAACAAACATAGCCGAAGACTCACAGAGTGCAGATATACAGACAAAAAATAGTAGAAATGGGTTCTGTTTGTTATCTTTTAGCACCCCTACTATTTTTTTCTAAATATTTTCAATATACAGAAACGCCACATCTACAGATTTATTATATGTATAGATAGAATAGATATAGATATGTACATATTCCCAAAGATTGAAAAAAATTAGTTTGTGTCAGTAAGATGTCTTGATGCTCATTTGAGCCATCAGTCGCACCTCCTCGTAACTTTAGCTTCACTGTAGTAGTTACATAGACATAATTAATGCCTTAGTGAGTACGACCACTTATGCCCCATTCACGACCTCAGGCGATGCAACTCTAGTCAAGCGACACGCGCGCGTGTCACCCGTTATCTCCGCGTCAGTACCATTGCGTCTCAGTGACTCTTGGTATCAGGCAATTTTATTCTTTGTTTTTCTCCACAGTGAGTGTTGCGACACGCGTGTCACTTGAGGGTGGAGGTCGCGATCAAGCGGGTAGTATGATCGCCTCTCCCGACCCCACGATATTACTATTCTAACATTCATACTTACTACAAAAAATCCATGTGTATAATTACTTTGCGTCCGCTCACCTCGTCCTCGTGGTACCAGAATATGTAGGCGGGGGGCTCCGGCGAGAACTGGATGAGGCACGTGAGGTTGATGGTGGAGCCCATGTCCACGTGCAGGTCCGGCCCGCCCAGGATGCGTGCCGACGGCACTGCAACAACACCACACACCACTATGTACACACTTACATATTTTACAAGAGTAGCCATCGAGTGCCAGAAGGCGTTGCGGCAGATCTCGTGGTAGATGGCGGCACTAGCTGGATTTACCCAAAGAGCAGTGTTCCATATTGACTCTGTGTCGACCGAACTGGAAGGCATGGGGAGCGGTGGAATGATGTAGGCTAACAGTAACCGTGGAGTTTCATGCCGGTTCTTCCGACGACCAAGTTAACTTCTGTCGTTTCATAGCACATCACAATCGGACAAGCGATTTTTGTTTTAGAATATAGCTGGAGTCACACACACATGAATATCTACGTTTGAATTATAAGAAGAGGCGTGAACAATGATGATCAGCGTGTCGTCATCCAAGCAGGCGTGCGACTTCATACATCATTTGCAGCGGCAGGTGATCTATCGCGACACCAGCACACGCCCAAACCTGCATACCTAATGATCTTCAGCAGCATCGTTTACTCTATACATATACATATATTATACAGGGCTAGGCAGTATTTGAATTACTTGTAATTAAAATACGTAATTGAAATACAAAAGCGTATTTGGTATTTGTATTTCATATACTTGCTTTAAATGTAATTTGTAATGCGTATTTCAAATAATAAGGCTTCAAAATACATTTAACCAAAAAATTAAATAAATATGAAATATCCAAATATAAAAATGCGTTCATACAATTTAACACAGTTTGTGCTCATCTAGACCTGTACAAAGATTGTTTTCTTTAGCAGGTTTTATTCATTCTCCAACCAGAGGCTGTTTGTCTGACAGTATATTTAAAAATCTAGTGTTCATGAAAGGAAACTTTTGTTTTAGCCCATGCTGAGCTGGATTACTTTTATGCTTAATATTATTTTGTTATTTGTATTTTGTATTTCAAAATAAAATAGCTAAAATACTGTATTTTGTATTTCAAATACATTACTTAAAGATATTTTGTATTTCGTATTTTAAATACTTTCGAGATAGTATTTTGTAATTTGTATTTCAATTAAAGCAAAGCATGTATTTTGTCCAGCTCAGGATACATACATGTTACGTTATATAGGGCACTTTAATAGGCGCTGTTCGACGACCGAGGGGCGCGGGGCGGCGCGAGGCGGCGCGGGTTAATGTTCCTCTAACGTCGTAAGGATAGTATTATTACATCGGGACGTGAGCTCTGCGCTGAATATCAATCGTTATGTAAATGTGTGAGTGTTTGTATCGCGGCTCGCTACTGTGCTTGTACCTATGTACGTCGTGTACCCCGTGCTACCCGTACTCGCCGGCTCTCAGTGTCGGCGCTACACGTGAACACGCTCGCAGCTCTCCGAAGTGATTGGATTTGATATTCGTCTGCAGATACGAAAATATTCTCGATATTTTTCGCAGACAGAAAGATTTATTTATCGTGTTTTGCAATTCCACTGTGGAGGCAAAAGTCACGCGTCGGGGTATGTTGTTTTGTTTTAAATGGATATGTAGGTAATATGCTGCACTTCATGCAAATGATGTATGTACCGGGCGGCGGGGGCTTCGCCGCCAACGGTTTCAGAGAGTTATTCATTATGCAGGGGTGTGCGAGCTGGTGATGGAGGGGGGGAGGGGGATAGACTGACACATTTGCAGTTCGCTGTCTTCATTACAGCCCTGAATTAACGCACCGATCTACTTCGTAACGTAGTTTAATTCAAATTTTGGCGGTTAAGCGGTGGTTACTCTCCCCAGACATCTACGTGAGACACGCAGCAGCTGCACCAGCGACCCCAGGCTGCACAGACTGCTTTGTAACATGCGCATGCACTGACTTGTAGCTCTGACTAGGATACGCGTACGTCTGTATCTGCCACACAAAGCTGTTTGAGTTTACTGAGGACATTTCATTGAGCAGATAACGAAAAAATGAGTAGTTTAGCGCGGCCAACATCAAGTGAGCGTTGTTCAGTGGACGGGTCGACGCTCGCCCATCGCCCGCCGTGTGTACGCCACTAACATTAAACTGCACGATGTCACGACGGCCATCCGGGAAGTGTTTGTGAAGCCGTTATGCTTAAATTGAATTACGTCAATTGTTTACTCGCAACCTTCACGATGACACCAACTCGAACAAATTGAGAAATGTGGCGACTAATAACGTCATGGAGTTTTGGGATTGTACCACTTTCTATGCAGAAGTGATGTTAGTGATTATACTGATTATCTTATTTATGTGGATCCGAAGTCTAAAACTAGCTAAGTGTGTGTGGGACTACACAAAGTGAAACGTGTCAAAAATCAGTTTATTATTTCAGGGCATTTTTTAAAGAAAATTAAAATCAATTTTCAATCACAGTTCAGAGGGGAGGAGATTGTGGCTAAATAAGAACAGCCGCACGGGTCGATTTTCAAGGTTAAGCCGCGCTTGCGTATGTCGGTCCGTGGCCGGGTGACAATCCACCATATACCGAGTATCCTCTGTGCCGTGGTTTGAAAACGCGCGTCAAAATATTGCCATATGAACATAGCCTTAGGCTGTTGGTCTCGGCTGTCATTTGTAAATCTTTGACAGTCGTTACAAGTAGTCAGTGGCAAGTCTGACAACCAGTCTTACCAAGGGGTATCGTATTGCCCAGTACTTAGTTCAGGGAGCAGATAATCAAAGTATTCGAAAATATCGAACAAAATTGTGAGTGTTCCGTTTTTGCCATTAGATTATAACGAAATGAAACTTGTCCGTTGAAGACACTTTACTGAATGTTGCATATTTTTCTTAGCTGACACCGACTAAGTGTGATCGTTCTGGGTATACTTTCTAAGCATTCACGGATAGTTTCTGCTAAAATGTCATGTATCTTTCAGCACCCAGGTACTGGCATGCTTGGTGTGGGCTTCGTCTGGCACCACACACACACACGCACAAGCACAGCACAGGCACGGAAGAGCCTACACGCGCGACACATTAGAGTGGAGCGAACAAATTAATGTCTACTCGCGAACACTGATGTGTATACATTAATATTGCGTACAGGATATGAGCGCCATTATGAATATGCACATAATTGACGACCCGAATGGCGCAGCGGTAGTGAGGCTGCCTTACGTTCATAGGGTTCCGGGTTCGAATCCCGGTAGGAGCAAGTGTTTGTGTGATAAGCATAGACATTTGTTACCGAGTCATGGATGTTTATATGTATAATAAGTATGTATTTACAAACAAAAAGTATCTATGTAGTATATCAACTATCTAGTGTCCACGACACAAGCCTCGTTGCTTAGTGTGGCACTAGATGGCGCTGTGTGTAATGTCCAGCGATATTATTATTATTATTATTATTATTATTATAATGATTGCGCTAATGTAGCTTCCTAAAATAAAATGTATCATAATTGGATTGGACATGGCCGCTGGTCGCAAGCCGGTGGCCGTTACGGGCCATTTCAGTTAATTCCGTACTTTATGACGTCATACTTCGCGGTGGTTCAAGACGAAGCGTAGTGCGGGAGGGGCGGGTGAAGGGGGGAGGAGTGTTCACTCACTCGGTAACACAAAGAGCAGGAGCATTCGGAGCCACTTTGTGTTAGTGAATGAGGCCTCGTCCGCGACGGTAGAGGTATTTGTCGCGATGTCTTGTGTACCTGAGCGCGGCGGACTACAACGTCACTACACGTCGACTACGGTTCACTACGATTTCAAACAATTATGGCACTGTGGTTATGGTTTGCTTTGACCCCTAAGTGCCATAATTGCCATTTGGGGTTTATTAGGAAGGTCAATCAAATATCGAACAATTTATTAGAAGAATTAATTTGGTGACCACACTGCGCTTCAACCCTACACAATAGTAGATGATCGGCGACGTAACCAGTCCGGCAGCGCGGCAACGCGGCGACGCGGCGTCGAGCGTCGCCACGTCGTCGTGCCAAAGAATGATTCAACCCTCCGCCACAGAGCACTTTGTTTGGCAGGTTTTGCTCGCTCAGCTCTGCTAATTGGTTTAATCGCTCGCTCTTTGTTGCACTAAGCTGCGCCAAGAGAACTATTACTTAGCCCGGGTGTTATGGAAGCTGATCTTGTTAACTGACGTAATATCTTAGCGGAACGTTATCGACAGAGTCTGTTCAGGGCTTTGTGTCAGATTTCATTAGATCAACAACTTAATTTCTTGTAGTTTATTGTCCGTGGTAGAGTTTTGTTGATATTAATAAATAATCTAGTATAGGAAACAATGCTCAATGAGAATCTCCGTTCTGAAAATAAAAACTGTAAACCCATTTTAATTGCTCATATTTTGTGTAAAATAAGTGGGCGTTGGTGAACCAGACAGAAAATATGCTTACTTTAATATATTAATTATAGTTCTCCTTACACGCAAAGACAATTAATGTTCATTGAATCATTCGCATGAGCGCACCGAGTTACCGTGCGGCAAAAAATAAATCATAAAAGAAGGAACGATAAGTGAACAAAAACGTGCAAATGGAGCGCTCCGGTAGCAGTGCGCGTAGGGTTATACCAGTTCAACATTTAAAAACTCAAGATGTTTTATTGGACATTTTGATTTTGATGATAAATAAATAAATTATAAAAAAAAAAACAAAAAGTTCGAACATTTTCGGAAGTCATTTAAAACTTTTTTTAGTACCTTGAAATCATGTTTTCAAAGTTAAAGTCAAACCATTTATTTCAATTAGGCCATTAAAAGGCACTTTTGAGGTTCAAAATTTAAACGGATCTAGAACTGAAAGTAGTTGCATATGTTGAAACGTTCGCACAAATGACAAGGCCCGATAAAGTCCGGTCAGTGGGCCGAACATCCGGACATGACCGGACGGATCATACCCTCGGTGCAGCGGCATCGGGAGTTCAATCAATAGCCGCGAGCACAGATAATGTAATACTACGTACAGATACCCAATCCCATACAAAGAAATGACACCTCCCTAAGTCTGGCTATTGAGCTGGTTATTTTCCTTCCTCCATTTTTTCAACAGATGGCAGTATCAGCGGCTCACTAATTGCCAGAGACAACGCCATCTAGGTGTCGGCCTAGATGCTAGGTGGTATCGAAACTAAATGAAAAGAAACTTCATGTTTTGCTATTTAGAAATGGCGTACAAAAAAAAGAAGAGGTTATTACCTAGACATATTAAATTTACAAGAAATGTCGTAATTGAATTGCCGATGCATTTGTTTTTCAATCGTTCCTGTAATAATAATTGGCTAAAATATATGTTTTAAACTGTATAGAGTCTAATTGGTAATAATTTGATAAGTTTGGGGAGTTTATTATAAATGATTGGTTTCAAATAGAAAATACTTTCATGCATCAGTGCCGTGCTCGGCCTAATTATTTCTAGCCGGTTATTATCTCGACGACTGCGACTTGTAACTTCTGTCATTTCTTTTTTAAATAATTTACGATTATATATGAAGAAAGCAAACTTTCAACATTATCCCATCATTTATCGCATTAGTGCTTATAATGGATGCAAGTATGAAAAAAGCTTTGTGTGTTCTTTCCAATTACTTAAGACTTTTGTCAATTATTACACTTTAAAACGATGTAAGTAGTCTAGGTACTTTTTTTTTAAACCGATCCTTGATAATTGATATTGAGGTTTGGTGATATTAAACATTGACCGAAAAATATAACTTTTGTCTAGTTTAATTTTAGTTGGCGTTGTTTATAACCATCGTTCGCGTGAAATTATTGTAAATAAAGACTACTTCCCTATTTGAATCGGATTATGTTAACAATTTCAAGGGTTTTAATTTTTGCTCGAACACCCTAATTATTTTTCTAATATAAAGTAGCCTAAGTTACTCATATCTTATAACATCAGCTATCTGCCAGTAAAAGTCCCGTCAAAATCGGTCCAGCCGTTTCGGAGATTAGCCGGAACAAACAGACAGATAACAGATAGATTCTCTACATCGCATGAGTATGACATCGCTCAGTGCGTTCAAGGACAAGGAATAACAATACAACAAAAAATATCTCGAGTTGGCGGAACACTTGCTTTTGTGTGTGTGAGTTAGCGACGCTGCAGTTCATGTGACAAATTGAGTAAAATGCCATCTGTTGCTGTTGGAATGTTACAAAAATCCCGCTGTTTACGGATTAAAAATACTAATTCAATTCAATCACACGACTAGAACACTCATTCATTCACTCATTCAATCACCCGTTCAATCACTCGTTCTTTTTTCAAATTCAAATTCATTTATTAATTTTGTGAACACAGGGTACAAATGTTTTATAAAAAAGTTTGGTCCAACCTATGTTCCGCCAAGAGGCATACAAAATAGTGTCGCTAAAATCAATATTATTAAATTTAAATTAATTATAAAAGTACAAAATCTCATAAAATACAATGTCAGCAACTAAATTTGTCAAAAAAAAAAAATTTCAAATTTGTTTTTGATGTTCTCATTTGAATATTTTTATATTGGACTATCAAACAGAGCACAAGCACAAGTCTTTATTTCCTCCTGCGACCCATTTTCCCACAGGTTATGGGCCCAGACTACGTAGTATTACAGTATTAAGATTATTATAGTGTTCAAAAATAACCAACTGTAAATTCGATAAAATAATTTTAAAATGGAGTCGCGGAGTTCAAAGAAACATTCAACAATTTAACGGTGAACGTTATAGCACTTGGAAATTTCGCGTTAGATCACTTTTAGGAGAATTGCAAGTGATATCTGTAATTGATGAACTAACCCCATCAAACCCGGATGAAGAGTGGAACAAGGAAAATACGCTGGCAAAAGGTACCATAGTTGAATTTTTGGGCGATGCGTTTTTGAATTTTGCAAAAGGTTCTGCTGCGGCAAAATCTATAATGGATGATTTGGACTAAATTTACGAAAGGGGGAGCTTGGCTACACAAATTGGCACTGCGAAAACAGTTTCTAAATTTGAAATTGCAACCGGATGTGACATTATTCCAGCACATCAACAATTTCGACAATATAATTACGGAACTTATTTCTGCTGGTGCAATATTGGATGAGATGGACAAAGTATCACATTTATTGTTAACCTTACCCACTTCCTACGACAGCATTATAACAGCATTAGAAACATTAAGAGAAGAACAACTGAACATAGCGTTTGTTAAGACTCGTCTTTTAGACCACGAAGTGAAATTAAAAGCTGATACTACAACCGAGCTGAAAGTTTTACATGCTGTAAAGAAATTTACGTCAAGACCTGGTTTTGACAAGAAGAAATTCCGTGAGTACTCAGTATAAGAAGAACTCGGAAGCCACGTCCTGGAAACTCGATGCATAAGTTTTCAAAGTTATATTGTGATCATTGCGGTCGACGAAACCATGTCAAGAAGGATTGCCGTTACTACAGGAAAATTCAGCAAGATGGCGGTAGTAGTAACCAGACATCAACTGCAAATACAATGCAGGTTTTCCGCAATGATGAGGACAGTTTAACTTTTATGTTTGCAACATGTAAGCTATTTCATTCGCATCTCAATTCTACTAATGTTTTTACTAATTTTATTCTTTTAGATTCGGGCGCAACTGACAACGGGCGTACTGTTCGGAATACACAAGATTTTTTTTCTTCATATTTAGAACTACTCACTCCGTTTTTTTTTTTCTATTTTTAAATGTTTTTTATGCCTTTTTTGAATAAATATTTAAAAATGTTAAAAAAATGAGATGTTAAATGAATAAAGATAATAATAATAAATCGATTTTATTCGGGACAACATAGGAGCCATTTTAGTTAGTACACACCTTAGATCCTACAACTTATACACTAGGATTAGTAAAATAAAAATTAAGAATAACAAAAGTTAGTGAGTCATGTACTTACGAGGCATTTCATGCGGACAATGTTTCCGCATGAGATGCCTCAGTAGATCGTCTCATTATCAGTAGATCGTATTCAAGAAGCAGGAATGACGGTTATTTTTAACAATAATGAAGTTCACATTTACAAAAGCAACAAATGCTTAATGTCAGGTATAAGTAGTAATAACCTTTATAAGTCACGTTTTGATGTATGTAGAACGATCTCCCATAATTGACATTTATCTGAGACTTCTAAACCTTGTGATTTATGGCACAAACGTCTCGGACATTAGAATAAATAAAAAATTTATATTCTAAAAGGTCTAATTGAGGATAATCATGTTATCAATTATGTAATTCCTAATAATGAGTTATGTGAGCATTGTATACCTTGGTAAACAATCACGACTACCCTTTACTAAGTCAAAGGATAAATCCAATAATAATGGACGAATTTTTATTGTTCATTCTGACGTTTGCAACCCTATATTACGCCACCTACATTTGATGTTAAAAATCCCTTTCATGATTGTTACCTATGCTGCCATCTATGAATTGTTTTCAAGACTAATTATAATTAGTTCGAGTTGAGACCCTATGACGCGAGCAAGTCGCTGAGGATTGAATCGCGTCGCAACGCAACATCACCTGCGGCCGGCGGCTGGCACGCACAGCGCCATCACACAACCACAACACAGTTGCGCCGCGTGCCGCTGCCGACTGTTACATCTACAAATCACTCACTCGACGGAACAAACAATACGTGACGCCTGTTCGACACCATTCACTGTATGCTGGTGGCGTCACGGGAAATATCTGTGTTTTCTTCTTATTCATGAAATGTTTGTGCATACAATGTGCAACTTTTTTTCTGGAAAAACACACGGAACGGTCTGTGTTCCGTTCTGTGTGTTTTTCCAGAAAAAAGTTAATGTGTGTGCCATGACAGCCGAAAAAGGCTAGCGAGTGAGGCCGCGTCATCGTCTTTACTTCCGCATAAGAACTGAAATGCAGCCGCAGCCAACCCAACGACACACGGCGCAACGTAGCCATTTACTTTAATATTCCTTGTTTATTTACTGTGCTAACAAGTCTAATAACTTTTATGAATGGCTTCTCTCCATTCTATTAACTAAATAAATAAGCGCAAAAAGTGCCACAGTTGCCAAATGTGTGCATGAAGTTGTGCGTAAACCTCGTAAAGTTTGCACCGCGGCAGTAGGAAGCCGCCGCCCGCTGGAAAATGTGTGAGCTTTCATAACAACCCAAATTTTTGACGAGTTCACCCCCCACCACACTCCGCGCCCCCCCGACCGCACCCGTGTGCGTGTAATTGTTATAAACAAGCCAGGTGTCGCCGCGCACGAGTTACGCGCCTTATATCAACTTTATTCGCACGTTTCGCACGCTCGCGTTACAGGGTAACCGCCGATTCGCACAATGTTACGTTATTCATACAGATATTTATTAGTTGCAGGCCGGAAGCTGTGAGGGGCTGTGTATAATGATCCCGCAAGACAAACGATGCGCACAGAATTTACGTGGGTAAGTAACAAATGCGAAACAAGTCATATACATGAGGAAAAAGGAACAGTCAAAATTGAATTTAGGGCGCACACTTAACAATGTTTGTTGAAGCGGGGTTTGCGGTCTAAACAATAGAAGCTGAAAATAAAGAAAATCCCTTACTAGCCTGACAATAGTGTTTCACATGAGACGCTCGTCTGTCAGTAGGCGTGTGAGGATATTAAGTCGTGCGGATGAGAGCGTCACGTGACACGAGCTGGGGAGGGATGTTGCCAGGTACACGGTGTTGTTGTTAGGTGCACAATATTTGCTAGCTTTTTGTAGATGTTTAAATACAAAAGTTTTTGTGACAAGGTATATTCATAATTTTGTGAAATGTGAAGGAAACCATTGTAAAATCAGAAAATAGATGCACTAGAAGTGACGATGAATTCTATTCCGTGTGAAGCACCCTTGTTGACAACATATAGGCACCCCATCCCCACTCCCGCTGCGGTTGCGGCATCACGCACAACACTCATAACAACGAGCCATAGAGGCGCGACGCACTTAGCCCCCTCACAACACCACCTAGCCTACTGCTTGCCTCCTCGGCGCGACGTGCTAATGAAACACCTTGTTTGTTGCGACACTTCTGCATCAACAGTAATGTACGTCGACATGGAAATGAAACTTTGTGAAGAAACGACGATCCCGCTGAATTGGGCAAAACAGTGTAGACTTATTTCTACTGTGCTGTTGTGTGTAGTGTGATGGAAACCTGTTCAAGAAGGAGTCCTCATTCAAACCATGCTTTAGCTGTGTGAAGCGGTCAAGTCTATCGTCCTGTCTGTACCCTCATCCACTGCTCTCGCCTACGTTACTCGCGGACGAGCAGGGAGCACTCAGTTCCTCGCGGCGGCTTCATTACCGCGAGTTCAAAGCAAACAGACGCGCGTGGTGCCATTGTGACGCGCGACTAGCACCTGTGGCGACAACGGAACGGCGTGTGCGGAACAGAAGGTCCACTACTAATAATACTCAAGAACAATTATTATTATTATAAGCCTGTATTTTCCCACTGCAGGGCAGAAGCCTCCCTTCCCTCCTTCCACTTTTCACGATCTAGTGCGATTGCAGGCCAATCCTTTGGGAAAGAGTCCAACTCATCCCACCAACTCCTTCTGGGCCTGCCGCGTTGTCGTTTCCTGCTGTTTGGTGTCCATTGAGTGGTTATTTTGGCCCATTGCTCCTCCGACACGCGGCAGATGTGACCAGCCCAGTTCCATTTCAACTTAGCAGCTGTAAGGCCAGCATCAGCTATTTGGGTTTTGGAGCGAAGTATGGAGTTTCGGATGCGGTCTGTATGTTTGACACCCAGTATACTTCGCGTCATGGCTCGTTGGCAGACTCCAAGTATGGACTTCTGACGCTTTGTAAGTAACCATGTTTGCGGTCCATAGGTGAGGGTGGGGAAAATGCACATGTCCATGAGCTTTCGTTTAAGTGAAAGAGGGAGAGATCCCTTCATTAAATGTTTCATCGACCAGTAGCTCTTCTAGGCATTCTCTGACATGACTACTCAATTTTTCCTAAAGAGAATAGAGATGGACCACGAGCTACGTGCGGGAACTACATATATCGCGCGTTGGCAAGCCAGCTACACATTCACATCCACACACAGTGGTGGTGTATGCAAGGCGCGTTCCCCGTGCGACGTGTCTTCCGACACCACGCGCTCTCACGGCGCCCCTTCCTATGATTCGAATGAGTAACGTCAGCACTTCAGCGGAATAATTTCCTAGGTGAACCATAAATTGAACAAGCCCCGACAGCCTGTGGAATATTTAAAGTGAAATCCTAAAGTTTTCAGAACTCGGAGCCTTACGACGGTAATTTTTTTTTTTTTTTTGTAAAAGTATGAAAATGCAATCATTTACCGACGATGAGAAGCACCGATAAACCGTAGCGGATATAATCCGACGCCAATAAATCAGCGAACAAAACCCTCCCAACATCGGCGAGTCGACGTAGAACGAGAAAAACCCCGCCAATGTATCATCTATCATATTTTTAAAGTCGCCTGTCGAGTGTCGGGAGGAAATCGCTCCTCGGCGAGGGAGTTATTGAATTTCCAATTTTTCACAAGGAATTTTATTTTATTTGTGCGGGTAGTTCGGCGCCGCCGCGACCTCCCGATTCACACTCGTGTAAACAAAATGTAAGCTTCAAAAACAGAACGGAATCGATCACTGAACAGACAGAAAAAGTTTCAGTTTAATTGAAACCATTCGCTACGGCAAAAGTTCATGGGAATAATAATTTCTCTACGGATTAAATACAATTGAAAACTTTATCGTGTTCGAAATATTATTGGAACAAAAATTGGCGCCGATAGCAAGCGAATGCCGACCAATTACTGAATAGCTAATTACCATCAGCAATCATGGGAAAAGTATAACTTAGGATCGAGTGAATAGCGTTTGCCTGCGTGTACTGCGCTTTTTAGTTAAATAGCTCAGTTGATTTTGGAACAATAAACAATTTATTTATTTTATTTATTTAGTTAATACTCATATGTATACATGTACACAAAGCTTATGTATGTACGCCAACATGGGCCACAATTTTTTTGGGGATTGCAGGCATGATGTCCTGTGATTAATTGAACAGCAGTCCGTGACTCCGTGTCAGACGAACAACCAGTTACACTTTTCCTCGTTACCTTCCCTTCTACTTTCAACGAGCTGACTGCTCTGTTCACAATTTATTTACTCTTTAATTTATAAATAAATAAAATAAAATTCATTTATTTCAGGCAAGCTATACCCATATACAGAAAAATAACAGTGACCCTAAAATTAAATTACAAATAATTAAAATAAAATACAGTAAAATTATAATAGAAATCAAAAGCAAATAAAATAAAATCATAGAATAAAATAAATCAGAAAATAAAATAAAATTTCAATTTTCGCTCCGGCGTAGGCACAGCTACATGTCTGCCGGAACAATGCTGGTTGAAAGGACAGTCCAGCCTTCCCCCAATCATTGCCAAAACGGTGTTGGAGCTGGCCCATACTCTGCGCACCCGGGATGCTGCGCGCTTACGCATCATCGCGTGAAAGCAGTCGGTGTGCGCTTCTGAGAACATACCCGAAGCGCTGCAGTATCGGGGTAACCACATCACCGCCCTGAACGCGTTATTGAATTGGACGCGGAGGGCGTTGTAGTTTCTGTGTGTATAGTGCGCCCACAGACTGCACGTGTACAGCGATGTACAGTACGCTCTAAAGAGCGAAAAGAGCGTATTTATGAATTCAACAACAATATTTTAGGAGAGCACATTCTTGACAGCGTTAGCAAAGGTTGATCCGCTTAATTCTTCAACTTATATGGAAAAGGTAAAGCTTATCAATCTTTCAGAAAGCTAAGTTTGTCAGACGAAATAAAGCTTAGCGTTGAAATGAAGCTTTTGATTGATTCATCTTTCAAGAACTTTCACATACGAAGTTTTAAGGTAAATACTTATTAAACTCTGAGTCTGTTTGAGCTGTGTTTGTACGAATGAGGGATCCTTCTGCAGCTGTATATTTCAATAAAAGGCTTGAGTGAAATATTCAAAGCGTAGTATATTGAGTGGCTTCCTCGGCACGGCGTGTGGCGGCGGTGCCCGCGGGACGTCATGTCGTGTAATAAACATGTGCAGCGTCCGGTCGGCTCCGGCCGGCACCACACAGCACGCATCTAGGTCAATACTCAGCACAAATCCATTCCTCGCCTCTTCTAATATCGCAGTAATAATATAAGTAATAGATCTCATTCCGAACTAGGTACTACATTCACCATCGCCACTTATTACTAAATTATATTTATTATTTACCTTAAAATAACTGCAGGTTACAGGACCCACGGAATATTTAATAAAGTCGCCTATTTTGAAAAAGTATTTACTTTAAAACACGTGTAAGTATTTATCTTATAAAGTGGAAAACATGAAATAGTTATTTGTGCAACAAGAGAGCAAAGTCGTTTTTTGCTGCGAGTGCTGATTTTGAATCCTGAGTGTGACGAGGGATTCAAAGGCACAAGATGCAAAAAACTTTGCTCTCGTGTCACACATATAACTTTCCACTTCAGCAGCGAGAACACTTTAAGAGATATAATAATAAACAGGAATAGATTGAAATAACTATTTATTGTGAATCAAAATAATTAACATTGTAGGTAGAGGTACCAATTCAATAAAATGGAACATTTTAAAAGTTAAAAGTAAAATTACTGCAATTCTGCAAATTAATAGTAACAGATTTATTTGGCAAAGTTATAGTTGCATTGAGTTTGATTATCTGGGATTAAGGTTTCTGTTTCGGTGGCGGATTGAGAAGGAACAACGGTGAACGTTGGTGACTGATCGGCTTTCTGTATAAGTACACTGTGCGTCGTTGGATGTGGATGGGCGTGGGTGAGACCAAGTATCCGAGGTCGAATTCAGACTTATTGTTTCCACTATACGCTTACAGATTTTCGACTTATTTTCTATTGAGTCTTCAATATAGCCTTCTGCAACCGTATTGGACTTCCACCCGCCGTGACGTTTTAAAGTGGTGAGATCGGCTCCGGAATCAGCCAAGAGCGTTGCCGAAGTTCTCCGAAAGCAGTGACCCGTGTATAGCTGAGGGTCTTCCAGTTTTAAGAAAGTGGCAATTTCTCGCGGTATAGCACCTATTTTATTTACTTCCATAGAGGGTCTTGAGCATTACGGTATTGTGTGAAAAATCGGTCGGTTTTTATATTGGCTGGACGTAAATTTTGGTATTTTTTTACAATAGTTACATATTCTTCGCGGACGACAAAAGACCTGTCAAGGTTTGTCTTCGTATTTTTCAATTTACTTTAATTACTAATTTACTAACAGTAATTTATCTGAATGCTTTTCGATATTATTAACTGCTAGCTGTAATAGCTCGTAATTGCGACACGCTGCACTAATTCCTATGATCAGTACAACCTGTAATGACAATATTACATAATTAATATGCATAATTTAATATTTACAGCATCTTTTACATATCGTACTAATTATTTTAACAGTATTGCTAAGCCAGACTAGGATTCATCGCGTCTCCAAAAATTAGTAGTAGGCAGTAAGTACCTTTATACATAACAGTCTACACACAAATTTTAATAACTAACAACATAGATTTATAGGTACCACTTACTTTAGCGGCAAGAAAATTGCAGTCCGGAGCTTCATTAAGAAATTTTTCTATGTTAAGGGCCGTGAAAATTTTGGACTTTTTAGCCTTATGCCCAACTGACATTATTTTTAGAAAAGATACGAGTTTTGCGTATGTTTCAATATGCACGTTATGTTTTGTTTTTAAAGTAGCTTTCAACATTGAGTAAATACTCCACATTGTAGATGATCGCCTCGTTTGTGATAAATCTAAAAAATAAGATAGCAACACCGTCTCCGAAAAACTGCTTGCGCCCTTTTTAAGTCTCCATTCATTGAAGACATGGTATGCTTTCAGATATTTCTCGCGAGACTTCTCAGGTAGGAAACTTAATTCTGCATTAATAAGTTGTTGTTTTAACTCTCTGTTCTCGTCGCTAGTTTCACTCATATTTTACGTTTTTTTTTTAAACTTATTCAACTCTTTACGCCAGCCACAAAATTTTATTCCCGCTCTTTTATTTAAATTAAGGCGTGTTCGGAAATAGCACCCATGATATTTTATTATTCAAAATATAGTACGTAACATTATTGAAACTAGAAATAAATATTTACAGGTTAAATATGAGTTTTATTTGCAGTAAATACTAACTTATTTTCGTTTAAATACAAAAATAAGTTAAAAATTCAATAAATTACATTAAAAGACATAATACACAAAATTTATTTGGTTAGTACGAAATTCCGAAAGTGTTTGTTTTTGAGGTCGAATTCAAAATCGGTACTTCGAAAGGGCTGGTCTTTGTCTCTCTCTCTTTCTAATGGTGGGAAAGAGATAGAGGGTGAATGTTTCGAATTGTATGATTAACCCAAGGCTGAATAAGATTTTCGTGGCTTTCTGAAAACAAAAATGAAAAAGTTACTTTGTCTCACTCAGTAGGTAGTTTTATAACAAAAGCTTTTCATTTTCAGTGATTTTTAGTAGAAAGTTGTTTTTTGAGAGGATTCTACCACAGATTCTACCTCTATCAGAGACCGATTCTACTAATTGTATTATGTTAATTGTTTTATGTTATGTTGTTGGTAGGTAGCCTCTAGGTTACCTTCAATTTCTAGCCAATTATAGAGATAGTCGGAGCTGTGCAATTATTAGTCGACGATAGCGCCATTGTAGCAGTGTTTGTACAATCTCCTCGCTTTTCGGAATCGTACTCATTACTACATACTGGGGCTCCTGCGCTTTCCACTATAAGCTTTATATCTTTGTGATAAAGATATAAATAGCTTGTCTTGTGAACGGGCGACAAACGCGCTCGTTCTGCAAATTCCTCGTTATTAAATCTCGTGACCGTAAAAACAAGGTGAAGTAGGTTTCTTTACGCCCGCCGCGACCCCGCCTGCACCCCCTCCCGCGCCCCCGCCTCGCAGTTTACACGTAGCCGTCTCTTTGTTCCTGTTTATTTAATCTTTGAAAAACTTTAAACTCACCGAGTGCAGATGAGTTTTTAGGACTTAAATAGAAAAGTACGTTCTCTCTTTCATAAGCTAGAATTAGAGGAGAGCTTGTTCTATTCTAGCAGCTCAGTGCTCAGTGCCGTGCGAGTGCAGTCGGCATCCTATGATTGTGTTTAGTACAAACTTGCGTCGTCCCCAGGCGTTTCCATGTAGTTGGAATTTCTAAATATTTACGTAATATTTCCGAGGTGATTGTCGATTATCTTTAATAACACCCAGGGTAGTTGAATTAAATGCAAGTTGATTATTTACCTAAATGTTTATTTTGAAGTTAGTTATGCTAACAGTGCCCTTTTCGGATTAAATCAAAGGGTCGCGACTCACGAGTGTTTTCGAACCAAAACTTTTAACGATTATGTCGGTTTTATTGAATTAATATTTGTTTTGAAAGTTGTTAACGAATTGTGCTCGGTAAAAGTCGTTATAGCAATTTTATTATAGAACTTATTATAATATACAAACAGTTCGTCGTCGTAAGTGCGTAGCAGGGTTGTTACGGATATTCGCATCCGCATCCGCAAATGCGGAACATCCGCATTAATTCAGACATCTGCATCCGCATCCGCATCATCATAATGCGGAGCTTTTACGGATGCGGATTCATATTCGCAACAAGTAACGACATGTAAAGAAAGTGGGTGGGGCCAGAGAGGCGCGTGCCTCGCGCTTGTTTGCTAGTTGCTTTCTTCCTTCGCTATATGACTAAAACGAAAGCACACATTGGTGATAAGATCCTACAGACTTTGTTTGTTTTGTTTAATTTATGAAACTCGAGGCTTAAAATTCTAATAAGTACGACTAAAAGCTGTTTTAAACACTCTTTATCGTATGATTATTATAATGCTTGTAACCTGGAGCCAGAGTTTTTATTATCAGCCTATGGGCCTCTGACTTGGCTTAACATGTCGTCGAAAAATATATCACAGAGGTATGCTGGTTTTATCACGATGTTTTCCTTCACCGAAGCTATAGTTATGATTATAAAACAATAACACACTAAAAAGTGTTCTCAAAATATGACTAAATAAATCATACCTTTTAAAAATTTGACCGATTTTCATTTATTTATGTAAGTACCTACTTAAAATTGAAATATCTTAAAAAAAAAACTGAAATCCGCATCCACATCCGCGGATGTGAACCGCTAATAATCCGCATCCGCATCTGCTTCCGCGGATGTCAAAATTTTTGTATCCGTAACAACCCTGGTGCGTAGGTATTGCACAGAGGCTACTGTTAGATGTGGTTACAGTCAGGGCTGGGCAGTATTTAAATTACTTGTAATTAAAATACGTAATTGAAATACAAAAACGTATAAATTGGTATTTGTAATTCAATTACTTGTCCAAAATGTAATTTGTAATTCGTATTCCAAATACCTGACGCCGAGGTATTTTGTAGTTAGCTGCAAAATACATTTTAATATAAATACATTTAACCAAAAAATTAAATAAAAATCAAATATCCAAATATAAAAAATGTGTTCATACAATTTAACACAAGTTTGTGCTCATCAGGACCTGTAGAAAGATTGTTTTCTTTAGCAGGTTTTATTCATTCTCCAACCAGAGGCTGTTTGTCTGACAGTTCATTTAAAAATCTAGTGTTTTGTTCTTAATAGTATTTTGTAATTTGTATTTCAAATAAAAATTGCTAAAATACTGTATTTTGTATTTTATATTTCACATACATTACTTAAAGATATTTTGTATTTCGTATTATTAAGACTTGCGAGATAGTATTTTGAAATTTACATTTCAATTAAAGCAAAGCATGTATTTTGCCCAGCCCTGGCTACAGTGCAAGTGGGCAGTGAGCAGTGAGGTGCAGAAGGTCCACTCAAGTAAAGCGGTCTAGCGCTGCCTTTATACCAGCTAGATATGGCTTGAACAACCTACTAATTATGTCCTCCCGACCGGTTTGGTATAAAATTGTAGCCCGAGTTTCAAACGTTGAAATTCGAAGACGTACGCATTTCGGAACTCAAATGGATGGGTACGATACAACGTGCGGTGATGGCAGGTGGAGTAAAGCTGTGGCCGAGCGGCGTCCAAGGGATGGTAAGCGAAGTGTTGGTCGTCCGGCGCGAGATGGGCAGACGATATTGTTGCCATCGCGAGTAAAACACAAAAAAGCTGATAGAGGAGCGTGGGGATTGGAACAACAAAGTTTACCCAGCAGTCGGTGAAGTCGGCCGCTTTCTTAATTTTACATGTTTCTTAGGATCTGGCCAAATTGAAACAATTTCCGTTCTAGATACGTGACGAAATTCACTCACGCTGACGGTGTCCACTAACTCGAATTGAGGTGTTCAGGTTCTCTTTAAAACAACCGACGTGCTGTCTCGTCCCGCATCCCGAGGTTGGTGTTAGTGTAGTCACCGGCCAGAGCTCAGAGCTCTGAGGTGTCGTTCGCCTTCTACATGTATTGTACTTTGTCCCCGGGCCGCGGTCGGATGCAAGTTCCCGCATACATCGCGTCACTTTTAACATGTCGTTTGTGCCCCTCACTTTGGCGGCAACATTCGTACCGGAGCGGTACAAATATAGGTCTCCATCGAATTCAACTCGGTTACTTTATGCTTTCGGCAGTTTGCACAGCTTCGTGCGCTACCTACTATCGGTGGACACTATTCCTGTTCCCCTACATTTACTAATATGAATTGGTTTCTACGGGATATCGTGTATGTTTTAATGTGGAGAGGTCTAAAATTTTGGAAAATTGGAAATAGGAGCCCGAGTCCGTGAGGAAATCCAAGCTTTAATAGTTGTCTGTCGACATCATACTACACGGGTCGATCTCCAAGGTTAAGGCAGTGCTCGCCATGGTCGATCCGTGGATGGTTGACCGTGCCTAATTAATGAATGATCACCGAATTAGTACAGTATCGTAAAGAGTCACCATCTGAGTTCGTCTGAGCCTGCACGTGATCGCTCATCAGTGATACTGCCGCATAAATTAGCCGTGACACCGCGAATATAACTCGAGCCACTTCATATGGTCTTACTCAGAGGATCGTCATGGTTTTGCTGAAGAGTGTCGGTGAGCTCAGACAAAGCGCTGCTTCTATTTGAACAGTAATATTTGTTTTAGTGCTCGTAATATTTGCTATTTGCTATCCGTTTCTATTGATTTATTTAACAAAATGTGTTTATAAAATTCGCACCGTATAGGTAGGATGGCACCTGAGCCAAAAAACAAAGCACTCAGTTTCAAAACAACAGCACTTATACGAAAATCTGGAGCAGTGCAACGCTATTATCGCGAAATACCCGTATGGGAGCGGGAGCGATGTAGGGGCCGAGAGCCGAGAGCCGAGAGCCGAGAGCCGGGAGCCGAGAGCCGGGAGCCGAGAGCCGGGAGGAGTCGGGAGCACACAACAAGGAGCGGAGGACGCGGCGCCGACTGCGGAAATCCAATAAACCGTGGCACCACGTGCACTCAACGCGTTCGCTTGTTCGCGCCTTTTACTGCAACTAACACGTCCTCCCGACCTCCCGGCCCTCGTAAAATATCTGCATGCGAGTTTTATCTAGGTTAGGTCGCGTGGAAATCGTCCTTTTTCCTTGTCGCACCGCCGCCATACACACATATACGTCACTCTGTAGCAATCTAAGAAAGGGTCAAAGGGTGATTTATATCGGGTTTGGAGGGATTTCTATTCCGTCTCTCTGTATGTAAACACGCTGAGTATGATGAATGTTGTTTATATTTTGTTTTTGTTACAAAAAATCTCCAAGCTTATATTGTAATTTTTGAGAAAACAACTGTCCCGAGGAATTAAATATCTGCAAAAGACAAAAACCGTCCGTGTCATGAAATAATTATTCACTCGTAGAACAGGAAATTGGCTTAAATAATTATTCTTTTCATTTTGTTCAAGTTTACCAATAACTTTGTTATCATTGCACTTCTGGCGACAAATTCCACTTGTTGTCTTTTACTGCTTTTTACAAAAACTCTTTTGCAAAAAAGTTTTTATTTTAACCTTTTTTAGGTATCGTATCGCACACAAAGCCTTGTCAACTATCAATGTCGCAATTTCTTTTACTTGGGTAGCATATTTTCACCAGATATTTTGATTTAAAAATAATACTACTAAACCGATTGCGATAAAATTTCTATGAGACCAATCGGGAAGTAGAATATATCCTTTCAGAAAAAAGAAGATTTTTTCAATTCGGTTCATAAATGACGAAGATATGAGGTAAGAAACACAAAAAAAAGATACCTATATAGAACCGAATTGAGAATCTCCTCCTTTTTTTGAAGTCGGTTAAAAAGGGTTACAATGCAGTGCGGTGTTATATTAGTTGGGTGTTTTAAGTCATAGAGTTTATACCCTGAACCCTGCTATGCACTATGCAGGTACGTAAAGCTAATTTATGACGAATGCCTACAATATCTATTTTTATTTTCGTTTAAAATCAATGATGTTAATTTATAAAATACTGTAACAGGTAACTAAATAGTGAATGGTTTATATTTCTAGCTAACGCTACGTACAGTTACGTGTTATGTTCTTTTTTAATCATTTATTTAGTTTTTTTATTGCAATATTCCATATAGTTTGTATGGAAATCTAATATTCGATACGCCTGACGATTGCAAGTAACAGACAATTACGCCATGGGCGTTTTAATACAAACTAATGACTGCAATGGAAATGAATTTCCAATATTTATAATATAAATATACGTTTGATTCAGCGCTTTGTGTGCGTTGTGAATATTTTCCCTTTGGTGGCGCGAGCGGTCTCAATGAAAAGCTATTTCAACTATGTGTGGCTGTGAACCGGTGCGGCGGCGGCGGCGGCAGCGCGGCGGGCGGCGCACAAAGGGACAACGCGTGGCCCACTGTGTACAGTGTCGCTCATGGACACTGGCCCAGCGGCCGGCCACTATGCGACACTGCCGACTGCGCGTATTGTTCGTCACACAATACTTTTGGCGTGTATTTAGTTTGTCTTCACGCTGTCGTGTGACTCGCTGGTCGATGTGTAACTTTTCTCTGATTGCTAACGTCAAGACTCGTGAGTATTGTAGATATGGGGTAAAGATACTAGCACACACAGATGAAGCAGTTAAGTAGCACCTCTAGAGAAACTTAGAAACTCATAATTAAATTGACAGCTCGTCGAAAAATTCGAGCAATTTTACATGCACACATAGGTACAGTGTTTTGTTTTTGGCTACAGCGATTAATTGACTGCAGAGAGGCGAAACAACGCCTGTCATTACTTCCCAGTACGTGATCCGTAATAGCGAAACTATCGAATGGTATAATAACACCATTCGAGTATGTCTTTTTTTCATTTTTCAAAAATCCGGTGATGCAGTTTTAGTTTAGTTAGTCGCTATTAATAGTTTCGGATTGGCCATCCACGCCCACTTAAAAGAATCACCCTCCATTGTCCTTCCTGGCCGTTTTCGGTTACGGCGGCCAATCTTAGCGGATATTAGCCATCTTCGCGGGAGATATTATAGTGCAGAAGCGTGTGACACAGACACAGGTGAAGTATTCTGGGGTTCTACCTGGTGGATCACTTGGGAGTCCGGGATACGGTAATAAATAATACGCGTAGTGACAAGCTCAAGTTTAATCGCAGACTGATCCGATCTATTTAGTACAACCTACCGTCATACATTACTTATCAATTTACCCACATATTACCATACATTACACATTCTCTGTTTCTTTTAACTCTCAAAGTCCGATGGGACGGCAACCCGACATGACTTGAGAGAGATGAGGCGCAGGACCACATTATTAGTTACACATGGGGATAAAGCAGGGCTCGAAGTGATACTTATCATGATAATTTAATTATACCTTGATAATAACAAAAATCATAACATTCATAAACTGAACGCGATTTGCCGCTTCCACACGTCTTAAAACTACTCGGGAAGAAAAATCTAGTTTAATTAATCATCAATTTTTTTGTACATTTGTGTTAAAACTAAAGAATAACAAAATTAGTAACAATAATTGTTTTTCTTTACATCAAATTTTAGTAACGAAATTATCATTTAGTTCAAGTTATGAAAGGGCATCGTTAATTATCTAATAATCATCCGATAATTATCACGATAGGTAATTTTCAAATAAAATAATTATCTTGATACTTTCAAACCCTGGTATTATGGTTCAATACTACCTATGACTAGCGTAGCCGTATGCCTAAAACAGACTATGAAACATGTAGACACTGAAGTTAAGTATCTACCTCCTAAGCATCGTAAATAAGTGTTGGCCACAAAAATTAGATTTACGAACGATATAAAACTACGTACCTATAGGTGTTCATCGGACACAGCCCGGTCCTGTAAGGAGTGAATCGGCTGAGCGTACCGCGCTGACATTTCCACGTTTTTCTGAACTAAGATTTAATCTCGCGTCAGACATGGCGCGATGGCGGCGCACGAATCAGGACGTTTTTTGTGCAATAAAAACACGGTTCGCTTTACGAACGGACATTAATGTGGATTTAAGTGCAGTTCGCGGCTCGTGCTCCGCGACGTACGTCTGGGGATGACTCAGCATCGTTCTTTGTTTTACGAGAAACTTCCTCAACTTACGTACTGATGTAAAATTTCTCTTTCTTGAATGTCTTCCGCATAAACAGGAGAAAAAAGTTTTCAAATAAACCAAACCCACACGTTTCACCTACAATTTAGGTACCAATAATTTGATCAGCTAGAGAAAACGGGAATCGACGTGCACACAATATTTGTAAATTGGAAGGGTTTATGTTCTAATTGTGGCTACTTAGTACTTGGTTAGCGCATTTATAAATCGACAAGCAAGTCCTCGATAGACTTCTTAAGTAAAGTACATAGAGTTGTCTGAAGCCCAAGTAACTCTGTTTCCGCAGAATGATAAAAGCAGTTTGCAAAACCTGCCCGTCGTGATCGGAAGCTGGTCGTGACTTGTACGAATGTTCGGCTCGACACGGAGGCACAACATAAGAGCCGCACATTAATTCATCAAAATTAGCTTCGCGAACTTTCGGAAAGTTTCGTAAAACACACAAACTTCTCCACCATTTAGTTAAGTAGAGCTGCGAGAAAATCATATAACACTATCAGTAAACCTATTTCACGGGTCGCTTGTCAAAGTGAAACTCCCGAGTTGGGACGCGCCTGCTTCGTACTCGTGCCAGCAACTCGCGCCGTTCGCTCGTCGCTGGCGCTAATGCTGCTCGCAATCATAAGTAGAGTGAATATAACACGGTTCAGTTGGTTATTAGATTCATGTCATGCTATATAGCAATCAGTGACACAAATGGGGACACGAGTACCTACGCACTACGCACGCTTACTGTTTCAGCCGTCATCGACACACGAATTGCAAATGAACAATATCATACATGAAGCGTTCATTACTTTGAGTGGTGTTTGATGTAGTGTGCGAATGATTTCAGACGCACAAATAATCCCTGTGGTACTGCTGTGCTGGCACACATCGTTGCACTTCACTTACACAAGTCTGTTACAATCGAAGAAAGTAACAAACGTTAACAATCATTACCGACCTAACTGGAGCAGTAAGTTCAATTGCATCGATACAATAGTAGGGTAGGTAGCTTGGTATCGCTTGCAGCACACAGTGTGCCAGTTCGTTCGGCAGGTCCCGACTGCCGGGTACATTAGGCGCTCGCTCGCTTGCACAAACACACTCGGATTAGCAAACACTTCGGCCGCGCCGAACATCGCCTGCTTCCAAATAATGTTGGTGCAACACTAAATGTTGCACATGCACTTGCACACACAATTTACAATTTGATTGCCTTCATTCAGCTGTATTTGGACCCATTAGAGGATAGTAGGCGGAATGATAGACAATAACGGCGGCGCGCGGCGGCGGGACCCTTTGAATACTAAATTTTACTCCCGCTGCTTCCAACTTTTATTTAATTTAATTTGTGCTTGTTTTTGCTTTTCAGTTTTCCCAGTCGGGTTTTTTAGTTTTTGATTACTTTATCTTTTTTGGATGAGCGTGGACGAGGCTAAAGAGTGAGATGTGAGGATCGTAGCACCGTCGCCTTCATCATCGCCCTGCCTTTTCACAACTATGTAGGGGTCCGCTTCCAGTCTAACCGGATGTATCTGAATACCAGTATTTTACATGGAGCGACTGAAAGAAATAAAGAATATCATCCAATCAGATCATGTTATTGATGTAGCGAGACTCTTATAAACGATCCTCCCAGAATTAGCTTTTATAAATAGAACGAACGGCTAATTGTAGAGGATTGATGCTGACTGGGACTCCGTTTGTCTCTGTCAAGGTTCATCTATACGTCTATACAAATAAATAAAATTGAAGTGTCTGATTGTAATAGAAAGTATATATGGTACTTATAACAAATATCTTTTGTCTGACTGTCCGTCTGTCTGTTTGTTCCAGCTAATCTCCGAAACACCTGGGCCGATTTTGATGGAAATTTACTGATGAGTTTTTATGATTAAAATAAAAGGATTAGGTTCCATGCAAGTTAATTACGACCCTTGACAGTGTCAATCCATTTCAAAATGGAAGTAATTAATTGTTTTTTTTTTATAATAACTTCACGCGGACAAAGGTCGCGGGCAACAGCTAGTTAATTAATATTTACACACGTTCAATAAAATATTCTCATCATGATACAAGCACGAGAGCTGTCAATGACGTCATTCATCAATGGACTACAGAATATATTACCCAAAGACATTCTAATATCCTCCGAACATTACCTACCTTTATTAAGAACTAAAACTAAGATCTCGTTAAACGGATTAGTTTAGGATCATTTTCTGAGATCTAAGGTTACTTTGATTTTAAATAAGTATTGGGCGTTCTAGTTTGGTATCGACAACTCTAATAATAATAGGTAAATCAGTAGTGATTACCTGATGTTCTAACAGACGATGATTCCAATTATATTAAAAAGTAATCGGTTTTTAGTTTTAATGAAGTCAACGGAAACGTCTGCCTTGCCTTGGCAGTATACCTACTTAGTGCTTCGAGAGAGTTGTTTTACTATAAGTACTAATATATTGCTGAAATTCAAAGCTTGTAAGATTTTACGGAAGCATCATCCATGTGCTATATTGGTGGAAGAAATCCTTTCACAGCAGAAGCCTGCAGCATGTGAGCATTACACACAAGCACGTTCGTCCATTGTTCACGAGCTGTGGCGCAGGGCGCGGGCGCAATACACTTCATTTTCTTTATTCAGTGCAACTTCTGCAGTCACTGTTCATGTGCTGGCTTATTTAGTTATAAAACTCGGCTAAAAACTGGGGAGAAGTGGGACTGGCGATCTTGGTCCCCGGGTGAAGCGTTTGTGCCGGGTTAGTATTGGAGCCAGGAGCCTGGAGCGGAGTGCGATGAAGTGCGAGCGCACATCGATGCAGGTCTTACCAAAATTGGAAGCTAATAAACTTGCCAACCGTCATGCCTATGTTAAGGCAGATATTTCTTTAAGTGATCATTATTTAGATTAGAATTCGCGAGTCTGTTGAAGATTTTGTTTTAATTTTTAAAGTTGAGTCACACATCTTCTTGACTTTTGTTTTGAATTGTGCTGTTGTTTGTTTTGACCTCGCAATTGAAAGACACCTTCACTTCACAAGTACGCGAGTGTTCTGAGGCCCAAGCGGGATGCGGGATGCGGGCTGCTGGTTGCGAGGTTAAAGTAATTCTCTCGACGTAATCCCGGAGTGGAATCAGAAATAAATTCACTGGGAGTCTTGTTAATAACTTGTGTGAAAGCCCGACTACCGGCAGCGGGCGGCGGCGCGCGGCGGCCGGATAATGGCCGTTATTAGAGTTTTATTTCTGCCAGTAGTACTCGCCGCGCTCAACCGCTCGCTGCGATACTGCGACACAGCTATAAGGGACGAGAATTACGTATTTATTTCCATCCGGAATTCGGGCTACATTCCCCAGGCGTCCCTTTATGCTCGGAACGACATTCCGGCCGCTCCGAACTAGCCAAGAGGCTTAGTAAAAAATGAATGGGATAAAGTAGACGAGTAATTGAAATCGGGCGAGTAAGCGCCGACTTACTCGTGACGGTAAGTCGTGCGACACGCCAGCCCCCCCAGCCCCCCCAGCCCCCCCAGCCCCCCCAGCCCCGGCAGACCGATACCTAATAACTTTAGGGACAAAGAAACCTGCAGGGCACTGCTCAACATCAGAATTGGTTTGGACTTCAAGCGTAATGTTTATCTTGATCCCTGTTAGCTGTTGTATGTTGGCACCTATTACAATAAATTCCTTTTTCCTTAGATTAGTTATCTTCAAGACCACGTCGTCTTTTGTTTAAGTGCTTCCTTTGTTTGTCGCTCCCTTATTAATGCTAAAATGTAACGTCTATTGTAAGCACTACGTACAGGATACACGATCGCACAGAACGAAACAAACGAAGAGTTGCAGAATGAGGTTTGATTAGAAGACAGGTCGAAACGTGTTCACTTGAAAGTTGTTTGCGTTATTGGTGAGATGACATTAGGTGAGTTTAACGCGTATTAGTGCGATGGCGACAGTCTTGATGACCGCAGACAGAGCCGCGAGTCCCGGGTCCCGTGTCCGGGTGACTGCGCTCGGCCACGAGGGTGCGCCCAGGAGCGCGTAATTCCGCCCTCACATCATGTTGAGCATCGCCGCTGACCCTGCATTTATCCGCGGGATTTGATAACGCTCACCTCACTAGTACGCAAACGTGAATTATTTACATATTATAATAGCGTAGGAAAATATTTCGGAATATTGTTGTAAGCATTTCTTTCTTTATCTATTTTCATTTCAAGTAGAAATGATGGGAATAACTGAGAATGGCTTTAGGCATAGAGGAAGATAATATGATAGGTAGGTAAAGGTACAGTTTATAAATAAATATCTATGTCGTATGACGGAAATATAAGTCACAAATCAACGTGTCTCGAGTGGACTAAACGAATCCATGTAATTTAATACGATTGGTTCGATCCGCTATACCACACCCCCTCCACCCTCATTCACTTTTCAGCCCCCAGGTAAGCATTTCGGATTCCAGCAGAATCGTCCGGACACTAATAAACGTCACAGTACTTTATTAAATTTGATCTTCTAAAGTTCAAAAGTTCGCGTAAATATACCGATTTTTAAAGTGCTGTTACCTAGAGGTATTCCTTTTCGAATTTATTTGAGAATAGTTTTGAGGCGTTTTGCCCTGTGTCCTGGTAACTCATATTTGCTGGGAGGGGGGGGGGTAGCCCCCCGGCAGATATGAGTTATGTTGTCGTCTCAACAGGAATCGGTCGACAATGCCAAATCATCATCATCTGCTAGCCTTTTCACAACTATGTTGGGGTCGGCTTCCAGTCTAACCGGATGCAACTGAATACCAGTATTTTACATGGAGCGACTAACCCACAATCGACAATGCCGAATATTGCTTGTTAAATTAATGGCGTGTGTTGTGCAGCGACAGGCGTCAGGCGACACCTTGTTATGACACTGTTTTTAACAGATTAGCTGGATTACTTAGAAGATTACTTTCCGATGTTGTTGCTCGCAGGACATTTCTAAGAGATTCGCTAAATAAAAGGTTTTTGTCACTGTAGCATTGAATTTTGCAGCTTATGTCAGATTTTATATGTTTCGGAATTTTATTTATATTTTAACTTTTGTTTTGGGCACAAAAGCAGGCAGGCATTCTCATAACTTTATTCATGGAAACCTACAATGCCCCAAGGTTTATGTAGATGTGTACCTAATATGTATGTTATCGGAAAAGTATATTATTCGTCATTGTATATAATTCCTAGGAAACGTGTACAATTCCTAAAATATATGGGGAAATCTATGATATATTTTGTAATATGCACTTTTTGTAGGAAATCTATACATTTCCTAGATAGCAATTGGAAATGAATGACATTCTTGATGAACAACAAAAACTTAGGATGCGAGAGCGAGCGGAGCAAGCCCGAGACTTGGAGCACCCGACTCGGACAGGTCACGTTAGGTAACTTACTGTAAACCCTATCTATATTTTGTCATAAGGCGTACCTTATCACAAAATATAGATACTTATCTTGAGCTTTAGGTGAATTTGTAAACTAAAAAGGACTGATACTACCAAAAAAAAACTTTTAGTAAACTTTTAGATATTCAAATACATGATCACTTTGTAACTGGTTAGTTTTATATATATCTCTTAGCATCATCTCGGAATTGCATACAATTTCTAGGAATTACATAACAACAACAACATTTCATAAGAAATGTATGTATGGACATGTACAATTCCTAGGTTTCATACATTTCCGGCGACAGGCACACCCACATTTCGCCAGTTATGTTTAAGTCCCATGTAATGGGGGGCCAGCCCATTGCCGTCAACCAAACAATAACATTTTGCTCGTCCTGGGAATCGAACCCAGGACTTTACACTCAGCAGAAGCTGCTAAACCAACAACAAGTTATAATATGATGTTGCTGAAATGTGTTTTACAAAGGTTTACCGAGAAGACGGGACACGTGTTCTTAACTGAGCGTAGATACAGGCTACTAGCTAATCTGCGTCAGGAGCGTTCGCGAGTGCGAGTGTGGCGCCCTCTGCTGCAGCTGACAGAGACTAATGGAGTTTTTAGCGCGAGTTAGTCGCCAAAGTTAGGACCTAAGATTAGGGGTTTTTCGTAAGAAGAGGGATGACTCGCATAAGTGTTGGAGTTTGGTTTCAAGAAACACTTTTCACATATTATTTTAGGTTAATCATGGCTGGTTGGAGAAAGTAATTATTGTATCTTTGTAGTTTAAAATTTAAACTTGCCGAATTTCTTCCGTACTTCGGTAAGTCGTTAGCCCCGGCTGTCATTTGTAGATCTTTGACAGTAGTTATAGGAATTCAAAAGCCCGAATGTCTGACAACCAGTTTTATCAAGTGGTATCGTATATCCCAGTACTAACGGGGAAGTTAGATAGGCAATCGCTCCATGTACAATACTGGTATTCAGCTGCATCCGGTGAGACTGGAAGCCGCCCCCAACATAGTTGGGAAAAGGCAGGCAGATTTATGGGTTTGAGATGTCTTTATTTCCCATGATAAATTTCACTTACATGAGAAATATTTAACGAATTTAAAAACATTATTGATTTAACGTACAGTTTTGGAAAAGAAAATACTACACATATAAATATAAAAAATATTCTAAAAGGTAGGGTAATCGCTAATATTTAACACAGCCAAAATGTAAACATACACGGAACGCGCGCAACTAGAAGTGGCATGTAAAGAAATGTACTAAAGTGCGCTCGCTTTATTAAATATGTATATGTAATTTTAAGAGCGTTTACGCCTATCGCGCGAAGTCAAATTTAGGTAATTCAATGCATTTTTCACGCACACAGAAGCGCGCGTGTTTGTGTGCATAGCGCTGGCGCGTTCTCTTGCGCTATAGTCTGATCCGTTCGAGTGCAATCGTTGTAGTATAATTTAATTTGAATTTGAACGTACACGGATTACTGAACTACGAGTGCATAAAATAAGTATTTAATAATATTGCAAGTATAGCTATAATTATGATTAATATTAAAGTCGTTTTTTAGTTTTTCTAACATGAATTTGTTGATCTAAACTTTAGAAACAAACCGAACTTCGTTAATTATTACTGATTTGTGATTGATTAATAAATATTTCTTATTCTATTCAAATAAATCACTTTATACGGATTTACTTAGGTTTATTTTATATTATATTTTAACCTGACGTGATGTTCCTCTTAGTGACACCTCTTATGAGGGAAATACAATAGGTTGGCGTTATCTTTAAAAACATTTTATGTTCTTATTTGCAAAAAAAAAAGTAAAAGTTTTAATAAATAAAATTAGTAGGTAAAAATAGGGTTAATATTTGTTGTCACTAAAAATATTGTCAGTCATCAAAAATAATAATAAAAAAATGTAATCATCAAAGTACCAAGATTTTTCAATCACGCTATAAACGTCCGCTATCCTTCTAAGTACGGCTAAGGTCAACTCAGCTCAGGCAGAGCGCCGAGCGACGTATCCTCTCTCTAGGAAGCCTCGCGGTGGACTGATTTGAATTTTTTTTTTTTGACAATGGCCACTCGCAGTTTTCCAGCTCTCTACGGCTGGTTTACTACTTAACCGGACTATCCTGTGGTGACCTCAAATGAATTTAAGGCCTCCAGCCAGGGCTTTCAAGCTAATTATTTTATACTACTAATTGATTTGAAATTGATCGCTTGCAATCATTTATAGTAGTTTTCAAATATTTATAGAAAAATAATCACTGTAAATTAGTTGAAATTTTAAATTAGATGTTTTAAAGCATATGTTCTTCTATTATATTATGCTATTATTATATTAAATTAAGTAAGATATATCGGTGAAAAAATCATTTTAATTCCTTAATATTTTACATTATTTGAACTTTAATTTCTTATAGAAAGATACCTAAGTCCAAAAATCTTCGTCATTAACTATTTTTCTTACGATCTTAGCAATTGGATAAAAATAAAAACTAATTAGGTTTGCCAGTGGTTTCCTATAATAAGAGCTTCGAAACTGACGCTGAAAGGGAAATTAAGAAAACCTCTGTTGAGTTATCTTGATAGAATTTACCAATACTCTATTAATTGAAATATTTTTTTTTAACAGCTATTGGTGTGGCGTGTAAATAGCCTACACCTTATTTTGCGTTGTTTTTAAGAACAACTAAATATGGCGGTACAAAAAAAAAATGAAAATTAAATCTCTATCGATGAAATCCATGAGACACCAATACAAATACAACGATTGCAGCAAAAAGCCCACGTACCTTGTCTATTCCTGAGACCACAACTCAGTTCCAGGGAGATTTGAAGGGTGACTCCGTGAGGCTGCAGGTATCGTTGCCGGCCGGCGAGAAAATCTTGATTAATCCACCGGTGGAATGGTTGAAACTCCAAAAATCAACACTGCACCGTAAGTTCACAATGTTTCACAGATACAGGTCTATTTATTTTACGAGAATCCTCAGGTTTTCATCAGAAAAAGAATTTGCAAAGGCGGGGTTGCGCACACTCAATGTGTGGCGCGCGGCAGAGCGACAAGAAGTCTGTGTTGTGCCGCGAACGCCATCTTGCGAAGACATTTGGTACTGGCTACTGCGGTATTGAATATTGGCGTATGGGTTCATCAGATAGACACTCAATTATGTAACCTTTTTTGCAAAGGATAAGCTAAATACATAACAAATTGTACTGAAAAATCCTATCTTATTTTATTTGCTATTTTATTCATAATGAATATCAAAAAAGGCAATTGACGCTTCGCCAGCTATTGATACAACGAAATTTCCTAAAGTTATTAGTAATTATCATTTTTGTAAGATAAAGGGTTGATGGTATTAAAGGTTTGAAAAGTACTGTTTTGGAGTCAAACAGCGCATGGACGGCGTAAACGCTCCTAAGTGTTTCTTATATATTGACGTGGATTTTGCATTGTTGACGTTATTCGGTAGTTTATTATACAATGCAGCACTTTCGTACATCACATTTTTTTTTGCCATAAAATAAAAATAAATAAAATATAATCATTTATTTCAGATGTCTAAAAGATCTATAATAGTGTTACACATTCCTTAAATTTATAAAATATAACACATTAAAATTACATAAAAAATACATTAAAATCAGTCATACTTAAAATTAAACAGAAACTATCAATCATACATTCAAAACTTTAACGGCACAAGATATCAAAGCCATAGCTTGTCCGTGGTGAGTATAATTGTGTCATATTTGCATTTCTGAGTCCAAATTTATGTATTTGATGTTTCTTTGTTAAATGTATTTGTGTGTGAATGTTTTTATTAAGTATTTTTCTTATTAAGATGCAAGTATTATATATGTACATATGTTTGTGATATGTTCATTAACTTAGTTTCTTGTGTATATTTTTTGTGTTGACGTTCTGTAGTCATATTGGAAGTGTCTTTATTAATTTATTTTGTGCTATTTGTAGCGTTTCAATATTGGTTATGGCCGCAGTGCCCCATATTACTATTAGACACTTCAAGTGAGGTTTTATAAGAGCGTTGTATATATTGTAACATACTTGGCGTGGAAGACATCGGACAAAACTCCGTAGGGAAGTCCCCATGAGCGAAGCTACCATATATACCTTAAGTGGCTTCCAGTTCAGGTGTTAAAATTAATCCAAGGTACTTTTCGTGATCAACTTTTTTAATAGATCGGTTATTTATTGTTAATTCTGTGATATTTTTTTTTTGTTTTTTGCTGCGAAAATTATGTAGTTGGTTTTGGCTATATTTATTGTGAGTATATTGCACTGGAACCACATAATAATTTAAAATATGTAGATCATCCTGAGCGTCACACATAAAAGCGTCTACAGTGTCCAAAATAAAATAAAGCTGTATAGTCGGTGTACAGCGATACATTGCCTTTTAATCCAACTTCATAAATATTATTGATATATATCATGAATAATAAGGGTCCCAAAATTGATCCCTGCGGAATGCCACAACTTACGGTTTTAGGGCTACATTCGGTTTCGTTAATCTTTACCACTTGGGAACGATTTGCCAGGTAAGATTTCAAGATATCAAGGGCACTACCAGTGACACCTATGTCATTTAGTTTTTTTAATAACAGTTTGTGACTTATTGCGTCAAAGGCTTTTTTTAAGTCTATGAAAATTCCTAACGACAAAAAGCAAGTAGGCTTTTTGTCGATACTTAGTTTAGTCGATACTTAGTTTTTTTTTTGTTATTAGATCTACTGTTGCAGAAAGTGTATTGGATTTTGGCCTAAAATTTTGGCGTAATTAAGTAATACGTAATTTTTTTTTTGGTAGAACCGGCAAGACTGAAATGGGACGATAATTTCCTGGATCCGATTTACTTCCACTTTTATAGATGGGGCTGTCGGGAAAAGTTCCAAGCTAAATTTTTTTATTTATACAATTGTTAGTTCACTTAGTATTAAGTCTTTTACGCATTTGATTGATTTTGTGTTTATATCGGCTAAGCCAGAGCTAGTGTTTATTTTTAAGTTTTCAACTATTTTTTCAATTTCATTAATGATGCGTGGTCTTATTTGTGAAAGTGTGTCCAAGGTTCCAGTTGCCTGCGTTCCTTTAGTGTGGGTTAAATTGTTATGGTATTGATTGGGAATTTGTTTAGCCAGAACTGATCCAATGTTTGAGAAAAAGTAAAGATAATGATGTAGGTTATTTCCTTTATTTATTTTTCTGACTTAGTTTTACATTTTTAAATATTCCTATACAAAATTAGTATAAAAAAACATTTCAAAATATATATGTCGGAGAAAGCGATAGCTTTTAAACATCAAGTTGCTGATTTGACCATTGTAGTAGGGGAAACGCCGTGACGTCAGATGTTGTTTTAATGGCGGCACGTGGACAGAGTCGTTTTGTAGAGTGGGGATTGTGCCGAGATCACTTTTGCTCGGAACTCCAACCAAGTCACTCCTTCAGAACGAAACTGTCGGTTTGCCCATTTTGTGGAGATTATTTGTTAGTGTTATTTAATGTAAATTTGTGTTAAATAAAAAACTGTGATTTTTGTGTACCGAAACCAAAACTATTATGTTAACATTTCATCATGAACCCGGTACCACCGAACCCTAATGACAACGGCGCTATCGCTCAGCCATCGCTTACGCCGTCATCAGAATTGGGATCTGGACTCGATTCCCACTGGCGTGCTATGTTCGAGATGCAGCAGAAGAACATGATGCAGCTGATCGAAGCCAACAGGACACCAACAGTGGCACCTCAGATCATGCTGCCAGAAATTAATCCGGAGCTACCAGATACCGATCCACGTGCTTGGTGCGATACTATCGATATTTGCCTCGACGAACGTCCACTGGAGGGTGCATCGCTTATTATAGCTCTGAGCAAAGCCCTGAAAGGTAATGCGTCATCGTGGCTGTCGCAGATTTCGCATGCAGGCATGACGTGGCAGCATTTCCGCGACTTATTCCTTGCGCGTTATGCATCCACTGAAACTCTTGCTGCATCGCTTGTTAACATCCACAACGGCCGGCCGAAGGAGGGCGAATGTCACGCAGCGTACGCCAGCCGCCTAATTGCGAAATTATCGGCGAAATGGAAACATCTGTCACCAGAAGAAATAACGGTATCGTACGTACTTGCCCATACATCTCAATTTGATACTCGTTTACATCGCCTCGCTTTCACCACTGAGATTCTTGATCGGAATAAGTTGCTGCAAGAGATGAAGTCATTGATTTACTTGAAACGGAAACACACTGAAGATCATCCCGCTACGACAGACGTTGAACGCTTCAAGTGTACACAAACAAATTCATTCTTGTGTAATCATTGCAAAAAGCCTGGGCATAAGGCCATTGATTGCCGCCTTAGGAACGCAAGAATGAACTCCACTCACTATAACACGTCACAATCCAATTCTACGCGAGGGGACAAGCCGATGACTCCCACAGCTGCAAGCACTACAAAGCCGCCGGCTTCTTCGTTTAAGAAACCCATCACTTGCTTCCGATGTGGCGAGAAAGGTCACATCTCCTCGCAGTGCAGCCGACCTGGAACAAGCACAGCCACAGGCGCTCACGGGACCAGCGATTCCGGTCCGAGCACCGTCCCGCAGCGACGTGTGGACAGTTGTGAGGTTCGCGGCGTCCTTGGACAGCTACAACAATCCGGTGAGTCGTTTTCATTTTGTTTTGATTCCGGCGCCGAGTGTTCTCTCGTTAAACAAAGTGTAGCTTATAAATTCTCGGGCAAACGTTCACTTTCAACCTTGCAAGTAATTGGTATCGGTAATAATTCGAATGTTTTTAGCACTGAACAAATTCTTAGCGATGTTGTGGTCGACAATAACGAACTGTCAATTTTATTTTACGTACTACCCGACGATTGTATGAAATACGATGTTATGATCGGACGCGATATTTTGACACTTGGCTATACGGTACATTTAACTGAATCTACCCTACGTATTTCGAAAGTCACAAATGTAGGTTGTTGCGATTTACCTCCCGTAATTGATCTTTACAATGTTGATTCTGATATTTCAAACGAAAACAAGGACCGGTTGACGTCCCTTTTGAATGAGTATTCGAATGCTTTTATCAATGGCTTATAACGACGATGATGAAACCGGAATTGACCTAACAGAGGCGAGAGAACACGCGGTGGACGGTATTGAGAAGAGTGCGGCTTATGAAAAAGCCCGTTTTGACAAAAAATAAGGCCAAAGTAGTTAATTTCAGTGTTGGTGATTTGGTTTTAATTCAAAATGAAGAACGGAATCAGACTAAATTAGACCCCAAATATAAGGGACCGTTTAAAGTTGTAGAAGTACTTGACGGTGATCGTTATCTTTTAAAATCTTTGAATGGTAATAGAACCTACAAGTACGCTCACGATCGTATACGAAAGATGCCTCTAAGTAGTGTTCCTAATGAGTTAAACGTAGAGGACGGTGATGAAAGTACCTCCACCGAGTAGTAGACACATACCATGGCTATTTGGTCGCACCGTACGCACTAGTCTGTAGTCGTAACTGCAGCTCACTTGTGAGCTGTTCAGGGGGCGATGGGCAGCTGGTGGTACGGCGGGGACCTGGGTCTCAATGGAGACTATTGTTGTTTTGGTCTTGTACTGACCTGGGAGTCGCAGACTCTATGTGATGTGTGTGGTCGTATCACATGAGGTGATGACGATATGGGTGGCATAAGTGTCACTAGCTGCTGCGGCAGCTGGGCCATGAGCGTTGTATGTGATCGAAGTTGATTTAGTTGCTGAGTAAATATGATTGAGACTTAGAGGAACCTTTTGTTTGACAACTGTTATTTTCAAGTTATGCTTTTCCATAAAGATGTGGTCAGGTTGACCGAGCCTGTACTGTTGCTCCAAATTTGACTGTTTGGTTACAGGTACTCACGAGGACGTGTAACTTGTCAGGCTGGCCGTGTCGGAGAAAGCGATAGCTTTTAAACATCAAGTTGCTGATTTGACCATTGTAGTAGGGGTAAACGCCGTGACGTCAGATGTTGTTTTAATGGCGGCACGTGGACAGAGTCGTTTTGTAGAGTGGGGATTGTGCCGAGATCACTTTTGCTCGGAACTCCAACCAAGTCACTCCTTCAGAACGAAACTGTCGGTTTGCCCATTTTGTGGAGATTATTTGTTAGTGTTATTTAATGTAAATTTGTGTTAAATAAAAAACTGTGATTTTTGTGTACCGAAACCAAAACTATTATGTTAACATTTCATCATGAACCCGGTACCACCGAACCCTAATGACAACGGCGCTATCGCTCAGCCATCGCTTACGCCGTCATATAAAATAGTAGCCCACCAGCACCGGTGCTGTATTACTACTATTATATATATTACTACTATTTTATATTATTATTACGCGCCCTGTTCCCGGGAACAGGGTCCGAGCTACCGGTGGTCAGGGCTCTTGAGAGAGGAACCTCCTAACAATACGCGCCATGTCCAGAAGTACTGCTTTCTGAATCAAGACCTTGATCCAGCCGCCAAGCGAGAGCCTCCTCAGATGTTGGTCGAGGCTCTTGGCTATTAAACCATTGGCCGACACGACTATCGGCACAATGACTGCTGTACTCACGTCCCACATGTCGACAACCGCGCGAGCAAGATCTAGATACTTGAATTGCTTATATTTCTCTGCTTTCACGAGGTTTTCGTCATGCGGGACCGTTATATCAACGATCATTGCGCGACGCTCCAATCGATCTATCACCACAATGTCAGGCTTATTAGCAACAATAGTCTTGACAGTGACGATAGGTCGATCCCAATACAACGTGATATTACCATCATCGAGAACTGGGTCGGGAGCATACTTATAGTATCGCACTTCTGATTCCACAAGGTTGTACTTCAAAGCAAGTTGCTGGTGGATAATCCTAGCAACGAGGTTGTGTCTGTGCAAGTATTCTCCGTTAGCCAGACGAGAACACCCAGAAATAATGTGTCGGATCGATTCTCCCGGACGGTGACATGCCCGACATAATATGTCAACCGTGCCTGCCATTTAGTTTTTTTTTTTTAATGACTGCGGAGGATCCGTGACTGAGTTATCGCGGCATTCGATAGGCTGATTTCGCACCCCGCACACTCACACACCAATATTGAGGAGCACATCATTTTAACGATATCTTAAAAAACACCACCAATTCCCTGATCGATCAATCATGGATTTGATCCGGTAACTTACGAATACCTTAATACTAAGATACAGGCAAGTTATATTTCATGCCAACGAGTTCTCGGTCTTGCATACATTTCCAAGTAGGACGACGACGACTACGACGTATGATCCTAATTTATGTACATAAATGCAAATCATATGCATAACATCTAAATGCTAGTTTAGAAGTGAACAGAACGCTTCACAAGATTTATCATCGCCGAGCGTCGCGCTTCTAGAGACGCACTTGCTCCACAAAGTTATTAATGTTGCCAGAATTTCCGTTATAAAAATAACTGGAGTCCAACTTTAATTAAAACTTCGTGCCTCTAGGATTTTATTTAACACCAGCCTTTGCTCGCGACTTCGTACGTGTGGTACTTAGTATAATAAAAAAAGATCATTTCTGTGGTAAAATGTAGCCTATATTTTAAGTTAGGCATCTAGCTGTAGAGCAGTAGAGCGTTCAAATCCATGCAGTATTTTTTGCGTGATGCGCATACAAACATACCGACAGAAAGACAGACAGACAGACAAAAATTCTAAAACTGATGTTTTGGCTTCTGTTGCTCTAATAGAGACCCCCCATATTATATGTTTTTTTTTCAATATCATCAGTGGTATGCACATGTTATGTGCATATGAAAAAAAAAATACAGCAGGAGTCAGATTAATTCGTGAGGGCCGCCTGCGCCCCCTGTCGGTCGCCTGGTGAGCTACACATCACATTTTACCACAGTATTAATATGGACAGTACGGAAACTAAGCCTAGTTGAGGACATAATTACCTACGCTCCATTGAAGCAATAGGGTTGTAACTTTTAATGTTTTTGATGTTGTTTTTTTTACATTTTTGTTCTGTAGTGATCAATCAATCGAATTTAAATAACTAACTTACAGATACAATTTAAATAAGTAATCTCATGGCGTCGGTTAATCTCAGCAAAAGATAATATTTTAAACACGGAAAACTATTTAACATTAACACACAACAACTTGTAGAACTATAGATCTTTAACTTTGTCATTACGGCGTAACCTTTTACAAGTTTTGACGGGAGCCACAGGTAGCCTCCACTAGATTCCGTATCATAAATATTTGTTTAAATTCGATTTCCCCAAATGTAGCGGTAGGCACGCGGTGCGCGAGGAGTGACAAGTGCAATACAATTGACTATTTCAAGGTGACGTCACCGGCCGTAGTGATGGGACAATGACATTAAATGTAGATTTTGACGTCGATATTTTTTTTAAACAAAATTATATATTAATGTTCCCTTTTTATGTTGTACAGATCCTACTTCATTACAATAATGTAATAGATTATCGAATATTCCTAATGAATAAAGTTTTAACTTCGAATACATAATATATGTATTTATATTTTAATTGAACTATTCTGTCCAAATAAACAACAAAATATCGATAGCATCGATATTTTATTTATCGATAAGCAGGAACGTATTGCTCATGACACTATTAGTTTTGTAGAAAAAATACAGCAATACAATACTACCTAATGAGTGAAAGGAAAATACATCAACGAGAGTCACTATCTCAGACACTATAAGTTGAGCTCTTTCTAAAATGGTATATTTTATAATTTTACTTAACAGTTGAATATTGTCCCATCTTTTTTATAACTCAAGTTCCTGGATAATTTTCCTCACCATTTAACAGCATAATTATGTAGTCTTTTTTTTAAGTAAACCGTAACAATCAAACTTTCATACATATTTTTTTTTTGTCCCTAACAATAAATAAATAAATAAATATTGAATTCTCTAAATTACTAGCGTCATCACGGGTCTAACTTCTGGTCGACACTGAAGAAATAGATACGCGCATCGAGTTATATTAGTCCTAAGTAACAAATGTGCGGCGCGCATAAGTTGCCCTCTTTGCGGAAACTCGACAATGTGTCCTCTAGTTTCCATACATAGTGGCGGGAGCGTACGCGAGCCGCGGTTGGACGAAAACGTTTCGGGCGCGGATCGCGGAGATAAACTTAAACGTGAACACTCGTCTTGAAGCGGCACTCACTACTGAGAGTACCGCGCCGATCGCTTAGGAGTCTCATCGTTGCGCATATTTCTGTGAGTGTGCCGTTTCGAGCGTTTGTAGGTAGTTTCCGTACTGTCCATATTTATATTGTGATTTTAATGTATCAACTCATATATGTATTTTTTTTCACCATGTAAAAGTAAAGCCGGCACACACAGGAGCGCAGTGACGCAGTGAAATAATGATAAGCAGGCGCTACACTGCTGCAGCGGGCAGTAAACCTGCGCTTGTATAATAAGCTTTAATATTTGATGCCGTAGAAGTTTCTTTACGACCCGTTTGCCCATTGTCTGAGAACGTTATTATTTCATTTACGGCACTTTTATTTCGGCGCTGGGATTCTAGGATTGCACTCTATGATTGTACGAGTAGGCGGTGTGGTATGAGACGATCGTGAATTTTCTCATATAGAACTTTATTTAACATTTTAATCACGTACTTAGCTACAATACTTTTATGACTAATGGCAATAGGCCCATCGCCTTACACACCCCGTATTGGTGTACAATATGTACAAAACATACTGCAGCGATGAATCTGTCCTGTAAGACGAACGGGCTTCTACTTCTTCAAATGTCTATTCATTCGCTATTTCTGCTAAGCCTGCCCTACTCTTGTGAGATATAGCGCAGAGCAACATGCCAAGAGAGTTGTATTGCTGCATGTATCGGTAAATCGGCGCAGATTTACGGCCTCTCGCAAGTGATAGCTAAGCTGAAGTTATGCTCTAGCGAAGCAGCTTCCCAAGTAGGTAGCTAACAGGTACGTCTGTATTACGATGGCTATTTCTATGAAGAGTAATATTACATGAATCTAGACAAGGTGTAGTTTTGCATCCTCGTCAAATTCAAGGAGGTAACTATGCTAATGATTTTCGACCCGATTCAATGATAAAGATCCCGATTAAGGCCTCGACAATGTGCGTCCTAATTAAATATTCTTTCAATATGTGAAATGGGTTGGTAATTTTTTAATTTTTTTCTTAATATCGGAAATCGGTAAGTGTACACCACCCGAATTAAAACGCGGCCTGTCTAATACTAGCCCTATAACCACGCTCATACACACAAACAAACGCAGATGTTTATTCGACAAACGGGTGATTCTCCTCTTTTGAGAAGGGCTTCATTCTGAAATAGTGTCAAATTAAAACAACAAAAAAAGCAACCTTCATTATTATTGAACAGGTACCGTAATTTATATTGATTATTTACGTCTTCCATGACAATCTGAATTTTGACGTGGATGCAAAACTACACCTTGTATTATAGTGCAGACGACATCGGCGTGGAGCTCGGACCGCAAGCAGCACAAAATATAACGAGGCATTGTGCTGTCTCATATCGCTGCTATTGACCGAGTCACCTAGCTCGCACTCGACCACTATCGGCCATGCTCGGATGCGCTCGGGAGGACTCGCAGCCAATCATTTATTAGCTCTAAACTTGTTCGGTTGTAACACAAAGCCGGTGTAATGTATGTGCACTTCTTTCTCTCCTCCATCTTGCATAATTATTATGTTTGTTTTGCTCGCACAAGCGGGCGCCGCGCGCCGGGCGTGCATTAGCGTCGCTCCGTGCGGCATTCATCACGCAGACGCAGCCATAGATTAAAGAATTACTCGCCGTCGTTGGCTATAGATCCCACTTTAAGTAGCCACATTAAGTGCATCTTCCAAAAACACGTTTTAAGACCGGTGTGGTTGTATTCTTTGGTTGGAATCTTTTGTGGAGTACAAAAATCTTGTCTGTATAAAAAGCTACCATAAAAAGCTCAATGCGTCTACGACGACACCAGATGGATGTGTTGTGTCGCGTGCCGCGTCGTATGTAGGCGCGTTCGCGTTGATGAGTTTCATTCACTAGATGCGTCGTACGTAACGTAAGTGGGTACGCATATTAAATTAAACTCAAATATCTTAATTACTCTCGCCGCACATTGCTCGCAAAAGTATTCATCTGCCGCGTGTCGGGCGCGATCATTAAACTTGTAATTGTGTTATTTGCTATTTCGACGCGTTGTTTATTTCTGCGTTTGTTTCTTTGATGATAAAACCTCTCACGAACCTCCACCTATTTATTTGCATGGTTCTCCTCTAACTAGAGTGAATAAATTTAAATATCTAGGGCATATTGTCACCGATGATCTGAAGGAGAACGAGGATATTGAACGTGAGTGCAGAGCGCTGGCAGTCCGAGGAAATAATATGTTGGTTCGCAGGTTTGCTCGTTGCTCAGCTGAAGTCAAGTTAGCGTTATTCAAAGCTTACTGTCAATCTTTTTACACGAGCAGCCTGTGGATTAATTATACTCAAAAGGCATACAGCGCTCTGCGGGTGCAATACATTAACGTCTTCAGAATGTTGTTGCGGTTGCCGCGTTTCCGCAGTGCGTCCGCGATGTTTGCTGAAGCGCGTATGGACGACTTCTACGCAATAATAAGACGCAAGCGTGAGTCGTCGCTGTTAGGCAGAGTACGCGGCAGCAGTGGCGACATTCTGAAGATCATATCGAGTAAATTTCAATGTCCGATGCACTCGCTCTGGGTAAGCATTGTGGTTGGGACAATGAAATAAATGTATATTGTAAATGTATTTTGTAAATGTATATTGTTAATGTATTAAGTAAATTTAATGTATTTCGTTAATTACTAACCATCATGGATCATTGTTATCTGACATTAAATTAATTAAGTCTTTTAAAGGCTATACAAAAAATTACCCGGCTTGTATTGGAGTCGGTTCCACTAGCAAATTAGCGAAACTTCTTTTTCCTCGCGGCCCGCGGCGAGGGCGGCGGTCATCATATTTAAAACATTCAGTGGCTTGATGAGCAGCATAGCAGCTGCAGATAGAAGCTTTCAAATATATTTTGGCGTTCTCTCATCGCGCCTGACCGGGTTCTTCTACTACTCGTACAGTGGATCGTAAGTGTTTCAGTGGCTCGTAGTCAATGAGGTACTGCATCACTGCACTTGATAACACAGTGGCACTCAGCAGCGCCATTAATGGCGTAAAAGTCGTTGAAACACGAACACGCGCACATTCACTACTTACATTAGGTTCTGCATCGTATCAAATGTTCCGGAATTAGTTCACGCATTAGCGCAGCAGTTCAACTTCAAACGTTTTAACATAATTATGAGTACAACGCGAACATTTGGCATCGTTAATGCGACAATTAGGCACATGCGTACCCCGCGACTGCTTATGATGTACGCGACCAGCCAGCGGGAGCTGAGCGACCGCGGTAACAAGGTGAGTGAGCGCACAGAGCGCAGCGAGCACTCGGAGCGAGCTAATCGTTGCGCGCGACGTTTATCCCATCTGCGGGTGATTTACAGCGCGTCGACGTTGTACAGCGTGTTTTAACGGCACGTATCGCTGTACGCGCTAAAAATTGAATGTTATGTGCTGCATGCATGCATGCTGCATGGGCTCAGTGGCTCAACACTTCATGTCCTGTTTATCAAAAACTTTGTAGCATGTACACGATCACAAGTAGACAGGATGAGTAGGTAGAGTTGAGATATTTAGGTGTAACACAGCGGTTAGTTCGTGATCGTAAAGATGTAGTGGAGTTCTTTAATAATTGTGTGTATGTAGCGCTGGCGCGGGCGGCACGTCGCCAATCAGCCAGATTGCTCAATTATATCACGGAGCCGGCTAATTGATATTCCTGCTCAGATTCCAGCACTCTAATTGTAATAATATACCGACAGACACACATACGCACGTGTCGATAGTGCACGGTTCATTGTGTTTCCACCCTTATTCAGTGCACGTTAGCGTCGTTATTTGTGAGACGAGCACCCAGGGCTGCTGGCTTTATGTTTCGTATGAAATTACCAAACAACAAAACATTTCATAGATTGCACGGCCGAGTGGTCCGGACGAGCACATTGATTTATTCCTCATGCTACTTGTTTTAGTATCGAAGCTATAGAATTTTTATGAATTCAACCATCCTGACCGATAAGACCTTGTAAGCCGGGGAATCCCAAGTAGGTAATTGCAATAATTCTAATTTGTAGGCTACTGAAATATTAGGATTGAACTTGGGTCATTTTTCAGCAACCGCCCTTGCGGCTAATAACACTACCCCATACGAAGTGTGTGCGTGGCTCGCTGTTGAGTCAAAGTGTGCGGACGTCCGGGGGCAAGTGACATATCACTCGGAAGCGATGCCTTTCCGTGCACGCCCTTATTGATGCCCACGACCCACGACCTACAAGCGCGCCCTCTGACACATTACTATATTGTGTTCATATCAGTTGATGTCGCCAGGCCTGGAGCGACCTACCACCCATTACACAATGTCATATAAGTTAAGTCGGATTGCCATCAATCCGATGATAAGATGTCTACATCGTACACATTATTTAAGTGCATGGTCTAGCGGTTGTTACAGCTAATGCTGAGTAGGCTCGTGGGTTTGATTGCCAAGCCCAAGTGGGTTTGAATTTGTCCATCAGGAATTTCTTAGTAAGTCTTTATTAGTACCAGGTTGATAGCAATAATAAACAATAAATCACGAGTACGCTGAGTACTCGTCATTGTTTCCGAGAATATGTCGGACATGTATCTGTGACGAATATACGTGATTAGGCATTTAATGTGGTGTGGGTAGGTGTGGCCGAGCTACAATTAGCTGCGCTATTGTTTCTTGTTACTTGACAATCATCGCTTCACGTGTTCATGTGTGTTATCAAAGTACATTCATTGTTTAAGCTTTAAAATAGTATGCAATTTGTTTATCAATTAGTTACAGATAACAACATTAGGTGAAATGAAAATATGGAGTTATTACCCTATGCCTGAGCATACCGTAGGTCTAAATACATATAAATGTGAAAGAATCAACATTATAAACTGCCCAGCGATAAATAAATTGACTCATTTAGAAACGAAAGCTAGTCCATACACCGTTACTAAGGAAGCTTAATCCCCGTATTCCAATTCACCCAGTAACTTTTCCTCAAAGCCAACTCTGTAAACATTTATCACTTTCTTAAATCATTTAATATCACGAACGTGTACGAAATATCAAATAAAAAGCAATAAATAGCTCAGCTGTGCTTGCGCCGAGCACTCGCCTCCGCCACCTGCAAATTGATATTAAAAGCCGAATTAAAAGTAAATTGACTAACTGGGCCTCAACGACTGGCGCTACTTGTCGACTCCATTCTGTTCTCAGATATATATATTACATTTTTAAAACGATTTCAGTAACGAGAGTTAAATTCGATCTTTGCCGTTCAGTGTTCTAGAAACTTTTATTAAGGTGTTTGAGTTTGACATGTATTTTTTTACTTTTGTTTTATGTTCAAACCATTACAGCCTTAACTCAGTCATCTGCCAGTTTTAACTTAATAAAAATGATTTACTATTAGACTGACAATCAAGACAATTGTACATCCACCCTTAAAAATATCGTCACGTAAGATAAGACATGATAAGTTAAAGGAACCTACTAAGACTTACGAGCCTAACAGTCCCTGCGACCCTAAGCCCTGTAAGCCCTACAGCCCTAACCTATCGTAATTATACCTAATATGTGATAAACAATATAAAATAAAGAAAAAAATATAAAATTCAAACAGAATTTTATGTTCTTGTCTCCTTACCCCTCACTGTGCCAAGACACCTTTAGCCATCTCTGATCAGTCTCGTGAGTCTGCGGGATCGGCAGTGAGTGTACCCTTCCCGAACCTGGAAATCCTGTCCACTATCCGTCTGTAACCTTAGGTCGCATGGTGCAGACATCCTGAACTTATTTATATATCACATATTAGGTATATGATAGGTTAGGGCTGTAGGGTTTACAGGGCTTAGGGTCGTAGGGGCGGTAAGTCTTAGTAGGTTCCTTTAACTTAACATATATTTTCATGTACATCCACTCTTAACAACAATTTTTAGTTGTTTATATTTTAAAACAATGCAAGGCGATGCAGTTCGGCATTGAGGAGCGTCAAGTAGTCTGCAGTCACAAACTTGCCGCTGCGATCTGAGTCCCTGGGTACCACCGAGCACCGCCGCCGCGGCCGAGCACAACTCCTACAAGTGCGCTAAGCTATAAAGCCCGGAGTATCTAAGTTGCGTCAATAAACGGAGCTGACACAGAAAGTCAGCTCCCACTATTGTGTGAGAAGTATTTAAAACAGACCAGTAATTAAAAATAGTAGTTTAAAACATAACCACTTCCTTTTTTCAAAGTCGTTTAAAAACTAAACCAGTCACAAAGCGATCGGTTACGTATTAGAATATCTAAAAATAAAAGTCTAACATACCTGACGTTTGACTACCTAAGGTTCAAAATTTCCATAGTTATAATGTCAAATGTTCATTAGACCCCGCCATTGTCTCTAACCTGTCCGAGTCGGGGTGCCCCAAGTCCTGAGCTCGCTTCGATCGCTGTTTTTTTTTTAATGCTTTTGCCTAATTAATGGGTTTAATTTTTTAGGAAATTGCAATATGTAATACGTTTTTATTTCAAACGTTGTCTTACGAGATGACATGAACATAAAATCGTTCCTTCGTTATTATATATTTTTAAGTAACTTATTTGCCAAATTTGATGATAAAATGATGATGATAAAATGACCAATCCTGTATTTGCCAGTCGTTACTTGTCAAACAAAAATTAGTAAATTAATTTTCGGTGAACCTGACAGGACACCGGTTAACCTAAATATCCGCAAGTTAAATTTTGTTTGCATTTATCTCATATAGGATTTGTGACTATTCTTACATTACCCTAGGCTGATTAAATTTTCGTTTTTTCCTAAATCATATTAATCTTAGTATGGTTCGTCCCAGACTGGTTGCCTTCCCACCGACTAAGAGAAATGAATTCCTTAACATGAAGTCAAATGCCTCGTCGTACTGTGTGATGATTTTAAAATAAATATTGACTTAGATATTTCCTTAATAATTAAGAGCACGTAACAGACAGTCACAGATTGATTACAACTCGACTATAATTATTTAGAATGATCCCGTGGGTACTTGCATAGACACAACCTTGTAGCCAGGATTATCCATCAGCAACTTGCTCTAAAGTACAACTTTGTGGAATCGGAAGTGCCGTACTATAGGTATGTGCCCGACCCAGTTCTCGAAAATAGGAATATCACACTGTACTGGGATCAATCCATCATCACTGACAGGACTATTATGGCCAACAAGCCTGATATAGTGGTGGTGGATCGATCAGAGCGGCGCGTAATGATTGTTTACATAACGGTTCCGCATGACGAGAACCTCGTGAAAAGCGAGAAAGATAAGCAAATCAAGTATCTTGACTTAGCTCGCGAGGTTGTCGACATGTGGGATGTGAACTCAGCCATCATTGTACCGATAGTCGTTTCAGCCAATGGATTAATTGCCAAGAGCCTCGACCAATATCTGAGGAGGCTCTCGTTAGGCAGCCGGATCAATTCAAGCGGTTCTCCTGGACACGGCTCGTATTGTTAGGAGGTTCCTCTCTCTGGAGCCCTGACTGCCGGTAGCTTGGATCCTGGTCCCGATACCGGTGGTTTACTATTTTTTATATTTTTAAATGTTTTTTTTGTATATTTTTTGGAAAATGGAAATAAATAAAGGAAATAATAATTCATTTATTCTCAGGTGAATAACGCCCACTGCCACATACAAATTAATATAAAACTTAATAAATAAATCAAATAAAATTACTTAAAAGCCCAATAGGAGCAAATCAAATCAAGTAATTTAGAATAAAATTAAATAAATACCAATTAAATTAAAATGTAAACAAAACGAAATTAAATTAAATCTAAATAGATACATCAAACACAATCAAGTCAAATTAAAATAAATAATCAACAAAATAAAATCGAAACAAACATGTCATCATCTTTATAAATTTAAATTAAATGTATAAATTTTTGAGTAAAATGTACATTCACCGATACATTTTACCTGCCCCAAGTCCGATATACGGGTGCATGTAAGGCTTGCCAGTGCTGCATAAAAGGCCCGTCCAACCTGTTGGCAAAAACGGCAAGAAGACTGTTGCCACTGGCCCGCACTCTACTCGCTATCGAGGTCGCACTCTTGTGCATGCTAGCATAAAAACAGTCAATGCGGACGCTCGGGAACATTCCCAATGCACTGCAGAAGCGAGGCAGCCGCAGAAGCGCCCTTAGCGCGTTATTATATTGAACGCGGAGTGCGCTGTAGGATTTCTGCAAATATGACACCCACAGATTACACGTATAAAAAGATGTGCAGTAGGCTCGAAACAAGGTGATCTTCACATCCTTGGAGCTACGAGCAAACCTGCGGGCAATCATATTCGCCCTCACCGACAAAGCCCGCCTTTCCCGCTCAATATCCGCATCGTCTTTTAGGTCGGACGTCACAATATGGCCCAGATACTTAAAAGTATATACGCGCTCCAAGGGCACCCCACACAGCCTAACTGGTGGAACCTCCGCTGGACACTTGGAACTCGCATTGAAAACTATAAGCTTGCTCTTTTTGACATTATACTTTAGGCCATGTGTATGAGCGTACGTTTCGCTAATGCTTATTAGCTCTATGAGTCTCCCTATTGACGCGCTCAGCAACACCATATCATCAGCGAGGTGATGTTGTTAAAGCAGACATCGTCAATAGGGCATCCAACATGGCGGCCGCTGAGCCCGGCAACAAGTCCATCGATATACAGATTGAAGAGCGTTGGTGAGCTCAACCCTCCTTGCCTCACTCCGCACTCCAACCTGTACGAATCCGACAGAGCTCCCGACCATTTAAAATTATTGATCTGGTTGCCGTACCAGTGCTGGAAGATTTTAAAAATTTCAACAGCACTTTGTACGACACCAGGTCAAACGCTCTGGACAGATTGAGGAAGCAGGCGTAAACAGGCGTACTCCGATCCGTGTAATATCTGAAAACATGCTTTAAACTCAGTATAGCACTATCTGTGGACAGTTTGGGCCTAAAACCCAAACTGGTTATCATGCAAAGTTATTGTATTGCTTAACTGAGCAAATACCTTCACAATGAGTGTCGCTAATGAGATCGGTCTTTAATTGTTTTTATCTGAAATATCACCTGTTTTATTTTTAACAATTGGTACTACGACTGTCCTCATCAGCTCGTCTGGCAAGTACGAATGGCGAAGACAGAACGTGAACAGCATGGCAGAACAAAAACACGTGGCAGGTGGGGACCTGCATGCTGTAGGTGCTTGATGCTGAGTCCGTCAAGTCCTGGAGACTTACCCCTGGTCATACACCTTATGGTCTTAGCTATGTCCGCAGCTGAGAACTTAACTCTTGGTTCCAGGACTGTACACTGTGACTCAGCATCGACCACCTCAGAGGGTGGAATACTGCTTGGCTCGACACAAAACTGGGATTTAAAAACATTGGCAGTATCCCTTTCAGCAGACACGCCATCGACGCTCACCGGCAAATCAGGCCTAAGGTTGTGCTTTTTTGTAGACTTCCAGAAGTCCCGAAAGTCTTTTTTAGTGTGCAACTCGGCTAGAATGTCCATCTGGATTTGGTCGTGCTTATTCCAACCGACTATGCGCTTTGGCCTCCTACCCATGACTTGCGTCTCCCTGCTAATAATGGCGGCCTGTCTTAGGGCGGATACCACATCCCGATACAGGTGATAATGGTGGTGGTGATCCCAAATATAACTCTGTGAGGACAATTTCTTTTAAAAGAACACTAGCCGCGATCGTGCCTACAAGTAAAAGCTCCTTATTATTTCTATTTCCGTCTTGAGATGAGACTGAACGGAGATCATTACTGTGCCGTTTTAGACAATACTAGTGTTTTATTAAATTTTGGTAAATAAATAAGATGGCCTAGAAACCGTGAGCTCAGGGTCAGTAAGTGGAGATTAGCCGCGGATCTCTGAGATTGGACGACATAAGCCGGATGTCTGATTAGCGGAAAATGTTCGAAAATACGTATTACGGAGGAAAAATCTCTAATAATGGTAGGTTAATTTAATGGCTCTCAATAAAACATATAAGTGGGACATATAAAGTACGTTCAGGGAATATTTCATCAAAATATAAAACGTGTGATAAAAGTAGTAAATAGTATTTGTTTAGAAAAAAAATCAAAAACATATTTCTTTAAACAATAAGTAATTTTATTTCTAACAGAATTAAATGTTAGTTCTCTTCAATTTATTACGTGAGAAGTTTATAGATGATGTATTATCTGTGCCAGGGGCATCTATAAACTACTTGGATATATGTACGTAGTATTATATTTAATACTACATACATATATCCAATCCCATACAAATAAATGGCACCTTCCTAAATCTGGCTATTGAGCTGGCTATTTTTCTTCCTCCATTTTTTCAACAGATGGCAGTATCAGCGGCTCTCTAATTGCCCGAGACAACGCCACCTAGGAGTTGGCCTAGATGCTAGGTGGCATCTAAACTAAATAAAATGAAACTACATGTTTTGCCATTTAGAAATGGCGTACAAAAAAAAAGTTGAGGTTTATTACCTAGAAATATTAAATTTACAAGAAATATCGTAATTGAATTGCCGATGCATTTGTTTTTCAATCGTTTAAAAATGAGAAACTGATAAGCTGTAATAACAATTCGCTAAAATATTTTTTAAACTGTATTTATAGAGTCTACTTGGTAATCATTTAATAAGTTTGGGGAGTTTATTATAAATGATTGATGTCAAATAGAAAATACTTTCATGCATCAGTGCCGTGCGCGGCCTAACTATTTCTGGCCTGTTATTATCACGACGCCTGCGACTTGTAACTTCTGTCTTTTTTTTTAATAATTTATGATTAGTTTGTTAAAAAATAATTGATACTTAATATTATATAAATAAAGAAAACAAACTTTAAACATTATCATTATCACATCATTTATCGGATCAGTGCTTTATAATGGAAGCAAGTTTGTAGAGCGTGTAAGCCGAGGCATTTATTCTTTTATTAAAAAGCGTTGTTGACCTTCGTACGCGTGAAATTATTGTAAAAAAATATTACGTCCCTATTTGAATCGGATTTTGTTAACAATTTCAAGGGATTTAATGTTTTTGAATGGGTCCATACAAAAACATTATCTCTTTTTCTAAAATATGCACGAAACCCCATTTATTTTTCTAATATAAAGTAACCTAACTTACTCATACCTTATAACATAAGCTATCTTGGTAGATAGCTGATGTTATTAGGTATGAGTTAGAAACGGCTGGACCGATTTTGACAGGAGTTTGTCAAAATCGGTCCAGCCATTTCGGAGATTAGCCGGAACAAACAGACAGGCAACAGATAGATTCTCTACATTGCATAACGAGTATGGCATCACACCGTGCGTTCAAGGACAAGGAATATCTACAAAAATGTCTCGAGTTGGCGGAACACTTGTATTTGATTTGTGTGTGTGAGTTAGCAAATTTCATGCTGCATGTGATGAATTGAGTAAAACGCCATGTGTTGCAAAGAGCGTGTATCTACCTATTAGTTGTAGACACAAAATAGCTCGGCTATTAGCATATAATATTCACTCAGACATAAGTAGTATGTCTATGTTTAGTTCTATTATTAACACTGCGACTGTTGGTCAATAAAACCAAATAGTAATAGTTGTTGAATAATAATATTAATTTTTACAATTATTTTACGAAGGAGGATCCATGTGTAACTGTACAAGATTCTCCAGTAGGGTCCACTAGTACTAGGGTCTCATTGTCTTGTGATGACATAGGAGTCTTGGGGCTCACTCCGGATGCTCATTTAAACTAGTTACTAAGACAACAGAAGATACCAGTAACATAAATGTTACTCTAACTAACAATACACAGGTACCTTCTTGCTCTCAAATAGCTAAATGTAAGAAAGGGGCTAAGCAGAATTCTATGCAATTATTTCACCAAAATATTCAAGACTTCTCTTCAAAGCAATTAGAAATTAAATTGTTTTTAGAAAAAAACAAAGTGTGAAATTTTTTGTTTCACTGAACATTGGTTAAAAGATTTTGAAACGCTACTTAATTACGCAAATTACAGTGTGGACAGTGGCTTTATCATAATCTTAGTTAAAAATGTATTAAATTTAAGTCTCGTAATTATATTGTTGATCTATCGGTTGAGCATAATATTGAACTGTCTTGTATTGAGCTAGATAAGCATGTAATAATGTGCGTTTACAGACCCCCAAATGATCAGAACTACTCTTTATTTGAGTCAGTAATGGAGGATGCTTTAGCAAAACTTGGAACTAGTAATAAATCACTAGTTATCTGTGGTGACTTTAATATTAATATTTTAGAGAAAAATTCAAATAGCAGTAGATTATTACATCTTTTTAAATCATTTAATTTGTTAAACGTGTTTTCGGAACCAACCCGAATTACTAAAATACTGCTACATGTATTGATAATGCTTTTTGTTGTTGCGACTACTTAGATAAATCCATTGTAAATTACCTTCCTTCTGATCACAGCGGTCAAACCGTTGTTTTCGAGTCATACACACCATTACAAAAAATCCAGATAAAATCTAGACAAATAACACCCAGCAATACAATAAAAATTTAAACTACATCTATTTGCCCAAAGTTTTTGTTCAGTGACTGGGCAACTAAGGGTATTAGGAAAAGTAGGGAACGATTGTTTGAGCTGTACGGCCTTAAGCCGTACATCAACTCAGAAACTTTTAATAAATATGTAGCAACATACTCAAAAAAAATTAAAAACACTTGCAAGGTAGTTATAGCTTTATTCATTAGCAACAAGATTAAATCCGCCGATAATAAAATAAAGATGGCTTGGAAAATTATGAATAGTGAAACTAATATAAATAGAAAAAATATAAAAATGATATCACACTAGAGACCTCACGTGGTCTTCTAAGCTCTAAAAACGAAGTTGCTCAAGAATTTGTAGATTTCTTTACCGGTATCCCACTTAAAACTACCGAAACCTTAAATTCCTCACCCTCGGTTTCTATTGATTTATTAAGAGCGAACGTTTCAGCCTGTCCGGTTGAGTTTCAATTGAAGCATATAAACCCCATAGCAGTCATTAAAGCCTTTAAGGAAATCAAAATCAAATTAACGGAAGATCTATGGTAAATGTCTATTAAAGTTTGTCAAGCTATTATTGAGACTATAGCACCGTACTTAGCCTTAATATTTAATTTGTGTGTGGACCAAGGAGTCTTCCCGGACCTTATGAAATACAGCAAGATAATACCAGTTTTCAAATCTGGGGACAATAAAGACACGAATAACCCGTATCCGTATTGCCGGTTTTCAGCAAGGTGTTTGAAAAGGTAATGCTTAATCAGATGCTTAACCACTTTAATACTAATAAGATCTTACATGAGAAACAGTATGGTTTCACCAAAGGATGTTGTACGACTGACGCCGGTGTCACCTTATTAAAACACATATTCACTGCGTGGGAAGAGGCACAAGATACCATAGGAATCTTCTGTGACCTCTCGAAAGCATTTGATTGCGTAAGCCACGAAATCTTCTTTAAACTTGAGCATTACGGTTTGGGGAAACTTGCGCTCAGTTTAGTGAAATCGTATTTAAACGATAGACATCAGCAATTACAAATAAATGGTGTCAATTCAATGGGTTTAAAAGTAAGGATGGGTGTACCACAAAGGTCGATATTGGGTCCTTTCCTCTTTATAGTCTATATTAATGATCTACCCCATTTATTTAAAAACCAACCACAAATGGTGTTGTTTGCCGACGATACTTCTTTGATATTTAAGATAAACAGGCGTGTCACAATTCTTGATATAGCTACTGCAGGTCCATAATTGGTTTACCACGAATAATTTAATATTAAATGGGAACAAAACTAAGTGCATAAGATTTGCCCTACCAAATGTCAAAACTAGTGATTGTGACATAGTATTGAATCAAGAGAAACTAGAATTCGTCGATGAAACTGTTTTGCTTAGGGATCTCGCTCGACTGAAGGCTACAATGGGGTCCTCATTTAACATCTCTTGCAGGACGGCTGAGTTCAGCAGCATATGCTGTTAGGAAAATCCATCAATTTGCTGATGTAGATACCGCGAGGCTAGTCTATTTTAGTTATTTTCATAGTATTATGTCTTACGGTATTTTACTATGGGGACGGGCTGCAGACATCGAGTCTATATTTATTCTGCAGAAAAGAGCCATCAGAGCCATATATAATCTACGTAGGCGCGATTCTCTAAGAGAACTGTTTAAGGAAATTAACATTATGACAGTACCTTGCCAATACATCTATGAAAACATAATGTACGTTAGAAAAAATCTGCATTTATTTAGTAAAAGAGGCGACAGACACCACTATAATACTAGAACCAGGGACCAACTAGTTCAGCCAGGTTTCAGGCTAGCTAAAGTAGACTCATCTTTCATGGGGTACTGTTTAAAATGTTACAATAAAATACCTCCCCGCATTCTACAACTGAATGAGACGAAGTTTAAATCTTGTATAAAACGCACACTATGTAGGCAAGCATACTATAAGTTGGGAGATTACATTGATGATAAAAACGCTTGGCTCAATGCTGGTCCTGCTGCGCAACCATAGGGGCAAACTTATTGGTTACCATGGGAAGTTATTGTGGAAGCTGCAGAAGATTGTAAACATATCTTTGCATTGTATAGATTCAATCTCTTAATATTGTATAATTGCATAGCACATGTGTGAGTACTATTTACGATAAAGCTACCATTTACATCTTTTATTGACTCGCATTTTCCCTGGTGGCTGAAAGAATATCATGCTCACTAAAATGTCTCGCTGATGGTGGCGCGTGTGTCGGGTCGTTTAGTTCCCTTCAAAATGGTTGAGTTGAATGATGGCTGATCCATGCGTCATGTTCATGAACGGGCGCTGTCTGTAGCGACTGGTCATCTCGCAGCTGCCATGGATTATTGTATTTTTGAATTGTTGATTTCTCTTTTTAGTCTGGACGCTCTTACTCGCACGTCTTTCTACATCGTTCTCACATATATGTATAATCTCGACATGAATGATGTAACCAAGATTTTGTAAAAACATATTGATTTAAAAGAGTGTCCATGGAGTTTCTTGCCCATTCTTCTCCATAAGATCTACGCTTTCGAATGGGCAACTACAGTACTTTCACAAGTTATTATGCCCTGTGACTGGGACTGCAGCTTAGTTAATTTTTTTGTGTTTTGACATTCAAAAGTGCCTGTAATGGTCTAATTGAAATAAATGCTTTGAGTTTGAGTTTGAGCTCTAAACAAAATGATTAGCAGATGGCTACTTTTTAACTGCTTGATCATTCTATGGATTCAAGTTGAAACAAAAGACTTCATTTACCTTATAACATGATTTATGAATGTAAATAGCTGTAGAACTAACGCTGAAGAAGGAAGTTTTAAATTTTAGTAATCTTACTTCAATCAAAATCTGCAGTTTAACGCAGTTTGTTACCTATGCTGCCATCTATGATTTTTTTTAAGACTAATTATAATTTGTTAGAGTTGATGCCCCTGGTGAGCGGAAAATAACTAATATCATTTGATTAACTCGCGACACTCGATCACATAATTAGTCAACGGGCGAAATAACGCGCTCCACCGCAAAGCGTTGTATGCACTGATCCAAAAAGACGTTGTATTCATTGTGTTCCGTTGTCCTGTGTCTGTGGGGGTTGGGCACTATGGGCCTCTAATAAGATTAGAGATTTAATGCGGGTCGCAAGGGTCGGCCCCACTGTAACCCCGACTCTAGTGGCGAAAAATGTAGCAGAGGTACTATTAACATAATTACGACCCTTAAATATTCAGCTCAGGTACCTACCATGCACAGCACAATATGGCTGTATATGATACGCAGAGCTAATACAGACTGTTCCTACACCTTGTTTACATTCGAAGCGAATTGGTTCTAAAACGATTAGTTCAATTATGTTTATAACTTGCACTTTTTTCTCCCGGAGTCTTGACACAGTTGCCGCGCGCCGGTATGCAGGCAAGTATTCATCGATCGCGCGTGCGATGCCGCGCGTGGGACGCTCGCGCGACATTCCTCGCGGGCGACAAATCGCGATAACGCCGCGCGATCCGCTTTATCTAGATCACGCGATACAAAGTGACCTAATTATTAAACTAAAAATTAAGCTCAAGATTGAAGGTAAAAAAAGATGCATGTGTTTACACGAAACTATGCTGTTTGAAATCTCAGAGAATTTCAACGACATTTTCTCAGTATTTCATGAACAATAATCATTTAACTAACTGTGTATTGTATAATCATCTATTTTATTCGTTCTATGTATTTCAATGTTGACTTCAGAGGATCTAAAGTAAGACAAGTAAGTAAGTATTTACCAGTATCAGTTTACCAGCGTTCTTGTCCTCTGTCCACAGCACCGAAAAGTTAACCAGGAAAATTTTAGCTTCCTCTCTGGTTGACTCTGAAGTGCCGTGCTTGACCGACGCAGTGAACGCCTGAAAAATGACTTTCCCGGATACGGATAGGCCCGTAAACCCGTCTTCCCAGAGACAGTGGGACGAGCCGCTCTGCAGGTTGGTACAGAACAATTGAATTAATACGACACCACCTTTAGAATCGCTATATGTCTACGTTTGGGCTCTCCTTACGTGGCCCCACACCGCTGTCAATGTGGCGAAGCAATCGGCTGCCTCGGACACCACGGCCTTTCGTGCAGTAGGAGTGCAGGTCGGATAGCAAGGCACGCCAGCATTAATGACAACATCTGTCGTGCTCTTGTCACCGGGGTGCCAGCCGTTTTAGAACCCAACGGCTTAGCACGCGACGATGGGAAGAGACCAGACGGTATGACCATAATGCCTTGGAAATAGGGTCGGCCTTTGGTGTGGGATGCAACCGTGTCGACGGCGCGTTCGTGTTCCACGCGCGCCTCAAAGAGGTGTCAGCATAGGGAGGGGCCCGCAAGGGCCGATGCCTGCCGGGTGCTGCGGGTTGTTCGAAAGAGATACCGCGGCCCCGGAACACAAAGGGCGATGAAGGAACATGGGTGGGTTTTAGTCAGTAAAAGTCTGACACTCCCTCCCGCTCAGCCCAGAGCGGGAGAAGTCATTTGATGATTTCCCATCCGAAAAAAAAAAAAAAAACATGGTGTGGGATGCAACATGTGTCGACACCCTTGCGCCGTCCCATCTTCCTAGCACGGCGGGCTGTGCTGGTACGGCTGCTGCAGGTGGTGAAAACCTCAAACGGCGCAAATACAATAACCTCATTGGTAGCTATGTGCTTGAGCCGTTTGGGGTTGAAACACTAGGACCATGGGGTCCGAGTGCGCACTTACTTTTTCGGGACATCGCCAAGCGGGTGGTCGACTCTTCTTGTGACCAGAGGGCTGGCCTATTTTTGGGTCAAAGAATCAGCATTGCTATACAACGTGGCAAGGCACTATTCTTATTGACAGCGATGTGGACGAATTCTTTGACGCCCTTTAATACTTTTCTTCTTTTATCTGTATGTCGGAGAAAGCGATAACTTTTAAACATCAAGTTGCTGATTTGACCATTGTAGTAGGGGTAAACGCCGTGACGTCAGATGTTGTTTTAATGGCGGCACGTGGACAGAGTCGTTTTGTAGAGTGGGGATTGTGCCGAGATCACTTTTGCTCGGAACTCCAACCAAGTCACTCCTTCAGAACGAAACTGTCGGTTTGCCCATTTTGTGGAGATTATATTTTGTTAGTGTTATTTAATGTAAATTTGTGTTAAATAATAAACTGTGATTTTTGTGTACCGAAACCGAAACTATTATTTTAACATTTCATCATGAACCCGGTACCACCGAACCCTAATGACAACGGCGCTATCGCTCAGCCATCGCTTACGCCGTCATCAGAATTGGGATCTGGACTCGATTCCCACTGGCGTGCTATGTTCGAGATGCAGCAGAAGAACATGATGCAGCTGATCGAAGCCATCAGGACACCAACAGTGGCACCTCAGATCATGCTGCCAGAAATTAATCCGGAGCTACCAGATACCGATCCACGTGCTTGGTGCGATACTATCGATATTTGCCTCGACGAACGTCCACTGGAGGGTGCATCGCTTATTATAGCTCTGGCGAGTGCAAGTCTGAAGCGGAAGTTCGATCGCAGTACCGGTGATGGCGACACTGATGCAAAGCGTTTAAAGCCACAAACTTCCACTATGTTCACGTGCCATAAGTGCGGAAAACCGGGACACAAAGCGGTGAACTGTCGTTCGAAGTTTACGCAGCCTGCTGGAGCTAACGCCCAGAAAACTACACCGGCGGCGACTTCATCGGGTTCCAGCAAAAGAATAACGTGTTTCCGTTGTGGAGAAGCCGGACACATCTCTACGAACTGCCAACGCGGCAGTGCGGGTGGCGCGTCATCGTTGGCGGGCAGCGCTGCCAACGCAACGGCGGAGCGACGCGTCGATAGCTGCGAAATAGCAGGTGTTTGCGGGCAATTGGAACAATCCGGTGAGTCGTTTTCATTTTGTTTTGATTCCGGCGCCGAGTGTTCTCTCGTTAAACAAAGTGTAGCTTATAAATTCTCGGGCAAACGTTCACTTTCAACCGTGCAAGTAATTGGTATCGGTAATAATTCGAATGTTTTTAGCACTGAACAAATTCTTAGTGATGTTGTGGTCGACAATAACGAACTGTCAATTTTATTTTACGTACTACCGACGATTGTATGAAATACGATGTTATGATCGGACGTGATATTTTGACACTTGGCTATACGGTACATTTAACTGAATCTACCCTACGTATTTCGAAAGTCACAAATGTAGGTTGTTGCGATTTACCTCCCGTAATTGATCTTTACAATGTTGATTCTGATATTTCAAACGAAAACAAGGACCGGTTGACGTCCCTTTTGAATGAGTATTCGAATGCTTTTATTAATGGTTTACCGTTAACTCGAGTGACTACGGGTGAATTAAACATTCGATTAAGTTTTGCGATTCACACAACATTTCCTTGCATTTAATTGCTACGGGATCTAGTCGCACGAATGGTCAAGTCGAAAGGGAGATGGGTTTGTTAAAGGGTATGCTAACCGCGGTAGAGACGTCGGAAAGGTCGTGGCAGGATGCCTTGGACGATGTACAGTTGGCTATCAACTGCACAATGAACCGTGTTACGAAATCAAGCCCCTTAGAGCTTTTGATAGGAAAAGTTGCTAGGCCTCTGACGCTAATGGCTTATAATGACCATGATGAAACCGGAATTGACCTAACAGAAGCGAGAGAACACGCGGTGGACGGTATTAAGAAGAGTGCGGCTTATGAAAAAGCCCGTTTTGACAAAAATAAGGCCAAAGTAGTTAATTTCAGTGTTGGTGATTTGGTTTTAATTCAAAATGAAGAACGGAATCAGACTAAATTAGACCCCAAATATAAGGGACCGTTTAAAGTTGTAGAAGTACTTGACGGTGATCGTTATCTTTTAAAATCTTTGAATGGTAATAGAACCTACAAGTACGCTCACGATCGTATACGAAAGATGCCTCTAAGTAGTGTTCCTAATGAGTTAAACGTAGAGGACGGTGATGAAAGTACCTCCACCGAGTAGTAGACACATACCATGGCTATTTGGTCGCACCGTACGCACTAGTCTGTAGTCGTAACTGCAGCTCACTTGTGAGCTGTTCAGGGGGCGATGGGCAGCTGGTGGTACGGCGGGGATCTGGGTCTCAATGGAGACTATTGTTGTTTTGGTCTTGTACTGACCTGGGAGTCGCAGACTCTATGTGATGTGTGTGGTCGTATCACATGAGGTGATGACGATATGGGTGGCATAAGTGTCACTAGCTGCTGCGGCAGCTGGGCCATGAGCGTTGTATGTGATCGAAGTTGATTTAGTTGCTGAGTAAATATGATTGAGACTTAGAGGAACCTTTTGTTTGATAACTGTTATTTTCAAGTTATGCTATTCCATAAAGATGTGGTCAGGTTGACCGAGCCTGTACTGTTGCTCCAAATTTGACTGTTTGGTTACAGGTACTCACGAGGACGTGTAACTTGTCAGGCTGGCCGTGTCGGAGAAAGCGATAACTTTTAAACATCAAGTTGCTGATTTGACCATTGTAGTAGGGGTAAACGCCGTGACGTCAGATGTTGTTTTAATGGCGGCACGTGGACAGAGTCGTTTTGTAGAGTGGGGATTGTGCCGAGATCACTTTTGCTCGGAACTCCAACCAAGTCACTCCTTCAGAACGAAACTGTCGGTTTGCCCATTTTGTGGAGATTATATTTTGTTAGTGTTATTTAATGTAAATTTGTGTTAAATAATAAACTGTGATTTTTGTGTACCGAAACCGAAACTATTATTTTAACATTTCATCATGAACCCGGTACCACCGAACCCTAATGACAACGGCGCTATCGCTCAGCCATCGCTTACGCCGTCATGTACATATTTGTATTATTATTATTCTAAAGTAAGTAAGTGAAAATACAATGTAAGCACTAAAAGTAGTATGTACCTACGTTACCTACATTCTTTTTCCGAATAGGGCTCGTTACTGTAAAGTTGCTCGAATAAAAAATACAAGTGTGCCCCGCCGCTTCGCCCACCTCGCCGCGCCAACCTTTGAAGTTTATTACCATTTTGAATTGATTAATTCCATGGAACTTTTGTATGGGCGAGCCAAGAATAAAGTTGAAGAAAAATATGAATTTCCCCCGCGATTCAGTCACTCAGTAGATTTATGTATTTGTGCAACTATGCGGACTGAGGCGGGAGGGGTGTGTGTGTGGCAGGGGGGGCGCTTGTTATTGGTGTTGACTGAACTAGTAACAGGAGAGCTCATCTCAGTAGAGCAGATACATTATGATAGCGTGAGTCAAAAGCTCAGGGCAGCAAATGATTTACCTTTACGTTCAGAACTGTGAATATTTTGTTGTATTCACATTGAAATTATTGATGAAGTTTAACGAATCGACACACGTACTCACGTGTCAGATGATGAGCAGTAAGCAAGCGAGTCGCAGGAAGTGAGGGAAGCCATCAGCTCCATTACATCATACTTCGAGCGTGGAATGTTATGAGATGTCACGAGGACGTTGTAAGTTTCTCCCCCAAAGTCTAGAATATATGGAAACTCTCCGAAATAAGTTTATTTTGTTTGGCTAAGTTAGCGAAAGCAAAATTATGGACCTGATTGGATATGAATATTTTGTATAAGAAAACATTAGCAAGCAATAGTGATGTTGTTTTGATCACAAAGGGACTACTATCGCACGTAGATACGACAACGGAGACAATCCCAGCATTCTGTACTGTGTGGTCTCTCTCGTGTCCTCGTACCTGTATGCTGTGTGGAGAGCGCGGCGCTCGCGATAAATTCGTTCTCGCAGCGATCGCACTCGACGGCGACGGGAAATAAATTGCTTATTATTGCACTGAATCTTAACGCCACAATATTGGACGTGTACAAGTGCTCGGTAATAACGTTTGGCCCCTGTGCATGGCCCCTGCGCGCCCCGCCGCCCCCCGCCGCCCCGCCGTCTCAGCGGCTCTTAATACCGAAATGGATGGCATTCAATTAACACGATTGCATTTAACGAATGGTTTCAGTTCGGCGACATCGCAGCACGGAGTCGAACCTGTGACCACCGCGCGATGAGAGCGCACTGTTGACGTTTGTTTGTGATGGAGTCCTTTTGAGGTTAATGTAATTAACAGCTGTTGTAACTCCCCCAATAATGCAAATGTGGTTATAGTATTCTTGCCGCTGCGCGCTGGAAGTACGATATTTCGTCCGGGGAGGATCACGAATGTCTTGGCCAGGACTCGTTGGCTACTTTCTCAACATGGAACGATTACAACAAAGTTGTGCACAAGTTATGATATGATTTAGATTGTTAGCTATTCTTCCCCTTATTTGTCGCCTCGATGATTCCTTTATGGTTAAATGAGGTTCGACCAGAACTCTGCCACCTCGATAGCGTTGGTAGTGGCATCGTTCAGTCAGCTATCGAAAACAGAAAACTCATCAAAATAACACAAAGACACCGATGTTGTGTCCACAGTTAGTGTTAGTTTACATCACACAGCAGTCTGTTAGCAGTCACGACACACAGTACGTCAGCGGGTTGACAACCAGCTATTAATAAAACATAAACGAGAGGTGAAGAGACCCTTGTCACAATAAGTCTTAGCTTCGGAAAAACATTGATATTTCAGCTCGCCATTGTACTAGGTGGTTCAACCTTACAAAGCGATATTTATATTTAAAATGTCGGAAATGGCGAGTCTCGGAGGATTAACTTTACTGAATATATACGCACAGAGGGGAGGCACGCTCCGAAATGTTAATTGTTTATTAAAGTCAAGCTAATGATGCCCCATTTAGTCAATTGCAGAGGAAACTATTAATATTAAGTTTGAAATGATGTCGCACCAGATCGCAACAAATTCGTCTCGTTTACCGTGAAGTAACCCAGCCTGCAGCATCAGCAGAAATAAATCAGTAGCTCGACTCGTAGTACAACGTCCGATGTTTTTCCGACGCTAATGAAGATAAACAACACATGCGGGTTAGTGCACGCTCACACGACACGCGACTCGCGACACGACGCACAGTCGGCGCGCTACACACCTGCGTCCGAGAACATCCGCTGGTAGATCTCGTCGCAATCTGTCAGACAACAAGCACGTTAATATCTTCCATCACTGCAGTAGAGCAAGTACTCTATGGGTAATTGATTCCCGTTGAGTCAGCTTCCAAGCCAACAGTTTGCTGATTACTGTTTTCAATCTGTATTTTGTGTTATATTAATTTATCATTAGTTATCTGTATTGATTTAGACATCAAAGCAAAACGTCCCGATGCGAAATGAAGCTCCTCGCCGCGGATCTGTTTGTTATCGAGACGTCAATTACGTGTTGTTATTGTAGCGCTGATCGACTTGACGCAAGTTCTCCATTTCATTAAACATTACAAGATTCGGGAGTTTACTTCAAAGTTAAAAGATAAATACTCGTGTTACATCGGAGTGAGCTTTAATTAACATTTAAGCAACGTTGAACGGTTCCATTGAAGGAATAAACATTGGAAACAATATCAATAGTAGATCTGTGACAACCAGGCGGCGCGGCGCGGGTAGTGGTGCGCTAGTGAGTTGGCGAGTGTCCAGCGCTAGTGCCTAGTGGAGCGCGAGTGGGCGCGCCAGTGGCTGCTGCTGGACTAAGTAACCGCGAGCTGACGCGGACGCGCTCATTTGAAACGGATCACACTGTGTGGTGTGTGCGCCTTTTTGTTTGTTTGTTTTCAAATGTTCGTGTCTTTCCAGCTCAGGGGCGGTGCACTTATCATTTGACGTGTACACAACGTTTGTGTTTTGTAGTTCTTTATGTATTCGAGTACCAATGTGGATAACTTTTTTACTTTAAATGGGCTTACCGCAATAGCTATACGGCCGTTTTCACAACAAGTTATATTTAGATTTTAGATGATGTTACTTTGTTTCTTCTTAAGTTGAGTTCAGAAAGTTCCTTGAAAGTATTTTAACTTTATTATCTAACTAGCTGTTGCCGCGAACTTCGGCCGCGTAAAATGATGATAAAAATATTACTTCCTTATTTGAATCGCACCTTGTTACCAATTTCGAGGGTTTAATTTTTTTTTCACGGCATACTAATTAATTTTCTAAAATAAAAGTAGCCTAAGTTATTCCTTAATGACATCAGCTATCTGCCAGTAAACATTTACTGGCCTTTTTTAAACCAATAAAAATGTGTTATTTATTTTTGACATTTTATTTAAACCTCGTCAAAAGCACCATGGCAGCTAAGCGCCTTTCCCCGGGCGCCTCACACAAATTACATTTAAAAGGTGAGGAGAGTGTGCGACTCGCGTAACGCTTGTCATTCAGTGAGCGACAGAACGTGTCGCGCGACAGGTCGTGCGTCCCGCGTGGAGCGGGCGGCGGCGCGGTGCTGTGTCGCGATACCGAGCGATGTCGCGCGACACGCCCGTTTCGTATCGTACAATATAATACGACGACCAGTACATACTAAGGGATGTTGAATTCCTGTACAAAGAGACTTTACTACAGGAAAATGGAAGATACATGTGTGAATTGAAGCATTCATAGAAATCCAATACCAGTCTGATTTCCTAAAATCTTGAAAACACTACTGCAAAATGAGTTTTGCGTACGCAAAGGGGAACATTGAGTGAGGTATATTGGTTTTTCCCGGAGTGAATAATTAACGTTTATATTTAGTCCGTAATGAATGTTTAGCTTAGTTTGTAGCAAAGCCGCGGACGGCCATACAGCATCCCGCTTTTATCTACGGATTTACAACAAATTGGTGTTTTGGGCGCGCGAGCTACCCTATTAATTCAAAGCACGCCCATTCGCTCCAATAAATATGTTAAAATGTTCCGTGACAATGGCTCGGTGCCGATTTCACATCGCATTTTCGAGTCGCCGGCGTTTGTTGAAATTGTTCGCGCCTCCCTCCCCCCGCGCCCGCGCCCCTGTCGTCGACGACGCGCCGAACGCAACGCAAACAATGTCCGCGCGACTAATCCAACGGCTCCGACAGACCCGACGCGACGTTACACAAGACGACGATAAAGCATTCACGACACTGCCCGAGATGCGCCGCGCGCCAGGAGACGGGATGCTGTGACCAAGCAGAGGTATCATAATTTTATGTAAATCTTAGATTGTGGAGCGCGCTACTGAAGTGTGGGCGGAATATATTCCAGCAAGGGCTTGTATTTGGATCCTTACCTTTATAATTATAGAGGTATGAGGAACAGGGCGTAGAGTTCGTCATCCTCACTATAAAAGGGAAGATCATCAGACTAGGCGGGTATTGTGTCTGGTGAGCTACTGTCCGAGTTGTACCCTACTCTAGAGGATAACTCTGTATGTGCGACACATGATTTTGCGTGGCGTTAGGATTCAGGTTCCTGTGTCGCGGTGTAGAGGTTCAAAATAATTTTATTTATGCCATCAAGATTATGTGGCGACGCATTTTAGGTGTTTCGAGTGGTATTAGTAAAGCCAGCACTCACCGACGACATGCAGCGTGACGAAGAAGGAGCGCACGGGCTGCGTGGAGACCTGGCACTCGTAGACGCCCGCGTCGCGCTGCTGCGCCCACTTGATGTGCAGCGTCCAGTCGTCGGTCTGCGCCGAGTGCGTGGCCTGGAAGCGCTGGTCCGACGTGTACGTGTAGCCGCCCACCGTCAGGATGTGCAGGTCGCGGTGCCGGATCCATGACACCTGAAGACAGAAAGAAGGAGATGGTTACTCAGTTAGGTATCAATGCTTCGTGGAAGATCTAGTTTGATACATTTGGGGTTTGATGATATGGTCTTTGATCATTTTACGTTCAGAGCCTTGAGGAAATGTCTGCATCAGTGGCGAAATCATATTCAACAACAACGATACTCCAATAAATAAAGCCCTCTTCAGTGAATGGCAGAACTTATTGCTCACTTATCTTGAAATTTTACGCAATACAAAGCCGGAGATCATTCAAGAAATTCAATTCAATGTTCCCCGTCGTGACTGTTGCGATTTCCTTCAGTAGAGTGTCGTCTCGCGTCTCGCGTCTCCGGCTATAGTTATATTTTATAAACATTCATCAAAGCTAACAAAAGTGTTTCGGCAATGTGGCGGCATTTATCACGCGCAAAAGTCGAGGAACCGAGCCCGATCACTCAGCAAAAGCGTTATTGAATGTGAGCTCAAAGAGGCCACGTGGTACGCGGAGGGGGGGGGGAGGGCCCGTTTGAAGTATTTTTTGGCATTAATATTCGTCGGCGGTTGTTTTAGGCGCGGCGGCCATTGGCATGCAAATCAGCCGTCTCTATGAAAATTGCGAACGGCTCTTTATTACTCATTCCTTTTATTTACTGTTGGCATGTAGAGCGCCGGTTTCAGTTCTTTAATTATCTCGGCTGCGTTAAAACTCCACGTTTTTTTTACTTAATTTACCCGTTGAAATTCCTAGTACATTTAGGAGGGGCCCGTCTGATTATGCGAGGCCTTTTTTCTTATTTGCGTGTCTGAGTAAACCGGCTTATCTGGACGTTAAGAGCTTTTGAACTACTGGGCTCATGACGTCACGGTCGCTCGGAGCCCGGAGCCTGCCCTCTGCCTGCTGTTTATTAAACGAAGATAACTGAAATAGGCGCTCCTTAGAAGTTAACTCAATTAAAACTTTAATTTGTAACTCCGTATCTTGGTGACAGTTATAATTCAAGGTTAAGTGTTCGAAAAATAATTTGTTTCTTCATCATAAAAGCCGAATGTTATAGACAGGGAGACAGTTCTCAAAACAAAGACAAACCACGGCTACAAAAAAGTCAGATTACATAACTTCGAGTCGTTGTCCTTCGTCATATCATTCTAGAAATATAAAGTAATCTAAACAAGTCTATGTTCATGAGAGTTCCCCAAGTATTTCTGCAAACGATGTGGCATTCCTTCCACTCAAGTTTTTGTTCTCATGACGGTACAAAGGCGCCACACTTTTTATACGTTAGTTTATTTTTCTAATAGAAAGCTGAATATTGTGGTGACGTCATCAAGGCACAGGATTAAGCCACTTTTTATACGTCTACGGCTAGATTAGAAATCGGCTAGACACATTAATTTGGTTGACGTTACATAGCTTGATTGTCAATAAGGTGAGCATGAAAACTGTTCTGTATATATATTATATATTTGGGAACGGGTATATAGATACGCAAGGACCAGAAAATGTTGATAAACTACATAGTTAATCATTTGTAGAAGACACATGGGAATACCCTCCAATTTCAGAAGGGCCTATGTCACGACATGCAAAATTATGACCTGTTGGTCTGTCGACCCTAACTATAGCATTACGACAGCTTGAGCTGTGACATGAGATAATATTTAAGAAGAATGTACAAATGAGACAACTACGAAGTAATATTCGATTTTTTTGTATGTTTGTTCCACTGATAACGTTCGTACGTCGGATATGGATTAGTTCCCCACTCTGAGTGCAAATAGGTAAGTACGTCTTACTTCCTTTGTTTTATGTTTAATTTCGTGTAATGTATTATTTGTCATAATTTTAAACACTTATTATTTGAATAATAGTCCTTCTGCATTTTTTGTCGTGTGATTTGTTCTGCACCTGTGTTTCTTTAATCCACCTTGTTGAATGTCGTAAGATGTAATGTAGTGCCCGCAGTGCCGCGAGTCTGGTGTTGTGATACAAGAACGCTCTTGTGGCAGGTACATTATGTACACACGTAGTACATTATTCATTTAGAGCAGTGATTCCCAAAGTTGTCTAGGTGGACCCCCAGGGGTCCACGGGAGACTCGACGGAGGTATACATTGGCGTGAAAAAAATGGGGTCTTAAAAATTAATTTATCTGGTTTCGATGGCGTAGAATGGCTTGGCTTTACCTATCAATGTTGGCAGATAAAATCTTTTTTTTCTATATATTTTTTTCCTTTTATGTACATTATTTACAAACTAATATTATATCTAAAATAAGAATAAAAATATGTAACAAACAAAGTCATTTTTGACAGTTTGTACTTCGGTGAAAAACGGTCTCTCTCTTCTCTTACTTGAAAAGAAAGCAATTTCAAAAGCATAAGATTGTAATTTTCAGTTTTTTTTTTGCCAAATTTTTTTTAGGAGCTGTGGTTCTCATAAATCCTAACAGAATTCAAATTTACATCATAATATTTATGTTCACATTTTATTGTGAGATTTGGGAAAATGGTAGAAATGGCTCCACCGAAACCAGAAAATTTTGAAAGTGGTTTACGAGAAAAATAAGTTTGGGAACCTCTAATTTAGAGCGATACTACTTGCTATTTACAAAGTAGATAAGAGTTCAATAGCTGGGAGGGGTCACCTTCGGCGGCGTTCAATCGGCGTGTGTGTATGACTGTTAGTGACCGACCGAGAGTCGATTTCTGGCCAAAGCTGAAGCCGATTAATTGGCTGTCGCCCCAACCTTCGGCCGAAGCTGAAGCCGAAGATTTAATAATACTCAGAATTTCAGTTCAAAATAGGCTACAACTGAATAAAATAATTTGTTATTTTTTTTATATTTTAAATTAAAAAATTGTTGACTGTGAATAAATAACTTAACGAGATGATTAAAATTACCTTGCAACTTGTCGAAAATATAATAACACCGCGCGTCTCTTCTTCCATAGCGCTCTCACACATTCGTTTTTCGGCGCTTGCTAGAAACCTTCGGCTTCGGTCAAAACTTCGGCCAATTTTGGCCGAAGCCGAAAGTTTGGCTGAAGGTGGCCGAAGCCAAAGTCGACACTAATGACTATTTTTATGAACATAAACGTAGCTGTAGGCGTATGAAAAGAAACAGCTGTCGTTCTGTAATTGCTGCATAGGTACGAGTACCACCATGGGCAAAAGGCGTGAGTTTATGTGAGTTGAGATACTGCTAAAGTCAACTCGTTAAAGGGCAATAACACCTACCCTTTGACCTAACAACGACATTGATGTGACAGCTGAGTTCAAACTCAAACTCAAACTCAAAGCATTTATTTCAATTAGACCATTACAGGCACTTTTGAATGTCAAAACACAAAAAAATAAACTAAGCTACAGTCCCAGTCACAGGGCATAATAACTTGTGAAAGTACTGTAGTTGCCCATTCGAAAGCGTAGATCTCTATGGAGAAGAATGGGCAAGAAACTCCATGGACACTCTTTTAAATCATTATGTTGTTACAAAGTCTCGGTTACATCATAAAACTAGTTAAACTTAGAATTAATAATATTCACATGATAATAGATTAGCATTCACACCTGAACTCATTGCGTGTGATAAGTTGACAAGATGTGTGTTGTGTGGCAATCAGTTGCAGTCTGCTAACTTTGAAACTCATTAAAGTTATGAGACGTGTAAGTGGCGCCGCCTGGTGGCCACCGGGAGAGTTCAGTGTAGATAATAATTTGTGACCGAGGAATGTTAGCTAGTCTGATACCTCCATGCGCACATGCGTGGTGGTCGTACTTTTTACCCATATTTATGGAAAGTATTTGCGAATCTCTAGGGTATTTGATTTCAAGAGAAATCTGCTTCGACCGTTATTGAAAGTGTACGCCAGTTATATACCGTTCTGAAATTTATATTGTTTCTAGAAATTCAATCCTAGTTTTGTTTGATCTGTGATTCCACTCTAAATCTCTCTTTGTTATAACTGAGATAGCAAACACATTGTCCAGTTTAAAATGTTAAAGTATTTTCCTCACCAATGTGAGGAATGCAGCGTTTATTGAAACCACTATGATGTTTTCATATACATACTATATCGCTAAAGTGACATACCGACGCTGTAATAACTTCGTATTTCTCAGCTGGACTGGGATAAGATTCCAGACATTGATGCATTCCGGCGCGTTTCACGAACACCAACAGTTAAGAATACCAGCCGCTAATTAATTCGTCAGCTTTAATGAATAAACAATACGCCGTCAGATACAACCGTCTGCGGAATCCATTCATTTTCCACCATCGCCGCGTCGACGGAAAGGGTCGGACAAGTTTATTTTAAAACTTCAACAGGGCGTGAGCAATCTTTTTTTTTTAAATTTGTAAATCCTCTATGGATGTCCTCCGCCCTGGGGAGAGCGGAGGGGTCTCTCAGACTCGTACTGACTGAAACCACAACGGTGTTCCCTCGCACACTTGCGTCGGGGGGCAGCGGGAACTACTGTGACTCCCGGGGGGGAGTGAGGTGGACAAAACTACCCCCGTTACGTCATAGAGAGGCGCGCGTAGAACACTACGCGCCGCCGTCTCGGGTCTAGTGTGATGGGGGGCGACGGATGGATCCCCGAATCTGTCGCCCCTGGACCAGTTTGGGCGGGCTGGAAGAGGGCGTTGACCTATGCCGACGCAAAGTGCGACTGCTGCGAGATGGGTGGAAGCTCGTCATCGCCCTCTCCCTTTCCGCAGCTTCTTTCTGCGACATGTCGCAAGTCGCAGCATCAGTGGCGTCAGGAGGCCAAGGATCGGGGTGTCGCGAGGTCTTCGCATCCAGGTCCCACGGCGGAGATCCGGCCAGTACGCAAGCCGCCTTGTAGGAGATCGTGCTTTATACCCGTATGACCCTGACGGCCATCGCTCTCTGCGGTCTGCGCAAAACCGCGATAGTGCGGGCTGTCAGGTCGGTTGCCCATACCGGGGTCCCGTAAAGGGCCATCGATCGCACGATCCCTACGTATAATCGCCTACAGTCAATCCTCGGGCCCTCCAGATTGGGAAGAAGCGTTGACAGCGCGCCCGCCGCACCCATCAACCTTGGGCGCTAACCACTAAAGTGGGGCCCGCCAATTCATGGTTGACTCGACAGCGATTTGCCCCCCCTCCCCACCACAATGTGTGATCCCAACGGCGGCGCCCATCGAGGGCCATGAAAAGCAATGGCCTCTGACTTGTTGAGGGCAACCTCCAGGCCCAGGCGTCGTATGCGGCTCACCACCTGTGAGACCGCAGCCGTAGCCAGCAACGTTGCCTCCCTGTACGAGCTCCCCCGGGCCGTGACCAGCGTGTCGTCCGCATAACACGTCAGGTTCACACCCGGTAGGAGATCGCATCACAAAACTCAGTCGTATCCGATGTTCCACAGGGGCGGGCCCAGAACCGAGCCCTGCGGAACACCGTACGACATCTCGCGACGGCCTGCGCCGTCGCGTCCCGTGTAGGTGACACACCTTCCCGACAGATAAGCCCTCACGATTGTTCGGTGGTATCTGTCAGTGTCCGGTGTCTGCAACCGATCCGGTGCGCCGTGCTGTCCATCCGTGCCGGATTCACCGAACTTAACAGTAATGCGATTTGTATTGCGATACACTATCTGTACATTCTACTCTACATGCTTAAAAGTGAAAGTTCGCATCGTTCCACTGCTGTGTATAATCTCGTATCGAACAGCTATTAAAGTGAATGCCTTTTTATTAAAAAGAGATCGAATTGAATGAACATAATGTTATCAAAATCGATGGAATCACGTCGCCATTAAATATTCAGGATTTGTTCCTAACCTAACCCTATTCCTAACCTGAGCTGACTTGCGATATAGATGGGTAGGATAGGTTTTGCTCTCTCCTCTTTCTTAGAATAAAAAGGAGGTAGTCCACCTAGAGCACCCGTCCAAATGGCACCTAGCTTAGTCCACGAAGGGCACCTTTCAATATTTTTGGCTGGTGCTCTTCGTGGATTCAAATTTATTTTTAAGTTTTGTCCACGAAGGGCATCTATGACGAAGCCTAGTGCTGGGATGTAAATAGGTTTTCAGGACGTTATTAAATGAAAGATATCGATAAAAATAACTAGAACGTACTATCAGTAGTAACAGTAGTAGCTACTGCTGTACTATCACTGCTACTACTGGCGATTGCAAACAGAAAAAGAAAGAAAAACATAACAAATAGTGATAATAATAAAATATTAATTAAAAAAAGAAATAGTAAGAATAATAAGAAATAAAATCAAATCAACCAACATATTGAGAGTAATTCTATCATGTCTTCCTCTTAGAATGGATGTAGGAACGGGTCCCGTGGTACTAAGGAGCTACTCCTCAATGATATGGCAATTAGCCAACAGCACAGATAATATGCCAACAGGTTCGCCGTTCCCGAAGAGATCTTTCTAGATGTTGGATAGATTATAAGAAGGCCTATGATTCTGTGCCTCATACATGGCTCACGAGGGTGCTGGAGTTGTATAAAATAGATGCAACTCTGCGTACCTTCCTGATGTCTTGTATGGGGTGCTGGAAAACGGTTCTTCGCTATCCAGGATGTCGACCGATCCAGGGGAACAGCGAACCGATAAGGATTGAGCGTGGCATATTCCAGTGTGATAGTCTGAGTCCAATGTGGTTTTGTCTAGCCTTGAACCCTCTCAACACACTGCTGGAGGGTTCAGGTCTAGGCTATCGGTTGAGGAGAGGTGGTCAGGTTATATCTCACCTTCTTTACATGGATGATCTGAAACTCTTTGTCCCCAAAAATTTGCAACTGATGAAGCTACTGAAGGGTACAGAAACATTCAGTAGTGCCATCAGAATGGCATTTGGTGTGGACAAATGTGCAGTCATGCATGTGAAGCGAGGGGAGATTATGGAATCCGTGGGAACTCAACTCTCGGATTCTATACACTTTAGATCCCTCTCCTCAATAGAAACCTACAAGGGTATGTCGGAAGCATTAGGCGTCAATATCGCCGACATGAAACAATCGTTGAAGGGACGCTTTTTTAGCCGCCTGAATAAGGTGCTAAGCAGTCTTTTGTCAGGCGGAAATAAGGTGCGCGCCTTCAACGGTTGGGTCATGCCGGTTTTGATGTATTCTTTCGGCATACTGAAATGGACTCAGACGGAACTTGATGCCTTGGATAGGAGGGTCCGCACATTGCTGACCGCAAATCGGATGCATCATCCACGGTCGTCGGTGATGAGACTGTATATCCCGCGGAAGTGCGGGGGTCGTGGCTTCTTAAATGCCAAGACCCTGCACAACAGTGAGGTATGCAGTCTCAGAGAATACTTTCTAGAAGCCGACGTGGGGATGCACCGAGATGTGGTCGCAGTAGACAAGGGCCTTACCCCGCTCTCCCTGGCTAACGAGAACTGGCGCCAACCTATAGTATTAGACACTAATGACCGCAGGGAGGTATGGCAGAGCAAGGAGCTTCACGGACGTTTTTGCTGGGCCCTACATGGGCCCGATGTAGACTTCTCAGCGTCCGCATCCTGGCTGCGTTTCGGTAACCTCTTCGGGGAAACCGAAGGTTTTGTCTGTGCAATAATGGACGAAGTTATGATGACGAATAACTGTCGGAAATACATTGCGAAGGATGGCACGGTTGACATATGTCGGGCATGCCACTGTGACTGTCTGTCACGTTCTCTTAATTATTAAGCAAATATTCATATTTATTTCAACATCACACCTTATCGGGACACTTACGAACACATTTGGCTTGACGGCCTGACAAGTTACCGTAATTATTAACAAAAGGTCCCTTTCCTTCTTAGAATTGAAAAAAACAATATTGGAGCGCATAAATTCTTTATTTAATGGGAAGCGAGTTAGGGATGAATGCCGGTTGACAGGTCAAAACTAATATTTCAACAAATTCCTAAGAAACGATAAAAAATATTCGGTTTGTAAGTGCATTCTTCAATATTAGTGCACATCTGGGTGCCACGTTATGGGCTGGACCGAAGTGAACCTTTAAAACAATGGCAAAAAAGGGCGTTAGGCGAGTGTGGTATTTTTAGAGTGTTTGGAAGGAAAGAAAGGGACTCGAGGCAGTCGGTCTTACAGCGCCATAGGGTTCAGACGAGATAAGATAATGAAATTAAGTTAGGAGATTCGATGGATAGCGAGAGGCCATGTCCATGTGGGTTATCGCAGTGGTGCGATGGTGATTGAATAAGTTAAATATAGTTGGGTTAAAAGCCTTGTTTATACAAATCTAGTATGTGTGTGTGTTTGGTGGTGAGCGGCTGGGTGAGTCCTTTATTACAATAATTATCCTAGGCTGATGGTTTTATCAAAGTTCTTAAAACTAATCAGACAGAAACGTGTTGCTGGGGAGTTTGTTGCGCCACTTCTTCTCCCCAGCTTCAACACTAGGAAGTGGTGAAGGGTGGGCGCTTTTGGGGCTGTCTATAGGGTTTCAATAGAGTTGATCTCCAACTCTATTGAAAATGATTCTTGAGTTCTGATTATCAACTCTAATATCTGGTAATTCTTGAATTATGTATTCATTAGCTCTAACTAACAATCCAGCCATTGCTTTTTGAGTTTTGATTCTCTACCTTATTATGACCAACCATATAGTGATTCTAGAATAATATATCCTGTATCTTTTACAAATGATTCGGTCAGGCTGACATGAACACATGTCTTGCATATGCGATAGTTGTACGAAAAGTGCACTTTCCATGGGGAGGGATTGGAATGGTTTGATACCACATCTATTTTATAACCAGTCTAAGGACTGTTAGGGACCATGTCTATTGATTAGCATGATGATTGACTTTCTGCCGCTGAAAAGCCGCCTTGTCACGTACACCAGTTCGAAAGAGCTGCTAGGGACAGTGTTCACTAGGAGCATGATGTCGACGCATTGCCGCTGAAAAGCCGCTTACGTCACTTATGGAAGTGTAGCTTTGAGTGCTCCAGATGTATATGCAAGGTATCGTGTGAGTCACGATTGGCCTATTACCTATTACGTTAGCGTAAGGGTTACTTACGAGAACTATATTGGTTGCAATATAAATATACTTGGCTTCCCCAGTTATGTTTTACACTTTTGAAACCACTTTCAATATATTTCAATAACTATGAATTCCCTAGTCTGATTTACTATATCTTTCAATCCTTTCCTCGTTCTTATGATGATACGAGTCATTGGACTTCTTCATGTTAAGGGATTCATTTCATATGCCGGTGGAGAGACATCCAGTTTGGGACGAACCTCACAGGGGCGCGCGGATGGCGGGGCGCGTCCCTTTCCCCATCGGAGAAACCGACTTTCATACTAATATTACCATGAATTAGGAAAAACGAAAATTTTATCAGCCTAGGGTAATTTAGGAACAGTCACACCACCGTCCGGGAGAATCGATCCGACACATTATTTCTGGGTGTTCTCGTCTGGCTAACGGAGAGTACTTGCACAGACACAACCTCGTTTCTAGGATTATCCACCAGCAACTTGCTTTGAAGTAGAACCTTGTGGAATCAGAAGTGCCATACTATAAGTATACGCCCGACCCAGTTCTCGATGATGGTAATATAACGTTGTATTGGGATCGACCTATCGTCACTGACAGGACTATTGTTGCTAATAAGCCTGACATTGTGGTGATAGATTCATTGGAGCGTCGCGTAATGATTGTTGATATAACGGTCCCGCACGACGAGAACCTCGTGAAAGCAGAGAAAGATAAGCAATTCAATGATCTAGATCTTGCTCGCGAGGTGGTCGACATGTGGGACGAGAGTACAGCAGTTATTGTGCCGATAGTCGTTTCGGCCAATGGTTTAATAGCCAAGAGCCTCGACCAACATCTGAGGAGGTTCTCGCTTGGCGGCTGGATCAAGGTCTTGATTCAGAAAGCAGTACTTCTGGATACGGCTCGTATTGTTAGGAGGTTCCTCTCTCAAGAGCCCTGACCACCGGTAGCTCGGACCCTGATCTCGGTACCGGTGGGCTACTATTTTTTTATATTTTTTAATGTTTTTAAAATATTTAAAAATGTAAAACAATAAGAAGAAAAAATGAATAAAGGAATAAGAAATAAAAATAACCTAGAAAAAACTACTAGGTTAGCATAAGTTTAAGGTGGTATGTATATTAATAGTTCTGGGTAGGTAAGTGGATGTGTGTTGATCCTATGATTGAATTGCCTTCTTTAATAATATTTATAACTTGTACTTTTTATGAGGTAACTTATCAATTTACTTTTGAGTGACTTTAAGGTGTAAGCGAAAGGGTAGCCCGCGAAATTCATATTTTCTTCCTTTTTTTGCAATTTCCAGGTCAGTGACAGGCTGTATGTTGAACAAAATATGATTGAATAAGTATTAATTTTTAAGATTATAACTAAAATACTTAATTCTGATATCAAAATTCAGGAAAGAAAAGGACTGGTATGATATTTAAGTTTCTACTTTCTACAAATAATAAACGTTCAAGTGATTTTTTATCGATATTTTTCATTTCATCCTGAAAAACAAAAACTTCCCAGCTCTAGGCTGCTAAGTCATAGGTACCCTTCGTGGACTAGGCTAGGTGCCATTCGGACGGGTGCTCTAGATGGACTACCTCCTTTTTATTCTAAGAAAGAGGAGAGAGGAAAATCTATCTATGTATATCGCAAGTCAGCTCAGGTTAGGAATAGGGTTAAATTAGGAACAAATTTTACACCTTTTTTTTCATGTTCCTAACCTAACCCGCGACCGGGTTAGGATTTTGGGTCAGGTTAAGAATAATCCGATATCAAGGGGTCGCGTTGTGGTGCTTGCGAACAAAAGAACAACGTAATAGGCTTTTTATTTTATGGTAATTTCCTAGACCGCTACGGGACAAGTATTAGCAAGAGCAATTGTCATGCATGTGGTTTTGGGTTCGAGGCACAGTTTCAGTATTCTGTCAGTGGATTTAACTATGATTTAAGTTTTTGTAGGAACTCATATTTGGAAATATGGCTGACATTCGGCAATGGACCCATGTCTGTAACTTATATGTATTAAATACCATATTAAAAGATAACCTGTAACTAGCAGCCTGGCTCGTAAAAGTATCCTATGTCCTAACAACTTGTGGTCTACTTGTGTGCTATATTTCATCGAAATCCGTTCTGTCATTAAGGCGGAAAAAGGTAACAAACAACCAGACAGAGAGTTACTTTCGGAATAAAATCGTAGGGATTAGCAATATTTACGAATATACAACATCTGTACCATCCGGCTTCTGTTCAATATCGGTAGATACCAACTTGTATACATACTCTCTGTACCAGTCGGTGTGCGGTGAGCATATGTCTCATGATACCCTCACTTACCGACACACGGTTAGTCCTGGCGACCTGAACTTGTTTGCAGATTGCTCAGGGCCGGATTATTAAGTCTCCTTGGAGGATACGCAGAACTTAGCCGAAACACGCAAGTATTACCCGATGAAGAAACTAGATTTATCTTGTAGTGTTTTTGTCTAAGTTGATGGATGAGCCTGTGTTGTTTTTGGGCAATGGACGGTTATTAGATCAAGCTCAATACTTATATCCCAGAGAAGTAAACTTTATTCCATCTGACCGAAAAACTATTACAACTAGTATCAGGAAGAAATACTTAGAATTAATCTTCTAAGGCTCCGTTCACGGCCTCGAGCAATTCTACTTGCAACGCGACAAGCGCAGGAGCGCGAAGCGTGAAGTCGCTGTGACTCGTGGCACTAAGCAATTTTTTCATTTGTTTTGTCCGCGAGACGCGTGTGACTAGAGCGCGGGCAAGACGTATGGGCCTCGTAAGATACACTATTGGCGCCTTGTTACGAAGTCATGATCAGTGCAGTCGTTTGTCCGGCGATATGCAAATTGGAGTGAACATGTTGTATGTAGGGTTAAATGTACAGGGCACCAAAAAGGTGCGTTGTGAAAGTAAGCGAGGCTTGTTCACCTAGCGGTGTAGCCGGACCGACATGCGACAGCGGCGGCGGCGCACGGTCAGTGAGAGCACGACTCGGACCTCGGCCCGAGACTAGCGAGTGTCATCACATGGATCGTGGTGTAAAGGTTGCCTACCTAATGAGAAGGATGGATTCATTTACTTTTATTTTGATCTTATCATGATGAGTAAAAGTGTTTTATAAGATTTAGGTACAACTAATTTAACCTAACCTATTGTTATCATAATTTAATTTCACTTCATGGTATTAGCGGATGCAAGTGCTTCCCATAAACGTTACAGTTTTTATAGAACAGGACGGATTTTTATTCTGACCCAGCCAGCCTATCCATCCCATCTTGATAGACGGGTGGCTAGCTGGGTCAGAAGCCAGTACTTGGAATGTTATACAATCAAGAGTTTTATGTTGGCTCTACATCCATATCCTAAATACAAAACACCGAAGACGTCCGACAGAACTTTGATTTTAATTCCACATCAGAAGGACGCACAGTTTTATTCAAATTCACCCGTCCTCAGAGACAGGCGGCGTGCGGGTGCCGCTGGTAACCACAGAATAGATACACTCACAGAAGACCCACTTTACATCGAATAAGACTTTATTGGTAAATGAAACGCCTGCGAAAATTGCTAGTCTTCCGAAAACTTTCCGATTTTTCCAAGACTCACAAAAATCAAAATTGTGGTTTATAATCATTAAATAAACTACAATTTTGAATGAATACCAATTAGTAGTAATTTAAAAAAAGTGGACATCTTGTTTTTTACGACTGAAATGAAACGCACAGTCACGACAAACTACTAATTGTTTGATCACTTGACATCGTTAGGAATGGATCTTCTGCTTCACGCGCGCGGCTCTCACTTGGCCGATCGGCTTATCGTCAGTTCTATTACCTTTGTCAAGTTTGTTCAACTTTTCTTCACATCACTATTGAAAATAGAAAACTATATTGTTTGTTTTGTGGGTCGCAAATTTAAAACAGAAGTCAAAGACATACACGGATCTTTGCAGGTGGCGTTCTGTTACTGCCTACACCCATGGGATAAAGGCGTCAGTAGTATGAATGTAAGTATTGTAAGCACATGTTTAAAACATATCAAAAGCTGCGCGAGGCACAAACATTCTGCACCACTTTATCCGCACGTTATGAAAAATAAAGAATCTCGTGAGCTATGCAGCCAAAGCAATAAAAGCGTGACTCGCGAGTCAACACTGTACAGCCGGACATAACACAATCAAACGTTCCTCTCTGCTCGCTGTCGGCTCCCCGCGGACGAGTGCGATGCTCACCGCGCAGTGCTGAGCACACACGTCGGGAAGCGCGACACTCTCCCGTGAATACTAACGCGGCTAGATGAGCAGACATCAGCGCGTGTGTGCCGTGAGGATGTTTGCTCTCAGCCGCTTGTTATTCACGCCGGAGACCACGCCACTTGATAAAGCACTCTATGTATAGTCTCCAACGTTTGCTGTGTGTATGTGTAACTCTGATTTTCTTTTCCTTAACATTGTTCAAAAGATAAAATATAACTTGGACTGTACGGGAAATTGTTTACAAACCATTTCGTGTTTCTACAATGACGTTCAACTGAATACAAATAAGTTCTTCGGTAGCTCATGTCAATCCAATTCTTTTTTGACTTTTCCACCATAGTTATCGCCGATAGAATGTCACTGCCTAGGTGTAGACTCTCAGCTCGAGGGAGACGTTGTGTTCAAGTATCCCGCCAAGTGAGATCATTGACATTATCCAGTTTTGATCGGTTATGTTACATTTTATAAATAAAACCTTTGTTCCATAGATAAACAATAAAATAGATCTGTCAATACGAAACAATAGCAAATTATGTTGGGAAATATTTAGTTTTTCCACGTTCTGTATTTACCGTCGCAAAATATGTTATAAAGTAAATAGTAAACAATAGTGATCCCTGTTGCGAAGCTTACGGTGACGGTTCGGTAAAATATGTGGAATATAACACTGTTCGTATCAAATGGGAATTGTTATTGTTGTAACCATTGCATATTACATACTATTGCATATTTTTGAAGATGTTGCATGTTTGAGCTGGAACCATATAATATATAAGAACATTTAGGTATAACGTCTAAAATAATTGTTCCAATAAGATTATGTCATGGTGTCCTCGCAAAAAATAGGTTTTATTATTTTTGGTCATCGTAAGAGTTGAGAATAGCTAATTTAAAAAGGAAGGTGAAACTACCCCACAACCTAACTTCTACGAGAAATAAATAATAGTGGTGTAAGCCACGAACCTCTGCCGTTACCTCTGACATAAAAAGCTTCCGAGTGACACAATGACAAGTTTGACATAACATTACAGGTGACAAGTATTGATAGGTTAGAAAGTTTCTCGGATATTTCACGTGTAGCTACCGCGCTACCTGACAGCGTGACAAGGCTCACAACTGAAACTATACGGGGAATAAATACAAACACACACACAGTCCGGATACACAAGACATTATTTAATAATACTCTTTTGATAGTTACGACAAGAACAAGGAAAAAGTATGGATGGCAGTATGACAGCGATCTGGATTCTACTCTCTCTCTGACTGACCGATCTGACTCTTTGATTCGTTGAAGTGCCAAGGTGATCAGAATCTTACCATCTGTGGGTGTATCAATAGTATGTTATAAATGTGTTATAAAAGTAAATCAATTGTTCTTCTATAAAAATGGAAATTTCCGTATAATTCCTAACCTGACCCGAAAACCTAACCCAGTCGCGGGTTAGGTTAGGAATTTGAAAATAATGTAAAATTTATTCCTAACCTAACTCTATTCCTAACCTAGCCCGAAACATCATTCCTAATCTAACCCGAATTGCGATATACGTGGTGGAAGGGACACCGACGCGAAAACGGAAACCACCATAGAAATTTCTCGTCGGTATTAAAAAAAAAAACAGCTCTCCTCTACAAAAGTGCAATACCTACACGGTCAAAATGTATGGAACGGCTGTTTTTTTTAATAACGTAAATTTCTGTGTAGTGGCGGGGGTTCAGAATGATGTACTAAGTATGTGGTTTCCGTTTTCTCTCAGTTTACGTTGTTAATGTTCGATCTTATAACATTTACGATGACTACCGAGCTCCCGCGACAAATGTTCTTCATTGTGATTGCCTCGAGAACATAATTCTCGAGAATTATTACATCTCTACGATTTTCTCCTACTGTATTAATTGTAATGTTAAGTTTGTTACAAATATAGTATTGTTCAATAAATACTACTTTGTAATAACCTTAGCCGCTGCCCGTAAACACTATGAGTTCCAAACAACTAATAGTCAACGAATTGCTGGCGTTCCTCGTCCATGCTATTGAGTACATTGACGAGGTGAGCATCCTGCAGATATGCCGGTTCAATTTCAAGGAGGACGACATCAGTAGTGGTAAACTGTTACTGTTCCAGTCCCTTGCCAACTGGACCAGATGCCGTCTAGCCGCAGAGATGGGACAGAGAAGAGCATTCAAGATATCATTGATATGTTGAAAAAGACGGACCCGGACGACGTGCCAGATTTCGTGGCGAGGGAGCTGACTAAATTGCCCCCGTCACGTTCGATCACGTCAACATTACACGGCTGCTCAAGGACATCACTACCTTGAAAGCGGAGATGATCAAGATGGAGGTTTCAGAAAAATCAAATGCTAAACTACGAGCAGAAATAGCTTTATTGCGCATCTCTTTCATAAATTCAAATGTCACGTCCTAGGCAGTTATTTTTTTTTTCTTGGAATGCTAGTAATTTCGACGAAGAAATTAATTATCTGCCATAATATTGTAGATAACTCATACACCAGTGTGCCCCGGTAAACTGTTTACTTTTCTGAATTAAATATTTTGCTTTAACCTAGCAACAATGTGAACTGATAACGTTTATCTAATACAGCACATCTGTCACGTACATCAGTAAAACGTAAAACTGTGAGCTTTGGCGGTAACGTTTTACGACAGTAACGTAACGGTACCGTGATGTGTGAGCTATGAAATAAATCTATTTTACAGTGTTGTGCATCGCACGTGGTCCGAATACTTCGACCTGCGGTCGTTATTACATAGAGCGAGGTAGTTAACGTTACGTAGAGATGTGTTAAGAGCACTCCAAATAGATTGATTTTTATTTGAACAAAGTTCGACTGATGGGTGAGAGTAGAGTGAAATACGACAAGTATGCTTTCAATTTCGAAGAGCCGTACTTTTTAGAACGCTCATTCAGATTTTTTTTTACATTAAAGTAGTCTATTAACTCTTGCTTAAACATCTTTGTTTTTCAAAACACGGAAAGTTCGAGGCAAGGTGAGTAAACAAGGAATGTTCTGAAACAAGTCGCGGTATTACATTACAACCTCGAAACATTAAGATGATCTTATAAGTTAACCTTTGCTCCTCACCCAACAGCCCCGCATACTTACTACTTGGCAAAATGTTCATAGCCTTGTAAATTGAGTGGCACATGACAAACTAAATTACTACCTCGCCAGAGTGGGGTAACCAGCCGCATTGTCCGCCCCTCCCCCGTCCCTCCCCCCGCACCCCGAACCGCCTCGCACCGGACACCACACCGCTTTCATTTAGTTTACATGCCTGTAATTCCTGGCTTCATAAAGGTCTAACTATTTGCATGACATTCCCGCCAGTGATTACGTGCCCTGAGAGGCTCGACACAATAAAGGTTGACGAAGTATGCGTGACGCCATTAATAGAGGTTAACTGGGTGTTAGCGTCGCCGTCGCTTGGACCCGCGCAGTCCTCGCTCAAGTGCGACGAGTGACCCTGGTGATAATGGAGGAGACGAGTTTGATTCAGATAATGTTGATTTGATGTGTGATTTTCTATGTATGTATATTGACAACGACTCTGTTTATTTTGTTACAGATAGTAGTTTTCAATACTAATACTATTTCCAAGATCAAAGGTGTGACAATGTTTAGTCGTCCTCGTTTCCATCATTCAATAACAAAAATAATGAACTCACCTAATTGTATTTACATTTAGTTGTGAAAGTTTCACATTAGTGAGAAATCTCGACGAAGTGAGAGCCTCGCCACACTGCGCATTCGATTTTAAATCTCAACTTAACAAAAGCGCAGATAATGTTGTATCGGGCGGTCGCGGTAAGTGCTGTATTTATATTCAGGCGCACGCTGACGGCCCGTAGCCACCCCGCACGCGCCACGCAGCCGCACCGCCGCCACCACGCCCGCGGCAACACAACGCCGGAGCGACTCGTCGTTATTTACATAATATATATATAGAATACTGTTGCCACAAACGTCACTCAGTTAAATGGTTTCGGTCTAGAAATAAGTTTTAAAGAACATAAAGTTGTGCTCGTTCACTTGTGAAATTTAAATTAACTCGCTATTATTGCGGAGGCGACTATTTACTTTGTATATCTATGACATTAGACCTTAATTCGGTTGGAAATAACTACATATTGAACCCAATCGGGAAAGTTTGAGCCGAAACATACACAACGAGTCTAACTCTTAAAAGATTACAAGTTGTGAATTGATATGTCCGCGGCGCTGACGGAGCTCGTCAACTGATAAGAGAAGGCTCGGCCGATAGGACTCGCTCCGCTGATCCGACGCGATCCGACACGATCCCAGGCGTTACGCTCACCCTTTGCATATCTACAATCAGTAAAACACTTTCAATTTATCCGCGCAGTTTGTACCGCGCTCTGTTACGGTCACAGCGATCGTAGCGCGCGATATCAAGTATTCCGACATTTCTGGACACACAAAAGTGTCATATTTGCCTAAATTATCTTGTGATAAGAACTTCTTTACTAGAAATTGAAGTAATTGTACTACGACGCAACTTGGTTTCGTGACAAGGGCTTCACGAACTGAAATCTGCTGAAAATAAAATTTTATTATTATTTTAAGTAAGCCTCACAGACATGGTAATTACTCCGACCAATAAGGCGTTAAATATAATATGTACATTAGAATGAATTGGTTGGTAGCCAATTCTAAAGCGCGATCCATCCTTTTTTTAATATATAAACTAACTAGTAACTTACTGTTGAGCTCGGTTAGTAACAGTGAAAAAGCACTATTCTTCGCAGAAATAGACAATGTGTTTATTACAGACAATGTGTGCATTAGAGCTTTGGCTGTTTTTGTATTTTGTATGGCAAGTCTCTGAGCTTGATATAATTGATCATCTTTTCTTTTGAAATCACGTAAAAAGTAAGGATTGTCTATAATTAAACCACGAACACGAAGACAATTAATATCCTTATTAGATTCTATTTTAGACCCACTTCAAGTATCTACGTGACATTAAAATTTTGGCTCAAGTCTAAATTACCATCGTTTCCCGTTCCTACACAAAATCTTCTAATTTTTGTTTAAATAACATCTGTATTTTTTGGTCCAAATGAGAGTTTATTTTACTTTTATTAAAAATATCCGCAAATTGTCACTCAGAAACCTCTTAAGGAAAATTGCGAGCTTGAGGTTTTGTGTCTCAATGAGAAAAAACCCGAAACAAAGGGTAGTAGCCGCGGGGGTGTGCGGGACGTGCGGGCGGGGGTAGGGGGCAGCGTGCTACGAGGTAATCGACTTACTTCCGCTTCCGTTATGCCCGTCTGATGGCTGCCGTATTAGAGGGTTACTTTTGAACCGACCGAGCTGATGTCTTCATACTTCGCTTTGTGTTGCTTTTCTTTGTAATCTGTTTGTTTAACTTGTCATGTATGTCCCGTTACGAGTCATTGGGATCCATTTAAAGAAGCGGTCGATTACCCTCTTCAATTGTGTGTTTTAACATTATTGTCACACATTAAATATTTACGTGATGTTTATATAGGCTATAGGTAGCAAAAATAATGAGTTTACTTATTATCTAATATAAACATTTATAAGCAAACTTAAATAACATGAAATAAATAGAAGCTATGAATTGAAACATCCCGCCTGACCTCAGTAAACAGTGTCGATGTATCGAGACGAATGTTTGCGGAGCTCATTGCGCATGCAAAATGTTCTGTAAACACATCACTGAATAGTTTACAGCCTCGTTTGCATGTTACACGCGCTAAGATGGCCGCTTCCAAGCTATGACTCTGTTACGTCTTGGCTACGCCGCTACGCCGTAGTACCACTACGCCGTAGCACCGCTACGATGGTGTTATGTTGTATTTATGAGTGAGCAATTAATCCGGAGGTCGTAAAGTAGGTAAATGCTGTCCTCTGGATGGCAGATGTCCTGTAATCTACTAGGATGGTCATTTTACAGTTATGGGATGGGGTCAAAATTGTTTGCTTTGTTCTTGGAGTTCCTTGAATGTGGGTTTCGTAAAAGTGTATTTTGATACAAGTGGGGAAACTTTGTCATTGCGCAGCCGAGGCAAAATTCACCGTCGAGAACTGCACTGACAAATGCACACGTGAATCAAACGACGTCTTTCTATACACTAACGAAGAAATGAAATAAAAGAACCAAAAGTATTTTTCTCATAACGTACATACATATCACGCCTGTAATCCCCAAAGTAATTAGGGAGCGAGTATATTTTCTCATTAATCCTTATGAAAAGCATATCATTTTATAAATAATATTGTTTATTTATTTTACTCTGTTGATATCTTTATGGCCTCAAAAACATGCGCCTCATTACTGGAATAAGAAAAAAACAATCACCACAACACAATCTCTCGAATTCATCATAATGGTGAACGATCTACCGGTGGTCGTCAGACATGGCTCTTGTTCACTATTTGCAGATGACTTCAAGCTGTTGCTCGAGATAAGGAGTGAATCTAATTGCGAACGGTTACTGGAGGACATAGATAGGATAGTGGAGTGGAGTCATAAGAACAAGCTCTACTTCAACGTATCGAAGTGCTCGGTGATGAGTTTCACGCGTGCGCGAGTATGTGGTGGACGCAGCACCAACGCAACGAGTCGCAGAGGTACGTGATTTAGGGGTCTCTGTAACTCCTGAACTGCTGTTTCGTGATCATATAACTAACATCTGCAAAAGGGCGTTCAGGAATCTAGGTTTTGTGCTGAGGCAGACGCAACACTTCACCAATATTGCAACAGTCAGAGTCCTGTATGACGCACTAGTCAGGAGTCATCTGAGGCTAAGTACTCGGTAATGTTAGAGCGCGTTCTGAACAAGTTTACGCGCTACTTGTACAAAAAACTTTATGGGGTATATCCGTTTTACCCATTGATGTGCCCCACTCTATTTGGAGTGCTGCAGCGCTTGAATTTGTGTGTACCTGACCGCTATGTGTGGAGGCGGCGGCGTCCGCTACTGCTGGCCCTGCCAACAGCTAGGACCAACTTACTTGCTAAGACACCTCTTACTCGAGCAATCCGCGAACTTCATTTGAAAATTGATATATATATATATATATATATATATATATATATGTATATGTCATTGGAGTGAATTCTCAAAGATTCTGTTGTTTATTTTATGTTATATACGAGTAGTGTGTAGGTAGAACATTCACGTATATCTATGTTACCTTGTATAAGTTTTTTGTAACATTTTATTTTAATTTTAATGTATTGTGTTCCTAAAGTAATATTTTTATTTTTTATAATTAATAATGTATGTCTAGATGTAGATTTCAACAAAAGCCGCACTATCGCACTAGGTTTAAGTGTTACCTGTAATGATAGTTGTAAGGGAGATTTTGAATAAAAAATAAATAAATAAACAATTTCTAATAAAAAAAATTCGATACACTTTCTTCTCTCAAAATTTTATCTGTAGTGCCAACAGTCTCGTAGTAAAATGGCTGTGACATACGGATGGACAGACAGACAGACAGGACGAATCTATAAGGGTTCCGTTTTGCCATTCGGCAGCGGAACCGTAAAAACCACAATATTTGTCGAAACTAAATATGTATTTGTCTCAACTTAGTCGATATACTAATCTAATAGAAACGTTTATCTTAACAATTTCTCGGCACTTTTTAATCGCGAGTAAAGAAGATGCTTTTCAGTGCAGAACGCGATTACTTCACTACAGTAATGCGCTTCTGGAGAGTCAATAACCTCATAATGAAAAAGGTATCTCTGAAGATGTCAGAAACCCTTTGTGAACGTTCTAACTGCTTCAGTAGTAAGTCGTGAGGGTCCACCCTGAGGTGAGCGGGGAGGGGAGGACAGCATGCAATGTGTTAGGAATTAGTCATAAATCTAGGACGTACTAGGTGTTCCCAATTTATTAGTTACCAACTAACACAGTGTTGTAAAGAGTGATTAATTTAAGTGCCCTAGAACTATTGAGTGATGTAATTTCAAACATATTTTAATTAATTACAATTTGGTGTCCTAACCGAAATAGATTAATTCGTTATTATTTGTGGCAGTTGGATTAGTGCTGTAAAGCGGAAATGAATGCTAACAGCAGCTAAAAGGTAAATCCAAATAAAGCCAAAAGGATTAAAATCAATGCAAATGGAAATAATGTCATAATTCGGACAGAACTCCTTTGGTTATGAGTCTAAAAAATAAAAAAAATAAACAACAACAATTTACTAAACTGGGCGCAAATCAAATGGAAAGGCTCACGTTCAATTATTGCGCATTTGACAAAAAAGTTTCGGATACAGCCTCAGTACAAAGCAGTATATAATGACGCAGTTCTAATCTTGATGCGGGCAGTCTGTTCATCCCAAAAACGCCGTTGCCCCTCGGTCCAATCCTGGCGTCGTATCATTACGTCGCACTACGCGTCATGTTTCAGCTCGAATCCTGAAGCTTCAGCAATAAATTAAATGAGAGGCTCGCAATTGTCATGCAAATAGTAGGCGATACAACGAGGGGTGGGGGGGAGCTGGGTGGCGGGCACAATAGTAGGGTTCTTTCACTCCTGGTCCAGGGATATACTGTTTTTACCCGACTACGGAAAAGCTAAAAGGACCAGTTATGATTTAAGCTATTTAAGTATGTTTGAAACATTTTTAAGTTCTGCTGACACTACTGAGCCGATTTTGATGAATAAGATGTCAATTTGTTATTATGGTCCAAAAGACGTAGGCTATAATTTATGCGATATTTTGCAGGCTTTTTTTTTGGTGTTCCTACCGGAGTCACACATACCTGTTAATACAACTGATACATTCAGTAATATATAATGTAAACATAATGTGATTCCGGTAATAAGAAAAAAAACCTACGATGTATTGTTTATAAACGGTTAGTTGCCGTTTTATCGTAGTGGGGTTTCAGTTTACATCTAATTATAATAAGTATATTCTAATTCCATTCAGAACCCCACTAGGAGTAGTTTTCTTGAAGACCATAGGATTTTGACTTTTACGAGAATGTTGAGTTTTTAAATGTAGCAACATTAAAATACCACTTGAAATGTTTTACCGTTTACCTACATTTAGCAAATGTATGAGTAAAATCCCCTGGTGCCAAACAATTCTGAGACAATATTAACAGAAACGGTGCGAAAGCAGTGCGAGATTCATTAAACTATAATGAACTAGTGTCGGAACAATCCCGGAATGTCGCGGGATAGCACGTTGCCGGATTGAAGCGACGCAAGTCACTTGCAGGAACGACCCCGCCTGGCGCTGAGCGTAGCGACCGCAACACGCTTGATTGCAACTCGTAGCGTCTGTGCTACACCGTAGTGTCTCCGCTACGTCGTAGCCACTACGAAAGTCGTGACGTAATGAAATTGATGTAGCCTTTTGAAACAGATTGAAATGCTTAGCTTTGTCTTGTGGAGTACTGTTGCATACGTCTGTGTCCTTGTTTGTTACGCGGTATTCAAGTAAGTTCTTGCTCGGGTGATTCTGCAGTGGAAACGTTATATTGAAACATTGGGTATTTTTTTCAGTTAAAGTAAATTCTGATAGCAGTCATGATTATTTTAGTGCCTGGTTAATTGATGGCTCCTTCAAACAAAAGCATTAGTAATTACAGCATTATAAATTAAACAAAAGACAGCCGAATTTAGACAAGGGCAGAGTGGAAATTAGTACGTAAAAGATAAAAGTTAATAGTCCATTAGTTAAACGAAACATGTTGTAATCGTCTTCGATATAATTACGAGAAGACTTATTTATTATTCGACTTTTCATTAAGTTTAAGAATACGTTGAAACATTAATTATGTTTCAAAGAGATAGATGCGATACGATTACATACAATTTGTTCTTTGTAAATTTAATAAAAGTTAACTTCAATTTGTTTTGTTTTGTTAATCACACATGGAACAGTTAATAATTGTTTTATTTTTCAGAGAAATAAAGCCAAAAACAATACATTTGTATTGAATTACTACTTGATAGTTTTGGTTCAATGATAATAGAAAACGTTTGTCTATGAATAAGTTGGCAGTGATGGCCCGTCATGTCCCCAAGCCAAGCAGGCAGTCCGGCACTTCGCTTAGCGTAAAATATTACATCATCAATGCTCTCAAAATGGTGAAGTCACAATCGTCTACAAATATACGTAGATGTGACAGCAACCAAACCGAGCCACATTGAGCCAGCGTGGTGGATGGTGGCCCACTCCCTCACGCAGACCAGCCGTGGGAACGGTATTTGCCGTTTATGCTTTACGAAAAAGTTGAAGGATTATGCTTTACGAAGAAGTTGAGTAATTTTTTGTGTTGGTGTACCACCACACAAAATTACTGTTATAGTGAGACCTCAAGACGAGCATTATTCTTCTCACGTGCTATTAACCCTGGGAGGTGAATGTTGATGCTGCACTTATTTGCAAAGTGAAGTATTGAACCTCCGCGCTGCACACACAACAGCAAGTACTCGTCGAACAGAGTACATACAGTACAGATGGTTGGTAAACGGGAACATTCATCTTGTTTTGTTAACGTTGGCTTTAATCAACGTGGAGCTGATGCACAAAGCTGAGATAATAGTTCACGTCCATAATACGTAAGCTCTCGGTTGAGCTACATGATTAGATACCGCCCAATGCGTGCACTGACTTGACAGGTCCACCCAAATCGGTGTATTTAGTTTAAAAGACCATCTCATACACTAATCTGAATGTTCTTTAAATTAATTGACCAAGATAAGTCTATATTTAAAAGACTGTGAATTGTGAGGGTGTTTCACAGGAAATCCGGATACAATATACTGACCCATCTTTCGAACATAACTTATTTTAATTATCAGCAAAAGTTATTATTACAACCAATTTCGACAAATAAATATCATGTGTCAATAATTTTCTGTTCCTACAGAGGCGAACAGAGGTGTGTGGAGGTTGTATTGGTTTGTTGAAAGAGAGAATGAATCTACTGTCTTTACGACAATACTTTACACTACTTCACTAAAAATTTATCTCTGCCCTTACATTTATGACATCTCGGCGAGGTCCCAAGCCGCCGGATAAAAGAGCTTTAAAGTACGGTGCGCACCGCGGGGGCACCACGGCGGGGGGGCGGCGGCGCGGCGGCGGGGTCAATGGCTGTCGCTCAGCTCCTCCTTTCCCGGCGCACGCACTATCTAACCACAGGCTTTTAAGATTGCCTACATAGTGTAGAAAATACAGTAATCACTTTGTGTAAAATACTGAGATATTTATAAGGAACTTGTGATTACAAAAGAAAACGATCACACGAATGGTTCTACTTGTAAATAATTTAGTGTGAAAAAGTAATTAGAGGACTACTTAAATAGGACGCATTAAATGATTTTTATACACAAACACGCATCGTTTGTGACCGACTAGTTTTGAATTAAGGAATTTGCTCCCTACATCGGACTACACGGAGCGTCAACAATTGTCGACGAACATATTTAGCCGGAGCCGATATGCTACGTGCGTGGCACGCGACGGTGTTGGTCGGTGACGGAACGGTCATAGTTTCATACTTTTCAATACAAATAATAGAGGGTGCTTATAAGTTTTGCATAGATTTTTCATTTAGAATTTTTGCATCAAAACTGAGTTTTAACAAATGATTACTGTAATGATAACCGAGCGTCACAAGTCGTCTGGCATACGAGCTTGGGCTCACGAACCTCATCTAATGAAGTAGTTAGTGCGGTTCCAGTTCTCAGTTGCTCAGGCGCCGTTAACTGAACGCCACATTTGACTGCGATGTATCAGCGCTTCATTAATTTTAATGTAAAGCTTATCATTGCCATACTGTCGTATTTCAACCTTGTAATACGAGTATGACATAATGTCACTCATAAATTTTCGGGTAGTTTAATTGTTGTTTAAATAGCTAATTATATTTAAAGTGCCATAAAAATCAATTACATTAATTTACAATAGTAGCAAGGTTAAATACGTTTGGGCATCAAGCCGACTCGACATCATAATTTACATTATTTATTCCGCAACGTTTAAGTTGTATTTTATCTCGATGTGCAGATAATTGATATTAGTTATTTACTTCCGTGAGACCCTTGCGTCTAAATAATATTGGGTAACGTTGTAAATTTTATGATATCACAAAGGTGTCTGGATGTCAAAACGAATAAGTTAACTGATAGCTTGTAACTCCTTTGTCTTTTAGAGCGATCGCGCGACTGACTCGCTTGATGAAGCAGAACTCTTTGGTATCCATCAGCTATCAGTTATGATTTGTTCAATTGAACTAACGCCTTCAATTTCTCGTTATCTTCAGGTCACAGACTCCGGAATTAATAAATAAATAAATAAATAAATATCGCTAGACATTACACACAGCGCCATCTAGTGCCACACTAAGCAACGAGGCTTGTGTCGTGGACACTAGATAGTTGATATACTACATAGATACTTTTTGTTTGTAAATACATACTTATTATACATATAAACATCCATGACTCGGTAACAAATGTCCATGCTTAATCACACAAACACTTGCTCCTACCGGGATTCGAACCCGGAACCCTATGAACGTAAGGCAGCCTCACTACCGCTGCGCCATTCGGGTCGTCAAATTGCCTACTCACTGAATATATTATTGTTTCTGTAAGGGCTTTCAATTATGAAAATTGAAATGAAATATTCTGACATTCACTTAGCTGTAGATATCGCTACGCCATGCTTGCAGGCGTACATAGTTCGTCGTTTCATAGTCGTGAATCTCACATATCAGCTTAAGTTATCGAAAGTAATCAAATATCTATCGGATGGGTATTGTATTATTATATTGTATACGTGTGCTGTATGGGTCGGTGTCAAATAATTGTTTCTATGACGACCTAAGAAAATATTATATTATTATAACAGGCAGGTACTGACAGATATGCGCTCACTAGCTTATGCCAGCGGCTTCGTCCGCGTGGAGTTCGATAATCGACCCACGGGATCTCACGGGATAATACTAATTATAGATGAACCTATATAACTTTTGACTTCTGAACCCCGCCACATCCCGCGACACCATACTACTCGTAGTAACACGTCGGTAATCCCCTTTTAATTAGTGACCCTCGTCGCACCTCCCCTCCCGCCCCTCCACCTCGCGCGAAGACACAGAGCTACAACTTTTAACTGGCCGTTAACCTCACCCCGAACTTGAGCTACTTCTGACCTTGGGCGGGGGTGTGAGGGAGTAGGGGGCGGGGGTGTAGTGGTCAGCGGGACATTAATCTCCATCCCTTTGTTGTGGACGCTTTTTAATCGTGAGTGATGTTTGGTTGACAAGGAAACGTTGTTCTGATGAGATTGCTGGTGATGTTATGTTAATCTAGAGGTTGTGGCTTCCGAAGTTGGAGGTCATTGTTGTTTGTGAGTTTGACCTGTTTTCAAATGTAGGTTACATGTTGCATGTGTTGTCGTGGAGATTTCATTGGTCTGAAAAGCAAATTTCAAGCTAGAACTCATATAATACGAGTAGATAGCCATAAAGACATAGAACAGGTCAGATCGAACAATCTTTTGACCCAGAACTGAAAAACCTGTTCCTTAATCAGTCAATAGTAGGAAATAGTAAACGTGAATGGATGTCAGTAGGTCAGTGAGAGATGTTACGACTCCCACTTAATGCTATTGTTTACTACGCATTGTTGTGATCATAACTTGCTATTAATATAAGAGAGAAACACAAGGACAAGTTACTCTCGCACATTGTTCTTTTTGTTTTCTCATTTTATTGACACTATAATGACAAGGACAATGATTCTTAAACGATGATTACCCATTCAACAGCGCACTTTGATTTAGGCATTCGTTTAGGTGTCCTCTAGTGTTTAGGAAAGTGGAAATTTAGTGATTTTTGTGATTTCAGGGAGTGTGTTAAACATTTTGAGTTAAAAGTCGAATATTTAGATCCATACAAAAAGCTCGCGATCACTAGCTGGAAAAATATGAACAAAGGACAATGAAAATGTTCTGGTAAATTATAATATAAATATAGAGGTAGCGATATGAAGAAATAAAGAGAAACACAAAGGCCGGCAACACCACGAGACAAGCCATTTCCCTTTTTAATCGAAGCCTTAATATTTACGAGCCTGAAATATTTAACTCTCATTTTCGGAATACGTTCTTAATCGTTGGACGTTTGCCGGAGCCCGAAACAATTATTGTTAAACAGGTATAGGAACTGTTTCGTTTGTAGAGCGGTCGCATGTGCGACTGCTCAGCAAGAGGTGATGGGTTCGATTCCCAAGTCAGGCAAATTGTTATTGGGTTTTTCCAGCATCAGCAACTAATCAACAGAGACAGAGTCTGGATTTGTGCCCAGTTGATGACAACAGTGTCACCCCTTATTACATGGGACTTAAACATAACTGGCGAAATGTGGATGGACTGTTAGGTACACCACTGCCTAAATCTTCGGGAATTACAAGCGATATGTTATTCATATATAACAAAATGTTTTCACGAGTGTTAAAGACTTCCGTTCGTATGGTAATACGAGAATAAACTAACAGGTGAAGGGAGGATGTTATCGTCAGTAGCCAGGCAACTCCGAACCTAATGTTTATACTATACAAGTGTAAAATGGAATAAATACCGTTTATCAAAATCTGTTATAACACCAGTCTCGAGAACAATTGATCGTCATGTAATTTGTTGTAACATGTTCGGGTTCATCTGTGAGCGTTTGAGCAAGTTGCTCGGAATTAGACAAGTTGAGCAGGCGTGCGCTCGTTAGCACCGCCCGCGCCTTGGCTATACTGCCTGGGCTAGACTAACGGACGCTTGGCGGAACTTCGCGGAGGACAAGCAAGCGTAATGAGGACATGACCATGGGCGAGCTGCTGGCTGAATTACTATTGATTTACAAGTTATCTGCAGCACATTCCTGATGAAATTTATTGTTGTGTTCGTGAAGTGTTTTAAAGGTTAAGGGTGCGAAAAGAATAATCAACATTTAGCGTTCCCTCTGGGACACAGTTCTCCACTCTACGAGATGGAGTGGACCATGACATCCACCACTCGCGCATCGTGCGGGTTGGAGGATTTTTTCGATTTTTGGTTTATCGTTTTGTGATCTGCCTACCTAACCCTTCGGGGACTACAAGGCGTGCTGTTATGTGTTAAAATAATCAAAAGATGATAAAAAAAGCAAAACCCGTTTCGTACGTTACTTAACAAAGTCAGGTTATAGAACTGGCGTATCTGCAGCAGTTAGGCTTGGGGAGAATACAAGCCCGACAAATAAAATAAATACTACTTAATGTCTATCATAATTATTTCCAAAATAATTGGACTTATCGTTACTTTCTACTAATTGCATGTTATTATTATTAACTAGCTGACCTACCTACTAACACTAAAATAATTTTTCAACTCGAACCAGTAGTTCCTGTGATTAGCGCGTTCAACCAAACAAACAAGCTCTTCAGCTTTATAATATTAGTAAGTACTAGCTGACCCGCGCAACTTCGTCTGCTTTACATTTTTGATTAATGCTCCGCTCCTATTGGTCGCAGCGTGATTTTATATAGCCTTCCTCGATAAATGGGCTATCCAACACTGAAATAATGTTTCAATTGGAACCAGTAGTTCCTGAGATTAGCGCGTTCAACCAAACAAACAAATAAACTCTTCAGCTTTATACTACTATATAGTATAGAAATGAAACCAAATACTTTTACAACAACAATTTAACTTTTTTAGACCACAGTTTTAGACCAATATATGTATATATATATATATACCAACAATTATACCAAATATGAAACCAAATACTTTTACAACACGAAACGAAAGACATCTAACAACCAACATCGATGCAGTTTACCCCGGCGAGGGTCGTTCTTTCACGGAAAATCTTAACACTGCAATTCAGAAATTGGCGTCAAATGAACAACGCCTTCTATCGAGCACGGAGTTAAACTGCAAAAATTTAATGCATGGAAAGCGACCGAACAAACAATATGGGCTATGAAAATTTTCAAAGCAGCGCCATCTAAAGTACCTTTTGTTATCATAACTTTTTGAAAAACCCGATAAGTCGATTTAAGGTTATCTTGTGAGCACTTAATCTTTATTCATTAGTACCAGTTAGATTCAATAGATATCGTTGCATGTAACTTACGTGAAGGCGATAAGTTCTTATTGAACACAATAAATTCATTTATCTTTTGATAGAGAGTACGGATTGTAATGAAACAAAAACTAATACCTTTTTTAAGTTACGCACAATACTTGTGCATTAAAAATAACCACATTGCTTTTATAATTTTCACGTGATACTTAAACAAACAAACATAGCCGAAGGCTCACAGACTGCAGACAACCAGACATACAGACAAACAGACAAAAATTCTAAAAATAGTAGAAATGGGTTCTATTTGTTATCCTTTAACACCCCTACTATTTTTTTTTTCATCTTTTCAATGTACAGAAACGCCACGTCTACAGATTTATTATATGTATAGATATACACATAGATAGATAATTTCTCGCACGTGAGCGTCGCAGTAGAAAATTGTGAAGTTATCGCGAACTTTCCTGTTGAAAGGCTTCAGTTACCGCGGCACGTGTTTCGGAAACCTTGTGCATTACATATTTTTTCAGTAAACATAGAAGAACCTTAAATTTGTTTTGGAAATGTTTGTGAACCAACCACAAACTTAATAACGCGTTGGTAAGTCGCTCCGTGTACGGATCGCTACTAGCAGAAATACTAGTGCTGTGACAGTTTGGGTAGTCACCGGTGATCTGCGTTTGTGACTGGTTACGCTTGAGTAGCGTCATAAACGATACGCCTTATCTAGGTATTATGGTTGATGAAAAGGATGTTCTAATTCAATTGTGTCAGAGCAATTTTAAGACTCAAAAGCTTCCCTTTGATTTAAGTTATACGATAGTTTCTATTTACAAGTCATATTTATTTTTTATCTGAGAACCATTCTTACTTTTATTTAAATTTAAAACGTCTTTACGTGAACAAAGGTTAAGTACGATTTCAAGACTTTTATTCAAATTGAGATGTTGTAAGTGCTGAAACAGTGCACCTTCAGCGTAACGTTCATAATTCTCTTTCTAAGCTTTGACAAATCACCCTCTATTCTATTACGAGTACATTCTGAAAGCAAAAAATACAGTCTTACTGAAGTGAAATATTGTTTTTAACGGCTTCAACCCGTAATTTAGCTGTCATGTTATAAGTAGGAATGCTTACTTTATTGTGCTTTTGTAGATCTACTTTTTCGAGTTTTAATATTTTTCAAAGATACCTTCGTAGCTGCTTTCTTGGAAATGTCTTTTGAAACAACTTTTTTTTGCCAAGAAAACTTTTTTGGATATCGATAATTAATATTAACACACGAATACAATATCATAAATGGAAGTTTCGTGAATTGTTCTTGAAAGTTCAGCGGCGGTGGAAACTGTATGTTTATACAGCGTGTCTCAGAAAAATCATACAACTGAATAACTTTCTCAGTGTGACCAACATCGAAATCGCGAAAAAAACATCAGCTTCTCCAGTAGGTACAAAACTTCAATACCCTGCTAGACCTAAATATAAGGGACAGCAGTTTTTTTTTTTGAGAAAGTTGTTCATTTTGATGATCTGGATGGCACTCTGAAATATGACCACACCTTTCTGGTACACGGTGTATGTACCTTGAGTTCGCAAAACATTCGCAACTCAAGGCATTTTTATCATTCAGGATAATTTCTACAAAGAACGTTTGTTGTATCAGTAGCAGTACCCACTTAATAACATGGTAGTGCTCCTATCAGTGGCAGGATAGAAGCTTTTATAATTGAATTATTATTACTTCTATGCAAATTCATGAACATCTGAATAATATTGTCAAATGAAAGTTACCATATGGATACTCGCCCAATCTATTAATGTACTAGCACATGCAGGTATTATTTAAAATATCGAAAATGAATTGCGTAGGTATAGCACAAAAATGTTGGTAACATTGTTGTAACTAACTGATCACGTACAAACTGCAAAGCTCTTTGACCTTTGACGCAGATTTGTCTAGTTTATAGCCTGCAATAGAACTTATATGACAGCACGTGTGCGGGGACATTCGTCTTAAGTACGTAGTGACTCGCCGCGATCCCGGCCCGTCCCGCGGGATCCCGCGCTTACACCTTACTACTTCGTACTTCGACAACTATCCTTCTCTAGAGGTAACGACATTTTTTCCCATACACTGTGAGGTGAGAAATCTTTTCTGAAAGAAATAAGTCCAGCGCTATTTGTGTGAAAAGGGCTATAAAAGTGTTGAATAAGAATTATGAATACGAGTGGGTTTAGATTTCTAGGAACCTATTTATGTGCCTGATGGCTCTTCACATATGAGAGGATTTTATTATTCTAACAGGTAGAATATTTACTACGTAGGGATTTAGTAGTCTTAATCTCTAATTTATCTTTTATTTCAAACACACCTCACTAATTCATAGTTTGCGTTGTATTGTGGCTTACAAGCACGAACGCATCAACTATCTTCAAACCACCGAGTATCGATTCGAACCCCTTAAGAGTATTTATGTACGTCTATCGCGCGAAGTCAAGTTTAGGTAATTCAACGCATTTTTATGCACACAGAAGCGCGCGTGACTGTGTGCGTAGCGCTGGCGCGTTCTCTTGCGCTATAATCGAACTAACCCACTATGATCCATTCGAGTGCAATTGTTGTAGTAAAATTTAATTTGAATTTGAACTGAGTATTATACTTGATCAGAGTAAATAGGAAGAATCCGGTAGCTACACGCGCTATATCCGCGGGTCACGCCCTCTGGGACTGATCGCGAGATACTCATTCTCATTCACACTCTGCATCCCTGTCACGTTGGGTACTTATCGAACGCCCTTTTGTCTTAAATCAAGAAATTATTTCTCACTCTGCGAATTGGAAATAACTTGATCGTACATACTCGTAGCTCCTCGCTGCAATAAATATATTTCACAAGTTGTTTCAGTATCGGAGCTGTCGTAAGAGTCTATGTTCATATTGCTTTCCTTTAGAAATATTTTAGTATAGCTAACTAATATCGGAAAATGGTATGCCTGATCCTCTGACATAATAATAAAATAGCTTGAGTTTTATAACTTAACAGGTATTGCTATACTAAACTGTTCGAAATATACCAAAAATGTACAAACACTAAAACATTTCAATTTGTAGTTCGCTCATAAAACCAGAATTTCTTGCGGAATGCTAAAGACGCAAACAGTAATGTTTTTCTTGTTTTTTTTTTTTCCAAACTTTAAGTGAAACGTTGTACTCAACCAGTTTTTAAAACTGAAAGTATTTTAGTTTCAGCTGTTTATTTAATGTCTGAACTTATTTCCATTCTATCAGATTATTAAAACTATAATGACTATGACTTGTTGAAAAGAGTGTCAATACCCTTTGAGACTGGAAGCTTAAAAGTTCATTTTATTAACTTTATCCTAGAACAGAACCCGCAACTTCGGTAACTCCGCTCGGAGACGGTGCTTAAATCCGCGAGTAGCCTTCCAAAAGTTTGGTTACTAACCGCACAGCCAATGAAACTATTATGACAGTAGGTACTAACGGCCAGTAGTCAGGTTAACTCTAGGGCGGTTAGTGTACCTACGTCTAGACGCTCGCAATCGTGACGTAACCATATCTGTATGACCGTGTGACCTCGCCACACGGTCATACAGGTAGGCACGCGCACCGCCCGGCGTTACAACTCCTGAAACATATTACCTAACACTCCTGTAACATGTCTAATTATCTTTATTCAATAGGCAGGCGTTACGTAACTCAACGGCTTAAAGTCTAGATTTAATTTAACTTTTGCTAATATCGTAAAATCTACGACTGTCTACGAAACTTTAAAGTGAAATTGTTTGCGATTTTAGAATTGTAAGTTCTATATTTTGTTTTGCTGTAAGAGAGTAGACAAAGGAGGTATTCTACATTGCATAGAGTTGAAGCATTGTTGCATTGAATATTAAATTTCACAGAATATCATTCATACAGAATACAGATTAGAATAATGATCCTTGAATTTATGCAAACATAGCACTTTTTGTTGCGTACTATCCAAAAAGATGATTTTAGCGTTTCTTCCTACACGTTTATACAATCATTGTGATACTACTAATCAATATTTTAATAAACAATATTCTTCATTTCTATTGACATTTTCACTCAATAGTCAACCCTCCTCTGTAAATATGAGTAATGTAAGAGTATAGTATTTGTGCGAAGTTCAGTGTGCGCAATTTTAGGATGGAATACTTCGAAAGAAGTTTGTTGATTCTATTCTGTAAACTGATGAAATGATTACAATTACACGTAGGTACATCCCCATTAATTAATCAAGATACAGGTACCTGATAATTATGAGCCCACCCTTTGTAAGACCTCCGTAAAGTCATGAGGTGTAACGAGGTCATTAGATAACATCATCAGAACAAAACAAAGTGAGTAATGTCCCCGGGAGGGATCCCCGTACCGTGGGAGGAGTGAGAGGACACGCTGATTACTCGCAAGGGAACTTATTAATTAGCTGCCTCGCGATATAAATCATGTTTTGTGATCTTTTTTAACAGCCGAGCTGAGGCTTGTGTCGTAATTACTTGGTCAATCGAAATGATGGGATGGAAGATACTTAGTTACCTGGAGTCTGGATTCGTGTTCGGTTGATGGAAATTGGCTCGCCCCCTATGGGGACATGTGACTTAACTGGCAAAGTATGAATACCTGACCTTTCGGGGATTACAAGTGTGATGAATGTATGTTGGTACATAAATGAAGATACGATACCTAAAATCTACGAGTATGTAGTAAGTACAACTTATATCATGCCAATAATTTCAAGTCCCACATAGTAATGGGCGAGCCAAGTGTCAATATCAACAACAATTCATTTAATGTAAACATTCTGAAGCGTTGTTTTTGCTGCCTAGTAGATAAAACACTGATTACTATCACTACACCCGCGCCGATGAACACAACTATCTCTCTTCCAAATTGTGTCATTTGGATCCGCGAAACAAACCCCTAAACCTAAAGACTCTTACGCTGTTTTTATTCTGTATCTGCTCAGATAATATGTCCACCGTTAACTCTAAAAACTGGGAAGGTAAAACAGCCTAAGCGACTGTTTTTTTTCAAGAGCTAGGAGACGAGGCTTAAATAAATAGGCTTTCGATACTCAACGGAACATATTGTGCATATTATGTGATATGCTATAGTTTGTCAGCGTCGACGTCGGGTGAAGACGGTATTATGTTATGTATCCTTTCACTCCGAAACGCGGGAAATATTGATGATGTGCGATTTGTTTCAGACTCGTGATATTATTTTCCGTTTTTGGGGAGTACTGAGTGCTTTAACCTTGTTCCTGTAAACAAAAAAGCTCTTTGTAAAACAGGATTTTATTCAAGATATTTATTCAGCTTCTTTATCTTTATCCTTGAGATCAACAACAACATCCGTTTTGCTTAAAAGGTATCTTTTATCCAAATAGTTTTCTCATTGTGCCTACTCTTAATAAACTGATAATATCTTAATGTTACTTTTAAACAGTATAAGATTTATTTTTGCGTTACTATCATTAACTGAAAATTAATACTTCATCTGACCTATATTTACCTGCTGAACCCACACTATTACTTTTAACTGCAGTTTGACCCTCTTTTTCTCTTTACTGATGTCCTTAATCATTCCCATACCATCTGCGTAATTGCCGTTCCGGTGGTGTGCAGTGGCCATCGCTAGCTCGATTACCTTATAATCGCACGGTGCGCAAGCGTCATTTGTCAGCCACAAAAACTGCCGGCCGCGACCGGCACTACTTCCATCTATGTAGGATAACGCATGGATTAATGATACGTCCAACTCATGAACCAAGATGAGATCCGTCTTCATTTGTGATGGTAGGTGGGGTAAATTGGACTTCTGTAAGCTTATGTGGTGTTTATAGAGCTTCACCGATATTTGTGTACATATGTGTGGAATATGATTATCTAGTATATGTTATTAATATATTGTAGTAGTAATGAATTTGTAACTAAAGCTTCATTGATAACATACACTGGTATTATGAATAAAGTTTTAATACACATATTTCAACCACGTAGTGGGCTGTAAGTCCAAACATAAATATTTATCTTCGTATTATAAGTAATGAAGTTCGTCGCTGAGTACAGTACAATATTTTATGTAAATACTCTTCAGGTCATCGCAGCAGCCCGCCGGTGGCTCGTGGCTGGTGGCTCCATTGTTGTGCACCACATAAAGCTAACATTCCAACCTTTTCCTTTTTTCTTTTAAACTCTACTTAACCCTCTGACTGCGGGAGTCGGATTCCTATTGTTACTACACTAAAAATAATTCGCTTTTTACTACATAGTTATTAAAGCGATGCTTGTGGTATACGAAGCCATTGCCATCTTGTAATGCGAGTAAATAATAAACAGAATATGCACCATATTCTACTAGCGTGAGGTAACGTTACGTTAACGTTAGGAGGCAGTAACTGCAAGCGACTGTACATAATTATGTAGTAACTGTGCGGTCATTACAACGCATTTCTGTATCGTCGGCTCACTGTGGGCTATCTCGCCATAGAGCTATTTTTATCAGCACGTATGAAACATATCGCGGCTGCAAGCGAAGGAGCACATTCACAGTTTATATGAGATGCGACTACTCGCATCCTCCCTAATCTAACCTTAACATGTAATTCATCTCAAATTTCAGGGTTCCTGCGACCCCAGATAAGTTATCTGTGTGTCTCGTGCGGAGGTCAACGGATCGCTTTTTGTACGCTCGTCGCTCGCGTCAACAAGATTAATTGGTCGTGATATCGCGGAGCGGCACATGTGCGCACGGTCGACTGTACCGTGTACACTATACAGGATGCGACAACACGCGCAGATACACGTCTCAACAAATTGTTCGCGAAACTAAGCCGAGTGAAACGCCATGAATATTTGAAGCGGTTCATGAATATAAATAAAGCGATTCGTTTACGTTTTATTTCCGAGTCGTAATTTATAAAACTGCTGGCCTGATTTCAAAATGAATAACTGTAGGATTAATTAGTAAGTAACGCAAAGCTTTACTAAGCTGCTACGTTTGCTACGGCGTAGCGTGCGTAGCGCGTGTGTTGCTCGTAGCGGCGTAGCAACAAAAGTGCGTTTATATGTCTATACCACAGTCATTCTAATGGATGTTGCACATAACGAAATGCGAGACAATGTTATATTATTTTGTTACGCTGTGGGGTTCACTCGTATGTAGTAATTGACAACGTATTGTACGACAGCTACTATTGCCTGGTTTTAATTTAAATACTATTCAGCGAACAACAAAACCATTACATTGTTCAATAATTGTTTTGATGTTTTACAACAAGCACTTATAATTGGACAGAAATAGATAGAACTCATGGCAACAGCATTACATCTTAAACTCCAGACAGCTCGGTGAATGTTAACCTTTTTTTACTAAACTAGAGGCTTCCTAATCTACCGCCCGCCTCCCTCCCCCATCACCTTGCGGTCCTCTCACAATAAGATAAGGTATCTCGGCATCGCGGCGAAAGTTGCGTCTTTTCATCACACTGAGCGCTTTTCACGTTAAACGGACTTAGGTCTAACGCACACTACTCAATACTGAGTTACACTGCTTACACATGTATAAATAGATGATTAGACAAATTAAATAGGGATTGTCTCTAAAGCTTTCAATAATCCTCGGATGTAATATGGGATAAGGGCAGGAAAATAATGCTGTATTGTGTGAATTGTGGACATAGTTTCAGTTGTTGATTTTTTATTTATTTAAACCTATAATAATCTGTGTAGCCCTGTACCAGCTAAGTTGGGGTCCGCCTTCATTCTAACCGAATGCAGCTGATTACCTGTTTTTTTTATAATAAAATAAATGGTGGGTTGTAGCTTAAACGAACAGTTACCAAAAATGCTCAACAGAACGAGCATGATTCTGTTACCAAGTCCCAACAACTGATGACACGCTGACATCCGCAGCGTAAAGTCCACGAACTCAAAGGAGCCGCCGCCGATGTGAACCGATGAGGAAAATTGACGAAATTGTGCGACCACGCATACTGTGCTGCCACTCGACTGGAAAAGTGTTTGTAAGTAAGTGTGTGTGTATGTCTTTATTAATAGAAAACATGGTTTTTAAAATACTTGTCGTGTGTTTTAGTGAAACAAACGACGGTCACGTCCCGTATATTGAATGGAAGTGATGAAAATTTGTGAAATAAAAATAAAAATTGCAATATTAAACTTGGTGTTCCTTTATTAAATAATACTCTCATGAGTGTCGAGTTCTCTTCAAATATAATGAATACTAAAGTTGTCAAGATTTCAACGCGCATAAAGTAATAGAGTATTTCTATTTCTTCATTCACAGTAAGTTGGAGTTTCACTTTATTTACACTTCTTACAACGTCCTGCTAGAGACATTTATAAAGTAATATTTCAAGCGAAGACTAAAATATTACGAGCAGCTCAATACAGTCCTCTCTAAGTGAAATGTATTGCTTTACGTTCAGAAATAACATTTCACTCTCATTTAATAGCCATCATCAATCATGTGAATTAAAAGTTACCCAACGCGATGGTCAAGTCACCGTACACTATCAACTATTCACGCAGTTATCACTCCTAATAGAAGCAATTAGTGTCCATTATCGCGTGACAGGACTTAATCCAACGTATCTGTTTGTGTCTAAGGTAAGCTCTGGGAAGGATTATACAATCACTTAATCGAGGTGACGCGCAGTGCGAAAAGGAACTTGGGTAAAGTGAAGATAGAGTTGAGATTGCACTGTGTTCGTGTGGCCTGCTAATTATGATTAAAATATGAGTTGATCTGTGTCGGGACGGTGGTAATGGAAAGGGCTGCTGACGGATTAATCAGTGAGGTGCGGATATATTACTCATGGCTTAATTCTGACAAAATGCGCAACCATTACAACTCAGGATAAACTGAAAAGAAAGCAGAGAAAGGTTATTCAATTAAAGTAGTATATTGTTGAGCTATCCTAGTGTTAGCACAAATATGTACTTGAAAATATCCCTTTACTGAACATACATTAAGTAGTTGAATACGTTTCCAATATCCACATATTTTTGTATTTACATTAGCACGCACAAAGAGCTAAGATATCAGTCGCGTCACGGCGTCAGTGAGCTGCCAGGAGAGGCTCTGGCTAACACCCGCATCAAAGCATTTAATCCGCCTCCTCTCGCGGCCAAGTAATGAAAGAGCGACAAACGCCAACAGGGATGGGCGAGGGATGGGATAAGGAAACCGTCACACAATGAGAAGCAGAAGTACCAGGGCACACCGTGCGGCGTGCAGTCACCGATGGAAATGTGCTCATTGGTGGAAACGGCGACAGCTCATTGAACAACAACGTATTCTTTATTCTGCCGATGGACAGGCAATCGAAGGTTTACATTGTAAATAGATCGTTTCAAACTAATGATATAATATTAAGTAACAAATATTAATTTTAGTAAATAATATTAACAGTTTCCAACAAAATTGAACCCGAGACTCCTTTGAGTATTTTTTGCTGTTCCTCATATTTTCGGATTTGGCCGATTTACTACTACTTGAAAATTTCCCCTGTATATTGTACTAATTATTATTTATTCACAAAATCCACAGCTCTTGGAAATTGTATCTTAAACATAATATACTAGTCACATATCATTACTATTAAAATAAACAACAATTGAAAGATTACTATAATAAATCAGCACAATTATAACTTTTGTCCGTAATGGTAATTGTATCATTTCTGAAAGAACAGACAATTGATAAATAAACCCATCTCCCAGTATTCAGTGCTTCTAAGAATCTCATTAACTTTTTATTTCGAAAAAAATAAATAAATTAGGAGAAGAAATTTTCAGATTGTATCGCGACTTATTCAAAGTGGTCCTTCTGCACTGCGTCACAGTGTGCGTGTCGCAAGTTGTTATTTCGGCAGCGACAATGAAGCGCCTGCTTGTGATGTCGTCAGAAAAAACGAAACTTTTTAACTTGTTTGGTGGCTGCCCCCAACTTCCGCTTTGTTTACCACCAACAGAAAGTAATGCTGTTATTTACAATTTACCGTTTTAATTTGACGTCACGTCCGTTTTGGTTAATTAGTTTTTGTTTACATTTCGCAACAATTGGTTTTACTTCATACTACGACTTGTCTAATGTCATGATAAATCGGTCGTGATCACTTCGATAAGTTCTGTTACATTTGAAAAATATCTACTTCTTTATGCAGAAGTAGATATTTTCCAGCTAAACTACTGAGTAATACTTAGAAAAACAGTGTTATTTTAACAGTTTGCAAAGAAATGTTCAAACATAGTTAAGTATATAAACTCTTCACTAACTAGAAACAACCCGCTCTGCTTGCTGCTCCGCATGCTAATCCTCGTAAACATGATTACGTTCTGTCGACGAAATTATGGAAGTGTTCGCACGAAGTTAGTTGCTGTTTTAATATCACCCGGTAGAGCCGGGTCACCCATGGGTCCGGGTGGGCAGACATGTCTTTTTTTCTTAATTACGTCACGCGGAAAGTCTCCGATACGCAATATAAGATGGAGTCGAAAGGCAACACCGAATGCCTATTTTAATTTTACGCTTGATAAAAATCGATGACGATAATTTGGTTGGCGTTTGCAACCAACTGTTTGAAACCATTGTAGACTCTGAACTCAATTGCCTTAAAATAATTTTACGTCACATTGTTTTTTTTGCTTTATTTTTGTGTCAATCTATGTCTACACTAGCAAGAGTGAAGTACCGCTCTCTAACCTTCTATACCTCTTCGTAGAGTTCGTACCGCCACCTAAATGTCCCTGGGATTAGTGTTGCGACCTCTGGGTCCATGTTCACTCCCAGGCAGCCCCGCCCTAGGGCCTGGAGCTAGTTGAGTAAAGTCAGAGTGACGTGGTCAGCTCGGTCGAAGCCCCGCTTTAATTTTGACTCGTGTACCCGCGTCATGATATGCATTTAAATGGCATGTTAAAATGCACATAATAATATTATTAAAGACCGGATACCATGTATTATGTATGTATATAGTTACATACTTGTACAATGTACATGTAGTATGTATGTATAAATACATACTACATAGTATCAGGTCATCATGATATTTCTGTTCATTTCATTTGAGTTTATATTTAAGTCTTCCTAAACTAAAGTTTATATAAGTTTGTATACTCTATTTATATTTAGTGCATCAAAGCTATTTCTGAGTTCTAGTTTGTAAACCGGTATAAAACAGGTACAACAGTTTTCTAGCGTTGATTCGATTGTAGAAGTTCATTTGTTCCATAGTTTACATGAGCACTGAGCACAACAAGGGAAGACAAACGATGTTGTGTAATGTTGAGCGGAAACAGTCGGTCGGCATGTTAACTAGCGGTCAGCCCACCATCACCACTCACAACTCAGGCCGAGCGCGCATATTCCGAGTTAATGAAGAATTCCGCGCAAGACGGGGCGCCGGCGATTAGAGCGCGTTTTTGCGCGCGTGACAAATGGCGGTCGTTCGTTACTTATCGCTTAATTATAGCCTCGCATGCAGGAAGTATCGCTTTTTGTGGAGCACTCCGTTGTGCGGATGTGCTGCGGTCTGTTCGCGGGTAATCGTACGCCTTCCTGTTTGAAACGGACTGATAATTGAGTGTAGGCTTGCGTTGTTTCAGCTTTCTAGTTCCAGACAAATGGGTAAGCCACGCCCACCCGTGGGTTTTGTAAAACTGACTGAGCAATAATGTAAAACTAATTGGCAGTTTCGACCATCCCCCTTTGTGAAGCGTTGCAATTATGATTTTATCTGAGCCTCATATAGAGTGGTAAATGAATTAAGTTATTTTTAAATTCAGGTCAATATTATTATTTCTCTACGATTGCACTTGCCATTATAGTTATTAAAATAAATACATGACATATTCATAAGTTCCGCAGAAGATGGTATTACAACCGAATCACTTCGAGCCGAGGAGCCTATCTTGTTACCATACATCTGCAATTTATTTAATTCAATTTTGCAAACCGGTGTTTTTCCAAGTAGTTTCTGCGACTCAAATGTTATCCTCGTCCATAAGAAAGGTGATAGGACTGACATCGGCAATTGCCGCCCGGTCAGCCTCATTTCACATCTTTATAAAATATTTATAAAAAAAATTGAATTTGATAGCTTATCTCACAACGCCATATTCAAATTTCTTCAAAATCAAAACATCGAACCTACATACATTAAAATTACTACAAAAAATATACCAAAATAGCACAGCAGCCATCAAAATAAACACCACAGGACCATCATTCCCTACCCACTTTTTGGATTTGGGTTAAACAGGGCGACCCTCTTTCTCCAAAGCTCTTCACAGCCACGCTAGAAGAAATCTTTAGAAAATTCAATAGTGAGTGGAGGGACAAGGGCATCATCGTGGGCGACAGAAGGTTAACAAATCTCCGCTTCACCGACGATATTGTTCTTTTCTCCTCCACGGCAACCGATTTAGGCCTAATGCTCGACTAACTGAACAGTGCCAGCCTCGAGGTCGGACTTGCGATGAATATGGCAAAGACCAAGGTGATGACCAACAGCACCATGCGCAACATAGGAGTTGGGGGTGTCTTGATTGAATATGTCCATGAGTATATGTATGTACCTCGGCCAAATATTCTCCTTCCAGGCAAGACAAGACAAAGAAGTTGCTTGACGAACGGAGAACGCCTGGAAGAGCTATTGGTCGATGAAACAAATAATGAAGGGATCTCTCCCTCTCTCACTAAAGAGAAAACTCATGGACACGTGCATTCTTGCTACCCTCACCTATGGAGCGCAGACATGGTCACTAAACAGGCGTCAAAAGTCCTCTCTCGGGGTCTGTCAGCGAGCAATGGAGCGCAGTATCCTTGGATTTAAACTTTCTGATCGTATAAGGAACTCGATACTGCGTTCCAAAAGAACTGGTCTGGCCACATGTCGCATGCCAAAGGAGCTATGGGCTAAGGTAGCAAACGGCAATGCGGCAGCAACTCGACTCTTTCTTCAAGGATTGGCGATTAACAGCACTCGATAGGGATAAGTGGAAGGAGGGAAGGGAGGCCTTTGCCCCGCAGTGGGACACGAATGGCTGATAGTAAAAAATATACACATATATAATCACATGCGTAATAACAAGTACGCAATCATCAAATTGCCTCAATATTACGGGAGCACAACCTAATTCTTATAGGGAGCACAACCTAATTCTTATAGGTACGTGAAGTTACGTAGACACAAGTTATTTATATTAGTTCAGCAGTAAATAGGGCACGGGTTGGGAATATATTCAAATAACGAGAAAGGCTGGTTGTTTCTCAAAGGAAACCTAATATGAGCGCGATTGAGGGGAGGTTATATTTGGCACTAGCTGTGCCTGCTACTCCACCTCCGTGAATATTTACACATTCTCCAGGAAAAAAAATGGCACCAAAGATTACATTCAGGATATTACTTTTATAAGAACTGGAGAGGGATCGATGATCTAGTGAATATCGCAGGAATCTGCTGGATATTGTCGCACAGGAGCGGTCGATGTGACGCCGGTGGAGGGAGGCCTATGGCCAGCAGTAGACGTCGCCCGGCTGAAGTTATTTGAGCGAAGGTTATTGACATCTTTATATTCCTGGGGGTTCTGCACTAATAGATCATGGTAACCCACCTGGTCTGTAAGTTACTAAACAACATCTGTGGCCAATGTCATCAAATAGGCTCGTACTTTCCTAACTAATTTTGAAAACGTATCAAACATGGTCAATGGACTATACATATGTATGTATGCCTATGTGTGAGCATAGCAACAGTATTCTTAGTAGATAAGCTGAATTCCTGGAAGCTGTTATTCACATGTTTTGAAGGCTGTTCACTATTTCTGTAGGAATTCACATTTATTATTTATGAATAATCCTTTTAGCGTAACATCGTAGGTACAATCCGTATTTATTTTCAATGCTATTTTCGGTCGTCCTTTAATTATTTAAATCAATAAAAAACTGAGCACTAAACGCGCTTTTGACGTGGAGTTGTGAACAGCAACCCGTTATACAATACAATTAATAAAAAAGGTTGTAATGGATACTTTCCAAGAGGGTTGAAACCCTTTTGGAAAGTATAAACAAAAACCATACATTTTTATGACTTTTGGGGAACCTACACTAATTTGGTCCAGTAGTAACTGGGTTGTGGAGGTCAGATAGGCAGTCGCTCCATGTGAAATACTGGTACTCAGCTGCATCCGGTTAGAATGGAAGCCGTACCCAACATTGTTGGGAAAAGGCTAAGCAGATGATGATGAAACTAATTTGGTCTAGTCAGAATGGCGACTATCGGTTAAAGAACATTTTTAATCAGCTTTCTTTCAACTCGACCACACTCGCAGCTCACCCAGATGTTGCGTATAGTTGTCATTAATGAATTACATGCATCCGTGGGCGCCGAGCTTCGTCATGAAAACTTTGTGTTCATGCCTATTGTCACTAGGGGAGAATGTACAGAAGGACCTCTTATGACGGAATACACTTATATCTACGATTAAAACTTAGAAGTTACTACAGAGGTAGAAAGAACCAAAAAAAAGGCTGAATTAAATGGGCTCGAGTCATATAAGGGCATGTGGAGCTACATAATATTATATCTAGAAAACACACACTGCTACGGTACTAAAGAGGTCCATATTATCCAGCAATCGATGAATCATAACCGTAGATGGTGATGACAACAGTATCGAGTGGATCTTCTGAACTCATGTGCCGTGATTAACCTCTAGGGCGCGCTTAGGTATGCTATTGTAGGCTGGCAGTATTCGGCCAGGCTCGGGTAACTTCGGTTATACTCGGGTTCACTCGCCTCACCTGCACCTATTCGTGCGATGATGTAAAGTGTAGTAAAATAAGACTAAACGTACTTGAGTTAAACTAGATCTAATAATGACGTTCAGAATCCATGAAAAGGGTTAAACATTTTTTTTTTGGGACTGTTAGTAAAGAATACGTACGTAAAAGAAACCATAAACATATTTCCTGATGTCTATCAATTGTCATTACCTATGCTTTTTTCAGTTACAGAAATTAATTAAATTAAGACCAAGAAAAACAACAAAATATTTTGTGTTTTCTCTCCTTTTCTCTTGAAACATAAATCTATTCACGGCCACGCCCTAAGTCCGTATTCAGTTTGGTGTACTTAGGACGTCTCGTCTAGACATCACCCAGGATACATATATGACACGTCAGTCCAAAGTGAACGTCCACGACAATTCCAATCTCGTGTGACTTAGGTAGGAGTCGAACGAACTTGTCTTATCGCCTTAAAAGACAACTTCGTTCGACTACTTTCCAATGGCAACACTTCAACATCGTAACGCAACTATCTACAGTAAAAAAAAACGAAAATAATAAAAGAAAACAGACACCACAGACTCCAAGGATCACTTAAAACTTCTTACGTGTACGTATCCGTAAGATATTCGGTAATTTGTCGTCCACAGTGGACGGCAGATGAACACTCGCGGAATACGAGGGTAGGCGACGTTCCTGCGAGAACGTGCCGCCGGCACAACGGAGTATTAGGATAATATCCAGCAACCAGCCTAGGACGGCACGTGCATACACGTCCTTATGAACGCTGTGCCATCAATAATATATTGAGCTTATTTAGTTCCTGTGTTCTGTAGACAGGTTGAGAATTTTCATAGACTTTGTTTAGTGTTTGTCTAGCACTAACAATCCTGCGATGTCTAATCAACTGTTAATAAGCATGATAAACAGATGTAATCAGCCTGTATCAATCCCAGTCAGGTCCCAGTGCTCCACCGGCAAACTGTCTGTGAGAGGGAGTGTGCCGTTATCCACCACTCGGGCCCAGCGCCCGCTGGTGGATATCACATCCTCGATTTTTTCGGTTCTGGGACATGCCATGTTTACTTCTGATGTTTTCCTTCATTGTTCTCAGAGCGGCTTAACTAACATATCAACACGGGGCTTATTGGGTTAACTGATTTTAGACTTCTAAGAAAAATAACTTAATTATTTAGTTAGATCTCAGTAAGTTTAAAGAACATGTTGCTTGAATAACAATTGAGGCTACACGTTCTTACAACTTAAAGGTATTTACTTGTTAGGTAATGTTTGGAATTTTCCTACATACATGCAGAATAATAAGCATGTGTAACTTATTATTAGTGATTGGATTGGCTTTGTAACTATGGTTAGGAAATTAGGTGCGCCCATTAACGCTTGGGAGTTAAACTTAACTGGCAATGAGGGAGGTGTGGGTGTACTGTAGGACACCTCTGCCTAATCCTTCGGGGAAGAACCAACGTGATGTTATGTTATTTATGTAACTAAGGGTTGAAGGACCAAAATTCTCTTGTCCGTGTTTATTTGTCCTTCGAACTTTATGACTATGTTCTCGTTATTTATGTTGTTATATTATTGTTTGAGTGACGATCGTTCCACTAATGTGCGGTCATGAGTTATAAATAGAAAGTGATTAAGTTGGAACCGTCGCGTAACGAGAGCCGCAGTAAATGGGTTAGTTTGTGGCATCGTGTAGTGAATGACAGGCACGCGACCGGCTCATATTTATGTGTTCGTGAGTGAGCGACGCAACTGTTGCATTCACTCACTTATCTTAATGGTCAACTATGTCGCACGTTTCATTTAATATAATCAAATTTCTGGAATGTTGTTTTGTTGTAATTTATTATGATGGAACGGTGATAATTTTAATCAATGTTTCACTGGTAACCCAGCAAATACGGTTGACTGAGGTGTTGAACTTTACTCCCAGGAAAACTGAATGTTAAAAGTATTTGGTTTTTCTTGAAATCACTTTTAGTAGCAGCTCTTGGAATATGATTCAGTATAGTGAGTCGTTTTATAAACTTATTTAGAACATGGCCTAGTTTTTTCGATGAAAATAATAACTACTATATTACTTAGATATTGTGTAACAATATCTAAGTAATATAATGTATCTAAGTAACATGATAACTGCACGTCTCTATTACTAAAACTAATGGCTTACTTTCGCTATATAAACAAAACTAAATTATAAAAACTTTCTATTTTAACACTAATGCATTCGTCTATCTCAATCGTAGCTCACAGTAACTGAGAATACACAAAACTGAGATAAGTACATGAGTACACACCACAGGTACTCGTACTGTGGACTTGTAAGTGGGTAAGTGGTGATGTGTATGCGTGATGTTTGCTGGCTGTTTGTGAGTCGCAGATAACGCGCGTGTGAGAGCCGCATCACTAATTTTGGTTCAAGTAAAGTTGGTAGACAGTAATTCATGGAATTGGTAAATATTGGGTGAGTGTGTGGAGGTTAGCGCAATTATCTACACGAAATAGACTTTAGCCGATCAGAAAGAACTAATGCAATTGTTAAGAGACTCGCTGGGTGTTTTAAGAAAGCCAAAACCCTTAAGATTCTCTGTTGCTCTTTTGTTAGAAGTCATCTTGAATATGCGTCACAAATTTGGAACCCGGGTTATGGCAAATACATAAATCGTATTGAGAGTATACAACAAAGATTTATTCGTTTTCTTTGTTTTCAGTTACGTATACCATACCATTCTGATAATTACACAAATCTTTGCAAGAAATTTCATTTACAGTCACTTATAAATCGTCGTCGACTAGCAGATTGCACCTTTCTCTTAAAAATTTTAAATAACGAGATTGACAATCCTGATCTCCTGCATAAACTGCATTTCAATGTCCCCCAGAGATCAGTTAGATTTAATCGACTTATTTCCATTCCTTTTTCCTCATCTAACTACAGGCAAAACTCATACATAGTGCGAGCGAGTAAAGACTTTAATATTCTTTGTAAATAGTTCTCATTTGACCCATTTACCACCAAATCCTACTCTGCACGCACTCGACTGAACACTGACTTTTTTAAAAGGCGTAGTGCTTTAATCTTTAATTTTTTTCTCTTTCCCGTGTGATTAGTGCCTAACCTGGTTTCAGAGTGTTTACTGTGATATTGTACCTTATTTTAATTATTTTTACCATTTTTTTTTTGTTATTGTGCTTATTAGTGATCCTCAGATTTTTACAACTTTTTCTGATTTTACTCGTGAGGACCTGTAATTGGCTCTGTGTCACATATGCAATTGTTATCCATTTGTTATAGCTGTTTGTTCTCCTACTTATAAATAAATAAACAAAAACGAAAATATATTTGCCTCGTCTCGGTTCGGACAACACTCGTTTTCATGGCATGTACATAAATTGCTGATTTCGCGGCGATAACTGTGGTCAAATTCAAATTCGTTTATTTTCACACCCTTAACGGCAAATGGTAGTAGTTCATACAACTAAAACCAATTCAAAAGAAATTAATAGAGTCGTAATTCCCATTTTTAATTAAAAAGATAAACGGAAAGGAATCTTCTTATTTCCTCATTTGCCACTGGCACTTTTAAGCGTTTTTGTTAAAGCATTTTTCTAATTATCTTGTTCGTTCATACGAGATTGCATTCTAGAATTAATTGAAACATAATCTAAGTCTGAAATCCCCAATTTTGCTCATTGCCTTTAGTGCATACGAACAGGCATTCCTTTGCCTTGTTGGAAAAAAGTAAAAAGGAGAAGAATTTTTTACTATTTTTTAATAAAATTACAGTAAAGGTTGAACACGAAACCAATGCATGTTGCATGATAAATATCTAAATTTAATTACTTGACCATCCTGTAGCGAAACGTGGCCGTGCCAACAACCTACACATAACTGTAGGTACTGTGCCCAGCCCCAGTAGGTGCACGCAAAAAGTGAATTAGTCACATGTGACGCGTGTGACTGTTCAGCGTGTTCGCGGCGTGTTAGCGGCGTGTAGGTGGCGTAGCGGTCATTTGCGTGAAAGTGTCGGAGTGCCCGCTGACACGTTGCCGCCATTATTCACGTATGTGAGTGCTAGGCGTATGTTTGGCACTGGACTGCAGCAGCCTGATGACCGTCGGGAGCGTTTTCGGAAACATTACTGCAAAGCTTGCTAATTAGAATATTGACTTTAGGAATTTTATTATATTATATTCTATTTTTGCAATTTACCGTTTGAATCATAGGACAAAAGTTGTAAACCATTAGAAATAAGTAATTGCGTTGTTTGAGAATATAAACATTATTGGAGAACATGATTTCTAGCTTTATTGGTATATATAATGACGTCTTCAACAAGTACTGTTAATAACTAGCAAAACTTCTTGTAAAGTGTGCCATTCTGAAACATTGGGATTCTCATTTCTATAGTATTTTATATGAGTCCGAAAAGTCAAAGTGTTGTTTTGGTAATACATAGGCACAAAAACACACAGAAGAAAAGTTATTAAATCATTATAATTTAGGAGCTTACGTCACGCGTATAGCCAACTGTGTTAAGTGTAACAGTGTCAATGACATTGGAGTAATAATTTGTCAACTGTATTGTTTCGCCAAAAAGTGACATTTATAGACCTATAAACATGTTAGATAAATACGAACGGAATGGACACACATTCTACAGCAGGTCACGAGAAGTAGTTCTCACACTAACGTAGAAATAGTTGTCCAGTTGTGAAAAAGCTGCAATTAAGTTACCTACATATTTTAAACTCATTGTTGTATAAAAGTGAGATAATATAAGATACAACAGCTATTATTAGCTCTAACATATCAATGACGTGAACATGTGAAACATCAATATTGTTTTTGTTAATAACTGTGTGTCTGACACCACATTGACTGCAACAAATAACGCAAACATTAGCCCTGTATTGAAGGACGAATCGATCACGTTTCTAAACGTTTGCGTAGCGCGGCAGTCGGGGTCGTGGGCAGTAAACAGTAAATAACAAATGCAGGTTGAGGGCTATCACACAATGTCGCCAGCCGGCAGCCGGCCCTTCACAGGGATGCCTCTGAAAACGATACGTTTGACGACGTCTTACTGGGGGGGGGGGGACGTTTGGGGCTTTACAAGCTATATTGATCTTACTTAATAGGTAGAAGCCTCAATTCACTAAAATCACCTCAAACATTAAAGGTTTGTTTCATAATATCTGAATGGGCAATGTTCAAAAAAAAACTTTTCAAATGTCACAGAATATGTATAGGATGGAAACGTGAAATTATCTGCAAAAGGTAAAATAGGCCTATGTGTTAAGTATCTAGATTAAGTTACCTTAACCAACATACATGCTAAAGGTGCTAAGCTACTTCTCAAATTAAGCTAGCTAAAAAGCATAAAAATTACTGTTCCTTCCTTTATACCTATTTCTATTATGGCTGAACGGGAAAATAATGGGCAACATAAAATACTGTAGGTACGTACAGTAAGTATTCAGATTGTGTATGATGTATTGGTTGAATATGTAAGACACGATATTATTATGACTAGAGGCTAGTAGCTAGGAGGCAGCTGTCGACCTCTAGGTGGCACAAAATAATTTTTGCTTGGAGTACATGAGGTTATCCAATAAGTTCGTGGAATAAGATTGTTTTTTACTTTGTTTACAATCATATATTTCTACGGAGGGGTCACGGAATCATTACCGTCTTCACAGAAATATGTTTCTGCCATACTCAATATCAAATTTATAACTTGAGGCTGAAGTGTATTCCCACGTTTCGCCAGTTACAATAACATCGTATTGTTATACAATTCAATTAAGTTCGTTGAACTTCTCCTGCATAACACCCACACCCTGTAACTAATCTTCGGTGAATGTCATGACAAATCATCTTCTTACCTTATTTACCTTCCCGATCCGGGTTACCCATCCATACATGATAAGACTATTATCTTTGCTATTCCCTCATGTTTGTAACACCTAACCCTATGATTGTGACGTCACAACTATTTACCATTATTAGTGGATTGGATCAGGTCGCAAATCGTTGGCATAGTATTTTACTATGTTCGTCTAGGAGTATAAAGTGAGCAAGCTGAAGGTTAAAGGGGTTCTGTTTGTCTTGCAGTGGCTGACTATCAACTAGGATTTTTGAAAACATACTTAAATTACTAATTTAATGTAACGGGTTACAACATTTTTAATCAAATAAACTATTCAATGTAGAAAGCTGGAGGCTTTCTACGAAATTGTAATAAATGGATTACTATTATTAGATTAAAGTAATAAAATTATAAACTCATGTATAAATAACGTAGGCATCATGAATAACTGATTAGGTCAAGCTTTCAGTTTAAATATAACGCATGCAAATACAGTGTATAATGGAAATGTGAAAAATTAAACGTAACGTAACGCAAGTGCAAAGTAAACACGAACTACTGCAATAAATACTGAAACAAAAACAAACAATAGTTTTGCATAAAGACGCGGAAGTGAGTCATCGAAGCTAAACTTCGCCGTGCAGGCGCACGGGCGGACGCTGCGGGTTGTGTTCGGGGCTACAGAGCGCGGTCGTGACGCCCCGTTTTGTCTGTCGCGTCGCGCGTCGTGGTGCCCCGCGGCATGCTGTAAGCAACTCTTTCGTTTGCTTTCTGTTCAGCGACCGTCGCGACATTTTGGTCGCTCGGCCGTGTAGTTCGTGGTAAAGGGGGCCGCTCGGAACGTGCGATGTATGCACGGCAATGGAGTGCGCTCGCTCACGCGTGGCTTCCGACTCAGATTACCGGGGTGGCACGCGACTACTGTGGCAGAGGTACTCTTGTTTTGATAACTTGTTAGTGTTTTTCTGACCACAAATATCTCAGTTTAAAGTTTCAATTACTTATCAAATTGCAAATGAAAAAAGAGAACCAGTTGTCGTTGTTTTCCTATGAAACTTACTCCATCTTTATGGTATCACTGCTTTACAATAGTGTCGAATGTTTACTTTTATCGTTGTTTATCACGAGTACCGCCGGCACCTGTCCCACTGACGACTAGGAAGCGACTAAAAACGCACAAGAAAAAGTAAAATGGATGTAGATTCCGCTCAGTAAAAGAGATATATCTAATTAGTTATAGTTACTAGTCTGTTAACTGAACTCTGTCAAACAAACAACTCGTTTTTAGTTGCTAGCTCTAGTCGCGTGTCGCTACTCGCTGGCGCGCGGCGGTGGGACCGGTGCCTTAGCATGAGACAGAATGCAACATTACGAGTTGATTAATGACGTTGTTTAAATAGTTCATCTGACGCCTATGTACAACATATGCAGTATTTCATTCCACGATGGTGTCACTCATCGAACCTCTGTGAGGTACGCGGCCGCCCTGACTGATTTTAACTTTTTTTTATTTACCGTATACTACCGGGAAACTGTTTGCTATCATATTTACACTTTGTCATACGCTGCCTTTGGGGCCTATTGAGAAAATAGATTTGCGATTAGTAGAGAGTAAGTGCAGCAAAACGTACGACGAAACTGTTTATTTATTCTTCCATTATAATGTACCAATATTATATCTTTACTAAATCGTTATAACCACTTCCAACTACAACCACAATGTTATTATTGTCCGTTGTATAAGACTTCACGCGTAGCGGTTAGGGCTACGACTTCGTAGCAGGCGTAGCAATCAGCTACGACGTAGCAAATGTGCAATCCAAGTGTCTGTATATAATACGGTGTTTCTATTTCTACGGGTAATTGGTATATGATAACTATAGAAATGAAATATAAATGCTAGTGCACTTATTTTACATGTGTATTTGAGCGTGTTTTCCAAAAACTTTCCAGTCATAGATAAAACGCGAACTCTAATAAATCAGGCCACAGATTACATTCACACCGTACTATCTATCGCAGCACACAAAACAACAATTTGAACCTACGTAATATAAAATAGTGTAATTTTTCAGTCGCCACGCTTGACCGCTCGATTTAAACTAGAAACACATGGCGAGGCGCCACGCGCGGCCGCTCTGCCAGCTCTGCCACACGTAGGTACACAAGCACTAAACACCAAATAAAATAAATCAACAGTGGACACCACGCTAAACTATCTGTCACAGTAGTAATGTATTGCCGCGAAACTATCGCGAGCGAACGTCGCAGCGGGGTAACAATTTGAATTGATGTAGTTTAAACTGGTGCTATTCTTCACGCGGTGGAAACACACGAGCGCGCGTTCAGTGCTGACACGCTCAACGTTCAGCTACAATATAAAGTGAATGACTCGGTAGTGGGTGGAATTCATAAACAATAAATAAACGTTTGAGCAAACTTGTGTGTACTGTGTAGTATTAAACCATGCCATTGTGTCATCGCCCCGTTATTTGGAACACAAACGCGACGAAACAACGTAACTCGAAGTAACAATTTTCAATTTATATGCGGTTGGAAATGGTGCGATTTCTCACGTGTGTTTTGTTGAGTTAAGAAATGCAATTTGAGCGGGAATGTTTGGAATGTCGTGTTTATAAGAGACGTTGCTTCCACTGCAGGTGACGACACACCACACGAAGAAACAAATATTAATTGAAATAACACTGTGATGTTACTACTTTGAGATGAAGAGGGAAGATAACAGTATGTTTAATTATTAGTTTTTGAAAGTGATGTCTACCTTGATGTGACGTCCTCAACCGTCGTACCTTTTCGTTTGAAAGCATTGATTATCTTATGTTCTATTTTGGAGTTTGTGGAAATGAAACAGCTTGTTTTACTTACTACCACTACTATAATGTAGCACTCGGTGTCATAATATATAATAGAAGGTCATAAACAAGGTGTGAAAATGCTTGTGTACCCAATCTGTCCCTACTCACTCTTACGGTCCGGGCCGGCTACCCAACACGCCCAGGCGTATACGGAACCAGCCACCCCTCCTGACTCTCGCGGCACGATCCCTCGCGGCCGCGCAGTTTGTCCTGTCTCTCAGACAGGTGACGTCACTACCGCTCCCCGCGGCCCCCGTGATAGCCGGCGTCTTATCTCACTACTGATACTTGTGCTGGAGTAGCAGAGTTTGTTACTGATTGATTTTGTGATTGGTTGATTTACTAATGATGAATAAAGACGTTATTATTGACTTAATCAGTCGTTCTACACGTATACTGACGTGTAAGCACAAGCATATAAAGTTTCTACTATTGGGGCACAGGTCAGAAAAAGCGGGGCTTGTTGCACCTCATAGGCCCAGAGCGGGTTTGTGGATGTCACATTTTTATCCTAGGTAATGCCGATTTCCGCACGATGATTTCCTTCACCGTTTTAAAATCGTGGTGTTGAAATAAACTAGACGCGGTTATGTGCCTCTTTGGACTCGAACCCATGAAATACAAACGAGTCGTAAGTAGCGTCGATGGCACTAGAGATCTATAAGTTACAAGTACAACAGTTCATTAATTATTAGATGCGAGAGAACAATCTGCTATAGCACTTATAAATCATTCTAGACCCTTCTTATTAATTTTGATCATGATCCTTCGAAAGAACATTATTGTGTTTTACATAGATAATAAAATTGTCTCGCTAGAAACAAAACTTAAATCACAACACCTCTATCAGTTGTATTGTCAATATTCAGTGTTTCTTTAGGACGGGTAGGTATCAAAAGCGCGGTGTGTGTTTGTGCTACGTTCGCCGCGGCACAAATACAGGCTCCCGCATGACTGGTTGCCGGTTAGTGCGTGAGCAAACAGCTGAGCGGCAAGCCGTGTCGTGTGCCGTGTGGCGAGCGGGGCCGAGTGTGCCGGGGGTCGCGACCGAATGCGAGCAAGAATCTCATTTGTTTGTCAATAGGGATGTGGTGATGTCGATGATGGCACGATGTTTTTTAGTTTTTAGTGGAGTATTTTCCTCTGAACTATTACCCGTAACTGAAAGGCTTTCCGAACATTTTATTGTAACTGATATAAACAAGATACATTACTAACAAAGCTAGATAGTAATATATCGCTTAAAAACAAACAATTAGCTACACTAGGCATGAATATTGTTTTACATTTGGGAATTCAACAAATTCCTATTGCGCGCTAATTGTTCTGCTAAAATGCCAATTTATATTCATTAGAACATCAAATAGAAACTTATTCTATATTGTTCGTAACAACTATCAATAAACTTGCTATTTGATAGCTAAGTATTAACCGGATATCGGAAGGTAATGTCATTTAATATGCTTGATAGTTCGTAATAACAATCAGGCAATATCTTTCTAAGATACGGCATCATATTTTGGGGAAACTCTACCGAGGCTAACACGGCATTTAAGACCCAAAAGAGATGCATTATATCTATGTTTGGGCTAAAAACGGTCGATACATGTAAACCATATTTTAACAGATACTAGCTATTAACTCTTCCCTGTATGTATATCCTCGAAACCGCAATGTTTGTTAAAACAAACCACAGGTTTGTTTCCACGTCTACAGGACGTGGTACCGCGTGACAGACGGGATATGACCATTCTTCGAGTCTATCCAGCAAAAGTATCGTCTGCATGGCTCCTACTATGTTTAACATATTGCCTAAACGTTGGAAGGAGTTAAATGGTTTACCATTTAACTCGAAATTCTAGCCTAAAAAGTTTTTTGTTTGACTGATTAATTTTATCTTTCTCCTGGCTTCTATGTATAATGTAATAATAATTTATAAAGTTTCTAAGCTATAATCTTTGTAAGTGCCTATTCTAGGTAATTTTATGGAAATATTAATTACTTTTGACATGACTGTGTATACTTTGACATTTATTATTATTTGCTAAATTCACAAATTTTTGATTTTATATTATTTACTTTTGACATTGTATAATTTTGACATTTATTACTCGTTGCTAACTTTACAGACAGATTAAATTATGATTTTTATTTATTTACTATTTTTGACATGTTTAATTTTGACATTTATTAGTTTTAATTCACATCAAATTAATGATACCTACCTATGGGATTGACATAATATTACTATGTTAAATATCACAATTTTAAATTCAAAACATTTGCACGCCATAGTATGTGGCAAACATGTCTGAACCAACTTTATTATTTTTATGTTATCCTACATGCACTTATACTATTGTATGTGTACACATGTTTGAGCAAATAAATATATCCTATCTTACCTTATCTTATCCCTGCACATCATTGGTCAACGCTAATGGAATTATAACAATACGCGATGAGCCAGAGATACACACTACCTGCGATGGTGCTAACAATGCACTAGCAGGATGTTTGCAGGATGTCCCATTCAATACGGATACAAACGCTATTGTATCTGCGACAACTAGCGACCGTGTTTGGGTAATATCAATGATTTGTTTTAAACATAGATAGACTGGAAACGGATCTCTGTATTAATTTCCGAGATTTGACCTTTGAAACTCGATATCAATTCGAAAACTAATTTTATCGTTAATGTCAAACTGATGCTTGCGAAACATCTTAGCATAGCAACAATCACTTTACAAAAGTTATAGAAGTACCATCTACGTTTTATTTACGTCTACATCGATAAGACAAGTTTGACATCTTTATCCCTAACTTACAAAACAATTAAACTTTATTACGATGGTGAAATATCTTCGGTGTGTCACATTTCGTTTTCCATGATTATAAACCGACAATATCGATACGTAGGTACGACATCGGTAGGTAGCGCACGAGCAGCTCTAGCGGCAAATTTGCGACGCGGCTACGTTTGTGTGAACAAGTATGCAGGCGATGCGATGCGGCTCAGATTCCCGCACCCATTACCGTGAATACAATTGGGCAACAATAGAGTGTCTTGACGTGCATTGCGCGCTATACTCCCTCCCCCCTCCCACATGCGCCGCCGCCCGCATCCACCCGGGAATGGAAAGCGAAGTGTTTTGTTATGCTAATAGTTCGTTAGTCCGACTGTACTGTCACTCGAAGCTTATCCGGCGAACATCTCTGATGTGATGTGTCTTGCAGCCACGGAGGCAGAGAAAATGGAAGATGATGAATATAGTATTATACATCAGTAATCTCGACTTTAAGTGTTGTGCTTGTGCAGGCAAGGGGTGCGATAATCATGCTGGAACTCGTAATGGTAACTGCCAACTGTTGGCGTTTAATGACTTCGTTGTTTCCTTTCTATTAAGAAGTTAATCTAGAAGAGCCGTTAAGCTGTGCTTTGAAGACTCAGAGCATATAACTGTGCTGTTTTGGGTGAAAATGCATCAGAATTTGCTTTTCAGAGATTAAAAATGACGAGCGCCATGTATTGTCAGCTCATGAACGAAATAAAAATCCTCAAAAGTAGTAGTACGATGAAAAAAGTCCATGACCCAAAAACACACGCTGTAAAATGTAAGGAACTACACTGTGGCTGCTAATTAGAGATTTCAGCCGTTGCTGAATGTGAAGCCGACTCAACTCGTATTTTGCCTCTGAACTCATTCCAGAGATGCCCAATTTTCTTTCAGAGATTTGGAAGCATCGTGTGTCCGACATCGACTGCAGATAACTGGATTGTGTTGCTTTAGCCGTGTCCGGTCTGAGGTCAGGTTTATTAATATCTAATTAGTGCTCCGTCCCGTAAGTCCGCCGTCCAATGTACCACTAATCCTCGTGCGCTCGGCGTTCTCAAAAGATCGATGTTTATCTGACTCCTACTCTTATGTGTCATATTGGTTACGAGCAAAAAACCTCATATGAAGCGGTCACAATGGACCAATAATTTATTTCCCACAAAGTGGTCATTGAAGCACATATCTTTGATTTGTGCCGTACATCTGCGGAGATGTTCCGTCTTGGGGAGTGGTACGTCGTGGAGACGAGTCCCGGGGGAGCCGCGCGCGTGTTAGAACACATGTTATGTTGTTCGGAGGTTCGCGTTTTTTGTGTTCGTCGCTTGTCGTTTGAAACACTTTTACTGAGACTCGCTATCGCTTTGGTCCCGAGGCAATACACGAGTCAAACGAGACACTCGTACAATATTTGTGACTGTAAAGTTCTATTCTCAAAAACACTTGTTAAAATAGTATAAATAATGATAATAACGGCTGGGTCATGCCGGTTTTGATGTATTCTTTCGGCATAATCAAATGGACTCAGACGGAACTTGATGCCCTGGATAGGAGGGTCCGCACATTGCTGACCGCCAATTGGATGCATCACCCAGGGTCGTCGGTAATGAGACTGTGTATCCCGCGGAAGTGCGGGGGTCGCGGCTTCTTAAATGCCAAGACCCTGCACTACATGGGCCCGATGTAGACTTCTTAGCGTCCGTATCCTGGCTGCGTTTTGGTGACCTTTTTGGGGAAACTGAAGGTTTTGTTTGTGCGATTATGGATGAAGTACAGTACTTTTATCACTGACAGGATAAATTAGTAACTTATCTTTTAACTTATCGTTGCCAATAAGCCTGACATTGTGGTAATAGATCGATCGGAGCGTCGCGCAATGATTGTTGATATAACGGTCCCACATGACGAGAACCTCGTGAAAGCAGAGAAAGATAAGCAGTTCAAGTATCTAGATCTGGCTCGCGAAGTTGTCAACAAATGGGACGTGAGTACAGCAATCATTGTGCCGATAGTCGTGTCGGCCAATGGCTTAATAGCCAAGAGCCTGATTCAGAAAGCAGTACTTCTGGACACAGCGCGTATTGTTAGGAGGCTCCTCTCTTAAGAGCCTTGACCACCGGCAGCTCGGACCCTGTTCCCGGTGCCGGTGGGCTACTACTTTTATATTTTTAAATGTTTTTATATGTTTAAACATGTATAAAGTAAGATAAAAGATGAATAAAGGAATAATAATAATGGGCAAACCGTATTCGGCGGTATAAACGGCGGGTTGATCGGTACTCGCAGAATCGTATGTTCCAAAGCGATGAGAAGTGGGTATACAGAGCTTGGGAGCGACCCGAGCAAAAAGTGGCAGACGTGTGCCGCCCGGATGATGTCAGCACGAGTTCTTTCTGGAGCAGCATCTGGTCGGTGCCCGTCTGTCATAGTGAGGCTGACTGGATGCGAGATGTCAAGCGAGTGTGTGAATCTATCCCTGAAATGGAAGCGGTTCTAATTACACCGTTAGACGTAGCCAGAACAGTTCGTCCGTTGCCGAATTGGAAATAACTGGGACCGGACGGGCTACACAACTTCTGGCTCAAGTAGCTTAGTAGTACACAAACTGGCCTGGCATCTCAATTCCAGTCATCCTTAGAGTCTGCTACCACAGTTTTTAACAACAGGCGTTACCCACCCACCTGCTCCATAAGTCAGGTAGTCCTACGGAGCCCAAGAATTATAGACCGATCATGTGTTTGTCGACGGTCTATAAACTTCTTACATCCATTTTGAGAGCGAAAATTAAGAAACACATCGACAGTAATTCCATTATGTCGGCCTCTCAAAATGGATATAGGAACGGGTCCCGTGGTACTAAGGCGCTACTCTTCATTGACATGGCCATTAGCCAAGAGGTTCGTCGATCCCGCAAGGATTTGTCGACATGTTGGATAGATTATAAGAAACGACGACTCGGTAGGACTCGACATGGCTCATGAGGGTGCTGGAGTTGTACAAGATAGATGCAACTCTACGCGCTTTCCTTGAGTCGTGTATGGGACAATGGAGGACGGTCCTTCGATATCCAGGATGTCGACAAATCCAGGGGAATGATGAGGTATGGATTAAACGGGGAATATTTCAGGGCGACAGTCTGAGTCCACTTTGGTTCTGTCTAGCCCTGAATCCTCTAAGGACATTGCTGGAGGATTCAGGTCTAGGCTACTGGTTGAGGAGAGGTGGTCAGGTCATATCTCACCTTCTTTACATGGATTATCTGAAACTCTTTGCCGCCAAGAAATTGCAACTGATGGAGCTACTGAAAGTAACTGAAACTTTTAGTAGCGCCATCAGGATGGAATTTGGTGTGGACAAATGTGCAGTCATTTATGTAAAGTGAGAGGAGATTATAGAATCCGAGAGAATTCAGCTCTCGGATTCCATACACCTAAGATCCCTTTCCTCATCCGAAAGCTATAAGTATTTGGGTACCTATGTCGGAAGCGTTAGGCATTAACGTAACTGACATGAAGCAATCGTTGAGGGAACGCTTCTTCGGTTGCCTGAAGAAAGTCTTAAATAGCCTTCTTTCAGGCGGGAACAAGGTGCGCGCCTTCAACGGTTGGGTCATGCCGGTTTTAATGTACTCTTTCGGCGCACTCAAATGGACTCAGACCTGCTCTGGATAGGAGAGTCCGTACACTGATGACCACAAACCGGATGCATCACCCACGATCATCGGTGATGAGACTGTACATCTCGCGGAAGTGCGGGGGTCGAGGCTTTTTAAACGCGAAGACCCTCCACAACCGCGAGGTGTGCAGTCTCAGGGAATATGTTTTAAAAGCCGAGGTGGGTATGCACCGAGATGTGATCGCAGTGGACAAGGGACTTACCCCACTGTCCATGGCTAAAGAGAACTGGTGCAAACCTGTAGTACTTACTACCGATGACCGCAAGCAAGTATGGCAAGGCAAGGAGCTTCACGGGCGCTTCTACCGGGCTCTTCATGGGCCCGATGTAGATTTTCTAGCGTCCGTATCCTGACTATGTTTCAGTGACCTTTTTGGGGAAACTGAAGGTTTTGTTTGTGCGATTATGGACGAAGTTATGTTGACTAACAACTACCGGACATTTATTATGAAGAATGGCATGTCACCGTCCGGGTGAATCCATCAGACATATAATTTCTGATTGTTCTCGTCTGGCTAACGGCGAGTACTTGCACAGACACAACCAAGGATTATTCACCATCAACATTGCCTTGAAATATACACTTGTGGAATCTGAATACATTGATCGCAGCGCTTGCTCAAGACGGGTTGGCGATTTCAGACTTATATTAATTATAAGTCCAGGTTTCTTCACGATGTTTTCCTTCACCGATGTATATGATGTCCAAGATAAACTTTAAACAATATATGGTATAACGGTAAATGCGAGTTTGTACATTCATGTAATATTTTATCATCTAATAATGACAGAATGTGATTTATTGATCAGATCACATAATATAGAAACAACAACATCAAATTTTTCAATGTTTCAATCTTATACTTCATTAAAGAATTTTTTAAAATAATTATTTCGAAATCTGTTGAAATTGTTAAACACCGCATTATGAACACAATTTTATTGCTGTAAGCAATTGTGTTTTCTTACTTAAAGTACAGAAAATTTTGTGATAAACAAATTACAGGAAAGCATAATCCTTGCACAAACGTCATTAGCCGTGTTCTGGAGACAAAGCCGTGTTCATTCGTGCTTAAGTCGACACATGCAAGCTCGCCTCCCAGCGTCGCCCGCGCCCTAAGCCCGGCAGGTGGCGCCATTATCGTGTCAGCCGGTTTACTGTGTCACACCACTAATGGTGTCGGATTATGGCACTGTCAGATTGTCGTTTGTTGATGATGTTTAAGTCTGCACCTGTCCGGTTGTAGTAAAAGTAATTACGGGTCTCTTGGAGGACTGCAGGTTTCCTGAGACAAGTTTGAGTCGAGCGTATGGTAACGAAAAACGGATTGAAAGGTTATATAAAAAGGGTGTTCATTATTAATTTTAGAGAAGAACTTTGAATAACGTAACTAGTAAAATATATAAAGACTTGACAGTAACAATAATCTGTAAGAAATGTACCACAGAAGTAACTCGGCAAATATCTGAGTTACGGACGGCTCCTGAACAAACAAATAAATAATGGCGACGGCGACGCTTGCGTTGCGGCCACGGCAGCTAGCGTCGTCGTCAATGGCTTCACGTGGCGGGAGTGCCCCGGAGCGTGCCCGCGCCTCTGTAAACTTAAACAGTAAACCAACATATAAAGTAACCACTTGTCTCGATGCGACAGGGCGGACTTAGGACACGTGTTCGTGCGCTGATAAATTTTTTTTTTCCTGGTTCAAATACTGCATGTGCCCACCGACGACCAGACGTGCACACGCCACTGCATACAGCCCGCTGTCTACATGACACCTATCCTCCTCCCCACCGCTGCACCGCCGCAGGCACAAGCCATTCGCCAAATACACTCGAGCATTTCAAAGCGAATCCCTGATTTCGCACCTCGGATTTCCTTGCTTGGGCGTTTTAAAAAAAATACAAATTCTATTCGGAAAACGAAATTTAAGCTGCCGTTTTGGATGCCGTGCGCAAACAAAATTGAAAATTGTGGCGGCAAAGTAAAATAGAGGAGAACTCTTCTGCGATTCGACGACAAATTGGATAACAGGATAACTGCTCCGCATAGTTTTACATTTTTAGTGAACGCAGTTCCTACGTACGGACGAGCATTAGCGTCGGACAGTGCGAGCTGGCCGCTTCTCTCAGCTCAGCTCTACAGAGAGATTCGGCTTTTAAAAGTTATCATAAAAACCTAAAAAGCGAATATCCATTTGCGTTTTAAAGGATTTCAGGTCATATTTCTTTCTTTAGTGCACTCGCATGAAAAGGGCGCCTTCGTTATGCGACATTGTTCTGTGCTTTACTATTAAATATTTTATTAAAGAGCTTCCAATTACTTTCGTTTTTATCAACCGTAATATTTTGAAGGCAGGGCGACACGCGTGATATATAATAGCATTATTTTCGCAGCAGTATTGTGCGGTAGGTACACAACAAGTGCTAATACTGCGCAATGTGTGAGACGTAAGTTCTACAGCCTTTGCGAGTCGGTCGGTCGCCTGTCCTCTGCACAGTAATCACTCGGTCATATTGTCCAATAACAAGATATATTGCGTTTGATCTCACATGATCCCAGCTAATAAAATTTTATCGTGAATTCTTGAATGTCTGAAAAACACGCTTTGATAGAACACGCTTCTAACACAAGTTACCTCGTTCCTCGTTGGTTCGTTTTATATTTCCACAAAAAAATAAAAAACATTTTGTCAGTTCCTAAATTGAAAAATATTTTTGTTTCAATTGATTGGTTTCATATTTTCCTGGAAGTTATATACGAGTATTAAATAAAGTTAGTTTTATAAAGCCGAACTCTATTGGATATATAAATGACGAGCAAGGTGTAACACGTCAGGTGAGTCCTCCAGTACAATTAATCCTTCCCTTATTTCACACGCTAGGCACGAGTTACAATTTTTCTCACCTATTCAGCCCTCACACGCGCCAAGCATCGCTAATTCGAGCAGTTTAATCAATTCGAAAGACCGGTGCAGCTAATAAATAGCTGCAATTTGCGTCTCAATGAGTCGATTAGTTCCCAAGTCTATGCAGTTCATACTCGGACATAAACGGCGTGGCTCAAAGAGATTATATTCCTATTAACATACTTAACTGGTTGATTTTGCCGGCGGCCATGTTGCCTCATGAGTCGCTGATGTTAACTCTCTGCGTGTGTAATTTAAGTGATTTTATTTCACGATCCTATTGCCGAATTGGTTTCTATGATTGGGTTTTAGTGCCAAAGGCCGAGATTTCGATGACTAGACAAATTCTATCGCATTTCTATGTTCTCCACAATATTTCGTTCCAGACTCGTCCAGTTCTCGGGGATTACGAACAACCTTGTAAGCCGTTGTTTTCCATCGAGCCAGCAAAGAGATTGTGCCAGTAGATTGGAATGACTACCTCATTCTGTTTCGGGTCGGTAGCTCCATTTTATTATGAAAACTTTGTGAAATAAATATATAAAGGAATTCACTTAAGTATTATTTGTGCTTCTGTACTGGGATGGTTCTATTTCGATCTTTGTTCATCGAACGACGTTCGTGAGTACAGTTGGAAGACGATATAAGTGCACATGCACGGAACTGCATTTGAAAAGTTGTGGTCGTGCCAACTGACAGCAAATCTTACTTACGAAATTTTGGATGGATGGATGTTTGTTACTCAATCACACCAGATCGGCTGGGCGGATCTAGCATAGAGATAGTTCATAAAATATATTAACATATACAATACATTTTATCCCAGTATTACGATCCGATGGAGCGCAGTATCCTTGGAGTAAACATACTGATCGTATAAGGACTCGATACTGCATTTCACGACCAAGTGAATGGAGATAATTTACTGTATGGAACATAATTATCACAAGTAGATTTTCAAACTAACTTTCGTGTTTGGGTAATATTTTATTGGCTGGATTGTAGCGGAATTATATTAAATGTTTAAAATCTATTTTTTATAAGTATAACTATTTAATTAAGCCATGTTGGTTCCCCACTTAATTTCCGCTACAGCAGTGTCTTTTTGTTGCGGACAGGAACTGAATCTTGATCAATTTCCTAGACTCAGTTTTTCTCACTAGAACGAAAGTGACTTCCCTCAATCTGTAGAAACCTGGTGACCTTTATTACTTGAGTTTGTTACGTAACTTTTGATAACACATTCTAAGTGCAATAGCAAATGCCTTAAAAAAAAAACCGTACTTGTAATGCCATATAAATGAGATTCTATTCTTTGGCCCCTAATATCGGATACAGTAGAATTGAGATCAACGGCAAAAGTTGTTCGAATCTTTTATATTACAATCAAGACAGAACAATAAAGTAAACATTTATTTTATTTTACAAAGACATGGCTAGAAAGGCATAGATTCACTTTGTCTATAGTGTGAAACAGACAAACTAACCTCTGCTAAACATCGAAGAACCAGTACTCATGTCTCGCTTAGTGTAAGTACCTTCGTCAGCCATCAGCACATCAGCACTATGCGGCTGTACCTCAGCACTGCGATATAAACGTGTTACATAAATCAATGCGCGGCGCTCGCTGATAGCGAAGGGTCGCAAATGGAAATCGTCCGGTTAAGCCTTTGCTACATGTTGCGGTGACGATATCCCCCCCTCCTCCTCTACCCCCACACACCTTCGAACCTTGGAGAGACACTATCTGGCACAAAGATCAGGGATTAGGAATCATTTATTAATCTTGTTCAAAACGATAGATGTTGATTAATGTTCTGAAATACTGATATTCAGTCAATTAGAGGTATCTGAAGTACGGTGTAGCACGCAATTGTAGATCTGGCCTAATCCTTGATATAGTTAATACTTTTCTATTGTTTTAAAACCAAAAGGTCTACAAACAAAGAGTTCAATCCAGAAGTGTTCCATCTGAATTGATGAAAGCCAATCAATATAACTATACTAATTGGCAAAAAAGTAGTATCTCGATGATTTAAAGAAAGAACAACACATTTTTCAGAAAGTCTTGACTTGATTTGCCTCTTTATTTCAAGCATCGTTGACATTGTACCACCTGCTTGAATTGCAATTTTTTCCTTTGATCTATGAAGAAAACCAAAAGACGCGAGAATGATAAGCTTGAAATGGCTGTTATTAACACAATACACAATTTGTATCATTTTATTTCGATCAAGGGGCGTCCAATATTGAAAAAAAATTAAATCGTCTCCATCAAAAGATGAAAATCAATTTGAACACATTCAGAGAAATTGAACGATTTCATATTTTGGTTGAGTGCGTCTGATGTTTTACGAATGAATTTATTCTGCGAAACCAACTTTAATATTAAAGGTTGAATGTAATCTCAATCAGGCGGTAACGGCTCCAATTTAATTATAACTTAATTTTATTAATAAATAAGTTTTTCGTTCAAATAATTGCTGCCTTCCTCAGTTTCATTCATTTAAATTACCGACGTAAATTTTTGATATCAGTGAAAAATACTTTTAAGTTGCATCAAAATTTAAACCAATTCATTTATTTATTTAATATATAATAATTTATTTATTTTTGTTTCATTTTATTTCTGCTTACTATGTAAATGGCGGTTCTGCTTTCACATCACTATTGTAATGATTTCCCAAATGAATATAATAAAATCTTTTTTTTTTGGAGCCTCATAAACGATGCTAAGTAATTCCAATCGATGACTAGTATTAATATAATACATCTGCGGCCAAGAACTGCGAGTCTCAATACTCTATAGCTGTTATGACATTTACAGCTCTTGAACGCGCTTTATAATGTTCTGATGACGTCCATTTTCGTGGGTGAAATTCATCCTTATATGTCTGTATTTGCTGTAGGTAGCAAGCGAACGCAGCATTAGTGGTCGCATCTCAGGTGTAGTGGACACGGAAATGGATTCCCGGCGCGGTTACCGCTGTCCGCCACAGTGTCCGCACTGAAACCCGGACACCGTAACTCGGACAGCAGTCGGTATAACACAATCATTTGAGTAGTCTAACTAACTTAGTTCAATAAACGTTAGTAATGTATTCGAGTGTCTGCACTGTTTCCGTTGTATAAAGTGTATTCATTTGTCGAAGATTGCTATTCATTTTTATAAGGTGAATAAGCTGATCTACTAATGTAATGCGACTACGGTAATAAAGAGCTGTATGGTATTAAGCTCAACATAAGTAAATCATCGTGTTCTATATTTTTTTTTTTGTGGGGTAATTTCGGAAGCAAATTATTGCTCAAAAACTATTTTCAAACGATTTAGTAGGATTTAAATCATTATTTTTTTAAATGTACCGTGGTCAGAAAAGAATCCCAAATAAGTGCATACGCAAGCAGTTCTAATAACAAACCCTTTACACCGTCGTATACGAATTAGCATCCGCAAGTGTGTGGTAAATCCGGGCGATATCTCAGGTGGATACGGCTAATGAAATTCCGCCGCCGCCGCCCGTCCGCCACCCCTGTCTGCCCTGTCCGGCCCTGTCCGAAATTGTCCGGTGTCCGACAGTATTACGTGTGAGTATTACAGACCATTCTCGCCATTTGTTGGGCAGGCATGGCATTAGATAGATGTAAATGTGTCCTTCAAAATTGTTCTTGAAACTGGCGTTTTTAAAAGAAGTATGTACATAGTTGAAAGAAGATACTGAAGGCTATATTAGAATCATAGATTCTGAACTTACATTTATCTTTATACGGCACTTGGGACCCACCCCTGCTCGAAATGAGTGCCAGTATCAAGATGTATGTGTGAAGTCAAAGTTAAATATGAATATCTCGTACAAATACAGGCTCGGCCTAGCTCAGGCGCAGTTGCTCATATTTTATTCTTTGTGCTTAATTCTAATTGCATTGAAATTCTGCTCAACATGTAATATTTTTAAGGAGTAATACATAAACTTACTTACATAACTTACTTGCTTAAATAAATCTTTCGGAAAAGATCTTCTAAATGATGGGGAAAACCGAATTAAAGCCCATTGCGTAGTTAAGATGGATAGCGCGGTCACAGACAGACATACACGAGAAGTCACTTTGTTTTACAATCGCTAAAGTAGACTCATCTTTCATGGGGTACTGTTTAAAATTTTACAATAACATACCTCCCCGCATTCTACAACTGAATGAGACGAAGTTTAAATCTTGTATAAAACTCACACTATGTAGGCAAGCATACTATAAGTTGGAAGATTACATTGATGATAAAAATGCTTGGCTCAATGCTGGTCCTGCTCCACAACCATAGGGGCAAACTAATTGATTACTTTGTGAATTTTAGTCCCTTTCAAAATGGTTGAGTTGAATGATGGCTGATCCATGCGTCATGTTCGTGAACGAGTGCTGTCATTATGGACTGGTCATCTCGCAGCTGCCATGGATTATTGTATTTTTGAATTGTTGATTTTATCTTTTTACTCTGGACGCTCTTACTCGCACGTCTTTCTACATCGTTCTCACAAATATGTATAATCTCGACATGAATGATGTAACCAAGATTTTGTTACAACATAATGATTTTTAAATCATTATGAGAGTCCATAGAGTGTGGAGTTTCTTGCCCATTCTTCTCCATAGAGATCTACGCTTTCGAAAGCGTAGTTTCACAAGTTATTATGCCCTGTGACTGGGACTATAGCTTAGTTTTTTTTTGTGTTTTAACATCCTAAAGTGCCTGTAATGGTCTAATTAAAATAAATGCTTTGAGTTTGAGTTTGAATATTTATCATCCACTGCTATAAAAATGAAACTCATGGAAGGCGCAATGCTCGATCGAAATCAACGCGATAAACATCCAATCTCCATACAAATTGGTGATGGCAGTAAGGAATAAACTTTATGCCGACGACGTATGCTTCGCGGCGGCCATATTGTTCGAAGAACATAGCTTCCGCAGTGTATCGGGGCTGTGAAGGAAGTTGACACAAACTCCGGGAAACATACTTCACTTTGTTTCGCTTTCATTTGCAAATTGGCAATCGAGTAACTTGGATTGTTATCTCGATTGGATTTTGTCATTGGAAATACGAAGAGCTTTCAAATAACAAGGTTTTGTACTGTGGTATGACAAGAACTTCTTACATAGTTTTTGCATTGGCTTAAAGAAGACAGTTCAGTCTATGTTGGAAAATATCTGTTTGTTTGAAGTAGTTGTCATGGCAACACTAATTTTAGAATGACAACCCGAATGTAAATCTGGTCACACCAGGCCACTCTTCCTTTTCTGCTCTCTCCTCCAACCAGGAGAAAAAAAGATCAAGACCTCCCTAGGTTTGAATGATCTTATAAAATAAACGCCAAAGACTTCACCTAACTGTATTATTCATTATCTAAACGACACTACAGCGGTAATTTACATTATTTGACTTAATCGATTCATACTTAGATTGGTATTCCAAGTTTCTAAAATTTATCATTCATTGAATCTAAAATTGAAATTGACAGAATAATTTAGCAACACTATCAAAACAACAGCAAATGGATTTACCAATGCAACTAAATAATATCTTAGTTTTAATATTAAATGAAAGCAATTAGTGCTAGCGGCTGAGCGCCTCGCCGATCCACTAAGTCGTTCTGATCCCAGTCCAGAACGACGCCGGTTATTATGTCATCTTCAGTTGTCATAGTCTAAGGATCTGGATATTAAACCGCTAGGATTGTCAGTGTATCCAAGATCCCCTACGCGATGTCACAACTTGACCACGAGATACGCTCTGAAGCGACATGCGTGTTATATCAGCGAGTCAGGAAACAACAAATGAAAGTAGTTGTCTAGAGCAAGGCACGAGGCACCACGACGCGACTTGCGAAACAATTGACGCGAGCGTGTCGCTTGACGCAAATTGCGACGCAAGGTCTTGTGGTCGTGGGGCGTTAGAGCTGGTGGCTGAAAGGTCGGTTCGTTTTAAAAAAGTAGGTGAATAGCTCGCCTGGGAGTTGTAGCGTTGACGCGTTTGGATACACCTGCGTGGCTATTTGTGTCAATCGTAAGGATTGTGAAGGTGACGATCGATGATATAGGTACCAACGGAGCCATATCTTAGAGTATATTCAAAGATTCTTTTAAGATTCGATTAAGAAGATTAAACTATTTTATTTTAGTTCTAAAAATGAGGTTTTAGAAATTGATTTTAGTAGTCGGGAACTCGAAAATTGCTTAAAAAAGAAGGACACGGCACCGGGGCACGACGGTATATCTTATTCAATGATTTATAATTTACCCGAAATAGGAAAACAATTTTTACTTAAAATCTACAATTTGGTATTTTCACTCGGTATTGTTCCAATCCAGTGGCGTAATATTCTAATCATTCCCATTCCAAAACATTCAAATAATCTTAACACAGACATTAAACTAAGACCCATTTCGTTAATATCTTGTATTTGTAAAACCTTCCACTTAATGATTTGTAAACGGTTTGAATGGTTTGTAGAAAAGAATAAATTACTATCTCCATATACGGTAGGATTTAGGAAGTCACAATCATCTTTAGATGCACTTTCTAGGCTGGTATCTTATATTCAAGTCGGTTTTACTAAAAATGCTCCTACAGTCGCATGCTTTTTGGACATTGAAAATGCCTACAACAATGTGTTAATTGAATCGGTTACTAAAGTACTAGAGGAAATCCAAATTGGTTCCAAATTTTGTGTTTATCTTTGGTCTTTTATAAGTGAAAGACATTTAATCATTAAGTCTCATAATAGTCAAGGGTCTGAATGTAGGTGGACTAATAGAGGCTTAGCTCAAGGGGACCCGCTTTCCCCCCTTTTATTTAACTTGGTAACATACCAAATTTGTCATCAAGTACACAATGTAATAGTGTCACAATACGCTGACGACTTTGTAATTTATATTAGTAACAAACAAATCTCAATATGTGAACATGCGTTACAAGATGCCCTTAATTGTATTATAGCCTTATTGGGTGAGATTGGACTGACTTTATCGTCAACTAAATCTAATTATTGTGTTTACAGTAGGGGTCGAAGACGAATATTGCCAGCTTTGAAAGTGTATGGTCAACCATTAAATATGGTAGAATGTATTAAATATTTAGGGCTTTGGGTTGATAGAAGTTTATATTGGAGAAAACACATTAATGAATTAATTGAAAAATGCTCAAAATATCTGAATGTATTAAAAGTATTAGCGGGTAGTTCATGGGGAATTCACACCAAACACATGCGAAGATTATATATTTCCGTCATGAGAAGCCGGATTGATTATGGTTGTTATTTGTATGATTCTGCTGCAAAAACACATATTTCTAAATTAGATAAAATACAGAACCAAGCCCTAAGAGTTGTAGGGGGCTTCATTAAAAGCTCACCAATTCATGTGATGGAAAGCGAATTGCACACACCACCACTGTTTTTGAGGCGGCAATTTCTCTCCTATAAACACATTCTGAAATCTCGATCATGGACAAATAATTTAAATATAAATGTAATTTCTGAATTAAGTTCTCTTATAAATAATAGTTATTGGGTAAATAAAAAGAAACCGTTGCTAGCTTCTACGCTTAACGAATTAAGTCAGCTGCATATTGTCTCCTCAGATGTTCTGAAAATGTTTACTCTCGATGTGTGGGTGTCCGCCATACAAACTAAAGGAGTTATTAAATGTGATCTAGAATATGTCAAACAATCAAAAAAATATTATGACCCTAATTTATTGGTAAATGAAGTGGTAGCAGAATTAAATAATAAGTATAACGATTGGGATAAAATCTTTACGGACGGATCAAAAAATGTTAGTGGTGGTGGGGCAGCTTTCTTTCATAAAAATTTAGATTTTAAAGGTAGCTTTAAAATCAATGCAAATACTTGTATAATGTCACTGGAACTCATTGCAATATATGAAGCAGTAACTTATGTTTTCAATCAAAATTTACACAAAGCAGCTATTTTTACCGACAGTAAAAGCGCTTTACAGCATGTAGCTCGATGCGCCTCTGGCTGCAGAGGTGCATCGATAGCTTACGACATTCTTAACATTATAAACATAATTAATAAAGACGAAATTAGAATTATATTGCAATGGGTTCCAGCACACATAGGATTACGCGGCAACGAGGAGGCTGACCGGTTGGCAAAATTGGCAATTAACGAGGGGAATGAAATTTCTTACCTACCTGATCACTGGGAATATGTCTCAAAAATCAAGGAGTCTTGTTATGATAAATGGAAAGATCATTTCAATGACATTTCGACCAAAAAAGGTATATGGTACAAAGTAATTCAGAGTGAACCTCCTCGCGTGCCCTGGTTTGATGACACTAATTTAAGTAGGAGTTACGTCAAGGTAGCTTTAATACTGCGCTCTGGGCACTTTCCGTCAGCAAAATTTGCTTTCCTAATGCGTAAGGCAGCATCTCCAAACTGCGAAGTATGCAACAAAATAGAAGACGTGCAACATTTGCTGATGGAGTGCGTTAAGAACAAAAATGAAAGAGATTCATTGATTAGGGAGTTTGGCTTGAATATTTTAGATCTTGGGCTTATTTTCACTATTTTAGCGAATCCTAAATCAAATGTTGCAAAAAAATTGTGTGGTCTAGTACAACAGCTTAATCAATGAATAGCTTTTGCTAATTAATTAGGTCTTTAAGAATATTGTTTTTGTATTTTAATTTTAGTGGTGTAATAGTAGTGATAAGGTACAATGGGGTTGACGTATCCATGTGGATAAAAACCCCCTATTAAAATTTAAGAAATAAAAAAAAAAAAAAAAAATTAAACTATTTTTTGACTGGGATTACTAAGATTGGTCAATGTCATGCAAGTTAATACTTCCATTATGCAAGTTATCCTACGTTCGTGATTTAGTTTCCATAAACGTAAACAATGGTTTCTGGAAAAATAACTTTATAAACAAAGCTAGGCATTCTGATATCCACTCAATTTGTAAGATCAATCGAATCCAATACGGGATAGGTACTTGAAGCTGTAGTACTGAGATGAACATTGAAAGCTGTTGCATTATTTTGGCCTTTGTTCCTAAGACAGGTCATCATACAACTTACTGGTAGTAAAAGGTAATTTGAGATCTTCATATTGTGCCTTCGAAGTAAAGATAAAGCTAACAATAAGAAAGTTTAGCTATTCAAATACAAGACAGCTAATGTACCCGTATCGCTGAACGGATTTCTAAATCCCAGACATATAACATCGCGGAAATGTAGAATGATTACAAAATGCAGTAATAACAGTATCAAAGCGGATTCACGACTCTGCGGCGGACGATAACAACTTCCAATAGGAACGTTATAACTCTATGGGATTGGTAACGATTTGGTGTGCGTGACAAACTTTCGACACAGAATAGATAGCAGTAGACCTAGACAGAGCAGCTCCGATCGCTAAATACGAGTACAAACGTTGCAGAACCGTATGTGACCAATTCGATAGATTATCATAGTAGCTCATCACGTACTTTACTTAGTTTCTGCTTAATTAACATGCATTCATTTCTAACTAAATGTGAAGAATATGTACTGGTTGTATCTTTACTCCACGTTTATTATTTCAATATACGAAAAGATTCTACTTTCAGTATAATGTCTGTTTAATGTTTTGGGGGACCTAAAATTGAGAATATCAAGATTGTGTCGGCTTATCAAGCTGAACGTTGCCATATTGCCCATCCAAGTAAGTAATCACTATTAGACTGTTCTATTTTTCTACTCACTAAGAATGAGGAGTAAGTAGTTCATCGCAATGTGTTTCGGCCTTTTTCCTTTTTATTCCTCATCTTGGCGCGGGATGCGCCTCTCAGCACTTATTACCGGCATTAAGGACTTCTACGTCAGATGATAATCACCCTCCCCCCTATATACACCCCCTTATTGCCCATTTATTCCTCCATGCTTGTTGGCTATTGTTTTTGTTTCGCGTTCATCTAATTATTTATTGTTATCAGGCTAGCACTTTAAAAGAGTTGGGCGTCGGCTTCCAGTTTCATCCGTTGTGGATTTGTTTTTATTAGCAGTAGGTAGGCTTCTAAAATTTGATCTGAATCAACCCGGTAATATTTACCGATATTTCATTTTAATTATGAGAGTTTCTTTAACTAAGTTTGAAAAGTTACATAAGTAAAGAAAGAAAAAAAACTTAGTAGCGATGGTGCAGGACAAACATGTTATTGTTTTATAAAGCGATATGGGGTTGAACGCTATTCTGTTTGTTTTCGCTTCATATTGCTTTCTCTCAATTAACAGCCAGCGCTGATGGCCGCTGTAATTCTGTTGGAATTTAATACCGTTTGTTGAACAGCGGTACAACACAATACAAACACAATGATACAAAAATACCACTGTGTAAGAATATCAGCAGTTTCATTAAGAAACGGTGACGATTCGTACCAGGGCCGCAGGGCTAGCATGTCTAACACAGAAACACAGAGTACAAATGACGCAAAGACTGGCGGTCTATGACCGAAGTTATGCGATCCATACACTTTCATCACAACGAATTTTATTAATTAGCTGCGCGGCCATTTTGCGCACTGTTGTCTCTAACGATTTCGTACCACGTGCGGTGTAACTTTTAGCGGATTCTATTCTATTCATATTCTTGTCTTGCGCTGCATTTTTCAGGTTCAAGTTATTATTTATTTGATTACTAGATACCCAATCAACTTGGGGCAAGGGAAGGGCAGCGAGTTTAGTGTAAGAAGTTAGCCTTCTGTATACTCTGTGTATGCATTATGCAGTGTTCAGGTAATACGCGGGCAGGTCATCGACCTTTATCAGGTAAAACTGTATTTGTGAGATTGGACTTTGTATGTATTTTCAGTGAATTGAGTCCGTTTTCATCTTGTTTTATTTTAGACTGTTGATTTTTGTTTAAGCTCACCTATTGAATCATAAATCAGTTGTACCTCGATACCCCCGGGTATCATGTTACATTCAGATAAACAGCGGTTAGTTAATTGATTGTTAGTAATTATACGCGGCTCGTAACGTCCCACGTTCCCGGAATAGTAACAATATATTATAATAATGTGGTTAAATTAATTTATATGTAGGCACTGTACGTAGAACAGCATTTATATGTTAATACTTAATTATAAAATAAAATGAGGCCATTATCAATTTAACATTAATTAACTGTATAATAATCATTTATTTTTGCGATAATAGTCTGAAAGTAACAATAATTGTAGTAAACCTTGAGATTTTGTACCCATGGGTTATTCTTATTTTATCCGCAGAATCGACTTTTACTAACATTCTGTTGAACAGTGAAGAGAGCGGTGGTGACGCAGTGGTGAAGGCTCCGCAGTACGAGTTGTAGGCAAACACGTTACTTTGAGTTATTTGTTAGATCAACACTGCTCACTAAAGGGTGAAGCAAAATATGATGAGGAAAACAGTGTGTCCTAGACCCATAACATCGAACACATATGACCTATAGCAACCCGCGATGGGCCAGCGTGGTGTAGTGTTGTTGGGACACCGGTACCAGCAGTGGGAAACAATACAGGCTGGTTTTTTTGATGATGCGGCTCAACGGTTACAACACTACAAATTGTTTACACAAGGCTGGGTCAAGTGATCAGCTAGTAAAGCTTAGTTAAAATCTAGATCAGTGTGAGTTTACTGAATCTACAGTCGCCGCCGTCAATATTCAGCGAGCACCATTAGGTGTTTACTTAGCGTCCTCTCTCTCGGCAATCAATGCAAATCGCGTTCGGAAACAATGGCGAGATCTATCCGTCCACACAAAGCGCTTGTCAACCAGGAGCTAGGCGGCACTGCCACGCGGTAGAAAGCTGCAGAAGGACTACTCAGAGCTAGGGTCACAAAGAAATAGTGTGAGAAAACTCAGTGTTGGTAATGCACCTGAAACAATCCCAAACTTCACCGCTCGTTATTGTAGTTCATGGTCTGCACTAAAACATGCGCCTAGCCTTTTCCTAACTACATATGTAAGGGTCAGTTTTTACACGGAGCGACTGCCTATCTGACCTCCACAAATTAGTTAGTAAAGAGGAATACGATACCGCTCGGTAAGACAAGTTCTCAAACTTTTGGACTTCTGACTGCCCATAACAACGAACTAAACGACAACCGGGACCTACGCTTCATTGCATGTTTGCGTGAAAGCCTTCACACGGCAAACTGGCTCGAAATATAGGCAGGGATCCAAAGAGTGATGCAATAGTTGTTTTCGAAATACGTAAATATGAATGATGTATTTGATTCTCAAGTAAGTACGTTGAATGCTGTGACTGCCCAAGGTCAGACGCATAGTGCTCGCATGGTGCACTGGTGTGCGTGGTTGATCAAGTATGTTTTTTATCACCAGCTCAACTATCTCTTCTGTCTCCGTTATCCTTCTGCACTTCCACACTGCCTGGTTATAGCGAAAAACATCCGTATCCCAGATACCATCAATTACTTCAACAGTCTCCGAGGACAGAGCTTTTGTTCCGCGCCTCTGAAATAGTTCAATGTTCAGCGGGGACTATCTCAGCCTTACTTCATCTTTTTTAGCGCACTCGATAGAAATCTAAAGTGATTATTAGTTTCCGGGCGACGGACATTTAAGTAATCGAGTTCGTTGAGAGGAGCAGAGATTCGGAGGAGTGTTTTGTTTTAGATTGTAAGTACCTATAAATAACGAGGTGTTCGGTATCGCTGCTCCGGTTGTTGTTGCTGAGGCGGTTGTGATTGGGCGAAAGAACGGGTTCTGACTTTAGGGTTTTTAACAGACCTAATTCCTACTTATAAATCTAACAATCTCATTGCCAAGCATAGTATTTATCTTGGGGACGTTTCTTTGTTCTTTAGTAGTTTATACATAACATTCTTACAATGCCCATAAGTGTCTACATTACTTTGTAAATACTTTCTTCAGTTTACTAATATATTTCGTTAGTGAATTTTACCACTCCCCATCGTTTATGTGTGAACTGGCTGTGTCCCAAGCTCCAGCTAAGATGTTAGAAGCTGGCACGCTGCAGGCTCGGTAAATATAGGTTTTCCATTGATTTGTTCTTCGTTTGCTTCTTAGCCGCAGTTTTTCAATAAAACCTCCATCTGAATGTGGGTCACATATACGTTAAGCACGACTAATAATTATTTGCGAGCAAAAACATTCAGAGGAAAACTAACTTTATTTTGTGAGCCTTAGAAACAAAACATAAATTCATACTTAACTGACAAAAAGTACCCAGTTTTGGAGTCAAAAGTATTAGGCTAAAAGTATAAAGACACTTTGAATTGAAGGCAACAACATCTTATGACGGAACATATGTGTTGGCAAGTATACAAATAAGTATATCGTTAAGGTCTAAGCAAACAATTTGATCCCTAAAACTTATGTTTTATCCCAAAACAGTTCAGTTAATCGTTTTCACGAACCCTAAACGATCAACATTATCGATAGAACCTACAACAAAAGGGTAATCTTTCCATAATAATAAAATAACATGTTTTTACTAAAGATAAAGAAGGCCGCGTAAAAATAAACGCAGTTACTTTACCTTGTTGCCGAACCTTTTGTGCCGCTATCAATAGTTGGCGGCCTTTCACGTTGCTCACCAATATGTTTGCCAATATTTGTGATACGTCTGATCCACAATTTCGCGTTGAACTGGGTTAAAGGACCAATAACAGTGGATCTGCATCTTAAAAGTTTTTCTTTCGAGGGATTTCCTTTTATGTAAGTAGAGTTTTTATCACAAAAGTTAAGTGAAACTTTTGTGAGAAGTTTCGAAGAACGTTCGTTGTGTATTGCATGGGTTGTAACCTCATAACTTGCTTCTTCGTAACCGGAACATATTGTGATCACTTACCTGAAACAATTACAAGAAAAAGTTATTAGAATAGTATAACGTGTTGAGGTCGTTCGCGGGGTTGTGATTGTTCGTATGTCGAGAGTCTTTTTTTTAATTCAGTGTCCCCGAGCCGTCCGTAAGTGCCATTTTCCTTATTGCTTCTTTACGACTCATAGGGGCCACCCATCGGAACTAATTTTATTATCTACGTCGTGCTACTAAGAGAAAAACGGGAGCAAATATTTTACGAAAGGTAAGTCTTAGTATACATAGATTACCAATGATGATTGATCCAACTCTGTAACCGAGAATCTAGTTCGTGAGAAGAGCTCAACTACTCAGATGAACATTTAGTGAGCGGCGCGCCGCCGCCGCCTACCTAATCATGAGAGAGAGACGCCTGGCACCGAGTTCGCGACGTGTGAGGCGCTCTCCGTGCACACGGCCGTGCACGTGAGCACGACAGTGAGCCCCCCACCCCCGCACAATGCACCGCGGCGACGTCTCACCGTGCACCGACACACCGCCCCTTGATAAAAACCCACAGTGAGCCCTAATAGATACTTGTTATTTCATTCACCCCCTTTGGACCGCATCCAAGTGCTGTTCAACCTTTTAATGTCAGAATTCTTGATTTCCACGCTCTAATCGTTAGTTAAAATGGGTCACTCGTACGTAAGCAGAATGAAAAATGGAAATACATAACAGAGTCGCTGCAGCGAGCGATACTTCACACTAATTGAATGGCGCCGTTACTTATTTGTGAGCTTCGATCCGCTTGATGGCGGATTAAATAATAAAAGCGAGTGGCTCGCTCACCAAGTCGCCTGCTCACTGAGTCGCCGGTCCGGACTCTTTTAAATTCAACATTTGCATTAGAACGGCGGAGTTTTAATACAGAAATATTCCGGAGTGGAACGCTCACAAAGGACAAATTGATTCGTTTCCGATTCGTAGTCGGCGCGAGATGAAACAGTCGCCACCACCGCCGAGCGAGCGCCGACTCGCCGACACACTCTCAGCTGCCCTACCAACTTTGCGAATTAGTCATTAGTTGGGTAGTACGACTTGTGTTTGTGTCTTTTAAGTTGTTGAAAGAACTTTCAGGAACCGCAATGTAGCATTTGCTCGCTGTAAAAAACATCATAAGAAGAATGTGCTAAAATGATTTATTAAAAAATCGTGTTAACTATCTTAAAATCCACAATCAATATTGCCATTTAACTCAACACGGCTACCAAAACTCATAATCCGCCCGACATCGCTCCTCGTTATCACAGACACGCGCCGTTTAGTCAATTATATCGAGTCGGCCACCGAGGCACGTCGGCACGACTTCCCAACAGCATGTCCCACACTCCCCACACACAGCCACACACATGGCCACTAGATAAAAGTCCTGCCTCACTCCACACGCTAATTGGCAGGACGTGGCTACGCGACGAGTTCGAAAAGATTTAATTAATGCCTCTAAACGCTTTCCGAAGTTACGGGCGGGTTACATTTTTTGGGGCCCAAAGTCACTTAATGGCGTTATGAATGCCAAATCTTTTTCAACTGTTTTTGATTATATGTTTGACAGTCGTCACGGACCTACTTAGTGAAAAGTCCGAAATTCTGACAACCATTCGCACCTAATGTATCGTGTTACCCAGCAACTAGGTTTCAGAGTGGAGGTCACATGGGCAGTCGTTCCATGTAAAACACTGGGATTCAGATGCATCTGATTACACTGGATGCCAACGCCGACATAGTTGTAAAAACTTAACTATTTGTTAAAAGTTTGACTAGCTATCTATTAGTGATGTGTGAGTGAGTTTTAAAAGGACAAATAGTAGGTTGTGAGTATTCTAGTAGAATTTTTTAATGTAATTTGATCTTGTCGATGGCGCCGCGAGGAGTCAGCACATGTCTGCAGATCGAACGCGGGATAATGTGAGAGGAAAGTTAAGAGAAGACGTGATTCAATAAGAAGCACACAGGGAAGGTTCTACGTTGTGTCCCGGTAGTCCGTTTAAACGTATTATTATGTAAAATACTCCTGAAATTGAATTAGAAGTAGCCTAAGTGGTTTATGAGATCATTGCGCTGATCAAAGCTTCTTCCTTTATCTGATTAGATATCTAAATTATTTCGGAAACCGTTTAAAATAAATGGACAAAATTATATAAAAGGACAACTTGGCCCAGTTGTTGTGTCGTGGTTACTGCAACTATTCAACAAATGTCTGGAATCAGCTTCAGTACCCCGTCTCTGGTCTGGAGAAAGTCTAAGGTCATAGCAATACCTAAGCCGGGTAAAGCAGCAGATGACTCAAAAAACTTCCGGCCAATCTTTCTACTGTGTCATACATACAAGCTTTTCGAGAGACTGCTGTTGAACCGTCTTACGTGCGTTATTGACCCGAAATCAATACCAGAACAAGCTGGTTTCAGACCCGTCAAGTCTTGTAGTAACCAGACCCTCAAACTCGTTCAACACCTTGAAGATGGTTTCGAGGCAGGAATGGTCACAGGCGCTGTGTTCGTGGACCTTTCAGCTGCTTACGATACAGTCAACCTCAAACGGCTGTTGTGGAAGGTGGAGACCTTGATCAGAGGTTTGTTCGAATACTCCGGGAACTTCTCCATAACCTCCGTTTCCAAGTCCACCTTCTTTCAGACAAAAGTCGCTGGAGAGCACAAAAGAACGGCCTGCCCCGAGGTAGTGTCTTGGCACCGCTTGTATTTAATATTATATATACCAACGACCAACCATCACGCCCAAACACGTCCCGCTTCCTCTATGCAGACGACCTTGCGCTCACCTCGCATGCCACCACCTTTGAGGAGGTCGAGGTCCACTTGTCAGATGCTCTTGGTGAATTGACTACATACTACCTCGCTAATTCACTCCAACCCAATCCGAGCAAAACACAGTCTTTCATTTTCCACCTTCGAAACAGAGAGGCTGGGCGCAGACTTAACATCGTTTGGGGTGGGGTGTCTATCGAACATAGTAATTTTCCAAAGTATCTTGGGGTTGCTCTGGACAGATCATTGACTTTCAGCAAAAACTGCAATACCATCAAGCAGAAGGTGCACAATCGCAACAGTCTCTTACGGCGACTAGTCTCTTCAAGGTGGAGTGCTTCGCCTCATGTCTTGCGGACTACTGCGCTGGCGCTATCTTGTTCAGCTGGCGAATTTGCGTGCCTAGTGTGGAGCCGTTCAGCCCATGCAAAGTTAGTGGATACAGCTCTGAATGAAACGTGCCGGATCATCACTGGTTGTCTTGGACGATGGGGCACATAATATCGTGCCGTACGTGTCCTGCTGCTTGTTCACTACTGGAACTGATGGACTCTACTGAAGGCGCCAAACTATTGGCTCAATTCTGGGCCGACACAATTTAGATTGCCGTCGATAGGCTAAGAAGAAAAATAGACAAAATTATAGTTTAATAATTAAGAATGCGAATAAGTATAGGTTTGGACATTTTATGGTCAACAAATAACTGCATCTAACAGACAGCTGCAACTACCCGAGCATGCACCACATACATCATTTATCATTTACCAGGTAAACTCAGCAGCCAGCCCGAATCTAGAAATAGAATCCAATTATGGGTGGAATCTAATTCGAGTACATTTGCACCCGCGGGGTCGTGTGTGAGCGCGTGACACGTTAAGTGGTGCTATTATTGTCACGGCGTACATTTGCGTGAAACATGGATCGTTTGTCATGCGCTGTGTCTCGATATCGCTCGTTCCCGTGATGGATCGCCGCAGATACGGACCGTGAGCCGCACGAGCCCCAGCAGCTCGGGCCCCAGCCGCTCGGGGGCCACATAAATAAGGTCACCGTAAAAAAGACGATGTACCGGAATAGGTACTAAATAATACTGTGTCATGTGAGAAGGTAATGGTCGCCCGCTGCCTCACTGCCTGATGAGCGAACGGCGGAATGTTTTGGGTACAGAGACCTTGACAATGGGGATACTAGGATCGTGAACGAGAAAAGTAACTAGGAAGTTTCATATCCATAACCTAAAGTACATACATTTTATTTCCTTACAAGGTTTGACGTTCAAATGTAGGCGATTGTGAACAAAATTGTATAAGAACCTCCTTTTTTTAAAGTCGATTAAAGGTCAACGACATTTTGAATGAATAAAAGCTTATCAACGCTTATGTATGATCAATCAATATTCAATTTCAGATTGAATCATATTCATACATTCTCAACATTTCCATACGCGATATTTTTTCTAGATTTTGAATATATTAAACGTCAGTTACATGCTACTCGAGCTGAGAGCGTTGAACCCGAGCTGTCATTCGCACTTGTACATATTTTACATTTTCAATTTCAAATTATGTATCTCACAGAACGCAGAGTTTGAAAATAAAATTCAAACACAATGTATATTGGTCTTTGAGATTGTTTGCCTCTAACATACATAGTGTATGTACGTACATAAACATAATATACAATGTATGTGTGTTCTTCTTTGCCCCGACGGAATTGAAGAGAAACATCGTCAATGCTTGTGTTTCGTTAAAGAAAAAGAAAGACGCTGCATTTATTGGCACACTGCTCACGAGAAAAGTAAAAAGTATCAAGTTACTTATGAAAACAAACCGACAATGCGTGGAAATGTTATTTTGTTGCTCATTGCTCTAGTGACGGTATGTATAGCTGATAAAATCGAGTTCTGTAAAACTTCTGATCAGGTGACAGTTTTGTGTTCTGAGAAGAAATTATTTCTGAAATAGCACCCCAGCGTTAGGAGCCCTTATCGCATCACCACCTTTTCAACTAATCACTCATCATCAACTAGCAAATGACATGACTAGGAAGGCTAATTGTTTATTTAGTTTGTTCTATTTGGCACGTCCTGCTGCTGCTCTTGTAAAATAATAACAAAAAAGTTTCGCTTTATATAGTGGCCATTTATCTTCAGAGTTGTGTTATTTCTAAATTCCTGTTCATCATATGTGGCTAGCTCACTTTCATCCAAATAATTTCAATTCTTCACTAAATGGATTGAGAATCCGGTTCCTCTACCCGACTCTATACACACAGATGCTACTATCCACCTGCCCCAACACGAAGCCACCTCTAACATCACTATTGAATAAACACCACGACTCACAGATAACTTGCGTATCGTACACTACACCTATTCGAATAGTGTAACCGAGGCATGTGCCTGACGCACACCACATCTAAAAAATACACATGTGTGGTTACACCATATCTGTATATAAAGCCGACACGTTCACGCAACACAGTATGTAGTGGCTCATCCATAAAATTCGATAACTAAACAGTTATAGGCTTTTAGCATCGCGCCAATCAGACAACCAAGTATTAGCTAAAATGTTTGAACAAATGCGCCAACCTTCAGATGCTAGAAAAGGTTCATGTCCCTTGCAATAAGGAAACTTTAAGTTTTACTTTAACTCAAGTATCCCTAGGGCTCATTTACGGAGAAAATCAAAAAAAGTTTGCGATCAGTTTGAAATATTTTTTGTTACGGTAGACTATGTTATAATTTCTTCTTCTTTTTAGATTCTTTACTTAAAAATATATAATAAAGAATAAAAATAATCGAACATAAAACAAAAAAAAAATACTTTGGATATATGTATGCGCGTCCAACGCCGCGGGCGACGCGGCGGGCGATGCGGCGGGCGACGTGGCGGGCAAGGTGGCGGGCACCGCTCAACGCACCGCGCAACGTGCCACCCGACGCGTAAAGTCGCTTCTCCGTAAACGCTCCCATACATCGCCATATTATGTTTGAATTGAAATCGGGCCGCGCCACACATCGCGCCACGCGACACGCCCGCGTCTCCGTATATGAGCCCTTACAGTTTCTTATACGAGTAATATGGAAAACAAGTAGGTAGGTTTGCTTAGGTCAATGTCAAGCAATAAAACATTGGTCTTGCAAATATTTAGTATGATCTGTGAATATAATCTGTGAACGATATGGTACCAGTTTCAAAAACCGAACTTGACATCAGTCGGCGTGTTTCAACACGCCAACATTTATTCAACACCACCAATATTTTCCACACCAACATTGTGACAGTCCTCCATCCCGCGGCAACGCCAATAATAGTCGGACATTAGTCGTTTTAATTACATAGGTACGGAGTTCATCTGCTCTCGTTATTTCCCCCGGGAGACGGTAAAGGATTAACGTGTCGGATCAAATTGTGAAGGGTTATCATCTTATATACATTGACGTAGTTTGAGTGTACATAACGATTGGTTGTGTAAGAGTTGCGTGTATGTAGGGGCTTGTGGTGGTTACGTGGCCGGTGGTCAGCACTCTATGGACAGATGTCTGTAGTTTACGAACTTTAAGTTACATAATCTGATATTGTTTGCGCAAGAAAACTTACTGCAATAAATTCTAAGAATTTTTTCGTAAATTATGGAAATAAAATAAATAATAATGATCTCTTTTCCTGTCCCTTAAACCACATGATTAAGATTCAAGACAAATTGTTTAGCTATTGTGTCTGCTTCGCGGACAAAGAAAGTGTTCATTTAAAATGTTACGCAGGTTAATGTGTCTGCCTACCCTCATGGGTGAAAGGCGTCAATTAATGAATTTTAATGTATCCAAGATACGCACCTCTGATTTTTCGGAATTATGTGCGTATTGTACCTATAATTATCACTTGCTTCGGTGAAGGAAAACATCGTGAGGAAACCAGCATGCCTGAGAGATATTTCTCAACGGTATGTCAAAGCCAAGTCAGAAGCCCTTAGGCGGCATAAAAACTCTGACACTAAGTTAGGCACTAATCACACGATAAGAAGAAGAATGTACCAAAGGTTTACAACTACTCAAACATTTTAAATTCACGTTTAGATGATAGATAACATACAACTCGAGCACGTCACTCTACTATAAGTACTATCACAACCAAAATTACTTAATTTATGATAAACTTCCAGATTTGCATTGTGACATTTACCCTACCTGTGAAAACACACATACATTATATATAAATTAGCCCACAATACTACCTTTTGAGATTGAAGAAGTGTTATCCCTGCATATGCCTGCATTATGCTCGTAATCTGCTAATGCCTTCTTTGAATATCCCTCATAAGCCTATAATGGTTAACATGTGGCTGTGTTGTGGCTTCTCCATTGTTTATTATGTTACGGCCGTTTACTGCCATTACCTGTATATTGGAGGGTTTGGCTTTCATATAAGAAAGTTATAGCACTTATGGATAGAAGATAAGTACCTCATTAATTGAAAATTTACTCTTAAAGACTTAGTTTTCTGATTATTTGCAACTTTCTAAACATTTCGAAGCGACAGTTTGACTGAAACGAAAATCAGTTACAAATTCTGTAGTAACTCATTTTATAGTTTACGTCAGCAATTTAAATTATAAACTAAATCTAAAAATGACGTTAGCTCAAACACAAATGCCATCAACCGTAAATAATAACTTGAATACTTGAGCGAATTCAGTCTCCGTTGACAATTTTACACATTGCTAGACATTTATTTAGTCAGAGAGTGTAGCTAGTGTGTTGTGAAATTGGGCAACAAGTCTGTTTGACTGCGGGGAGCGATAACGGCCCACAGATGTGGGCGAGTCGCGAGCCGCGTGAAGTCTGAACACAACTGTACTCGACTGTACCGTATATGCACACAGTGCTATCGAATAGCGTTTTACTCAAGAGTTAGTTACGCTGCGTTGATACAAAAACATTCAATCAAATGCAGATCTAAACAAGATTTTAAGCCTCGGAATAATAAACGTTCAGTGACCTGTAGTTTCAGCATCAAAACCATATCATTATCAGTATTTATCAGTATTTGTTACTGCATTGCGCATTTTTCACCTTCATCATCTGTAAAAACATGTACTGAATCAGCAATACCCAATTAACATGCGATACAGCCGCTGTTTCTGTTTTAATCAATTCTGATCGTTGATGCTAAAAGTATTCCTACATGTGAGCTGTATGCGGAACCCATCGGGATGTGAACGAAGTGGTTTCACGCGGATATTCCTAGGCGTTACGGACGTAAGCTTGCCAGACGCGGAGCCCGCCAGAATATCCATATATCGTTCACAAAAATATTCCAGTGTTTGCAAAAGCAGTTGAAAGTTTAGCTCTTAAATAAAAGTGGCTGATTTCTTTCTCGGGGCCGATTCTACTAACAAAATTGTTCCAAAATCGCAATAGAACCGCAGCTGTATCACGGCTTTTATGCGTTTTCATATTCTACTAATGAACAACAATCCAACTGCGGTTACGTTTAAGTTGACGCCAACGATCGATCGAAACTAATTCCAAAATCTATTCTGTTAACAAAATCGAACATGAGCGTATCATGAGCGTGACGTTTAGTCACATTCTACTAATATTTTGACACTTGATTGAATCGAATCGAAGCTAAACTTTAGCGGTTCTTATGTCAAAATTCACGGTTGAACATAAGTTCCTAAAGTGCAACTTTTGACGCATCGATCTAGGATTGCTTCCGTTTTCTTCCCTACATATATGATGTTTTATATGGATTATGTTGAACTTGCCCATGAGGTTGACATTGGAAGGGTAAGAAAAAGAAATTTATCGTCAAGATTAAGCAATAATGCTTTTGACCTTACGCATCGCCAGTTCGTAAAGACGTACCGACTCTCCAAAGAGCTCGTAAGAGCTTTGATTGAGGAGATCAGTCCTATGTCGCAATTGTCCCATGGCAAAATTTGAATGTTCCTCCATAAATGTTATCAAGAGGTCCAGTTGCCTAACTGAGGTAGATTTTCGTCTGCTGTCTTCTATTTTAGGCCTGAAATTTCGTACGTATTAACACAACAACACTTGCAGCGATACTAAATCTTTTACCAGTAAATGAAATGCACCAATCTGCACCATACAACAAGTGGTCACTTAATTTAACCATTTTTTGTTGTACTTAGCTAGTTCAAGTGCGCGATGTAAGTGTGTAACCCACAAGTTAGTATGTCGTAAATATTTACTTTAAAACTTTTGTTGCATAGCACTACAAAATAACAATAACAGTCTGTGGTGCGATATTTCATTTGATAATTATATAATCAGTAATATTTTAAAACGAATACTCACAGTTAATCAAGCACTAAAATAAATGCATAGTTTCTACTTCCCGCCGTATGTTCGAGTCTTTGATAGACAATATGCAGGGTAGAGAGGTAGTTTACAACGACGTTGACGTTTCGTTTCACAGCTTCAGGGCACTTTTTAGCGAAACATTCTGTGTTTTTATTATTTAAAAAGTTGAAATGTTGTGTGCGTAACAATAAAACATACAAGACAAAAGTATAATTATAGGCTAGATGTCTTTTTTTTATTAGAAAATAAATTTTTGTGACACATATTCGTATTTAGTAACATTTTTATTTTTTATTTTTTTTCTGTGGTATTATTAAAACATACTATTTGGCATGTTGGTAACACAAGCTACCCGTTGAAACGTTCCCGTTACGATTCAGTTGCGGTTCGGTTTAAGTTTAGTTTCCAATTTGTATATGAAATAGTAGAATGACTTTTTAGGTAACTATCGAACGGCGATCGAAGTCGAACTGTTGTTGAAACACAATTGAACGTGTAACGTTGCAAATTAGTAGAATCGGCCCCCTCGTGTATGTTCGTCGAGAGACTATCATTTATTCGCTCTTGTCCTTTATATTTCTTGGAGGTCTCCGGAGATTAATGCTCCACGTGAGAGATAGGCAGTTTCAGTAGTTTAAATCTATATGCATTTGTTTTTGAATAGTAAAGGTGTAGAGTCGGATTGTATTCTACTTTATATTTCACTTTTCTTGGCGAAGCTTTGCATTACAAATTCAAATAGCGAAATCTCATACATAATCTGATTATTTTATCTGACAGTAAAAGATCGTAAGTTTACTCACGCGGCACAATTTGTAACTTGACAATCATCAAAGTGATTCACAAATTACGAGTTCCGTAGGTAAGGTCGCAGTTATTAAGAAGACATTTTATAACAAAATTTTACGGCGAGCGGACTCCCTTCACTCGTAAACTTATGATGATGAAGAACTGAGTCATCCATTTTACGTAATAGCTGCTTTATCTTTATTATTTAGTCCATCATTCTATAATATTTGCTTAAGGAAAGTAACTTTGCACTATCTGGGATCGGATTCATCAAACGAAAAAGTTCAACAAGATTTTGATATCAAATCCTATTTAAGTATGTACGGAACCGGCTCTAAAGCTATAACCGTGTCTAAGTGCTCAGATTATATAATATGAAGCATAAATATAGCACAACGAGCCATCAACGTGCCCACGGCTGGGACACAGGCGCCCACTCCGTAAGAGAAGTGGGCCACAGTTCACCACGCCAACCCAATGGGGTTGGTGATTGTTCTAAGACAAACCGGTTTCCTCACAATGTTCACCTGCACTGTTTTGACAGCAGTGCTGCAGTGGTGATGAAATTTATAACACCTAATTAAGGGATTGCTTGGGTTCTGAGCCACGACCTAATAAGACATCCTGGCCACTACTGCCCAAACTTGTCTTAATGCCTGATTCATATATATTATGTCTTGTACAAATACAAAAGAAGAAGACAAGGTATGTAGGCACTTATAGTCACGCGTTTTTTCTTTGATACATATTACATACATACATATTCAATCAATCAACTCTCAAGTTCTGTAGATATTGTAATATCAATTGGATTCGTATCGACTACACTCAGCACTAGATTTAGTTTATTCGCTGAAAAAGTAGCGCTACTGTTATGTAATATATTGGAGACCAGGGAAAATATTATGTTAGGATTGGATAAGTCAGTTAAAAGCGAGATGTATGTGCGATGCGTGATCGAGTTCAGCATTTAAATGTGAAGATGAAATGGATTGGATGAAAAAATGAAGAGAGAGTCTAGAGTAAAGAATAGCGTCAATCAATACGAGGTATCAAATAGTAAAAGCATTCGGTTGTTCAAGAAATATCCGAATAAGGCAATTCGGATCGACACCTTGGGTTCGGATCAACACATAGCTTGTATACAATACTAGTTACACCTAGTTGGCTATTTTCCGCTCCCCGCCGTAAAAGTCAACCGAGAGAAAAGTGTAATTTAATATAGCTTTCAGCCGCAGGCAGTGCAAGGAGAGAAACACCGAACAAAACATAAATGTGACAATGTTTTTCTGTCTTCTCGACACCAACGAGCGTGTTAGCCAGTCGTCAAGGTAGCAGCGGAAAATATGTTTTTTTATAATTAATCTTTTTTTCCGCGCGACCTGTAGTTATTTAAATTAAAAGACCGCTCATTGATCTTGCAGATAAAATGTGGAAAATATGGGGTGCGCGTATTTAAACAATATTAACTACGTTCAAAATATCAGATAACGTGGTGCTCGCATAACTGAATATTGAGCGCGACGCGGCCTGCCTCGCCGTGCTCCGCCAACAATTAATTGTTCCGCCGTCACCCCCAGACGACCATAAAAACTACACAGAAGTTACAAAGTAAAATTTAAAGTTCCGCAACAGCGTCGCACCTAAGGAAAATTTCTTTTAAAATGTGACTTGATACTTCACAATTTTCCAAATCAAAACTTTTCGTGTTCAGTCATTAAAATTGTTCGGTGAATTTCGGCACCGACAAGTTGGAGCCCGCGTGAGGCTGGGCGGAGGCTGGCGAGACTTGGGCACTGATGTAGGTTACAAGGCGAGTGCATGTATGCAAGGAACCAGGTCGACACAGACTGCGGCCGTATCGATTGGCGGCGCGCGCACCCCCCCACCCCGCGCCGTGCCCCGCGCGCGACTCCCTCGCACGCCGACACCTCCACCGCTGGGTGCGCGCCACGCTCAGCCCGCTAAGCTACTAGTCAACGCGCAATGAATAGCGTATTACACGATTCAGATTTAGACAGGTCCGATCATGTCGAATCGAGCGGGTGATGTAAAGTGATTGTGTGCCGACGTCGAGGCAGGACGGTGGTGTAAGATGAAATAAAATTAAGTTCGGATGTAAGGCCGGCGTTCGATTTGCATCGGAATCAAATGTTTCTAGTGTCGATTGCTCGTCGAGTGGCCCCGTCTGACTGCTGCGGGCTGTCTGAGTGCTGATGGCGATAGCGACCGATCTTATGTCAGATTGATTCTGAACTTCATTTGGTTTTAACATTCAATTTAAGGATGTATTTGTTGTTCGCGTTTGCTTTATTCTAGTTCTTTATTGTGCTCGTAAGTAAACAACAAGTATAGTGTGCTGCACATATTTTGTTTTTGTTCGTACAGCGCACTAAGACGAACGCTTGGGAATGCATAGCTGTTCTCAAGTTCAGTGATAAATCATTTTCTTCAGCTTGTCCTTAATAAAGCTGAACAACTGCAACTTTCCATTTTACTTCACATTATTGGTAACAAATTCCTCGTTTTCCAGCGCCGTGAAAATTAATATCAGTGCATTTTCTATAAATGGAGCCATGCGGCATGTGGAGGGAAAAAGTATGGCGAACAAAATGCTGTTTCATTCGCTCCCTGAGGAGTTTATTGGTGAAACAGTTCACGTGAACTTGTGCAATATAACTGCGAGATTCTTTTCGATGCAGAGCTAATCTACTAATAAACTGAAATAAATAAGATGTAATATTTTTGGCATCAGGTGAATATTTTACAGTTCAATTGGATAATGGCAGAGAGAGGATTGTATATGTTGATCTAGAGAATACAGGTTCAAAGAGGATAAAGACAAACCATTTCCCTCTTCCCAATGGTTCAAAACGCCCCACAAATAGAACCCTGACACAGTGCACACCACACATGGTAGCCTACAGACACACAAACACACAGACACGCCAGCATGCGTGGTCGGTGGTCGGCTATTAGCCGAGCCACTTCATCGTGTAGTCCGCTTGTGCCGCCAACTGTACGATTGGACCAAAGCAAACTACACGGTACTGACCCGCATGGAGGACTTGGCCGGGAGAATTGGGATATTGTGGTGTTGTTCATCCAAAGCTTTAAACAATAGAGCTAACTTGAAGATGGTTTTATAGTTGACTAGCTGTTGCCCGCGACTTCGTCCGCGTTAAGTTGTTATCAAAATATTACTTCCCTATTCAAATCGGATTTTTTTAACAATTTCACGGGTTTTATTTATCTTGCTCGGAACCCTAATCCTTATTCTAAACTATAAAAAAATACGAGTCAAATTGAGAACTCCTCCACCTTTTTTTTCGTCGGTTAAAAAGCTTAAGTTACTCCTTATAATATCAGCTATCTACCAGTAAAAGACCTGTCAAAATCGGATCAGCCGGAACAAAAAAAAAATGTTATACGTACCGTATACACTTTAATGTGCATATTTTAGTAAACTCCTGTTATTTTGAAATTACAAACAGAGACTTCAGTTTTATTTATTTGTATAGATGTACATATATGTATGTCGCAATTGAGTCGTATCCGGTACGCCAGCGCCATCCGGTGGCGCTCGATGGAGTTGGTGGTGCGCGCGCCAGCGAGTGTAGACTTCACTTCTCGGTTGGCAAGCGGCGCGTGCGGATCACTGAACCATCGCGCGTTCTGCGATACGTACCTACATAGTTATACGTACCTACCTAAAGTGAATTATTATCTAATCGAAATTATAGCCTACTTGATTGAGTGTACAAGTTTGTTTTCTTCATCCGACACTACCCACTGACGCCCACGGTTAAGAGGATCAAAGATGAGTGCCAATGATGATGGAGACTGTCCTCCCCCGTCATGTAGATTTAATTTACTGGTTAATGACTACATGAGTTTAGTAGTGAACAACCACGGCCACGGCTATTCAGTATTGCCACAAGTATTGTTTCAGAGGAGAAAGTTAGTTATTCAAGCTTCAAAGCTTTTTAATTTTCTTTTTTTTATATATATAATGTCATTTTGTTTTTATTATTGTTTTACTCATATGACATAACTATTATCTGTAGTCATTATAAATTTTATTTTTGACATTATTGATATTACCTTTTTGATACCAATTTGTTTTTTATTCATTTATTTATATTTGACATTATATTTTTATTATTGATTATTCATAGAAAATTAGATGACATATTATTGATCTTTTTAACACAATTAGTTTTTATTTTATTGTATTATTAATTATTTTAAATTGAATGAGGATTACTATAGTTTTGAATTTGTTATACTATATGTGAATTATTAATGGTTTCTTTTGTATTATCTTTGACATGTTTTTCGATTTAACTGTTTTACTTTATATTTTATTTTACGAAATTTCTACACAATGTATATGGTTCCGAAATAAATGACTTATGACTTAATATGTCACTTTAGCAAAAATACTCACTTAAAGCTCATTCACACGAAGACGACTGGTTTTTTTTTGACGAATCGTCTTTTTTCACGATTCGTTTTTCTTTTTAAATACCCGTGTTCACACGCATCACCAATCGTGAAAAATATTGGACACATTTGAAATCACGTATCGTCTTTTATAAAATACGTTCGTCAAAAATCATCACGAATCGTGTTTTTTTGTGACGGATTCGCTGATGCGCACGCTCCCGAAAGATCAGAAAAATATGTGCACACCAATTCGGATGTTTTGCCGAATCGTGATAAAACACGATTCCGTATGCAATGTGAACCTCCATCCGTCATGAAGTATCGTGTTTTTTGACGAACCCGTGTGAATGAGCCTTTACTCTATTAGATAGAATGAAAACCTTCAAAAGCTCAATGGTCACTAAAATTCTTTCATAGAAAATATTACGATGTCGCACTTACAGCAATTTTCACAAATTCACGAAGAGTATGAATGCAGTTATGTCAATGACACACATACGTGGGTTCTCCGAGCGTTGGGGGTCACGGGGCTGCTTTCTGGGGCCTGTGGGACCGAGCCCGTCAGTGTGACCGGGCGATAATTGTACCGGAGTCGGATAATATTAATATTGTGCACTTGCTCCCAGCGTATGCGAGATAATTGAGCCGCTTGAATACCAATGTTTCCACGTATCGCTGGCAATGAAGTGAGGAACTGATTCTCATTTTAAAGTTCAATTGAATTTTTGGAAACATTTAGTTTAAGTGATAAGATAAAACCTCACAGGATGATTTAAACATACAATGACTATTCACAGAGTTGCATTTAGAATGAGTAACATTTTTTTTTTTTTTTTTTTGTTAATGAAATGTCCATTTTATTCTTACATTGCTGATCTGATTTGATAAATGTTAAATAACCATGTTTTATAACATGTTAAGTTTCATAATGTGGACTCACCCTTAGAGGGTCGTGTCATTTCCAATCCGCATTAAGTTTTGGTTTAACCGATAATGTATTGATGTATCGGTCAGTGTCCGATGTACGAAGTCGCGTCCGACATATTATGTCCGAATTGGTTTGACAGAACCTGTACTTCTATCCGTTTCAAATGATTTGCGCCACCGCTCCGTCACGCCCTCTTGCGGTATTTTTGTTCTGAATTTCAGTATTTCTCGTATGTTGAAATAACACCCGATGGTTACTAATTGCGTTTGTCTGAGCTCGAGCAGCTGTCACGACTCATTCAATTAACCAATCAACGCTGTTTGATTTTTCATTTTAATTTCAGAATTTCCAGCAGTCTGAAATGACAGTGTTTGAACGAGATATATTAATTTACATTTTGTAATTAAAGTTTATAGTAAACTTGTTTGTCTGAGACATTAGAGATAGTTTTTAATGAAGCCTAACGAAACAGAGCATTCACTTTTAATTTTATTATTAGTTGAGATATCTCTCAAGTAGTAGGTGCCGAAGATATAGCTCGTCTTCATCAGCGCCTTTCTTCCCCTCCACTCATAAATCGGCTCACATTTGTCGCTTGTTTTAAACGCCCATTTAGATTAATTTTCCCGCATTAAGATTACCTTCCATTGCGCGCTCGCGCCGTAAACGTTTGTCGTGTGACATTAGCGGCGCGGCGATGTTCCCGTCACTCGTGATGGCGCGCGCTTGAATATCTTTCCACCCCATAAAGCGTTGTAACGCCACAAATTGAATTGCTCCGCGTTGTTCGTCGCGCTATTATGACGTCACGCGCACGTGCAAGTGACGTCACATTACGTGAACATTATACGAGTGCTACAGCGACACGGTGACGTGTGCGCAAACGCTCAGTTTATTAAACCAGTGCAGCTCGCGTCAAGTCACGAAGTACGCGCAATTATAAATGGCAAACGCGACATAACGCCAGCGCAGCGAACGCTTCGCAAATATTGGATTCTAGTCGTACGTATTGGAAATTGTAGAGGGAATTTCGCACTTCAGTTGCGATACCGGAAAACTCACTCCAAGTAACACCGAACACGAGAACCTATTTTAAAGCAAAACTTTCCCGCGAGAGTAGTCGGGACCGCGGAACTGTACAAGTAATTTGTCAAAAAATAATAAACGTCACATTGTCTCGGATTTATAATTGGTTGTGTCGATACAAATTGCAATTTCGTCAGTCGGTCGGCAGTCGGAGCCCAGAACTTGGAACAACTTATTGGTTGGCACAAACTTTTGTTTGGTGGGTCGGTGGGCCGTTCACACCGCGCTCTACTCGACCCACTACTCGACTCTTCGAAAACCTACTTGATAAGTTTTAATTAAATAAGTTCTCGAATGGCGGCGGGATTCTTGCGAATTCAATTTATGCATGCAGTTTCACCAAATAAAAACTGAAATTGGATTAATTAGGCAAATAAAGTTGACGGCGAAGTTGAACTGAAAGCTTTCTAGTACGTGCGGGGAATGTCAGTAGATTAACTGAACTTACATAATGTCGACTCAATGGTACTTTAGTTCTTAAATTCACTGTTTTGGTTTGGTTACATTTTGTCGAATGTGGATATTAGTCAGCATTTGGCCGAGTGACTGGCTCGAGTACTGGACCGCGCTCGAGCTACTCTCCGCTGAAATATGACGGCCCGCGCAGGAATTCCTTCGACGGAGCAAACACAAAATTAAATTCGTAAATGGAGCCTTGCTGCTAGGGTTACCATGCAAAATTCGGGTGTTTCGTCATTTCCTATTTCATTATTAATCCTTTGTCTTCTTGTGTCTTGGCACATAATAACTTAGGGAAAATCGTTTGATACCCTTTTGAAACGTCACTTATTTACGAGTATATCAACTTCTTTTTAATTAAACGATTCCCATTGTTATAACTGGCAGGTTTTAGAATACCTAAGCACAAACTATTTTTCATAATGTCTAAACGATGGTAACCAGTACACCATACTTCCATTGGCCAATAATGTACAACACTCATCTTATTCTCCGGCCAGCCCTACACGTGTGCAAGGTTGCGTCTATCGGCGCAGCTGTTTATTTATAGCAATTAACAGCCGCTGAGCAAGGAGCAAAGAATCCCGCTTTATTCGTTAACTCCACTAACGCAATTAAACGCTTTATAGCGTTCCACAGCGCTGTACAGCGTATTTTGTTACTTGGTACATGTTTGTGTTGCGTATACCGAAGCGAATAATAGAGCAATAGGTACTGATATTTCCATTTTTATTATATTTTTCGGTAAAATTGCGCCAATTGTGCATGTATTGTGGTGGGAGCGGTTTCCAGTGGCTTTTAAATATTTTCTATGTCTGATTTGAATAAATGATTTGCCTAATATGAATAACAATTTCACTGATGAATGCATTGTGATTGTGAACATCACAATTTTAGTTTGGAATAAAAATGAAGATAGACTTAGAGAAGATAGTGCACTACAACAATCGGGAGTCAATTTGTTACGATTCAATGCACACAATGCCTGATAATTGCACAGTTTGTTTGGCGAGCGGTTCCACTCGCGACGCAAAATAACTCGATCATAAATTAAAAATTAAGCCGCCGCGTTCGGCATGGCCCAGCTCGGCTAAACTCGGCAATATTCGTCGATATTCGGGTATGTTCGGCTTCACTCGGTGCTCAACTGAGTTAAGTTTCATTGCTCATTTGGCGAATTGAGGGCTGGTTTACGACACCAGCCCGAATAGCCGCGCACCTCTTATGCCTAATCTTTATGTTCAAATAAAACGAAACACTAAACGTGGCTGGGTACCTACAGGGGGCGCAGGGGGTGCAAGGGGCGGAGAGGACGCAGGTAAGTAGCTATATAGGCAATACATCAGCGATGCGATCGGAATTAGTTCTTGTTTATGACCAAGAGCTGTATTACACTCGGCGATAAGATTATTTTGATTGTTTACTACATCCGCCATTTTGTTTGTAAGGTAGCCTTTTTGAAAGGAATGTCGTGAGTAGGTACACTTCTGTGCCTGAGAACTAAGTGAATTTAAAAATGTAATCCATCGATACTGCCGACAGCGCCTGAGAGATTACAGTTGAGATAATCTTGTTTACTTAAATTTAGTTGATTGATACTGACTGTGCAATGTTATTATTAAGCTCGAAATTCCAACTATTTCAGGAGATTTAACTTTTGCCTCAAATTGATTATTAAAACATAATTTACTTAGTTATTATAGGTAAACCACAGTTTTAGAGCAGTTGTTTGTTGTAAACTGAGGAAATCCTGACCTTTGAAAATTCTAGTAAAAATATGAACAGTTTTTTAGCTTGTAAGTTTTTCTTGGCTTGTACGCATTTCAGTTTCATTTGAGCTATTTTAATAAACGATTAAACGTACAAAACTGTTATGATACCTAGACTAGATGGCTTCAAGCGATAATTTTATGTTTACGGTTATTTTTATTAACCCTTTAGTTAAATGTGACTGACTGCATTAATGTCTGAACGGAATGTTTATAATACCCGCATGTAGGTAATACAAATGTAATGGTGTTTTGGTATTTAATATAAAACTAAAATGTTAATGTAGCTTAACTTATTGTGTGATAGTACATAAACTTCATATTTTCAGATATATATACAGGTAGAAAAATATTGATAATTTTTAATATAATTATTATTTAATAATCCATTTATATAATTTAAGAAAGCAAAAGTTGATGATTTTCATGCCTTCCAGTCCACAGTCTAACAAACAATCCAACAGTAGTGTGTCTACCCCGTCGCTACGTTCCTGTGGCAACAAGTCACATCCGAGGCGAGTCCCCGATGAACAATAAACTTGTCTTTGTCTGCGTTAATTAAATGAGACCGCCGCGCGCCGCGCAGAGGTCGTAGTCGAGTGTGTGATTGTTCCATGCTGGTGGTGAGGCTTGTTGTTTGTCGAGATTTCAGATATGTCGTCTTCTCATCACTTACGTCTATCAAAATGGTAAAGGAAAACATAGTGAAGCATGTGACATCTGGCAACATTGTATTGGGCCCATTCGGTGAATTATAAAAAAAAAACATTTATTTCAGACAAACAAGTCCATAGGCAAAGCAAGGTAACAAAAATTTAGCTTATTACTAATGTTAGTAATTAAAAATAAAAATAAAGAAACTAGACACCGTGAATCTACTGAGCAGAACAGTACAGTGTACAGAGCAGTATCGGTGCTCTCGCTTTTCATCATTAGGACGCTATTCGTCGCACCACCGACTTTCTTACTCATAATTGCGTAGAAGTCATCTAGGCCGCCAGCGTCAGCGTCAGCAAACATGCCGAAAGCACCGCAATATCAGGGGAACCGACACAATGGGAACATTATAGGCTGATTATGATGTGGTCTTGAAAAAAGATACTAGAATCCACCCACCCGCGATTGTAACATAAGATAATATTTATTTGCTAAAATATTTGGCATACATACAAGAAAAGACATGCATGCAAGATGGTAACGACATTATAAGGTACAGACATGCTTGCCACATGATATAACGTGCAAATGTCAAGAAATACAATAAATTCAGTAATTAAGGAACAGTAATAAATTTAAAGTAACAAAAAATCAAACAGAACATCAAAAACAAAAATAAGTTATTAAGACTTTTATACAAGCCATATATAATTAAACTATGTCATTTTAAATTAACAAAAACAATGATCAAATCCAATATGCTACTATGTCAATACTAATCTTTCCTCTGGGAACTCGTTAATGTTGTAGTATGCTTTATCTGCTAAGTATGTCTTAAGTTTTCTTTTTAAGTGTACATTATTAAGGTCTTTCCAACTTTTAGGCAACTTATTGTAGACAATTGGAGCCATGAGAAAAATACTTTTGCGCATAAGTGCAGTCCTACAGGGAAGTACGCACAGTTGGGTTTGGTCACGCCTGTTCCTGGGAAATTAATCTGCTTTACGCGGAAATAATTTAGGATTGTTCCTGACAAACATAACGTTCTCAAGAATATTTATGGAAGGCAATGTTAAAATTTTATGCATTATAAAATAGGATTTGCAGCTGTCCGTGGTTTTTAAATGAAACATTGCTCTAAGGCATCTCTTCTGTGCTTTAAATGTTACTTCCCTATTAGTCGAATTACCCCAAAAGATAACACCATATCTGAGAACGGATTCAGCCACACCGTAGTTAGCTGTTAATAACGCCTCCCTATTGACATTTCGTGACAGCAAGTACAATGCATAGGCACTACTACTAATTCTTTTACTCAGAGAATCTATATGATCTTTCCAGTTTAAATTTCGGTCAATAATTAGTCCCAGAAACTTAGTCGTATTAACGTTGTCAATAGTTATATTATTATTTGTTATGTCAAGATTGGAAAATGTCAATATACGCTGGCTACTTATTGTGCTAGGATACTTTCTTAAAAACGAATATGTGACGCCGACACGTATACAAGATAAGTTATTTTATGTACTCTGAGTAAGATATTTGTGAAATTAATGTGCAGAGTCGGCGATCATGTGCTTCGCTGCGCTCCTGCGCGCGCTGCACGGACATCCGTGTTCGTTAAGTGGGGCAGCCGAGCGCGCACTTGCGCTTTCATTTGCTTCTTATTTTACATCCATGTTACTGCACTGTGATGTCGGTAATTTTGGCTATATAACCGGCGAGGTTAAGCGGCGATCGCCGCAGTTGTTACATGGATGGGTGATCATTTCTCATGTCTCGAATTTATAAATCTTTAGTGTCACTTCTAATTTCCTTAAAAGTTTTTAAAGGCTTGGTTCTACCAAATTGGAGCACGGCGCACATGCCTGCTATGCTTTAGCAGGCTGCCGGCTACGCCGTAGCTCGTAGACAGCTACGCCGTAGCTCGCTCGAAGCGGATTGTACCGTAAGTTCAGAAACACTTTTTTGAATTTGTATGAAGGTTATGTACAATGTATTTCTGTATAAAATCTGTAGAGGTTCGATCAAACAGCTGGACAAATTGTGGATGCAGTTCCGGACAACAAACTCTGACAGGTCAAATTGACTGAAGTAGATACTTCAACGGAATAGCGGCTCGGCTACGGGCACTGATAGATATCAGTGCCCGTAGCCAATCCGCTATTCAGTTTTACCGCACCTTGAGTCCAAGCTTCCTTGGGCTCTAATGCCAATACTACATTGTATAGAGTCCCTGTCAAGTAAATTTGGCCAAGTGTAAATTAAGATTATACCGTTACGGTCATAATGTGTTCGGATAAGTAGGACAAGCATTGGTGCCGGATGTTAGTATCGTGATTAATAGTTACACATGTTGGGGTACGCGTACCTCATAACTAAAAGTTTTTGTAACTATAGGGATCATTTTATAGTAAGATCTAACAATCATGGTCAAACTTATGAAACACAAAGAGGGTCTGAAAATTGATTTTACAGAGGCCTGTGGCCAGCAGAAGGGCAGTAAGGGCTCGTTGAAAAAAGGGTTAATATTTTTTTTGTGTAAAATAATTTCAGTTTTCACTATCACATACAGTGGTGAATGTTATCCAACTTTATTTCATTGAATGTATTTTAAGAAAACTGTTTGAATGTTAAAACTGTATTCCAATAAAGTAAAGTTTCAAATGCTGCATAAAAATAACTGCAAGAGCATCCCTGAGCAGCACTTACTCACACCATTCGAAGTACTCATGAATAAACATCGTAAAGTACAGTTTACCGTTCATACTCAAAGTGTGGCTTTACGCGCACTAAACTTTTACACGCAATCATAACAACAAACTTTATAAAGAAATAAATATAAATGTTAGTTGCAGTAAGAGACCGTTCCCTTTTATTAATAATTGCAGAGTTACTAGCTGGTCTTGGGGTCCGAGGGGTCAGGGGTCCAGGGTCTGGTGGGGTACAGTAATTACATAGGTTTAACACGATTCATAAAAGCATCATGTATTGAATCGAGTGGTAGGTACAGTTAATGTAGGTAGATACATTTTCATAATTTTATTGTGGCTGTATCGTATTAGTACATAAAGTTCGATTAAAGAAATTAAGGCGTCTAGCAAAAGATATTTACGAAGCAGATGCGCGTGGCAACGCCGGGAGTTGACACTCTAGAAAGACGTAATAAGGTCAGTTTAAGTACTTACAATGACATTATTGGTGATGATTTGAAGGTCAGGTGAGTACTACCTGCACTCGGTAGCATTCTGTGTTTTCTGCCTACCCTCATGTGAAAAAAGCGTGAGTTGATGCATGTATGTACTGTATAAATCTATCCGTCTCTATCGACACAGTGAGAGTCCTCTCAGGAAATACTGCTAGACAGTGAACATCAAGTATTCCCTGAAGCCCGTAAGTTAATATGACGGATGCCTTGTAACAGGGAGGCTGCAGCGATGCATCAGATAAATCTGTCTGCACGACAAGGCGGCTCACGTGTCGCCGCTATCCGATCGGGAAAATAACGTTATGTACCGGAGCCGGGTTAGGCGACGTCGACAGAGACGGGTAGGATATAGGGGCAGTGTGGTGAACGGAACTTTTTACTTTGTTTGGCAGTTTTGGCATGTTTGAAACCCTTAACCTTGAATTGAAAGACATGGAGCGGCCCTAGCCCCTAGCCACGCTGTGGGGTGATGCAGGCTAACAAGAACGATAAATATTCCACCAAAGTAGTAAGTACCAAATTTAAAAGGGAAATACATTATTATGTTGTTATGACAATGATTATAAACATAAATAAAAAAGAGAACTATCGGAATTTAAAATATTAGTGTATTTCTAAAAAATACCTTTTACTCCCAATGTCTAAATATTTGACACTGTAAATAACAAACACTGCTGATAAAATAAAAGTTCAGACATGAAATGTTCGTTACAATATTGTGCACTAGCTCTGGGATTACATTTTGTCTCTAACAGCTCGTTCATACGACGATTCGTTTTTTTGACATATCGTCAGTTTTCATGATCCGTATTTTGGCGGCAATGCTTTTTAAATGCCCGTGTTCACACGCATCACGAATCGTGAAAAATGACGGACAAGTCTTAAGTCACGTATTGTCTTTTATAAATCAGTTACGCCAAAAAACACGAATCGTGAATTTTTTGTGACGGATACGCTGATGCGCTCGCTCCCGAAAAATCACGGAACTAATGTGAACACCGATTCGTTTTCTTTTGCCGGATCGTGATAAAACACGATTCCCTAAGCAATATGAACGTCCATCCGTCATGATGTATCGTGTTTTATGACGGATCAATGACGGAAGCCGTGTGAATGAGCTCTAATGACCACAAAATACGTTTAGGAAAACGTACATAAATGTACTTCTAAAGGCTTGCGACAGCGACATTAGAGCTTGTCAACTTTCATCCAGAATAAAAGAAATACAATACGTAAGTATGTTAACTCGCCCACATACTATATTAGTTCTCTACAATAGCCTTATAAGTAGCATCCTGGAATACTGCAGTGTGATATGGAGGCCTCACTACGCAACCCACTCGCTGCGGATAGGACGAGTCCAAAAAAGGTTTATCCGTTACCTAGGGTACTCAAAAAGAATGATGTATCCAAGATTTTTGTAAAACATTATGATTTAAAAGAGTGTCCATGAAGTTTCTATTTTGTCTTGTTTTTGCCCATTCTTCTCCATAGAGATCTACGCTTTGGAATGGGCCACTACAGTACTTTCACAGTTATTAAGTCTTGTGACTGGGACTTTAGCTTCATTTTTTATTGCTGTCTTTGTTTCGACAATTCAAAAGTGCCTGTAATTGGCCTACTTGAAATAAATGCTTTGATTTTGATTTTGAAAATACTCAAAGGGAAGGCAATTTAAATATCTCTTCTACCTTGATAAAGTAGGCTGCTACAAAATGAGTACTCTGGAAGCTCGAAGGGAGCTCTTGGATTTGAGATTCGCATATAAACTGCTCAATAGCACTACTGACTGCCCACAATAATTGGTACGTAAGTTCAATTTCAGAGTACCCCGTAGACCACCTCGCAAACCTATAACACCCTTCGCTCCACCTCTTCGCCGAACAGTGTTTGGTGCTAATTCGTCTATACCCCGCATGTGCAAACTCATAACCGAACGCAGCGACCTGGTTGACGTCCGCGCAGTATCAATATCGACGTTAGACGTAATTAGTAATAGTATTTAATATAATTATTTAGAATTTAAGTACATTAAGTCTTTAAAATTAATTAAATATATAATTACAAAGAGCACTTTGCATGTGGTGTTTGCCTGTAATTGGTTGTGCAGTTAGATTTAAGACACAATTACTTAAATCTTTCTATCTGTACAATATCTGTAACAACTGTTGGTGAACCTTAATTAAATAAATAAATAAACTGGTGGTAAAGACGACCTTATACTGCTTTATCACTTGACAACATTTCCTAGAAAATTTAAAATTTCACTAAAGATGTAAGTACGTTACTGTTACATACAGATTAATAGCCTTATAATTAACCTTATTGTAATACCAAAGACATTTATATATACTTCCAATACATAGGACAAAGCGAACAAAACCGTAGTCTACTTGCAAGAGTCACCTGGTTGTTTTCCTTTACATGTTGTGTTACATGACAAACTCGACAATCATGTCATTTTGCTTCAAAACGTCGCTGAGACATGGGATCACATTTTTACTGCTAGCTTTTCTACATTAACTTGAGTGTTACAAGAATTACGAGGTTGGCTATGCAAAAGGTAGTATAACAAAAGTTGTGGTACGAAATTGTCTGTACAATTTATTATGCATCCGTTCAGGGAGTGCCTCAACCCTGTCTCCGCGTCCCTCAGGGCTGGTGACGGCTGCAGGCGGGAGGGACTCGCCGCTCCTTGCAATGAAGCTACACGGAGGAGACAAACTTAATTTTGTCTAGGGAGGATAAAATTGCTGAGTTATTGTAAATAGATTTCGTATTTTGGGAAGTTGGGATTATGATGTACGGCAGCAGCCGCATCTTTTGCGAAAATTGAAATATAATTCCACAGTTTTGAATTTTGCGGGTATATCGGAAAACTAAAAGGAGAAGAAGCAATATAATTTGTATTAATTAGACGTGAACACTGAAGAATAGCTCAAATGAATAATGCAAAGGCGTGACCTTACTATCGCGGTGTAACAGATCAACAATCGCCATCAATTCGTCCGGAGTTTGGCTCACTAGGGCTGACAGTGACATACTGAACGTGAGCGCCAAAAGGACCAAACTGATGAATATCTGTTGTCCTACACACACACACATTAACTCACGGTTCTTCGCACGGCGATAGGCAGGCCGCAGGCCGCAGGAACTACAGAACGCCACCCGCCATGCTTTCACGACTCCTTTTGCTTCGTTGTGTGTACGTGGACGAAGCAGAAGGAGTACGTAATCGCAATCTGCGTGTGTGACCAGAGGTTGGCGGGTCATACACACGCCGATTGTGAGAATATGACCTGACCACCATTTCACTCACTATATGATTTCATCCGTACACCGTATTTATTTCTTCACAGCTTACAACTTCACATCGACCAAAAGTATTTTGTACGTCTAGTATCTATTCAGAGAGCCGGAAAGTGGAGCCGTCACTTCAAGACGATCTACTTTTCAGCTAGCCAACTAAACCTGAAGCGCGACCTGCTATAGCGCTGTAAAGCGACGCAAAGCGCAGGAAGCGAGCCGCTAGATGCGACTCAACCGTCGCGGAACAAATATGTTCGACGCAAGGCAAACGCTCTTAACGTATCCACCTCTCTTAATAATATCATATTTTTAAGAGAAATGTGTGGAGACAAAAGTACCTAGTACTCATAGTGAGGCTTAGGCCCAGTTCCACCACATATCTGTTCTACATACGCCAGGGAAGGTTACTGAAGTTAGGGTTGGTAGGTAGAGTAGTAAAAACTACAAGGAGGTAGTAGGCCACCACATGTCATTACATGCATTCTGTGTCTTCCAACCTCAAAAGATTGACAGAAATGGAACAATATTATAAATAGCTTTGGCGACAAATGCGTTTTGTGATGTGAATAGTGGTGTAAGTGGACCTTATTTACTTCAAACGTTATATTAAAAACAAATGAATGTTAGCTTTAATTTTTCTTTTCTATTTAGTTCTATACAACCATTTCTAAATTGAATCTTGTAGTCTAGATTTTAGGTTGACATCATAAAATATATTCAATAATTTTCTGATTTCGTTCGCAAGACACTCTTACAATATTACAATGCAATGGTATGATTCTTGAACATCTCAAAGTCAAGCACATAGGTGTTATAAAAGTAAACAACAAAGTTAAACAAAACAAGTAAATTAAGTGGCTAATAGTTATTGATGAGCCCCCGCGATGATTCATCGAAAGGCTCGCGAGGGGCTGATGGCTGCTCAGCGCTCACACTTCGCTGCTCTTACATAATATATGTTATGGCACATCGGCCTATTACCTGGAACGTGAGTTCTCAACCAAAGGTCAAGGATTTACTCCAGTACTTTTCAGGAGTTAGACTTGAAAGTGTGCGTTTACGACGCGAAAATGGCCACCGCCTTTTTTAAGTGGGTGTCATGAAAAGTTACTTTGGGACTGAAACTAGTGACTGTAAAATGCGAATATTCTGGCGTGTATAACTAAAGGCTAATTTATCAATCATTTGATACCCTTTTTTAAGGTCTGAGGAAAACTGTCATTGCTCATAAAAAGATAAAAATCTCACCATTCACCGTTACATGCTACTGATAATATTATCAGCACACTGCATTTAATATCAGCAGGAACTCTGTGAGCTCAAACTAATAGATTATTTAAATCTGCCATAACTTACAGCGATCAATTCAAATTGATGACTGCAGGGAATCAATGTTCCAGCCCATAAAGAGCGCTTATATGGAGCATCGACACGGAGCAGTGTCGGGGCATTTACATATATTACAGGATTCATCCGGTGACCTTGTAATGGCATCCGCAATTAATATAAAAAAGCCCTGCGCCCTTCTAATGTGGAATGAATTGCTTCTGCCGGAGTCCGAAACGCCCTTTCTACCCGCCCTCAAAAAACTACTTGTTATCTAAACCTACCTTAACATCCTCGTAATAAAGTGTATATTCCCATGATACAGACGCAATGTAGAGTTGTCGAATACAGTGCTTTGACTTTTCACTCCATTTCACAAACGTTTTTATTATTGTAATGTTGGATCCTCGTTTTCCATTAGTCACATTGCGGGAATAAGTTTAGTTTTATCTGTTATGTAGCGGGGCCCGATGTATGGGACGTACGCAACGATGGCGGCGCGCATGGTATCGAGTGAGATAATCGTAGGATCCGACTGCAAACTTTTGATAACGTTCAAAAGGCTGCGGAAATTGTTGTAGAAGGGGATTTAAAAATCATGGATTACACTTATTAATTTCATAAACATTCACGTGGTATCAGATTATGGTGATTGTTATATAGGGGTGCGTTTAGTAAGCCACCATGAATGTTAAAACAAAACTGTGGTTTAAACTTTAAATGAGTTTTGTTAACTGAATGATACTATCACCAAGCCCAAGTTATTCAGTCTGCAATTGTACGGTTATTTTCACTTGGGCATAAAGTTTTAATAATAAGATACATAATACTAACCAACATGAGAACGAATTTTGTTGTGATCCTAAGATACGTCAAGCAATCTTTTATTAACCGTTATTACGAATACTTCAAACGTTTAAATTGTGACAACTATCATGTTACTTTAGTCTTGAGACAGATACAATTAAAATCCCCAGTAGTGAATAAAACAATAACCTCACACACGGTAATGTCAAAGGAATGTATGGCCAATTAAACAAGTGACGGTTGTAATTTGCGACACCCGCCTTGCCCGGGCGGCGCGGACGGGGCGAGCGATGAAGGGTTAACACGAACCCGGCCGACGAGTGTGATGCTGTGACACGACACGAAGTGGCGGAGGTACCCGACAGGGATGATTACACTGAAGTCATTAGTCGCCATACCGTTATTAGTTTGAGTGGTTGCTAGTGTAGCGGTCTTGGAGCTAACTGATCATGATCATAGCGTATGTAACGAAAGTGAGGATACTTATTATAGTGTGTACAGGGTATTATACTTTAGAAGCTTATCTTGAGGTCGGAATCAAACGTTTACATGTAGTTTTCTTGAGAAGTTTCATTATTGAAATTTATTTATTTAAACTTCATGTACAATAGTGGTACATAGGCGGACTTAATGCCGCAAGGCATTCTCTACCAGTCAACCTTTGGGTTAAATTGGACAAAATTGTGATAGGGTACAAAAAAAAAAAAAAAAAATAAGAATACTACTTTCGAAAATGTAGGAATATACTTTTCATCAGGTGAGACTATCAGGTTCGTGTCATCACTTGAGAATGATGGCAAGAGGACAAGAATCAACAGCTGTTGCTCTTACTTAATGAACCAGAACTTGCGCCGCCATTTTGTTTGTTCAATACAATTTCAGGACACTTTCACAAATGATGATCTGAATGCGACTGCTGAGCATGAGCTCCTGGGTTCTATTCCCGCCTTGGCTAAAGTGTTATTGGGTTTTTCTATCAGGAATTTGCTAGTAGCAGCCACGGAGACTGGATTTGTTCTGAGGCCCTATTGTATGGAACTTAAACATAACGAAAAATGGGAATTAAACAGAAGAAATGTGATTGATTGTGTACTGTTAGGTACAACTCTGCCCAACCCTTCCGAAATTACAAGGCGTGATATTATGATGTTTTAATTTAACAAAAATGTTTACTAACGGCGCCCTGCTGATAATGTCACTCAGAGGCCAAAAGAGCCATGCTTCACTATAACAAGCGCCACATCTATCTATACTTATATTTTTCCATTAAAACATATTTCCTTCTAAATATATGAGAATTAGGAACATCAAATCAGCCGTTAGGTTATCTTGGCGATTCGTTTTTATGATACATCTCCATCAGCCACCACTCAAGGTCGTCCAAGGTCAACACAACATGCGGTACTGTCATCTGGAGCGAGCGGAAACATGCTAAATGTGTGAAGTATAGGTGGTCACATAATGAGACAAGATGCAGAAGGACCATAATAAGGTGAGCACTATATGGCCGAGATTTATAAACGTTACAGTTGGTTCGTGCTTTGTCTTATAAATATTTCCGACTCTATGTTATCTCATGTTACTTGTAGTTCAATAGTGACAGCTTAACGTGGTAAGAATCAATTGTAGTCCTCAGCCTTAGTATCGAAGTTCACTAATAAACTTAAAATAATAAGCATGCGGATGAGGTTATTGGGGCTATAAAAATCGAGATTATTGCTTGTTTTAGTATGGTAATCTTTTTCATTAAAGTCGCACTATTGCTCCAGGGTGACTGTAAAGAACTATGTCTTTAATTCAGTCTCTATGATGTTGTATTGGTCCTTCTGTTCGCATGCATGAATGTCGGCCCGTAACACTGCGTCGCCTGTTCGCAAGCACCGCTCCGCCATCGCCATCTATTACCGCTCACACATTACCATCGATCCGAAAATTATTGCCGAACAAAAAACAAACAACTCGACTTTCGGCGGCACGTAAACACTGCGCTCTATCACCCGCCCCACATCCCATCTCCATATCAACTGACAAACTAATATCAATCTTGCTGCCACGCAATAAAATTGATATTGGATCGACGCCGAGGGGCACGTTTGTCTCGGTGGACGGCACGCAGATTTATATTTAAGGGGAGCTACTTCAGTGGCTGTATTTGCATAAGTTTGTTTATGAAATTCTCGTGTTCTCTGTCAGTCGACGCGACTGCTACTTAACTGGTTATCATCTGTTTATTCAAGCGAATGGAAGGCAAGCAGTGTGGCGCTAATTGTTTGTATCTGCGGGTCTGTGCCGAGCAGGCAGTGAACTGGGGTTAGAAGCATGCCTAACATGTATGTATACACACATTGGGTTCGATAGATCGCGAGGCTGTCGTCTAAGTGCTTCGAAAATCCTTTTTCTCTCCATTGACTTCAGTAATCGGCGCAAATGATAAGTAGCCGATACTGCAGTTCTGTTGTACTGCGGGACTACAAGACGCACGCATCTGTTTCACTTACAACATCTCGTACAAAGTTGCGTATATTCAAGCCCTTACGTACTGCAATTTAAAACTATGATTAAACAGCATGGCATGGCTTGCCGGAAGCTCGTTAAAAGTTTTGCACAACGCAACGCTCGACCGCCGTTTAAAAGTTCCACCTGCCAGAGTGTCCGGCCGGCCCCGGACGGCCGGGCGGACGGACGGTCGGCCGAATTCTGGCAGAACGCGGCTACGCGACACGCATACGCTCAACGTTGGAGATGTTATGTAAATGTGCGCCCTAATGGAATGAGCGGCGCAATTTGTGCCGATTCAGTTAAGTGGGACATTTGTTTTTAAGGTCGACCCGGAAACAGGTCAGTGTGTTCAACTTTCGATAATGGGTTTAAAATTAAGGTGTTCTGAATTCAGTTAATGTACCTGTGTTTATTTAGTCATTATTAACTTAACATTATTGATTTTCTACTTCGCCTGTTTTCTTTTCCGCCATTATTTACTGTGTTCAATCTTGTCCAGGTCCTCACGACATGCTTAATTAAACAAGTTTAATCTATTGTTTAAATTAACTACGGAAAACTTTTACGAACATCCTTCTTAACTTCGAATTCGCTGACATTTAAGGCCGGAATTATCCAGCAATTTGAGCCCACAACATAAGTCTACAAAGCTTAACAACAGCCTCAAACTATATCCCAACAAAAAGTGCGAGGGATTGCTCTATTAATAAAGATTATCACGCAAAGCCGTCTAAATAAGGCCGGCGTAAAAACTAACGCGCGGGCCAGCGACCGCGCTGCGCTGGCAGAGCGCGTGGGCCGCAGAGCGCGGACGGTCGCAGCCTGCGGCCGTAATTTTTTTGAGGCCGCAATTGCTCTTCACTACAGTGCACTCGTACTCGTAGGAACTGTAATGGCACTTTTTACGGGTTGTTTTTATTCTCTTATTATTTGGGGTCGAGTTGTGGGCTGTGTGTCAACGTGTGGTGCGGGTTGAATAAGGGGTTTAATCCCGCTGAATTTATGTTTGGCTTGTGCGGCCAGTTTTGGGTAGGAATAATAGACTTTTGGCAATCTTTCACAACTGTTTAAAAATAAAATGCTGTAGGCTTTTAAGCGGATTTTGCTTAATTTTGGGTACGATAATTTAATCTTTAATCATACTTAAGGATTATAAACTTTTACGTCTGTGCCATAACATTAAAACAAAGAAATTATACTTATTACAAAACTTTTTACGAGGCGATCACAATGGCGTCCAATCGTAATAGATTTCAATAAAGTATAGAATGTCGATACTTTCTCTTGCTCAAACAACGTTTGTGTCCAAACACGGCGGTGAATCACAGAAACTACCGAACAAATACAAAACGTATTACGGAAGGGATACATTTCGCATAGAAAAGTTTTCTCCATATCAATTCAATAAGTAGCCGCGCAGTTGTTTTGTAGAGGAGTTCCATAACTAGGGTTCTTTTACAAGATATTCTTAGGGAAGGACACAGTGTTTGTAGATGGAATACGAGTCTATTCTTTGTCCACTAAAGAGAATTTGGATAAAGTGTCACTCTATGGAAATGTAAAGGTATAGTTAAGGTATCAGGATTGGCAGTTGCTATTTTAAAGTTCGGTAAACCAGTACCGGACAGTGACAGTTACTTCAGAACATTACTTGTCTGTGTTTGGTGTCCGCCATTTATCCGTAGCAGACAAGCAGTAAGGAACAGCAACCTTTAGAATTGCGCCTTTGTTCACGCTTAAACATTAGCACAGATAATATAATATACATTAGCCATTACTTTTATAATTTTCTACCAACCTTCTGCTTCTCCCAACGTATATACAAGGTGTAATTTTGCATCCTCGTCAAAATTAAGGAGGTTGTCTTATAAGACGTAAATAATCAATATAAATTACGGTACCTGGTCAATAATAATAAACGTAGCTTTTTTTTGTTGTGTTATTTTGACACTATTTCAGAATGAAGCCCTTTTCAAAAGAGGAGAATCACCCGTTTATCGAATAAACGTCTGCGTTTGTTTGTGTGTGTGAAAGCGCGGTTATACAGCTAGTATTAGACGGGCTGCGTTTTAATACGGGTGGTGTACACTAATTATCGATTTCCGATATTAAGAAATAAAAAAATTACCTACGCATTTTTGACTGATTCGTTTCGAGAATCATTAGCATAGTTACCTCCTTGAATTTGACGAGGATGCAAAGCAACACCTTTGTATATAGAAGCAGAAATTGTGTCCTAAGTGTCACTCTGACATACGGTGCTTGAGCGCGATAACGGCGCGCAAGTGGCCCTGTGTTATGATAGCACAGCTCTCGGCGATCGTAAACGTAGATTGTCTCATAATGCGAAACAATTCTCTGCGATATTACCTTATTATAGTATTAAGATGTACATGAATCAGTTCCCAGATGCTGGTTGTTTATGTTAGATTTTGTTTTGAGTATTTTCAATATGATTTGGAGTTTTTGTGTTAAAACATCGTGCTTTCAGGCTTGATATAATAATATCAACTTGATATAATTTGGTTTAAGTAGATTCACATAATTATTTTATAAATTCGGGTTAATAAGACAGGTGAGTAGATGCTTACTTATTAATGTTTCATGGTACTAAACATACTCAGTAGCTTGGTACTTCATATTTGATCATGGCATTACTCGGACCCTGTGATCCTATTCACTAGAAGCCTATTATGTGATACTGGAACTAACTGCTACTACCACTGTTCCTACAAATGTATCTCCAAATAGCTATGGAATACGTAGTAATCCATAAGAAACGCTTTAAAGTCGATTTTTCAGTAATTTCGTGAAAACTGTATTTTTATTAATTTGAAAACTTGTCTACTTCCTTCGATATATTATTTATGTCCTTCTTCTTATGTGTCTCTATGTCTTTTAACTTCGCCGTTATTAAATTATACCTATAAAAAGCGTAGGTGGTTTAGTTACTCAAGAAAAGAAATATCCCATCAAAACCATAAAATGTACAAAAATGCAAGTCAATTCAACACAACACAATTCTTTTACGGAAATAAGTTATGAGATAAACAGAATGATTTGGCCATCGAACGGCAATTAGTTACTCAAGAAAAGCACTAAGTATTTCAATAATCTCTGGATCAAAATGTGTACAATTGTTAAGTGCTAAATATTGACATAGACCTAATGGAATACTTATGAAAAAGTAAATAAACAAAATGTTAATGTAACGTTTCCAGTCCGACATTTCTTCGCTTCCCAATGAGACTGATCGGATGGCACTTCGTTTATTTAAATCAGCTTAGCAGTTTACGAAAAAAATCGAGCTTCACATACATAAAACATGAATTCATGAGCCTCACTTTTGTTTTTATTTGAGAAATACGAGAAGAAAATAGCGTTCTTATAATAATAGAGTTGGTTGAGCATTTGAAGGCAATCTTCGGCTAATCTTAGTGCCGATGTCCATTGCCATAGCTGGCTATAACGATCTCTTCCGATTCATTCAAATGCAGATCAGCAAGTAGCTATCGGGACCTCCTAGTCCTCATATCTCGAGACGCCAGCTACAATAGCATCAACGTTGATTGATACCGATTGATTCGGCCGCCCATGAGTTCTTACGATTGAACAAAAACATTGGATTGCTCCTCGATCATTTATCGCTAGAAGCGAACGCATTGACGGCTCGTCAATCAAGGGGACCGACAATAAATTGATTGTACGTATCACGCGACACACATAAATATTTAGCCAGCGGTGATTGCAGTTTTGTATTGAGCGTGTGTAGGTGCCGTACGCCTCGTCCATGCCACCGGGCGATGCGTCACTTGTTTCCTTCGCGAGAGTACTGTCCTCCGCAAGACGATAGCAGTGACTTATGGCAGGGCATGCACTGAAACTGAAGTCGGATACTTCACTTTCCGTTAATTTTTAACTTAACTTCAGCATCTTTCTGATGTTGAAATGTTATTTTTTTATTAACATTTTCTGATTTCGGCATAAGCAACTTCATACATTTTTTTTGTCTGCAGTCGCTGTCGTTTGATCATCTAGCTCGTGACCGAGCAGTCGAGCCGATGCGCGATGGTACCTACAGGGTGCTTACTCTTTAAACTAATTTTAATTTCAATCTAATGCCAATCCGATTCCAATGTTAATTTTGAAGTCACGTGATTTGGTACTCTTGAAAACAATATTGTCAACATTGGATTGAAATTGGGATTGCGCCGCGATTGTTTTGTTGCACGTGAAGTTAGCTACGTTACGGGCCGCAATAGTGTTGTTCAACTCATTACGATAAACCGGCTATAGGGCTTTAGAATGCTTTATCCTTTAAAAACAAGGTTAATAAATAAATATGATAGAAATAGAGGTTTAATTGATTAATTGTAACGTACTAAAATAATTAGAGCGTAAGAAAATCATAAAAATCATAAAATTAACTATGACTTTGGCTTCATGCGGTAGGATCGTTGCCTACACTACTAAAAAAAATAGCAGGCGTCAAAGTTCTCCAATTTCAAAATTAAAGTGAAGTGGTTCTAAAAGTGAATTCTAAATGCAAGTTTGTTTAAAACATTCGATATTGTTCGCGTTTCATACCTTTTTAGTAAAAAATATTTATGTCCGATAAGTTACGTAACTAATATTAAAGTTTTATACAAGTGGTAAGTCAACAATCATGCTTAATTTATTATTTAATTTATTTGTTTTGTAAATGTAGTTATTTTCTTGGTCTATGTTTTATTCGTATATAATTACATTATTTTGTGCTTAATAAACCGTTTTCCAATTTCAGTTACAATAACAAATAGAAGCTTTGGTGGGATTCTTGGAGCAAAACCCAGGCATAGCTAAAGGTTTGCTTTGAAGAGGAAATGGGCTTTGGCAACCAGTTTGAATTTACTCGGAGGAGCAAATAAAGATGGTCAAGGCTGAGCTAAGGCAGGTACCTAGTTCATAATAATGAAATACTTAGGTGTTAAAAATCATTATATACAGCAATTTAATTAACATTAATGCATGTTTGTACTATTGGGCTGAGATAAAATGTACTCCAAAGAGGACGTGCGCAGAACTCTCAGCTTCAATGAGGCACATTGGTGGTGGGACAGCAGACAATAACTTGCCAGCATTGTCTGCCTTAGACAGTAGATTGGTGGCAGTGATGGGTGGAGAAGAGTTTGCAACTGGTGATTCAAGATGGATAGTCAATCCATTTTGTCAATATGTTGTAATATTTAAAATTTTATCATACCTATGATATTTAATTAATTTTATGGAAAATATTTTATTAATCTAATAATAATCATTTCATTGTTTCAGGCTAGACCTGCCGATTCCCAAGTTGTGATTACCAATACAAGAAGAAAACACTGAAATGGATTCTTTGCTTAACTCTTCCCCTATTCCTGGCACGTCACGTAATGACGCAATACCGGCATCATACAAAAGTAAGTCTTTGTTCGAATTTGTTTAGGAATGTTTAAACAAATTGTATAAGCCGTCCATCAGTCACACAACCCAACATAAGTGTGTAACATTGAAGTGTTTTGGGACTAATCAAATTCCGGCTATGACAAAAAAAAAATTATTGACTTGTTTTTTGTAATAACTGAGATGTTTGAAAATTGTTGGGTCAAGTGCCGATTTTACATTTTTATTCACTTTAATATTTCAGTACCTGCACCACCCACACCACTTCAGAGTACCATGCCACCACGACCCCGCAGGCCGCAGAACCAGCGGTCACCCGTGCAACCATGCAGGCCGTTGTATGCAAATATGGAACAAGCAGCTCTCGAGTATCGAAGCGTGGCGGGTTGAAGCGAAATTAATAACAGCACAAGCATTTTCTAAATTGGCCGAACAAATTAGCAATATCACAAGCGCTTTGACGCCTGTTGCTAATGCAATTTCGGATGTAGCTAGAAAAATTCCAAATCCATGTCTTCCTTTTTAGCTACATTTTTCAAAGTGCATTCGCGATTAATGTCAAATGTTTTATTGATAATGTTTTCAGTTATTGATTAAACACTTGCATTGCGTTTAAATTTTTTTTTTTGTTTTTATCCTCAATATGATTTTGTATTATTATTTTGTGTTACAGTTTTATTAGGAAGTAAATAAAAGTACATTTAAGTAAAATAAAAACTATTTATTCAGTTCTCCATTTTTCAAGAAATAATAATTATGTAGATAGTAACTGTCCTTAAACCATGCTGTTATATTGTTTGCTATTACACTTAGGAAACAATACATTTAGAAGGTAATAATTTATAAACACGGCACGTTCCACTGTATTTTGTGCAGAGCAGTGCAACTTGGTATAATAATGGTTTCCTTCAGGAGCATCTACTATAGGTGTCATCATATACTCCCCAGGTCTAACTATGGCTACATGAGTACCATGACTAGCCTATGACAGAATATGGGATGTGATTTTTTTTCTAAAAACCTGTAACATAAGGAAAAGTATATGGTTAAAGTAAAGTATTTGTCATCCTGCTTTTTATGCATCATTTTTGACGGTTTTGAAGAAACTTAATCCATGGGTTAAGAGCTGCCGTTACATCTCTAATAGTACGAGAAACAGATTGCTGCAACATTAGGCCTCCAAATAGTTTTTGGTAACTACCAGTCGCATAAAAGGATAATGCCACTACAACCCTGCAAGATTTAATACAAGTATGAAGCTATTGATCCTCCAAACAAGTCATGATATCATTGATAAAAGTCATGTTTCAAAAACAACATGGGTACCTTATATTTTGGTGATATATCACTTCTTCGATTAGGAGTTGGCATGAAGGGCTCAATGTTTTCATAAATCTCCTCAAACAACTCCTTGCTCACTCTATAATTTGCTTTAAATTGTCTCCATTCATAGAAAACGCTTTGGCCGTATAACGCATCATAAGACGCTCATATCGTCTTTATTTCAATTGTTTTTTATGTAAATTACGTAAAATACTGTACATTATTGCCAATCGTGCCATATTATACACTTATTACTTGCTGAAAACCACTTAAAAGGCAAAACAATTTCTAAAAAGTTACACTTTTGTTATTGGAATAATCACAATCAACAAACAATCCCAACGCAATTCTGTCGCAATATCAGCTGTCAAAATAGACTCAAGAGTAGCGTTTACGGTACGCCAATCCCGATCCCAATTCCACTTAGTTCCTCAAAATAGACACGCAATTTAATACCAATGTGGCGCTAGCGTCGAACTCAAGAGTACGAAATGCCAAAATTCCAATGTCGATCGATCGGAATTAAATTCAAGAGTAAGCCCCCTGGTCGGTATGCGGGCCGATTGCCTCGTGACTGCGCTCTATGGGCGCGGCTGAATGCATGATTGCGGTGCGGAGGGTAACGGTCCTTACTTCTGATTCCTTTATCTACTATCGATTGTAAATATGACTATTGCAGACATGTGGAGTGTTGTTCTTGGTTATGTGAGCATTGCTGAAATACCAGCGTAATAGTGACTACCTACATGACATACATTTTATATCATTGAAAGATTGAAGTAAAAGATCTTTAGACTATTAACGTCTCTCAAGAGTATCGTACTGTACCACTATTATTTGTCAAGGAAACGAATATCAACTGCCATATTAAAAATGTCCATATAAAGTACAAGATGTTGCCACCGAGATGTTGTCGCTGAATAACATGCTGAATCGAATGCTGAAGTTTGTGACAATCTTAAAAGTTATTATCAATACAAGTATTGACTTGAACGTTTCGTAGCTAGGGACTTTAAAACATACAATAATTATAGCGACTTCAATCTCAGAAATTATTATTTCGACCAGCATCTCCATTGAAACATTCTTGACCCAGTTAACTTAGTATTCATAGTGAGGAGTAACTCAACTAAGTAAGAGGCATCTCTCCACTTTATATAATTAACATTCAAAATAAAATTACTAATTTCCTAAAGGGAATTAAGACGTCTTTAAGGTTAATTAATTATTTCTAAATTCGCAATTTGTTTTACAATTAATTAGCTTGGAAAAGATGCGATATTAATGTTAAGAAGTTATTGGCTTCTTATGTCTGAAATTACTAACTTTTTGATTGTAAATGTAACCTGAATGTAATAAAATGAACAATAACAAAAAACTTTGATCTACGACAGTTGAAGATGACAGAATATTGACATTGTACTTTTAAATCAAATATCCTACTTGTAACGTGTCCAGGAATATTTTAAGTATATGAATTCAGTAGGTACGTAAAATTCGTTCAATTCACAGTCTTCTGAGAATTCGAAATAATTAAGCATGTTTCTATGACACTTTGTACATGAAAAACCTATAAATATACTACATACAAAATGAAATTAAATATATTTAAAACCTGTGCTTTTAATACGTCAACTGAAAAAATGGAAATATTGACTTTGTTTTTACAAAAACAAAAAACTGTTATCGTTAACATGTTTAAATTATTATTTCATGGAATTGTCACTATTGTTCCACGAAATGACAACTACAGAGCCGGATAGATCGTTATCGAAACATCGACCAAAATTTATAATACAGTTTGAGTCTAAAATTGAATGAAAGTAGAAGCTCGTTACTGTCGAGTTTCAAATGCAAAATAAAATACAACAGCAAATCATGTTTCGTCTTTATTATTGCTTTTTTCTGGGAAAATAATTTATTTTGACGTTCAGATGTATCTGTAGAACGGAACCACATAGTTACAAGAATATTCAGTTAAGCCAATCTGCCGCTATATCAAATATTGACGAAAAAAAAAACACGTTTATTTGGGTTGTTTCAAAGTCACATACCTATTTTATGTTTATCTCTTGAGCGTTACGTAGTGTTTTGTGAATAGTTATGTGCTTACCTGAAACAATAAAATGAAAGAACATTAATAACAGATAGAATTAAAAACTGCAAAATGAATTAAAGCACCGAATAAAGGTGCACTCCACCGCAAAAATACTGTACGACAGCAAACAACACTGGTCTAAACGAAAATGATTGGGCACATCCAAACAATAGCAAGCTATCGGTCGAGTGACGCTGCAGACGACACGGAGGGGTCGTGGGTTCAAACACACCTTCATTGAACAGCTGGTGGTGGTGAACCGAACATTGCACGAGTTGAGTGAACCCAAATTGGAATTTATTTAAAACAGTGTTAATAAAGAAACACCGCTAAAAAGATTGAGCAAAAAAATAACAACGGGAAGCCAATCACAAGTTTTCACGCCATGAGTTCATTTAGACAGACAGAGGGCTTAAGCTCTCTCTCAACAAGTACGAGTAGCATTCGCCAAGTTTTTTTTGGCTCTTATTAACGATATCTTCACCACACATTTCTAATTTGTAATACTTAGTTACCTACCACAAAAATAAACTTATTAAGGTAGGTACTTAGACAGACTTCATGACTTACATTGAGAAATTAGAGATGATTCTTCTTCATAAAATGAGATTAATAATATAAATTCGACTCCTAAATCATAAAGTTAGTGTCGAAATAATATAAATCATATTTTTGTTGGGCAAAGTTAACTAAGTCCTATTAATAATGGTTACCTACCTTTAATAAGAATTAATCTTGATCTATTTACAGGTATTATAAGTTTGTGTTAGCAACATATAGACATTACAAGATTAGGGACATCGTTAAGTACTAGAAATAATTATACACGTACACCGTTGTTAAGAACGGTTAAACGTTAAAAATAATATTGATCGATACCTCAAATTTTCAAAAGTAAACTCTTGACGTGATTTTATGATCGATCATCATCTGAATGCCTTTTTGCGACTACATACATATCTTGGGGTCGGCTTCAAGTCAAACCGGATTCAGCTGAATACCAGTATTTCACATGGAGCGAATGCCTTTTGACCTCCCCAACACAATTAGTACTGGGTAATACGATACCTCTTGGTAAAACTGGCTGTCAGACTTTCGGGACACTGACTACAAATGACAGCCTCTCGGTACGTATGTCATGGATGGTCACCTATCCACGGACCGACCTTGATAAGCGCGGCTTAACCTTGAAGATCGACCCGGCCGGCTGTTATTATTTAGACATGAGCTCCTCTAGCATTTTATGATATAAAAATTAATTAAATCGCGACATTTAAACTCTTGAACTACGATTGAACTCTTAGTCTACAAAAAAATCAACGACACACTACAATTGTTTCAGCAAAAAAGTTTGAAAAATGTATCAAAAAATCATTTTTTATTTTTGATGTATTCAAACAAAATCCTATTGGGTCCGAACTAGCGCACAAAGGGAGATAAAACAAGGTTTATCCATATCATTTGCATACACACACTATTGTGTTTTTATCTTTACAAAAACACATAACGGGTTTGAGCAGAGTCTGTTACAGTTGGTAGAACCTATATCGTGTTATTTTCTTCTCTCATTACGATACACGCAGACGACTAGTATCCTACGGGAGTGTCGGAGACTAGTCGCCGCCGAGTGTCTCACATATATTTAAATGGAGAATCGCACACTTCGCTACCAGTGTCCTACGCGTCCGCGACTAGTCTCGCGATACCCGCCGTGCAGTCGCCCGCGTGTCGCGTCTCCTACGAATCTTGTCAAAATGACAGCGGAACATGAAATAAATACTAAATTTGTACATTTAAAAATATCCGTGTTTATATAACTTTTTATTGCCTGATTAAATAAGAAAACATACAATTGAAATGGGTTGGGAAGAAATTGGAAAAAAAAAACAATAAACGTCCTGTTATTCAGAAAAGTGTGTGCTGCAAATGACGAAATGAATTTATTTTCAGTAGCGCAATTTGCGAGCCATGAGTCGCGAACATGTATTCAACTGGTATTCGACTCGAGTATCGTATCTTACGAGTATCGTATGGGCGAAGGGCTTTAGCTCTGCGTGTATACTGTATGTATTAATGTTACAGCAGTCATTCGTTTACACGACGTTCACTGTTACATACTGTTATTTTCCTATACAATAGCATTTATTCACTACGAGTGACGTTTTGGACTTAAAAAAAAACACATTTATTTCAGGTCATTGACCCATATTAGAAACACAAATTGACAATTTAATAACTGATTGATTAATAAATAAATAAAGTTAATTAAATGTAGTAAAATATGAGAAATCCATAAATGTAAGATCAAATCAAAATTAAAATAAATATTAAATATGACAATCAGTTAAATTAAGTAATAAAGTTACGTCAGAAACACATATTATAAAATACAAAGCAAATTATAAAACAAAAATAAAAAATTATAGAAAATGACAATCAAGCCTGCACCCTGCGCACCAAGGACGCGCACCGCTTTTGTTTGAAAATTACAAACAAATGTTATACCATCCGAATAACCGTCAGTTTTTAAAGAAACTATTCGATTCAGAACATTTAGAATATTTATTTATCTACATATGTACATCTACCTTTACAGGCTAACCCAAAGTGATAATTGATACTAATATTGCAACTAGTGACAAACAATGCATTCCTTGCGAATTATAAAACCTTAGTGAATAAATCTGAGGTTGAAAACAGCATCTACTTAACTAAATTCGATTCTTGCACTTCATTTCACTACACTAACATTTGAAATACAAACTCTCAGTAAACGCATCCCCATTAAATCCGCACATATTCCGCGTCTCATTGAGTCCGGTGCATTCACCACGTCTCGGGCGCCATGATGCGGTGACGTCACGCGCAGCTACATAACTGACAGACCCCAGAGACAGACGCCTTTGAAGCACTCCCTCTTATTTACTGAGTACTGTACGGTTTGTGCTATAGGAAGGATAAATGTGCAAACTGCTGCAGGCTGCGGGCAACTAGTGTGGAACCAGGGTGATCGTTTTAACCACCTAGGAACGAAATGTTTATTTTCAAATCACTCACGCATTTATTCACATTGGCTTAATAGGGACAACAAATAATTTATGATCGCACATAAAACAGTTATTTCAATGAATACCTGGTCCATTATTTTATTTTGTAGCGGCACTACAAAAACTACTACAGCGCCAATTATGTCACAAATGAAGAACTATCATCAAAATTTTAAATCGCACAGTTAAAGGTTATCCGTGACTTAAGAGTTTATAGAAAAACCCTGCTGTAGCCCACTAGACGCAACACCCGTCAAGTCAGAGAGGATGCTTCCTTTTCTACGTATTGACGATGAAGAACTTTACACCCTGTTCTTCTTATTCTTATGATTTAAATCCAAGTTCACTTTTAGAACAATACCTCCGCAAAGTATTTTACAAAATATTGATTAATATACTCATAAAGGAGCTTTGTTTTATGTGACATTTTCTACGCTTTCTGCTTCAAAGAACGGCAAAATACAGCACTCAAGATGGAATAAACTAGCGGAAAGAAAACTAAAAATGACTAATATTTATTAGTTAGTAACTTATTAATAGGAAGTTTCTCCTCGCTTTTACTTTGAAGACGAAATTATCCCACTTAATTACTTTAAGTAAACTAGACGTGGCTTCAGATTTCATTTTATTATAGTTTCATTAAGTTTCTAGATTTCCTTCGTAAGTAACTTGCAACCTTTCTGCAGGTAATACAAGGCTCCTCAACCTTAGTCACATAAGAACTTGATAGGCACATTACGCGATATAGGACACTTCTTAGTTCCTTTACAGAAAAGGGCCTATTAGTAGATGACCTTAAAACATCATGAGGGAATGTGCATGTCCTAAACCGAAAATTTAAGGCATCTGATATACACCACCGGCGGCGTGGTGGATTACGGCCAACTGCGTCTGCGCACTGGGGGAGGTTTGAGTCCCAACAGTGGAACGTGGCAGGCTATGCTAATTCAGGATCATAATCCCTATTTTATTATGGGAGCCAGTTGTCAGACCATACAGTTTCCCCACCATGTCTTTTGTCATCGTTAGCTAATTAATAAATTGACATGAGCAGGATTCTGAACCTGTACCTTTACATCAAATCTCAACCAAAAAAGAACGAAGCTAAAGTTAAATTTTAAACACTTGAGTAATATTTCACTTGACTCGTCAACGCGTCGACACGCGGCACGCGCGCCGGTTGCCACGAATTATTCACAGCCTATAAGAACGGCTCCGTCAGTTCACGACTTCATTTATTTAGATTTGTATGCAGCCCCAATTTGCGGATATTATGCTAACTCCTTGTTATGCACCGGCAAATACTCACACTTGTTAACACACAAGTTTTGAATTGAATTATTGTGATGAACAAACAAACGGGAAGGTGTTGATGTTATAATGTTAACATGCGAGGAGGATATGTCTGTTAATACAACAATGGTATAAAGCAACGTGTAATGGATATGTAAAGAGTAAATAAAGAGGAACAGCGCGCTTGAGTTGTTTTGAAGACAAATTAATTATTTCCATGTGTACCCGCCAGCTTGTGAGACATAAAACATCCTCTAACCACACTCCCTAACATGTAATGCAGGGCTGCGCAAACACAAAAGAATAACACGATTACACGTCTGAAGCGCTGCCCCTTAAGTAATGGACGCCAAATTAGCCCAATAGCAACAATTATGCGAAGCCCTCCGCCCCTAATCATGTTTGTGTGAGCACACCGAGCACACTGCGCCACGAAATCGTCTTCTATTAGATTTGCCTATAATAAGATTTCACCAAAGGTTTTAACTTCGACTTCGCTTTTGGAGAGGCCTTTTATGATGAGGATTATCGAGGTCCCTTGAGCTCCGAAAATGTAATAATGGGAAAAGTTTGGGGAGCGGCGACACGTGGACTCAGCCTATCGTTCACGAAGCGACAATGAGCTTATATGTGCCCGGAAGTGATATTTAAATTCATTTCAGCTATGCATAATGCCCCTGTTGTGAGTGAGCGCCGTAATAGGCAAACGCGCCGTAACAGGATGATGGAGACTTAGTGAAAAAACTTGGCTTCCGACCAAGATTTCGTTCCGCCGATCCGTTCGCATAACGGCCCCTTTATTTCAATGCGCCGTCGAACCTCTTTGTATATCTCGTAGAGACAGTTCCCACAAAAGGTCGTCAATATAGTGGAACCCTTTGCGGACTATAAACTACAGCGGCGGCGCTTACAAGGGGCGGCGACATCTCTCGCTAAAGTGTAAGAAATACGGCGGCGCTACTTGACGGGTGACAATCAGGCTTGTTACCGCGCTCGCATCAAATATTCGGAGACGAATCGAGTTGCGCGCCACCTGACTGTACATTGCTTTTTAGATTCGCTACTCCAGGATTCTGGGCTCGAGAGAGCAATGAATAGTGACGCGACGGTGTGTGCTCGTACAGCGCGGAGGAGCGGTGAAGCGGGGTGGCCGGCACGGGGCACGGGCGCCAGGCGTCGTCGCTCGCTCGCCGCTGAATATTTCATGCTCACCCGATGTAGCGTCGTCGATATTTAATGCTGTAGGTGTTCGGACGTCTGCAACTACTCCGAAATTACATTGACATATCGTCGGAACTTTTCCTCATTTATTTATGCTAAGCGACAACATTTGTAAGTGCTGGAAAATGTTAGGAAACCAACGGAGAAAGAAAATTCAGTGCTTTTAACGTAGCGTAGAATTAGAGCTGTATTTGCAGAGACATTATTTTTTAAGGAATAAAAGTTGTTTTATACAAATTCTGGAATGGAAACCAAAACATTGGGAGCTCAGGTGATTCCAAAGACAATTCGTTTATCCTACAGCAAGTTATATGACGGGAAGGGTCTGCCTAATGGTGCTCATGGACGAAGGCCGAGTAACTTATTCTCACCTGTGCCCTGTTTAATCTGCCCTTGTTTGTTCCGTAGGGATCACCTTTTATCTCGAGGAGGCGAGAAAGACTACGAGTAAGTAATATGAACACCATAAATCATTCAGTCTTAGCGCGTCATTTCACTGGCGTATTCCAGGAAATATTTCAGAGTTCCCATTCGAAACACTTTGACTTCTGCTATTTTAAGGTTAGTTATATTCCTGCTTATGATTCTGTCAGGAGAAAAAGCTTAATCATGTTTACTTTTCTTGCAAATCTCAGCAGTACTTTGCAATCTCAATCATAGAAGCTACTCAAGCTACATACTTACATGAAATTATTGAAATTATTTTGATAACTTAGAAACCTTTTTTTTGTTGACACAAGCAACTTTATTTTTGTGTTAGGGTGTCATATACCAAACTATCTCACTCTGTAATCACTGCTATACCTGCGCTTCAACCAAGCAACTTACCTTATCTTATTTATCTATGATAAATTGTTAAATATATCATTTCTCACGCGAAATTCAGTAACTGTACCAAATTCAAATTTTGCAATTTCATTTCGACGGCCAATCGCATATTTCAATTCTGTTACTTGGGTCGTCGTCGGGTCCAGGGCGATGTGTATATTGAGCCACATCTGAAGTTATGCTACACAGCAGGCGCCCTCTGGCGGATCACTGGGTGTATCTGTGGATATTGGACGCCCCGGGAATGTACCGAGATCTGTGGGACCCGAGCTGTGGGCTATTCATGGAAATTATGTGGGTCGTTTGAAAGATTCCGTGTAAGAGAGAATAAGATTTAGGTAAATTGTTAGAGTGCTTATGAAACGAAGAGTCAGAAAAGAGAAAGTAAGTTGGGAGAAATTATTTGCATTTGTAATCTTTTCTTGGAGTACGTACACCAAGAAAATATACACTGACTATTCCTTCCTTGTTTACTTTTGACTTCACTCAGTCCTTCTGAAGGTTGTCTGGAAGATATCGCCATCGATGATAAATCCGCCCCAGTAAGTTTGGAGTATCGTGAAGTATATTCTATCAATCTTTTGTCTTTCTAGTAGTGTCAAGATCATATCACTTAAGAGCAGTGAGCCAATCTAACGCCCAATATTGAACAATAATCCTTTATCAATTCAACCATATGTTTATTTGACTTTGCATTGTAACACATTGTTACTACCTCCGGAGGCAGTCAAGTGGAAGGGCACATCACCCTCACACGAGGGTAGTTTCATCCTCGCGGGTGGTCAAGCTGATAAGTTGACCTGTATCAGACCTCAGCTCACACCCCGGTTTGAGGACGGGGGACCAAGTCTAAGCCGCAAGGACCACTTTAAAAGTTGAAGTGACCCTATGTAGTAAATAGTTTTGTGTCAGTTTTCGGTGGATATTTTTTATTTCCTACAAAATATAAGTTTTGGACATGGTATTGGATTTTAAAAGTTAAATGTTGCATGAAGAGACAAGTAGGTGTAGTTCTCATGCACTCATGCAATTTTCCATACATGATCACATAAACAATCCTTAATACACAAAGTACAATGACTATGGGGTAACTTAACTTCTTTATAGAGGTTATAATGTAGTTAAGTTGAACATGTTCTCTTACAACTTGCGGCATACAGGACCAGCCCTACGGAGCGGCTTCCGAAGCCTTAACACGCACATTTACATAAAGGGATCGAGCCAGCAGATAGCGACTTATTGTGACGAGTGGACTGGCGGATCTAACATCACACCTTTTTTTGCAATACGGAAAAAGTGGCATAGAGTTGAAAATTCGATGTATTACTTAAATTTTTTTGGAACATTTTGTACACAACCTTTTGTGCACGGATCTCCAAAGTAATGACGGGTCTCGAATTGTTATTGTGACTAAACATTATTATGTCTTGCCTTTTCTGAACTATGACGGCATAAGCTTCCAATCTAATCAGATCAGAAGAGAAGTCGAGGTCGAAAATCAAAATATTTATTTCACATAGGCCTACATGGGCACATAAAAAACGTCGAGTACCAGTTTTTTACACGGAGTTACTGCTTATCTGACCTCCACTTCTCTTCTTCGATACCTCTTAGAAAGACTGACCATGACAGAATCCAAGACGACAAACAAACATAGCAAGCATACTGCTCAGTAATAACGTGCTACATTTACCGCCGCCCGAAAGGACCATGTTATGCGATCTTCACCGGCTATAGGCCATAAAATACTTGTCTCGATCCCGAATCGATCGAACCCTGGACACAGCTGGCGCTCTCCGTCAATGAGCCATTTAGGTCATCGACAGAACAATTCACAATATCACTCTCATTTTTATCGGTACAATTAATATTGAATACAGAATAAAGAGCATAGTGCTACGATAATTGTATCGTTTGAATAAATAACAAACAATTTATGTAATCTAATCCATTTATTTATTTAACTTGTTAAATATTGAATGCTGTTTACTAATATTTATCTGTTAGCAGCTGCCCGCGTCATTTGTTCCGTCAATGGTGTCGCGCGCATGTTCGATTGCGGTGGGATCAGCAGAGGTGTCGGTTTGGGTGACGGACGTGAATTAATGTACAGTTCTGCGATTAGCGCTCGGTTTTATTTCTATTGGGGAGTGATGACCAAATAGAATTAATAATGAAAAAGATGTTGTGTTTGTAGCATTGCGCTTATAACTATCACATAACCTATTCAGTCATTTTGTCCCCACTGCTGACGTACAGGGCCACAGCACAGCCTCTGTGAAAGGTGGAGGATCATACTTTGAGTGATTGAAGACCATGATTTTAAGTACAGATTTCATATTAATATTCAATTTATTTGCATATGATTTCCCATGAAGAGAAAGGAGTAAATGATGCCGTGACGGTTGACAGGGGAGAATGGAAGAAGAAAACGTGTTGCGCCGACCCCAAGTAGTGTGGGACAAGGACAGGAAGATGATGATGATTTCCGTGAACGTGTTCGTGTGAGAAAAACAGTTCCATAGGTACGAAATGTGACATTAAGAAAGTCTAGTTAAAAGATTGATGAAACTGTATCTTTGGACAGTAATACGTTAATTGTGACAATTAATCTAAATTACTCATAAATAAAGTTAGTTATTTATTTGTGCGCAACAAATCTATCATTCGTGACTGCCAATAAACAATGAACATGATCAGTACTGGTCACGAACAGCAGAGTACTAAATAAACTAATCCAACGAATTAAAAACACTAATCTAATTATTAAGCACCAACGAAACATTAATTAATCAGTTAATAAGCGTCGGACAGTCGAGAAGTTTAACGTTTACTCATTAACTAATGGCCTCAATCACCGCTCAGCCGATGTGTAGCCGACACTCATTTAATTCATTTAGTACTAATTTCACTAATTTAAATCCCGCGAATTATATTCGTGTTCAATATCGAATTACTTACGGATGTTGAATTTCGATTTACATTCGGATCCGGAATTTTAATTAAGTTAATCAGGTAGTACGGAGCTCTATGGAGCTTTATCGCGTTCGAGTCGAATTGTTTTTATTGATATCTCGATAAGAGGAGTCGTTTAGCCACCTCGGTAAGATTGTAGACCCGGAAATAGAATTTCAAATGCGGCTATAATTTACGGAAGGTATTATCATGGATTGAATTCAGAGTAAGATCAATTTTAAAACCGCTTGGAGAAATTACTAAGTGATCAGGTAAGTTTAGGAAAGAAAATCCATTTTCTGATTGATAAAATCTTACTTAGAAGAGTGGTTGATTGAAAAATCACTGATATTTGTCACTTTACGACACAAAAAGCCTTACAGGTAATACCTTTATTTTACCAATAAATCATTCGCATCAAGAGGTATTGTTTGTTTTCAAACGCGCCTACAACAGTAATTAATCGTCCAATAAATCAATGAAGCAGTACAGTAGTCTGCTAACTTCGGCACTTAGTGCTTAAAACTTCGCCACAACACACTTTACGCCTGCTGAGTACCCACGCCTGCCCGCACCGACCGGCCGTCTGTGTGTTTCTAGCTCAAACACGAGCTGTTTATCAGCTTGTATAGTGTACAAGTTGGACGGACTGCAGTTGGGGATGCTGTAGGATTGCGGTTGGTTTCTGGAACAAAAACCTTTCCCCATGGGGGTAGGCTGAAACTACAGAATGCCACCTGCTACGAACCTAACATAGTTCTTTTGCTTCGTCCACATTCGTACATCTGGTCATACACGCACGCCGGTAGCCAGTATTACGCAGCTGACCTTCCTGAAGAACAGAACTTGGAAAATCAACACAAAAATTATAAAAAGATGTGTTAATTGCCTGTCAACTGCTGCGATTGGTTGAATTAATTATCAAAACATTGAGATCACTCGAGAGACCTCCAGGCTCGCACACTGTCAGGTTTGTGTGGTGTGGGTGTATTAAATAATTAGTGCTGTAGTGTGAGGTCTTATGTTTGTTCGAGTTCTGTTGCTGATTGAATTTATAATGAGTAAAGACAAGTTGTAATTGTTTTAGTTCTAGGAGTTGTAAGTTATATTTATATAATGCTGCTTTTTGCTTATAATGTTGACCCCTGATCATTTCTCATGAGTGTCGCTAGCGAACCATAAAGACTTTAATCACACATAAAAACTCGACCTCAAATAACAAAATATTAGATTAAAACTCATTGAGGAACCTTGTCCTTATTCCTTTCCACTCCGTCAGCGTTTCAAACATGATCTTAAGTGCGTCCTTGAGCGCTGGCTGAATACTGGGGCAGTGGGGCCAACCAGGGCACTCAAGTGAGGGGTGCAACTGAGTCAAGGTCACGGAAGTGACACTTGGCTGCACCGGAGAGGTGGGGGTAGAAGCATAGCGATGTACCGGATGGGGAGGGGGGGAAGAATGGATATGTGTAGCAGGACTTGTGTGAGTGAGCTAGGGTATTATCCTTTTTTTTTGTAGCACAGAGGTTATGGTTAAGCCATGTACAGTTCTGCATACATTGATACATTGTCAAAGGTGCTGACACTATTATTGAACACAGTTATTGTCCGAAAATTAAACAGTAATATTTTGCCCTTTTATCGTAGAGAACAAAAGCTAAGTTTTTAACGGAAGGCAGTAACGTAGGGAACACCTTCAAGTATTTTAGAGATAGATACTTAGATTCAAAAATATGCTCAATAATCATATTCCGTGAAGATTCCGTGCTCAGTCATCACAGTGCCGCTCTGGTGAGTGCGAGTGGAGCCGGAGCAATTACCGATTCATTCGGTACCGACTGGTGGGACTGCACTCAAAGCAGTCGGGATCGTGAGTTATTCGACTGGTTATCGGGACACGTTTAATCGGTAAAGTTGTCGAAGTTATTCAGTGGATAATTCATGTTAAGTGCGAGATGGGAAGTTATAAAATGTTAAAAGTTTTTAAATTACATCGTTATAACGGGTTGTTATTTTATTTTTAGTGATATTCCGATGTTACCTTTGTTTGCTTTGATTTTGAATTATAAGCTACCAAAGCGAATATGTTGTTGATCTTATACACATAATTAGCTACGAAAACATTCTAAATCTTAATTGAATCAAGTTTAGAAATTCATAGAGCTATAACCGTAATCGTTATACTGTACATGTTTACAAAAATGTATGTACAACGCAAAATTGGCAAACCGTAGAATAAACCGTAAACCTAGCTCCATTGCACACTGGTTAAATTATTTCATTTCGCTGCCATCAATAATAAAACACACAGACATAAAACAACAATAAACAGTTCTCCGTTGCCAAAATATTGCAATAGCGAGTGTACCGGGACCCAAACCAACTCCCGGTACCGAACTACAACTTTATAATTCAGCGAGCGCAGGGTGTATTCGTCCGCTGCAGCGCTTTGTCCGGGCCCCGTCTAGCGGGTGACAGCGCTGCTACGCCATACGGGTCGGGGTCCATTTACTCGAAGTTTCGGATCAAAGGCTCAGTCCTTGTTGACAAAGGACCAAATTAGATTCATATTTATTAATAAGCTTGTTGTTCATATCGACCAGTTTACGATAAATATACATTGACAAGGATATTGGTATTAAACGGCGACGCTTAAACTTTTCGTTATTTCTAGTTTTTAACAAAGATTTATAGATAACGCTTTAGAAATCCAAACTGTTAAAGTTACTTCGTAATTAAAAATGAGACGAGGATAGAGAATACAGCGCTTTAGTTATGGAATATTTATGGAGCGTTTATGAATATGAAAATAGCTCGTTTGCTGAGTAACTCTATAATTCTAGTGCTAATGGTTTAAAACGATGTTGACCTAGTGTTGACCCAGAGTTGTGATCCTTACAGATAAAGTAAAATATTTTTCATTTGCTCAAAATCCTGAAGCATTTACAGAAAAACTTATGAATTTAAGCCTAATATAGAAAATGATTACAAAAATTACATATACATTATATTAAAACGGCGCCTATCTCCTTGCTACAAAATTTGCTACGACACCGTAGCAGTGCTACGCCGCCGTCGCACCTCATTTCTTTGAACACTACCTAGTTTAGCACTACGGATCTTCAGTTATCTGCGCCTATCAATCCCAGTGGATTTCCGTTCAGCATCCGTCACTGTTCCGGCGATATATCCGGATGTTATCTGGTAGATAAATGATGTTTTTATATCAGCTGGAGCCGCCACAGTATCCGGCCGCGTAGTCTTATGCTCTTAATACCACCATCAATTTGCTGATGTTAGGTTTGAGGTTAGGGTTGGTACGAGGAACAAATGAACAGCCGAAGTGGAAAGGGTTTAGCAATGTAGTATACACTAAGACAAGTGTCACTAGGATGACTGCGTGTTTATAATTTCAAAAACAAACAGGGAAATTAATTGTGAAACACTTTCAATACCAATTATACAGTTATATGAAAAATCAATAACACGACAAAGACGTTGTCAATTTGCTTAACAATTATTTTCGCTGGCGGTACGATCTATAAACACATTGAAAATATCGGGTAGACAGTTTTTAATAATACTCTGTTAATATTTACACATCACAAAAACCTTAACACACAATGTCGCAATAAACGACCCAATTACGTCGGTACTTCACAAGGTGCCTACAAAAGTAGCTACTCACACGAGCAGAACACGGCTCAGTAGGTGATAGTCGATTAAACAACAGATTTAGTTCAAGTGCTGTAAACAAGGCCCCTGTACCCCGGGCCCCACGCCCAGGGCCCCACGCCCCAGGCCCGGGCAGGGATCGAGGTACGTAACACATTGGTGTTACATATCCTCACATTTCGTTCATGTTAATGAGTTTATTCTCTTGTATATCCCTCAATATATAACTTGCGGGTTATGTGTCTATATTTATGTTTTAGACTCACTAAGAATAGGTTTATAATACCAATATTAGTGCCCTGAATACACACGATAGGTTACACTATAATATCGAAATATGGAGTTTTGCTTGTTTAGACTTTAATAACGAATAGCATCGGCAATGAAATTCATGATATAACTGTAATATATATTTTACAGCTAATATATAAAATAATAATACTTGACCATTAATCAATTAATGGCACAACTGTATTAATTGTCGGTTTGTTTAGTCATCAGAGAGCTGACGAAAGTAGTGAAAATGTCAAGGTCAATGTCACCGGATACGGTGAAAAGCACTATATATTGCTAAGTCTAGAACAATTAATAAACCATGGTCTAAAACAAAAAATGGTATTTTTGTGCTGCTGCTCCTAATAAACTAAACCGATGTTACACTGATTTATCGCGTACATTTCCCGGCTATATTTGCGTTGCTGTCAGCCCTAGTGTCACGAGACCGCCGACACGCCGACACCCCGACACCCCGACACCCCGACACTGTGTGCTCGATATGTTCGCGATCGCTGCCATTCGTCTTACCTCTGTCGTTGTATTTATCATTGGACAACGATTCGTGTCGACGTCGTTTTGATTTTTAGCATTTTTCTTGTAGAGGTAAAATGTTTGAGTTATTCTTCTGACCGTGTAGTTGACGTTGAAAGGGTTACGAAAATTATGTGACATGACAGTGGATTATGTATTAAATAAGGTTTTTGTTAATAATTAAATATTATTTAAATTATATTATTTTAACTAAAATGCTATAAGATAATTGGATTTTAATACAAAATCGACGTATTTACGTTACGTTTACACCGCGCGCTGTGCTAGGCCCTCAGTTATCATGTTCGTTATAATACTCGAAATATGTACAAGTATTTAAGTATTAAAAGATAGATCTTATATCCCGAAACACCCACAGTTAGGAATTTTAGTTTTATTATTTTCTCCTTTATTTATTTTTCTTTCTTATTTTTTACATTTTTAAATATTCGCATATAAAATAATAAAAAAAAACATTTAAAAATATAAAAAATAGTAGCCCACCGGTATCGGGAACAGGGTCCAAACTACCGGCGGTCAGGGCTCCAGAGAGAGGAACCTCCTTTTTTTTTTTTTTTCGGATGGGAAATCATCAAATGACTTCTCCCGCTCTGGGCTGAGCGGGAGGGAGTGTCAGACTTTTACTGACTAAAACCCATCCATGTTCCTTCATCGCCCTTTGTGTTCCGGGGCCGCGGTATCTCTTTCGAACAACCCGCAGCACCCGGCAGGCATCGGCCCTTGCGGGCCCCTTCCCTATGCTGACATCTCTTTGAGGCGCGCGTGGAACACGAACGCGCCGTCGACACGGCCTGTCGTCCTAAGACGGAGGGACGGCGAGCTAGCCCTTAGCTCACCGTCCACAGGCCCGCGTCTACGGTGGCCGGGGGCCACCACGTGGCCCCCGACGCCCGGTGCGTCTCCCGCGGCGGCTGGGACGTGAGGAGGAACGCTCTCTCTCACGTTCCGCCTCCTCCTTTGCTAGCATGACTGCTTCGCAAAAGGAGGTGACGGCTTCCCATTCCGTCTCGCTCCGGACCATGGCTCGAACCAGGGCCGGACGCGAGAGGTCGCCGCCGCCGATCGCCGCTAGGAGGACACGGCGGTGCTCCGCCCAAGCGGGGCAGACCTCCACCGTATGCTCCACCGTGTCCTCCGGTCGATCCTCGCAGTGGAAACACCCGGGCGTCTCCTCCCGCCTGATTCGGTGCAGGAACCTCCCGAAACAACCGTGTCCGGTGAGGACCTGCGTCAGGCGGAAGGTGAGGACGCCGTGGCGCCTCTCAAGCCACTCCTCAAAGAGGGGACTTATCGCCACTATCGTGGCGTGCCCGAGAGGAACCTCCTAACAATACGAGCCGTGTCCAGGAGTACCGCTTTCTGAATCAAGCCTTTGATCCAGCTGCCTAACGAGAGCCTCCTCAGGTATTGGTCGAGGCTCTTGGCAATTAAGCCATTGGCTGAAACGACTATCGGCACAATGATCGCCGAGTCCACCTCCCACATGTCGACAACCTCGCAAGCCAAGTCAAGATATTTGATTTGCTTATCTTTCTCGGCTTTCACGAGGTTCCCGTCATGCGGGACCGTTAAGTCAACAATCATTGCGCGCCGCTCTGATCGATCCACCACCACTATGTCAGGCTTGTTGGCCACAATAGTCCTGTCAGTGATGATGGATTGATCCTAGTACAGTGTGATATTGCCATTTTCGAGAACTGGGTCGGGCACATACCTTTAGTACGGCACTTCTGATTCCACAAGGATGTATTTTAGAGCAAGTTGCTGATGGATAATCCTGGCTACAAGGTTGTGTCTATGCAAGTACTCACCGTTAGCTAGACGAGAACACCCGGAGATAATGTGACGAATTGATTCGCCCGGACGGTGGCATGCCCGACATATGTCAACCGTGCCGTCCTTCACAATAAATCTCCGGTAGTTATTCGTCATTAATTAGTTTTATTATTATTATTATATATTTTATTGTTTTCTATTGTTTTTTTAGTTTTATTGTTTTTATTTATTTCAAAAAGTCAAATTGAATGCAATCACTTGACGGCCTTGTCGGTGTAGTGGAGGTTCACGAGGTCCCGAGTTTGATTCCATGTTTTTGATGACAAGTTCGCCCCCGAATGACATGGGACTTAAACATAGTGGCGAAATGGGTGCGTTAAAGGTGCAGCAGCTGTGTGAACCCTAGAGGTAAACAGTGTGCTGATATGTTATGTTATTTAACCTAAGGACGGCAATGAGAACAAAACTGATCATAAATGTTGGAATCCTATACATCGTACCTCCTCCTCGTACGGCATTACCCTCACAAGTAGCTAGTTATCGGTAACTGTATTATAATGTAACTGTAATGGGAATTGAGTGTTTAATATGTTTACAGACTCCCTGAGGCCGCGAGCGCTGTTTCAAACGGTGCTAATGTATAATTAATTACTTATATTGCTGCGAGTGTTTAGAATATATTGCTTCGTACTGAATAAATTGAATAGTTACAAATATAGACAGGTAATGTGATTTTAAGGCGAAGTTTCACTAACTTTTGCTATAAAATAACGTACAGCAAATGCAAAGCGTATTTGCGTATTTTAAAGCAAACAAAATACGTGTAACTCCTACTTACTTACTACGAGTATGTCTATGAATTTGCAAAAAATTACAATGGCTGTTTTATAATTTATATAATATAATGTTAAAACGTTATTTCTCCTGCATCCCCTTTACACCCGACGGTATACAATAGTGCGGGTAACTTTAAAAAAATCTTAAGAATTCATTTTTGCCAACACAACCGACGACGATCAACCGTGAGAGATGTGTACCATATAGGTTACAATAGGAATAGGTTTTTAGTTTGTCTCAATTAGAGGTACAAGATGGCTGCGTTTTTTGATCCGACTGTATTGTTTTTCGTTATCTTTTATTTAAGTATTGTTTTTGTTTTATTTTACTATTAAAACATTAATCAATTGAAATACAAAAAAAAAATGCCATTTCGTTTTGCAAGTTAGAAATAAAATAAGACTAAATTTCAAGTAGCACGATCGTGGCCCCTCGGTTGTGACCCTATAAGTTGATTTCAACGTGGTTTTTAGTTTATTGATTAAAAGTTGGTATTGTGGCTAATATAATTTATTGTTTTTTTATTTTAGTTCTTCCTGTATCTGATGACCGCATCTTGGAACTCCTTGGCAATGGAAGTCAGCCATAGAAGAATTCCACGACGCGAAGATTTTGAAGTAGAGTCGCGTGTTCTCGCCAGGGACCATATCGGTTACCCATTGAAAGGGTTTTCGTTAGGGTTTTTCGAAGCGGTTAGTCAAAAACCCATACGATATGGGTAACCCTTTTGAACGGCTTAATAGACCATTTTGGTTACCCATTGAAAGGGTTTTTGATAGGGTTTTTCTAACAGTCAATCAAAAACCCATACGATATGGGTACCCCTTTTGAACGGCTTAATAGACCATTTTGGTTACCCATTGAAAGGGTTTTTGATAGGGTTTTTCTAGCAGTCAATCAAAAACCCATACGATGTGGCTAACCCTTTTGAACGGCTTAATTGACCATTTTGGCTACCCATTGAAAGGGTTTTTGATAGGGTTTTTCTAGCAGTCAATCAAAAACCCTTACGATGTGGTGTGGGTCACCCTTTTGAACGGCTTAATTGATCGTTTTGGTTACCAGCTTAATTGACCGTTTTGGTATGGGTTTTTGATAGGGTTTTCTAAACAGTCACAAACCCATAATATTTGGATAACTCTTTTGAACGGCCTAAGCTAAGGGACCATTTTGGTTAACCAAATCGAATATGAATGACATCGCACCGTGCGTTCAAGGACAAGTATACAAAACAACAACAAAAAAATTCTCGAGTTGGCGGAACAGTTTCATTTGTGTGAGTGAGGTTTCACGCTGCAGTTTATGTGACATATATAACATATTCAGTAAAACACCATCTTTTGCAAAGAGCTCTAAAGAAAATGATTAACAGATGGCTACTTCTATGGGATCGAATTGATCTAGAGCTTCATTTATCTTTTTTTGTAGAAATTACGTGATTTATGAGTAGACAAGGAAGTTTAGATTTTTACTAATCTCTTACTTCAATCAAAATCTGCCATTTAACGTATTTTAGTGATTGTTCGTTTCATAATCGTTACCTATGCAATCTATGATTTTCTTTACATGACTAATTATAATTTGTTCGAGTTTAGACCCCATGGTAATATGATCTCTCGCTGAAGGGCATAGGTTTCAAAACGGAATAGCATGCGTTGAGCGGCCGTGCGGCAGCGGCGCCTTTGTGGCTACTTACCTAGCTGGTTGTAAACAGGGATCTATGAGCTTTATTGAATCTGAAATAGAGTTCATTTTAGCTTTGCTGGCCGGATACCGAAATTACTTAATATTATTATGTTTTTTTCATTTCTGTTCTTGTTTATTACTTTATTGCAAGTACCAAACAAATGCTGTCATTTTTGCTGTTTGATTTTTGAACCTGGACGTCTTTTGCGGAGTTTAACTATATTATTATTTAGTCGGTGTGAAAACTTAGGGGTCTGCGAAATGATCAATCGTGATTGTAAATTATTACGTGTTTGTTGCACATAGCTCGTTTACGTACCAAGCGATTGATAATATTACTATACTACAATATAAATTGATGGCGATTGATCATTTCGGGGTCACAACAATAGGTAGGTATGTAGATATAAATTTACGTAATTTATCAATCTAAATTTTCAAAATAGCAATTGTATAGTTTATTGCAATGGGCAAGTAGGTAAATATGTAGGATTCTCCTACATACTTACCTACTTGCCAATTCACGCAACGATGTCCTAAAGGTCCTACGTACCACTTCATTGTTGATTGATTTGTGTCATGGATAGATTATTGGTCACTAAATGTACAAAATGGAGTACCTACTAGACTGCGCTGTTAGGCCGAAAAGCGCTAGGTAGGTATCTCAAAGTTTTGAAGAAAATCGCCGAAATCTCTTAGCAATTTCAAAGAGAGATGTTTGAAAAGAACCAAACTTATTAGTTGTTTTATTTTTGTTTAAGTTAGATATCGCTATTTGGCTTATATCATTACATGCGAAATTGTAAAAGCTATTAAATGTTATTAAAAAACAAAAGCAGGCCTCCTTCACTCGTTCGAAGTCATGCACTAACGTACATACCTACGGGGCTACGGCTCGCGTTCACCCAAACGAATTACATTTAACCTTATTTGTGTCATAGTCCTATACTTACAGTCGTCCAACGTAGACGTCTTTTAAAGGCGTCCTTATGCCTACGGAATAGAAGTCAAAATCGGTTGAACGGACTGTAAAAAGTTTTTATTAAATGTCTTATCTTATTTCAAACGACATTTATAATAAAATAAAGACAAAATTCCTACTTGCTCATTGCTCATTCAGTTGATTACGATAACACGGGTATGTATTAGCGAGCGAGAAATTTTTTGCATTCCGCCTCGGATCGGTTGATTTCTTTATAGTTGTCCGAGATTTAGGGGTCGATTTAGATGTCAAAACCCCTCCCGGGTTTGAACTTCAAAACCAGACCTACGACCCGGCCCCTGAGATGAGTAAGAGTTTCAAGATGAAGAGAACGCAAGAGCGACCGAAGCGAGCCGGACCTAAAGAGCCTAAGGGAGCTTTAAAATTCAAGCTATTGCATAAGCTATAACAGAAATAAATCAGGCGTAGAAACATCTGGATCGAATGTAGGTGACAAAGACATTCCTGCTGATGTTTTTGACAATTGACGATTGACGACCCGAATGGCGCAGCGGTAGTGAGGCTGCCTTACGTTCATAGGGTTCCGGGTTCGAATCCCGGTAGGAGCAAGTGTTTGTGTGATAAGCATGGACATTTGTTACCGAGTCATGGATGTTTATATGTATAATAAGTATGTATTTACAAACAAAAAGTATCTATGTAGTATATCAACTATCTAGTCTCCACGACACAAGCCTCGTTGCTTAGTGTGGCACTAGATGGCGCTGTGTGTAATGTCCAGCGATATTTATTTATTAATTCGTCATGGATCTGATTGACGTGTTGAGATTCGTCATCAGAACTTTCTTCACTCTCTGATATACTTAGTAATATTTTCTACTACCAAATATAAAATGATAAGTATAATAAAATGATACAAGGCATCCGGCCCCAACATTCGTTTTTATAATTTTGAAACCTAATACCTAAATAACAAACGACCAACAGAGAGTCTCTATGAAGTACTTACCTACCATCTTCTGCGCAACTTCGTGCGAGTTAGCAAAGAAATCTTAGCACTTGGATGGATTTTGAGCATAAACTACATATTTGCAAACATCACAAATAACGTCACGCCTGTATTCTCCAAAGAGGTGTACCTAATAGACTAATAGTACACCCACATTCGTCAGTTATGTTTTTAAATCTCATGTAATAGGGGGCGAGTGAGCCTATTTGTAGGCAATACTATTGCCTACAAACTATCTAAAAAGAAAAACTCATACTATCTACAAAGTACTTTAATATTCAAGAAAAAACTAACCTTATAAATGAATTAGCTTGAAACACGCAAACGCATCCCAATTGATAAAAAAATTCTACACGCTACTTTCGGCGCGGATAGATCAAAAGAATAATATAATATAAACTCAAAAACTCAAAATACGCAACTATAGTTATTGGAGCTCTCGCTCGTACCTACTCTCGCTATTTGTATAATACCGTCTAGTGAATTATAGGCAATGAGCGCCCGGCCGCCATTCCCGTACCACCGACCTAGCACAAGTTTATTGAATAACCCGAACAAAACCCTTATAATATATGGGTTTTTATAATGCCCTTCATTATAATAACTCATATATCATAAGGGTTTTGACCCTTTCACTGGGTTTCTAGTATAGAACCCATTCAATGGGTTATCATGTAACCCTTTCACTGGGTTTCTAGTATAAAACCCATTCAATGGGTTATCATGCAACCCTTTCAAAGGGTTTCTGGTATAAAACCCATTCAATGGGTTATCATGTAACCCTTTCAAAGGGTTTCTAGTATAAAACCCATTCAAGGGGTTTCATAATGATAAGGGTAACCTCATAAACGGCTTACCCGTTCGAAAGGCTTAACTCTTAACCGGGGTTGTACGGTCCCTGGTTCTCGCTGACCTTGTAGGTGAGGACGACAATTCTGCAGGTTCAGGCGATCAAAAGGAACCTGAACCTCTAAGTCAGGTAACGACCCCAAATAGGGGACGCTCTCATAGTACTCCTTCGCAGCAAATTGTAACTAGAGGGCGAATAGGCGAAATCTCCAGCAACGTGGTCATGGAGACACCTGGAAGAATATTCCTTTTACTGATAAGCCACATGACTATACTGCCACTTTACCAAAAAACCCAGTTCGTACACCATCCAAATATCTTCATGATTATTTTGATGAAGGCTTCTACGACGAGACTGCGAGGTGTACAAACTTATACTAAGTGCGTAAGACTGGCCAGGAAATCAAAACTACAAAAGCGGAAATAGCTAAAGTATTTGGTGTGTACATTCTCATGGGATGCCTTCCATACCCACGAATGCCGATGTATTGGTGAGCTAATATGAAGATTGGACTTATTGCTGACGAAATAGTTCGCGACCGATTTATTATGTAGTCGATCACGATCAGCCAACTGAAACTGAGACTAACAATCCACTTTGGAAGGTGCAACCAATTATCAAACGGGTTCAGGATACCTGCAACAAACTGGAGAGAGTTCCACGTTACTATCTAGTAGATGAACCGATGATATCTTCAGTGGCCGCTGTTCTTTGCGTCAGGTCGTCAAAAATAAAGCACGACCAGAAAGTTTGAAAATTTTCTTCTTACTACCAGCGAAGGTCTGATGCTCGATTTCAAGATTTACAGAGGCGCTATTACAATGTTTCGTGATACATCTTTGGGTCTGGGACCTTCTGTAAATACTCCATTTGAACAGAAGCGTTTCTCCAGAAAGTTGTGTGTATCATGATCGTTTTTTCACCACGGTTCCTTTAATGGAAGAAATGAATCGGAGGAATATACACACCACTGGTACAATCATATTTAATGTCATCCCAGATCGAGCTGCTAGCAAATTCAAACAAGATTTGGCTATGGTTCGCGGTGGAAGTCAGCATTACACCAGGGATTCAACTGTCATAGTCAAATGGAAACACAACTAATCCGTGATCATGGCATCTTACTGTACGGGATCTTCGTCAGGTATTACTGTCAAACGGTGGGATAAAAAACAGAGAAGCTGCATTGATGTACCGGCTCCTAAAATTATTCAACAGTACAATCAACACATGGGGCGTTGACATTCTCGACCAGAAAATTGAGTATTATCGTACCTTCATTAAGACAACAAAATGGACTTTGACAGTCATCATCCACTTTTTGGATTTGGCGTTGGTTAATTCTTGGCAACTATACAAAAATGATTGCGTGGCAAATGATTTCTCAAGAAAGGACATTCTAACACTGCTGGATTTCCGTTTCAGTGTTGCTGACGCTTTAACCAATTTTCCAGAACAAGACCGCCGCGACGACGTAGACGTCGATTCTGAAAACGAGCCACCTTCTATCAATAGGCAATAAAGACCAATACGCCCATCACAACGCAAAATGTATGATGGATATGATCACCTGGCTGTATTTGATGACATAAAGTCACCAAGGTCTCGCATGATGAAGGGACGCCATAGCCGATCAAAGATTAAATGTCCCAAGTGTGGTGTTTACCTGTGTCTTTCTTGAAACCAAAACTGTTTTCAACTATAACACCTCAAACCATAATATCAGGTTACGTTTTTTTCAAACTATGTCAGTTTTTGTTATTCTTACTTTAATGTTAAATAATTTGTGATCTTCTTTTTGTTTCTAAAACTTAAAATAATTGTTTGTCAGAGGTTGACTTTGTTTATTTTGATAAATTTATTGATTAGTTTTTAATTAGTTAATAGAAGGTTTAATTTTTTGTTAATTGATAAAGACTGATTAATGAGAGGTTATTTAAACAAATAAATATTGATTAGTACAGAATTCGTTATTTTTTGTAGGAAAAGTTAAATAAAAAGGACAACACTCACTATTGTGAGACTTGTAGATTTCATCTAAGTGCATCGCAGTGTGTGATCGTGAGGGGCACTTTGTCAGGAAAACTGGAAATTCTGGTTTTTTTTTTATATATTTTTTTTTGTTTCCTTAGACTCCTAGAAATCCAGTCTTTTTTTTCGGGTGTAAAGGGATACATATTATTATTTGAATCGTAAAATTTACAATCCAGTTAAACTGTAATCTAAACTTTCCAAATTTCATGGCGTCTTATCTCCGAGGCATCGCGTATAAAATCAACACCAAACAAAAGACAAACGGCACCGGTACTCGTATGATCATTACGCAGGAAGTTGCGAACAAGTCGCGATGACGAGTAATTACCGAGTACTCGGGGCCTCAACAAATAGGGGCGCGACGCAATGCATCACTCCGCGGCCCTAATTGAATATGTTATGCGTACAGGGCTGCTGCTGTTTGGGAATTAGTCAACTGCCGATTTGGTCCTTCGGTCCGCGATGTTATATCGATGAGATCCTTTAAATACCGCCTTATTCCTTTTCAGTAATATGTTGTAACCTATATCCCTGACCTTTGTACTTTATTGAAAAAAAGCCATACTCCTTGACTATGGCATGATAAATAAATAAATATCAAAATATGTGCCATATTTATTTACATAACATTTGGCTACATTTTTCACCCAACGAAACTTTTCAGATATGATACTTGAAAAAGGTAGATAATTAATGGTTAAATACATATGTAGGTGTATCTTGGCAACCCTACGAGACACTGTTGCGGGCTTATTGTAGAGGAAGCATTAAAACTAGTTTGGTAAGTAATAACGCGCCGTGAGTGGAGCAAGTAGCGAACTTCGTGACGTCTGTGTTGTTGCCGCTTGTTGATAGGCGCCGCCGGCGGAATACTGATGAGTACATGCTCAGCGAGGATACACGTGCTTGTGACAAATTTACGTATGAGTTGCTTCTACATTACTCATTGGGCCTTTGATTCTTGATTCTGATAGAGGAAGGGTTGCCATATCTTGGTTTCCCAATACAACTTACACACATTTTAGACATACTTATTTATGGAAAAGAATGTTTTACCACGATTTTTTATGACTAACAATTGTTTCATAAAGGCTATGTATTCATCTAAGCTGGTTGCTTTATAACATAATTCTGCATACGAAAATTTACTAAATAAATCTCTGCGACGAATTTCGCAGTTCGATTAATTATCGAGCTAACCCGTTAAAACTAAAGAAGTACGAAGTAAATAACGTTTTATTTAATGATACAGTTTCAAAGTGTTGATTAAATTATTTATGAACGCCGTCCGCTGCAAGTTAAGGTCCTTTATTACTACGAGCTGAAATTTTGCATACCAACTGATGAATTAGTGCTTCTGCAAGATGAATAACAAACTCGTGCTGAGTGCTAATGTGCTCAATTTTTGTGAGAGGTACGAAAATATTTGATAGTTTCCTTGAATAATGCATCTACATATTGTTGGACCCTCTTCTTACATCTATATGATATATTCGATATTTCCGATTACGAAATGCTATTTATTTATTAAAACTTTATGCGCAAGTAAAAAAACTGCACAAAGGCGGACTTAATGCCTTGGGCATTTTCTACCAGTCTACCTTAGGGGGATGCAGAGACAATACACAGTAGGTGCAATAACAAAAAAGAAAATAACAGAAAATATTTATAATATATAATTATATACATATATATAATAAATACTTATTTACATACATAAAACAAAATATATGTATAAAGTGAAGAGAGATAACAAGAAAAACTACTGCAACTTATTTCTGAGACGAATCTGCCAACTTCTCGTGTATATGCTCTCGAGCTTTCATTTTGAAAGTGAACCGACTGGTCACCGTCCTAATACTCTGAGGTAGCGCATTCCAAAGGAAGACCGCCTGGACAAAGAAAGAAGATTTGATAAAACCAGAGCGATGAGAAGGGCATCGTAGAAGACAATTATTAGCGGACCGAAGATTCATAAATGCATAAATATTGGCATTGAGATGTAAGATAAGAAGGAGAAGTGGGTTTGTGGAGAAGAGAAAACAGGGTTGTCAAAGCCCTCAAAGCTCTGCGCTGCCGGATGGGTAGCCACTTTAAAAGCGATCGCTGTGCAGATACGTGATCATACTTGCGGAGATTGAAGACGAATCTAATGCAGTTATTAAGAAGTCGGTCAAGTTTATTGAGGAGATCTGCATTCAGGTCATAGTAGCACACATCACCATAGTCAATTATAGGGAAGATTAGGGACTGTACAAGCATTGCCTTAATGTGTGATGGGAGAATATGTTTTAACCGATAAAGCGGCCGCAACGTTCCGGTGACTTTCTTGCTCACAATCGCGACCTGCTTACGCCAGTTAAGGCAAGTGTCAACATGCAAACCCAGATCCTTGACGTCAGAGCTAAACGGAATGACTAAAGTAACCGGTGGCACCGTTAAGCCACACAACCTTCTCAAGTTATAGGGGCTTCCTACAATAATAGCCTGGCACTTGGTTGGGTTAACCGCCACCCCGAAACGATCAGACCAGTTTTTGACTACACATAAATTCCGGTTTAGCTCCTCGACCGCGCCGGATAAGCTCTCAACACCTGCCTGACAGTAAAGCTGTAAGTTGTCAGCGTAAAGATGATACGCACACTGAAGCTCGGTAGTTATGAGATCTATAAAAACTTAACTTTGCTGTCTTCTTCTTACTTAACTTTGGTGTCTTCCATTCCCCGCCTTATATCGTCAGTCACTTTAAGGAGAGCAGAAACTGTACTGTGCCCGGGCCTAAACCCGGATTGGAATGGACTGATGAGGGAGTTTTTGTGAATGAAACGGGAGAATTGTTTATGAACACAGAGAGAAGGGAAAACACCGGAGTAAAGGGAGAAGTTAACTATGTGGGAAATTGCAGGAAGGAGCTGATCAATAGGTGTCACGATCATGTGGCGACTGATGTTTTCACAGCCCACGGCTTTGGATTTAATGGAAAGGATAATCTTTTTGATCCAGGATCCCGGTTAAACTGGGTCTACTTCTAGTTAGAAGCTACATTATTCTCCAGTGTCATGGGCTATACTTAAAACGTTCCTGTTGGATAATTTTGCGACACCGCGGGCAAAAGTGGGTACTAAATAAAGGATAATGAAAACAGCTATTAATGAGTTTCTTATTTAAGCTATCCGCTATGAAGTCAAGGTTTTTTTGTTGATGGCGAGGCGAATTTTATTCATGTCATTCACCGAGTGAAATGGTGTAAAAACAATCTACTTTCAACGTATTTTTGCACTGAAAGCAGTAACGATAAGATCTGTCGTTCTCCTACGCGGCGATAACAAACTAGCAACAATATTTCAATCAGGCTCATCTCGCAAAGTGGACAAACACATCCATTCTGGAGCTCTCTGAGCCTCGAGAAATATCATAAATATTTGAGCACAAACACGGCGGTACATCGCCATAGATCAAAGGGCTGTGTGCCAATACATCGCCGGTACCGCTGACCTTTTGTCTCGCTCACTTAAATATTTATGAATGAGGAGCTTCCTCAAGCGAAGTCGAGCTGTAATCAAGACGCACTATGCTCGAGTGGAGTTTGGCGAAAATTGTCGCTGTAACTCGGAGAATGACCATCTCTGAAGGAACATATTCTCAAATCTTTGCGATTTCAGAACAAATTTAAAGGAAAAGAGAGCTTACTATTTTGTGTGGGTTGTTTATAGAGCTTATTATATAATTATTTTGGAAAGAGAGAAGAGGAGTTTAATCAATGTGTCAATTAAATAATGAACAGTTAATTATATTATTAAGTACTTGGTATAACGTTTCTGGGAAACATAAAATGAGTGTAATAGTCTTCAGGGCACGTTTTCGTATGTCAGCGATGTGGAGGAGAATTTTGAGGCCTAAGCATCTGTTTATTTTACATTTAGTTGATTAGTTTATTTTAAATATTTGTTATTCCTATTTTGTACACATTTAGTTTTAATTATTCTAAAAGTAACTTTAAAATGAATTCATATTAAAAATATGTATGGCAGTATATGTTTTTAATCAGGTCATAAGAGGTAATAATTATTTGAAACCTCACAATGATCTAATTCGTCATACGGTACAGTTTCCCAAGTAGTGTCGTGAACAAAGCAAAACACTCGACAATAACACCTGTCACGCTCAGTTGAGCCGAAGAGGAAGTAGCCGGCGAAGACGATGTCACAGAATAGATTGGTACAGAAGGCCGGCTGCACACATATTAGGTGTCTATTAATCCGACTTAAAGAAATATCAATTTTTATTCAGTTGATTTCATAATGACTATCGGAAAACTTATTGATGAAATTGAAATGATTTTTTCCAAGTGTATTCGCAACTGGCATTAATTTGGGAGCGAGATTTCAAATCTCGTAAGCATAAGGACGTCTATGTGTGCGTTCACCTGTTTTCGCTCGTTGTATAGAGTCGGCCTCCTGCACCAATATTCTCTGTGGCAGTATACTCGACTGGCAGGGGACTGTGTGATTGCTTGGTAAGTGAGTCACGGGCTAATTAGTCGGCCACCATTAAATCATCGTGAGCCATATGAGCAGTTATTGTGAAGTAGTGTTTGGTTGCTATTGTATGTCTGATGAGTTTGGGAAGTACTGTATTATGGTGTATGAGGGAGTTCCTATGATGTAGGGTCCCGTTCATTTGGGTGATTCGTGGAAAAATGTCACTTGAGTAATTGTGGATGGTCTTTGGGATGCTTACTTATGTTTCGAATGAAAGATTATGGAATGGGCGCGATCACTATTCAAGCTAAACTTTGTGAAAGTATTCTGGAATGCATGAGCGTCTATCAACTGCAATTGCTTTAAGTAAAGTATTACACTCTCCGGATAAAAAGACTAGGCTGATATCATTTTATTTGTGCTGGTTTTCAGAAGTGGCTGAATACCAGCATTTTATATGGAGCGATTACCTTGTTGATCACCAAAACCCTTACTAAGACTGGTTACCAGGTCTGCCGATTTTACAACCACAACGGTAGTAAAATCATTTACATACATAGTTGAGATATGATATTTTACTTTAAATCATTGACATTTATTCGTGAATTCACCACTGTCCCGGGGAAACTCTTTGGTACATCGTCGCCAGCATGTGTAACAGTGCAGCAAATAAACTTTAATTAAATGTCGGTGAGTGTGATGAGCGGCGGTTAATCAATGCGTCGTTAAAACTGTGGCCAGCCACCACCCGCCCCCGCCACCCGCCCACCGCTTGCATCCATAATCTTATGCAATTTATGTTGAATGAACTAATGGCTGAATTCAGTAATCATCGTGTCTAGCCTTTTCCCAACGACGTTGGGATCAGCTTCCAGTCTAACTGTATCCAGCTGAATATCAGTGTTTTAAATGCATATCTGATCTCTATAATCCACACGATAACCCGTGGAAAGACTGACTATCAGACTTTCAGTCTGATTACTCTGAATTCATTGTATCGAGGTAAAACTAACGGTAAACGCAAGTCAATAAAGTTATTATGATAGCATTGTTTCTGATAAAACAATTCGCTTTCAATTCACTTGAATTTTCAATCAGACTCAAGTATACCTTCTCAATTCACAAATGGTAAGTATTCTAGAGTAAATACTTGTTATTTACTTCTCAGTTTATTCCAGGTAGGTACGAATGATCGGTTCAATTTTAAACCTGTTTCGCCCACGAATACTCTCAGATTCTGTTGTCCCAAAGGATGCATTTGCTGCTGGTGTCAGTTCTTCAATCTTCATGCAAATTTTCACCCAAATGCATTTAAATTATATGTCTTAAACGTCGTCCGCTGAGCCAAGAAAAGTCATATTAGACCATACCCACGACTAAGAGAATTAGAAGTGGCTGTAAACCCCCCGCGCTCGACCACCTCGAGTTGTACCTAGTGCCCGTAAACCAGACAGTTAGTATGTATCCCAGCGCGCTATATATTTTTATTTCCTTGCCCCTTATGCGAGACAAAGTAAACTCAAGCTCAGCTAGAATTCAACGCTTGACCACGGACAGAATTAAGTTTGTGGGACACTATATCCCGGCTGCTTTGCCGTAATCCCAGCGCTGGGCAACAGTCCCACGCGGGCAGCACACTAACTCCGGCTGAGCTCACCTAGATTAGAAAACAAGCCGGCTAGTAAACAAGCTTCCGTTATGGCAGCTCTGAGAAAACTCTACACTTTAAGTAGTTTCAACGAAATAAAAAGACTAACAAAATCTTGTTGGAAGGCTTTCATGCTTAAGTAATATGTTTGTGACGTCATACTGCGCCAATCTCCGCTGAGAAGTTGATGTGCAGCCACGCCGAAATTTTAGCTATGACGGAGTTTATGGAAAAACTGCGAAACGTTCGTCTTGCAATTTTATTCCTGTATTTGTTTTGAACTCCATAACAGATTTTGTCAGTGAATTTATTTCAAGGATGAGCATCATCAAGAAATAAAATCCTGCATTTGACCATACCTTTTATGAAGATATCTTTAATACTCTTTGTATTCAAGAATTACGTGCTTTGCCTTCCTTTATACTCGATGATTAAAAAAATATTTTTTCCTTGGTGGATTAATGCGTACTATTCTCAACTGTCCCTTAGGTATATAATACCCCATATCGGTCCGGGTATTGTCCCGTATCGGGCCGCGTAAGTCTCACAAAGGCTCATCTACGACTATAAAGCAATCTCTTTCCTTGTTGACCCTCGCAATAGAGGTCAACGACTGATAAAGATGAGGTTCCTTCCGCCGGATATGACGTCACTCACTTGTAGATGTTGTTGCAAATTATTCTAGCAAATGACCCTAGTTTCTGGAAGACTTAGCTATTCAAAATCTTTAGCCACATTATGTATTTCAGTATGTGTTAAGTTTGGTCGTTGTAAGGTAAATCACAAGAAACAGCGTGAGATTTTCGTAAGCTTCTAGTAATCGAGGTCAAGAATGATGTATCAAAGGTTTTTGTAACAACATTATGATTTAAAAGAGTGTCCATAGAGTTTCTTGCCCATTCTTCTCCATAGAGATCTACGCTTTGGAATGGGCCACTACAGTACTTTCAGTTATTATGTCTTGTGACTGGGACTGTAGCTTAATTTTTTATTGCTGTCTTTTTTTCGAAAATACAAAAGTGCCTGTAATTGGCCTACTTGAAATAAATAATTTTTGATTTTGAATCATTAAAGAATGGGTAAGGACCTAGAATGACACGGAGGAAACATTATAACAGATAGAGTGGATATTGTTCTTGTTTATGTTAAAATAATCCTTCAAAGAACGGACTGTCACTGAAGACACTAAACGTTTTCTGGCTATCATCGATTCTTGAGTATAGAGTTAGACTCACTTTATCGGTTAAATCGAGTCTAAATAGAGTTTATCTAGTTTGGGAACCGTTCTGTCTACACTTGAGGATCTTCGAATAGGAAGGCGGTATTGTAACAAATAATTACGCATCTACTTAATTACACTTCAGTGATATTACGGACGATAAATCAAATTGACTATGTAAACACAATTTGTTCAATAACAGATATATCAGCTTAATTAATTAAATTCAGCAGAATATATCAATATTACCACACTATGGTGCATTTATAAAATGATTTTTTTACCGCTGTATGTAATCAATGTACACACAGCTCCATTAAGTGCTTACCCCCCAAAAGACATGTGCGTTTGAATCCGTGATAGGCTCAAGGTGGTTTTTGTATTTTGCAATGTATGTATTTTATGTATTGTTTTAGTGAACAAATAATTTTAAGTTATTATTTTTTTGTCATGTCTTTATTTAATATTGTTTTATTTCCAATAAAACGTTAATACTTTTATAATTGTGTATTACGACCAGCAATAATAGGGTTAAGATTTACGAATAGATTTTCTGCGTATAAATAGACCGAAGGTTTCAAGACCGTTAGCCGTGCATAAGATTGTAGGTTCAAATCCTAGGCGCGATATGTGGTTTTTGTAATGCATTATATTTTTGTAACATAAAGTATTTTGTTTTAGTAATATGTATTTGAAAAACAAGAAAAATAAAATACCTTAATAATCATTTAATGATATTTATTATTGCTATAGACGAATAAAAACGTCAAATAGACGAAACTTTGTTCTTATTTTACTACAAAGATTTATATTTTACAATTTGATTTGATAATTTACAGTTATCATAATATACTTATTTTGCCAACTGACACAAACGAGCACGTAAAACATCGAGCGTTGTAGTTATAACTTGATGTTATGGATTAATTTTAAAAAGAAAACGTAATTAAGTGAAATTAATGGATACCCTCAAATTATAACATCTAGCAGTTAGACAGAGACATAAACAAAAAGTGACTCGGACGATAGTAGATAAAAATTACATGACAATTCATATGGGCTCGCTGGCTAGTTCGTCAAACTGCCGGTATGAGTATGACGACGTTCGGTGATGCAATGGTTCGAATCCAATTCGAAACAATGAACTCTTTTTGAAGTATATTTCAGATTATTCGTAACGAATTCAATGGTGTAGCAGTGTAAAATTTTAAAACTTGAGGGGTTAGTTAGCACATACTGACGCTGTGTGTACCATGGAGTCTACCGCCGTACTCAGAGACGTTGCCTGACGTATGATGAGACATCTTATCCAAAACTATGCACAATAATCGATTTCGCATCGTCTGTCCAAATCTCTGCGATATTAATTCTCGCTACTATAACTTTCGGTTTGGATTGTTGCTTGGGTTACTGTCAGAGGTAAAATAAAATAACTGTGAAAGGACGATGCAAAAAGTTAAATTGGCTTGCGTTTGGCCGCAATTCGCCTGATGTGAAGCGATGATGCGGCCTAGGCTGGCGCACGCTAGCCTAGAAAAAACCGATTAACTCGGACCTTGAAGAGAGCCTGATTATAATGACCAGGGAACAGAGAAGCCGGCAGTGAATTCCACATACCTGCGGTTCGCACCATAATACGGAACCATAGCGCTTTGTTCGGGTCTGTGGAAATTCAACCATACAACGGTGACGCTTCACCGTATCTCTGCCCTCTGTGCAAGTATTAAAAGTGTAACTAACTTATCATAATGTGAGTGATCGGTCAAAATAAAATTATTGCTTTGATTTGATTTTGATCTGCTTATGGTTACCATATTACCGTATTATTTGGATACCTCCAGACTATGAGCTTTCAAAGGACAGTTTTATTTCTACTTGTGTTTCGACTTTTAATTATACGGAAAATGTTTTCACAAGTTTAAATAAGTTGATAAAATCGCCGTCTATGCGTGCGACGGTAAACGTTATTTTATTGAACCTTCGTCCGTCGCTGTCGGGGACTGATGTGTTTCAATGGATAATGGTTCGTAAATCCTCTGCCGAAGCTTAATTAAATCATCACGCCCCATTTCCCGGGGAGGATGAGCAGGGATGCGAGTGGTTTTAGCGTACAGCGTCAGGGGATATTGTTTTAAAACATGATGTGTAAATATTTTTGGATAAAGTTGGTTTTGATCGACTTTCAAGCTGCTCCTTGTATGTAAACTGCGTTTCGTTATAACATACCGTAGAAGCGTGTACAAAGAGGAGCTATCTTTCAAAGCTCTACATTTTTAAGCGGTTTTAAGGTCGCTCCTTTTGACATCTGACTCTGCTTAAAAAGGTTTTTAGGCACACATAAGGTTATGTAGCGATGCAAGGCATACCAAAGAAGCATAATAGTTCCGCTACTTTGTAAAAATGCGGTCAAATCGATTGGAGATTGGACTGTAGACAGCGGAGTTTGACAGATAATGGAAATACTGAAATATCTGTCAAGTGTGTACCAAGTGTAACCAGCGTTCTGCCCGGTCCGCACGGTGTGACCGAGCCTGACATTTTACTTAACTAGATTTTTTACCGAATTACACAGCGGCAGAAATCATATACCATCGCAGTTTCCCTTTAAACGCAAAACATCAAACCCGTCACTTTCCATTCAGCACAAACAAACAAAACATCAATAGAACAAATAAATACAGAACAAGAAACACGCCAACATTATCACGGACGTAAAGCAATCAGTAATTAAAAGTTGGAAGATTCATCTCATTCTATCAACATCATAATGGGGCGCCGGGAACCTGTTAAAAACATAAACTTTTCACTAATTAAGTTACTACGAGGAGAGGGTGACAGGGGGTGAACGGGGTTGAAGCGCGTGTAAACTCGTAAGCTAAATTGTATCAATATTAATATTCATAATATTTTGTAATTCGTTTTATTGTTATAATTGAACTGGATTCTGTGTTATACAGTCTTTGATCGAGTTTGGTAATGTTGGCTTTACTGTTGCTGTGGGTGCGGAGGTCATTGTGGTTTTATGCTAGAATGGATTTAATGTTATTAACTAGTTTATTAGGCATTATGTGACATTAAAATCGCATTGGGAGGTCTCCTTTCAAAGAAGTCCTCGCAGAGAACACGCCTTTTATTATTAGAATTAATAATTTGACACAATTTGTCTTATTAATTTTCGTTGTTTATCTTAATTATTTATTTAGCAAAGCAATACCTATAAGGACAAAGTGAGTAAATTAATCTAATTAATTTCTGAAGTTTCGAAGAATAGAGTATTTCTAAGGATTCCGTAAAGGTTTTGTCAATCTATAAGTCGCCTGTCACCTTAGGTAATGACCTGGTACCTATAATATTATGTTACTAATAATAATTTTCGATATTCCGTCAAGCCTTGTGTTCCAGAGCATTAACGCTAACTAGTTTTTGAAGTATATTCTACTAATTAATGGTGTCTCAAGGACTCGGATCTCTCATTAGTCTGTACAACTTAAGTTTAAGAACATTGTTAATGCTGAGGTTGAAAGTTAGCTACTCAGCAGGGTTTATAGTGGAGCTGGCAGTAAAAGATTCAAGTGGCACCAGTACAAATCCTATTGGCTGTCTTTATTTTACCTTCAAAAGGAATGAGGAACAACAAGTCTCGCAACTTTGCTATAATATAAGTCACTAGACCATCAAGCAATATGTTAACATTATGTTTTGAAAATGCAACTCATAGTAGAAAGTTTGACGTCCCGACTTATTTTTCGCTTACAATTTAAAACTAAAAAATAAATCTTTTCACCAATCCCACTGCAGTCGTAGTGGCAATAACACCATTAGTTCGGCGATGGCACCGCCGCCCCTCTATGTTCCGTGCTATTCCCCCATCGCCACAAGGTCAGCTAGTGTGATGTCCCCCATTGCCCCATTTGCCAACATTCGCGATAATATAGTCGTTACACGGACGGCTCGGACTAAACAGATAGGTACAGAAGGCCAGCTCCGTAGAACGTGCGGAAACAGACACACGCACTCATAAGACCAATCACAGTAGAGATATTATAGTGAACAAGTGAGTGCGTAAACAAAGAAGATGTTTCGAATGAAAAACTCCATAATCCCTGCCTGACCCGGGAATTTAAAAGTGGACCAGCTCGGTGGGGCGACGTGTACCTACGTTATCATCATCATATCAGCCCGGAATAACCCAGTGCTGGTATAGCCGTCTCCTTTTTTCTGCCACACTTCCCGGTTCTGTGCGTCCCTCATCCAGGCGTTTCCCGCGATTTTGGCGCATACGTACGGAAATCAAATAAATGCCAGTTGCGAGTGTGTTTGCACTCTTCGTACGGAACGGACCTACTTTAAATGGAACTGTTTTATGTCTCGGAAATGGTGATGGACAGTGTCGGGAAGCACGACATGTCGCGTGATCGACACTAACATAGATTGACATGTGTGTTGTGTGCCTATTTACATTAACAGCTAAATTGATTTCTAAAAAGTTTATGATTGTTTATGCAGAAAGGATTGTTTGTTGCGATTTAATCTGTTTTTATTATACTATCAAACTAAAGGAATTGAGTGAATGGCAGTTATTGTGTTTGTATGTGTATTCTTATAAGTAGGTTGTAAGTTTTCTACGAAAACTTTGATTGCGTTGAGAGATTCTTGCCTGTGGAAAGGTCATTCGTAACCTGTTCGACAAAGTGTATTGAACGTTTAGTTATTTTGTAAGAAGTATATTATTATTATCTTACCTACTATTACATAACTGATTCGATATCGTCATAATATTTTACCTAACTCACAATAACGGTGAAAGCCTCAGGCCTCAACAATACCAACAACCACCAGCTTCCTTTATTAAAAACAATATTATTGGGTCCTGTGTACAGTACATAACTTATTCGCAAACTAGCCCTTCCTCTGTAAACAGATACGGCAAACCAAACTCTAAGTAAATAGCCGTAAAGTCTTGTTTGCACTGGGGATTTAAATTGGTAAAGTTACGCCATGTAACCGCGGTGCAAACTAACAAAGGGGTACGGATAACATTTTATGGTAGTTTTAGCTTTGACTTCTGAAAGCTGATTTAGGAATTAGGGAAGGGAGTTGCTAGTAATATTTTTATTTATTTATTTATAGTTAATTAAAACGGTACAACGCCAATTACAATAATTAACATAGAAACGGAAAGCAAAACAAAACAAAAGCAAAACATACAGTTGACAGCATTCAATGGTTTAAATGAACATAAAGCTAACATGACACTCTTGCATAGCGTCAATGGACACTCTTGCATAGCGTCTAGCGAAAACATTCTCGGGAATCCGTCAGTTAAAGGTTTGAAAGCAATTGTTTTTTACGTATGTGAAGAGAACTCTTCAGTAAAAATAGCTTAATATTTGTGAACTGATCTAGAATACGGATCGTAGGGAGTTTGTACGAGTACTCTCAGACAAACTCATACAACAAATCGACAGTAAATCTGGGAACCATGGAGTTCACTTGCACTTAACTAATTACTGCTGAATAATGAGTAAACGTTTTCCATCGGTTCACAACTACAGGAATGGGAGGCCTTGGCCCAGGCGTGGGACAACCTAGGCTGGTAAAACTTCTACAAGCGTGTAACATAGCGTAAAAGCGTAACATAGCGTTGATTGGCGAGTTAGACCGTGAGTTGAAATCCCTAATTCCTTACACAAGCATGCTGGCGTCGGCTTCCAAAGAGCATGTCTTTGATACAGTGCACATATGTATTGTGGCCCAAAGTTTAAGCCTGAGCCAAAGAGAGTGTAGTTTTGTTTTAGTAATATCCGCGGCGAGCAGCTGTTGTGTGCTTCGTCTTTTTGATACAGCATTTCTTTAAAAAAAAACTAAGAAATATGAACAGTTTAATGTTCTTGTAATGTAGTGTTAGTTTTTTTTATTATTTCATGTATTTCACGAGTATTTAATGTACCTCTGAGCATATATGTGTCGTACTTGTCCACAAGCAGTATTTGCACTTTGCTCATGGTTCTTGACCCTACGTGTTTTTGATATTTGTGTGGCTACTGATATAAAAATATGGCCAAATCCAACCACAAATTACAATTTCGCCACAATATCTGTTTAAAATGTTGTGGATGATTCACATTATGTCAAACAACGGGCGACTCATATCAATAGCTCAAAAGCTTGTTTGACATGCAGCGAATAAAACACAACTTGTCTATTTGAAAGCATGAGATTTCAGAGAGGATCGCAGAACAGCAGAAGATCTACGTGAAACCCATTATTCTTTTTTAAAACGTGCGCCCAAAACGTGCGGCGGAAACGACGGAACCGACTTTTTATTGTTCTGCTTAAACTTTGAAAAGGTCGCAATGTTTTGTTGAAAAAATACAGGCCAACAACTGTGGTTGTAAAAAAGAAAATTATCGTGGTAACCGACCCTTTGTTTGTGTAAACGTTTATGAGTTTCAACCATTTTCAGCGAGTTTGCAGACGGCTACGATTCGTCTTCGTTAATGTTTCAAGGTTAAGGCTGTTCGCTGTGATATAGTTGGTATGCGGGGACAGTGTGTGTGTGCCGTGTGTTCAGTTCAATTAGAGGAAAACGTGATGTTTCTTCTGACAAAGGCCTCCCTCTGTTGCAAATTATCGAGGAATATCAGTACGACATAATTAAGTTACCGATCTGATACTTATTTTGTAACAAGGGCTAAAACTTTAGTTTAATCTGACACACTACAAACTCCTAAAGAAGATTTACCCAGAGCTACGTAATATATCAGATCCCACATTCAGTTCAAGGAAAGCTTTCAATTCACCTTCTGATCTGACCAGACTTGACACACTTCTCAGTTCAGTTGTCAGCTAAAACGGGGTGTCTTTGTGATTTTACACATTCGTACTGGGTGAAGGGTACGGGGCATTACTGGTGGTGGGGGGTGAGAGGGATGCAGGGGGTGGGTCAGTACAATGCACTCGTTAGCTGTCGCCCCCTTTGTCTCGTCACCACCAAGTCTTTTGTGGCGACACTTACAGGGAAACCTCGTTACTGACCGATTTGAACCGTATGAGATGTTGGTGAGATGTGGTTATCACTCACGATTAAAATTTCAATAGATTTATTAAAGTTGATCGATAAAGTATAACACTTCAAAATATTAGCAAGATCAAAAGTAAATCTTGAAAATTTAATTGTCGGTATAGTCAAGAAAAGTGTTATGAAAAATTCTCTTTGATTTTTATTGTCAGCAACACTAAACGGTATATTTTTCTTTCCACGAACAATACTTAAATGTTTTAGGATATGTAGGGATTGTTCGGCACTTCAGCGCCGACATAGTAGGTGGTTGAGATATACAGCTACCCACGGAACAGTTATGTTGTCCAATAGCCGGGAGCAATCCAATTAACTACTACAATTAGTGGCACGTCGCGCAATATTCATGTTTTCGTTTAATTTCCATAACTCTGCTCTACTCTACAGACAGACGCTTCATTGCTCACTGAACATTAACAAGACAGAAAGATTATTCTAGATTCTAGAAGTATATTCTAAGTAAACAAAGTGATGTTTATCAAAGATCAAGCGAAGTTGTTTCATTTAAATTCTGACAAGAATCTCGATAATATTTGTAAATGTCACTAAACCCGAGTAAGAGTGACTTTAACAGGATTCTGCGAAGCTGAGGATCTTTAAGATTTTCTAATCACGAAAACAAAACTAACACAACTTACTTTTTTAATGAAAACTCTTTGTTTTTTTAAGATCAACAAGATTACTTATATTATAGCGTTCTTTGAACTAAGTTCGTGGATCAATTTGTTTTTTGTACTCAATTTGCTAGTTTTACATTTACGACAGTTTTTTATAAAATGTTTTGTTATCAATTCACCTAAATCTGTATAAACCTGAAGTAACATAAGGTTTCAGCTTTTATAAATTAACTAAATGCTAATTAGCGACCGTTATTGATTAAATCTAACACTCACCACAGTATACACTAGTTTCATTAATACATATAACCCCAACCCCTTTGTTTACTTACAAAGTAAAGTCTAAAGATATGTCGTTTATATTGCTTAAAACATTAAGTTAAGATGTGGGCGATTACAGTAAGGCTGGCTGCACGCGTGCGACTTGTCGTGTGCTGAACGAGTCGCTGTCTGTCGCCTGTCGCTGTGGCGTCTTGCGTCGTGTGGCTTAAATTTATGTCGCGCCGACTGCAACGCTTTAGCCCATATCCCATAACGATACACGCAGACGACTAGTATCCTACGCGAGTCTCGGAGGCTAGTCGCCGCGGAGTATCTCACATATATTTAAATGGAGAATCGCACACTTCGCTACCAGTATCCAACGCGTCCGTGACTAGTCTCGCGATACCCGCCATGCAGTCGCCCGCGTGTCGCGTCTCCTACAAATCTTATCAAAATGACTGCGGAACATGAAATAAATATTAAATTTGTGCAAGAAATTGGAAAATATCCGTATTTATATAACTTTAAATTGCCTGATTAAATGAGAAAACATACGATTGAAAGGGCTTGGGAACAAATCGGAAAAGAAAACGTCCTTTTAATCTCCTTGTGTGTGCTGCAAATGATGAAATTACTTTATTTTCCGTAGCGGACCATGAGATGCGGACCATGAGTCGCGAACCATGTATTCAACTGGTATTCGACTCGAGTATCGTATCTTACGAGTATCGTCTGGGCGAAGGGCTTTTGTGTCTCTTACGCGACTTGACGGTGTGAAGTGAGTGTCAGCGAGGAAAGACGAGGATTTGTAGTTTCAAAGATAAACGTTGTCTTTCCACGTGTGTTGTTGTGCTAATATTGAAATGTCTTAAACGACACAACAGTAATACTGTATATTTGAGGATACACAGTCACTATTTCTTGTTCATTGAAACAAAATTAAATCAGTTTTTTAGCTACTACATTCAAAAAAATTGTGATTTACGGACTACATTTTAGTAACCTACTTAAAGAACTACAATTTATAAATATTATAACTGAAAATAGTCGGAGTCTCCTGAATGGCCACCGCACTGGTAGGTGTGCGCGGGAGGTGCGGGGTGCGGTGGGCGGACGCGTACAAATGACGATATTATTTTAGTTAATTAGCGAGCCTGGCCGCCGTGTCATGTATTAGTTACCGAGAATAACATGATACGCGTTACTTAGAATCACAGTGTGAGCAGGGCTGCAGGGCGTTACAAGAACCCGAAGGGAGCTTGGGTTTTCTTATGAATCACTTCCGACGGAAAACAGAAACAACTCATAATTATTTTAATTTTGTTAGTTTAATTGGTCTAGTAGAGTATGTAGGTAACTGTTGTATAGCTGGTACATTTTTTTTTCTAAGGAAATTAATAATTAATATTTTACACATTATACATCACATACATACGACTACCGTCGTACCGTGAATATGAATGGCTTTGTAGACGAGTGTTGAAAAATGCGTCGCTTTCGAACTATCTGTCCAGTACAAGGACATTAAGTACGCATTTAGTTGTCTCAAAAATAAGATATATATATATATATATATATATATATGTATAGACAAAAAAGACGATCTACTAAGATGAATTTTTTCAAGAACTCGCATACAGTAAATATCAGATCACTACTTGTTGGAGCAGTCGTGCAATTAGTACGTATATGACTGTCTGGAGCCGTGGCCACTACCAGTAAATAATAATAAAATGACTTTAGGCATATTAAGCCATTAATTGCAATAGCAATTTTTAACATTGTTTATGTGACTTAAAGAAATCCCCGGTAAAGCGCAGTGAAACATTCTCGGTGTGTGCACTAATGTTAGAGCTGACGCGATCAATCTTGTGCTAGTGACAGACGACACGCCGCGCCGCCCGCGCCGCCGCCGCCCGGCCGGGCTCACTATACTAAACCGCACGGCTTATAGGCAGAGAGCTAGTGCGTGAATTGTGTTTGCCTTCGAATTTTATTGTACCTATGTTTACTTCGTTAAAATGGGTTTTTTGTATTATATATATGTGGAGCGAGTTATTTGAAGGTAAAGGAATGATGAGAACTGACCTCCAAATATCTCGTTGGCGCGGCGTGCCGCTTTAAGCAACCAGATCTCTAAACTCTCGCACCTATGGGTCTTTACAGTTATCATTCAATGTTCACATGTAATTACTTTCGTGTGAGTGAAGTTACTCGTACTTACTACTTACATTATTTCATTTTGTAAATAAACGAATAGGTGTGAATACTAATTGATACAGCCTATTCAAAATAATTTATCTGAATGAAGAAAAAAACGTAAGAATCTTTTTAGGATTCAGAAGTTACGAAATAGACGTTTTTCAATGACTATGTTCAGAAAACACAATGTATTCTTCTGTATTGCATTTAAAAAATAAACTACAAGCAGTAGAAGTAAATAGGAAAATAAAACAGAGTGAACAGTTTCAGTTGAGTGCGATTTAAAAAGTAAATTGAACGGAACGGTTAACCGGTTCGGTACGATTTGAACCGGTTCAAACTGCATATTAGCCTTGCAATCTCCGAGTTGCTGCATCAAGTGCTATCGATTGGAAAAGTGTTGTTATACTGCAAAACATATAACTTAACATAGTTTTTTAATACTTAACATGAATACAAGAAATTGAAGCGTTAAAAGTATGAATGGCTTTGATCCCTACCCTTCAATAGCGTAGGTAACTAAACAGGTGGCGGTAACTGGTCATCAGATGGACCGCCATCATTATCTGCCAAGACTTTTCTCAACTGTGTTGTGGTCGGTAGCGTTCAGGCTGAACGTATGCAGATGAATTCGTTTAAGTGACTGCAGAGCCAAGAGCCCTTCTCTGATAAAATACTCTAACTCTGCAATCTGAGTCCGTAATCTAAGTACAATAGATAACTACTCCCCATTGATACACATATAGCCTGTTATATATCAATGGTCCCTCGCAATTCCCTCAAGCACCGTTAGGAGGCTCTAAAACTTCCTGCTTGGACAGTCAGTGGGCGGCGGGCTACCTGTGTTATAACGAAGTTACTATTAACCTTTCCCAAACTCGAGGGCGGAAAATATGTTAAAAATAACTTCTGAAAAACGAAGTCACTTTGTGTTAAGTTTTTTTCAGAATGGCACAATTCGATACGGAGTATTGATTTAAATAAGGCCACCTCGATAAAGTTACCAAACGGTGCGAAGTTAACCTTCCAATTACATGTCATTTCCCATCGAATAGCTTCAGCCGCACCTGGGCTCCCTTCACTGAAGGTCTCCCTACAACTATACCTCGAGAAATTCACTGTCTATTTAGTAGGTATATCAATATTCAAGGCTGTACGTCTATGTTTAGGATAACCCTACTATTCATAACATAATACCCAGCCGTGAGCCGACGCGACGCACCGACGACACAGATTTTATAAATGAGCTACGAGGGCGGAATACGCGCGCAAATGGCGATAGTCGTTACCAAAGTTACGTAAACACGCGTTACGTTTAATTATATAATTAAATTATTACAAGGAGCGTTCGCAGCGAGCATAAATTCGCGTAGTACTGCCTGAATTGTTAATATTGTATTTAAGACCGCCATTACGCTAAATATTTATGGTGCCAGATTTCCGCCGCGATCACTGTCGATGTGAGTGTAAGTGAAAAAATGAAATGCGCGGTACCTCAATCAAACGCGTATCCAAACAACATCGATAGGAGTCAACAAATCAACTGCATCACAGTGCCTTGATCATTCAGGTCCTTACTGGGAGCTAGAATCGAATGATTAAAAGTTGCGGTGCAAACCAAACCAGGAACTGTATGAAACTCGAATCAGTTGCAGCGAATGGCACTACAACTTACCATTACACCGCTCAGAGCATATTTACTCGGATCGGACGCAGTATACAACCGCCCTTGCCGTCATTATTGCAAGCATTAACACTCCATTCGCCCACTACTCTGCGGCCAATAATATGATTATTGCGTAGTTGCGTGTGTGTGTGTGTGCGCGTGTCTGTGTGTGATAATGTGTGTGTCAGCTGGTGTTTCCCACGCTGTCGAGCAACGGCTGTGAAATTAATTACGGCATGTAAGTAAGCAGGTAACTCATCATTACGATACCTTTGAATCTTTAAACTTGTTTTGAATTTTCGTCGCGATTCGCGTGTAAATACGCGTCGAAGATTTTTCAGGTGTTGGTATACATGGTAGGTATGTACACATTTTATGTTTAATTACTATTAATTATGTTAATGTTGTTTTTGAATTGGTAACTTGTCTCTAACTGTGTATCTTATATATGACGACTACACATTACACGTTTCTATTTAGTATTTCTTTTTTTCATGAAAATAATGCTTTCAATATTTTTTTTAATTTCTTCAACTACTCGCAAGGCTCAGACCACTCGAGATGCTTTTGAGTTGCGCATTAATTGTTCTATAGCAGATAATGTATCCCAAAAGTACACGATCTCTTAGACCAGCTCTTTAACAATGGGCCGGGCGGCACGACACGCATGCACGGGTTAATTCGGGACCGTTTCATGAAGAACTATTAATACCAGACAATCGTCCACACGACTGTAATTGCGAGAACACGGTATTTCGATCTAAAAGAAATACAATGACTGAATTAAACAATAGCGGTGCACTGAAGAATTTATTTTCAGTAGTAATTTAAAAATAACCGATCCAGTGACACGGTGCCGACAGCCGTTGGGAAATGGTCTGATAAGGCGAACGAAAAAAAATTGATGTTGTCATAGTCCTGATTTTGCTGTCGTCATAAGTCGTAAATAAATATATGATGCCTAACTCTTTCAAGCAAATTGACACCCTACGACCTACGTCAATTGGTTGGTAATTGGCTATAGTTGTACGAAATGATACAACTTTCAAATAAGTAGTGGAGAAAATTAGGTTGATAGAATTAATAATATCTTAAATGGTTAACCCAGAAAGATATACATAAGCGGCTTCTAGTCATTACCAAACCACATCAATAAAAAACCCAGGGTACACGAATTACGATATTACTGATCGAATTTACGATTAAACCCAGTTTGTAGGCAGCTTAGTTTCTGAAACCTATCTAATCTTCTCAGTCTTCGCGAGTTAGGACATAGAGGTGACATTCCACAGCGTCATAATACCCTGGAATGTCACCCACTGAGGCTTTCACACGCGAGTATGTTCGTAACGTAGGCAGATTTAAAGCGCGGCTTTGTCTCTTAAGCACGTAATCTCGTGTGGATGGCTCTCAAGTGTTCAAGCCCTAAAAGAATTGCCTAAAGCCCTTTATACTGTTTTGGTGGGATTGGATAATGCGAAGAAGATCGCGTTGAATGCTATCTTTGGTGTTAAAATAGAACTCTATGATTTTTCGGTGTTTTATTTGTTTTTTCTTTTGTGGTAAAGTTTGGTGACACTCTTAGATCTCTTTTTATCCGACAAAACCCGAATAATGCTTCAACTTCTACTAACATAGCAACAAGACCGTGAATTAATATTAGCGATCTGTAAGCTATGTAACCAATCATTTCTTTATTAATCACATAATTTGAATGCCACCACCTGAACTTTGTCCTCAGTTAATTAGTTCGGAAACAACGCCAAAACAACTAGCGTCATTGACCGGTTCATAACCGAGGTGGTGCACCTGCCAACCGCTCTGTAACATTCATTAGCACTGAGTACTTTCTGAATAGCACGTTAATATCAATGAGAACTTCACTATTCATTACAATTTAAACGTGTTTAGTTTGTGGAAAGCAATATAATTTACTTTTCACATAAAGAAATTGTACTCTTAGTATATTATTTTGCTTTACGAGTTTACGTAACACACATTTTCATATCTCCACACAGTTTTGATTTGGGAAACCTTTTGATTTGTAAAAGGGAATTATTTAGAACATTCCGCATTCAGGTGGGTTCCTATTCACATCGGAAACAAAGGGACGCGTGAAATAAATTCCGTCGTTTATTCAAGGACAGGGGAGCGCAACAATTTATAACTTTTATAACATTTATACGGTAGTCCCATAAACAGTAAATAAGAAACAGAGGGTACAATCCCGAAGTTATTTTAATACGGAAAAAATGCTACCTAACTGAAATATGTTCTTCATTTAAATGTTTTTCGTTTCGGGCCAGCTCCAAGTCCATCCTGAACACTACAGCAGGTTGGTACGACTCCCCTACATTTGGGGTTATTGTTCGTAGATGCATCTCGAACAACAAGCTTGTGTCTAAATAAATAATAAGTTGTGTAACTAACATAGTCTATAAGGTTTGTTTTTACTAACCTTCTATGAATGTTGCTTGTCCGAAATAAAAGTTTTTTTTTTTAAACCTATTGAGCATACTAACACAAATCATTTTCTCTGGTCAGCCTCTAGCCCTTTGAAGCCTGGTCAAATGGTCCTACAATGATTTATGTGTGGTTTCACTTTTGGATGAGTTAAATTGGTTAGAATTGTTTTACCAACTTAACAAAACAATTAATTTTCAGACATTCCTGTATCACCGGGCGTTGAATCGAGTGAACCTTCTGAACCTTATATATATACCTTCACAAGGAAAGGTGTGAGTGGACATGTGACAAATAGCGTCCATAGCTGTACTGCTAGGTACAGCTAGAGGGTAATTATGTCGTAAATGGATACAAGGGTTTGATCGCGATCGCCGTGTAGCCAGCGGTTTATTAATCGGCGCGTTATGGCCGTGTCACATGTGGCCATGTTTGGTGCTGTTCGGCAATGTTCGGTAATGCTCGGCAATGGTTGGTAATATGCGATTATGTGGTGTTGCGGTGCATGTATGTGGCGGGTGTTAGGTTTTGATTAACTGAGCAATCTTGTTTGATTAGTAGCATGAATGGAGGTGGTCGCCCATGAACTCATGTATAATTTTCCTTTCCGTACTGAAACAAAACATTACATCACAAAGGGTGAGGCAGAGGCGTGTCTAACACACACACACACACATTTCACTAGTTATAGTACCTAATAATAGGTGGTGAATCTTGCCACCAACCGGGCACAAATCCAGACTCTGGGCTGCTATTTTGCTGTCGGTACTGTGTTTTGCAAAAAAACAGAACACTGATCACTTTAGTTCTAATAAAGCCAACATTTTTAAAGAATAAATCTGTTTTGCTTAAGAAAAGTTACGTAGGCAATCAAAGGTCCCTTATCCTAGTGCTTGTAACCTCCATGTCAGCCAGTAATTAAACAAAGCCTTTAATTATCGTGAACAATTGCAATAATAAAATTTGAATAGGCGCAAGCGTAGATAACAGTGTACCGACTGATAATATTCGTCTATCCACTGAGTTGTTTACACTTTAAGGGAAAATTCCACATGGTAATTGTGTTTTAATTGAAGATTGTGAGATTTTAAACGAGCATGCGCTTTGTGTTTTTCACTTTGGACTAAAAGAAGGATCTTTAGGTGATTTTGCAGTTCTAGTTTCGGTTTTCGGTATATTTTAGCCTTCGGTTTACGAAGGCCGCTTGTATAGTTAGACTTGTTAGGTCGGTGCTGATTTGCGACAACAGACTTTATTAAATATACATATTCTTAGCAATAAAATGCACGTTAGAATTACATACCTATAAATTTATAACAAAAGTGCAGATCCGCAGATCTGGGAAAAAGATAGGTAGGTACTGCACTATAGCAATAGTTAAATAAAGACCCAGTTATTGCGGAGCCATCCAATTTAGCGAAGTAGAGACCCACGGCTAAGCTTCCCTTGGTTAAAACTCAATACGTACGTCCTGACCATACATATTTCACACATGTAACATCCACTCTCTCAGCTGCTCGGTACGGCTGAAAGGGAGAGAATCACCACTTGCCACCACATTACGAAACCGTAGCCGCCATTATAGGCGTGTGCGCAAATTTAGTGATGTGACAAATGCGGTGCGGAATTGGCGGGGATAAGGCCCCGACGCGGGACGGGCGCGGGAAAGGCCCATTTCTCGATTTATGGATCCCGGGCTACTTGCGATTCAAGTGGCATACACCGCCTTTATAAAGATATAGGGCGCATTGTACTTAATGTTTTTCTTCATATTTATGCTGTTAGCCGCTCGAATTGGAATCAGTTTAGAGCTTTGCGCGGCTTACTCCCGCTGACTCTTTTGTGTTGGCCATCGTTATGGTAAAATGTGGACGTAAGTGGCTCTTAAAGACGTTGTTGCTACACAGCGCAACTTGTGTGGATTTATCTGGTTCCTTGAAAATGATGTTAAGTGCTTGTGCTGTATTGCGTCGGGTGTTTTTCCTTTTTTATGAGGATTAAGATTATGAAATGAATTGCCTATTATTTTAATGAAACTGTGTTGTCCAAGACAGTAACTTTATACATTTTTCTTTAAAACGAAATCCCAATAATTCTTCGTAATTACGTGTTTCACATTAAAAAAAAAAAAAACAATTAAAAACACATTAAGGCCCAAAAGACCGTAATTATCTCCCCTTTAAACGCCGAATAAACAAAGCTCAACAATCAGACGTAACCAAATCACTGCGCAAACTCTTTGGCGCCAACTCGATAAACAATTAAAACCACGCACGACTTAGAACAATTCCCCATTAACAATTAAATTAGGAAATATCCCAGATCACCAGAATCTCATCGCGCCCTACATTGACGGGACTCGGTCAGTGGTGGAAGTTAAATAAAAGTTCCCGGGCAAATTACGGAACTCTACGCTTGTAGTGCTTCCCGCAAATTAATAATAGTTTCAACACATCAGCGTGGTGTTGCTTATAGTCAAAGTCTAGCAGGAACTTGGTTTCTAGCTTATTCAGCTTACTAAAAGTATAATATCGTCTATTTTAACTTTATTTACATTTCCTTTAAAGTCTAACACTTATCTCTCAATTTCCATTTGCGTGATTCAGTTATGAGCCCAACCGTTGAACTAAACCACAAATACATTAAATCGTATGGCAAAACAAAGCGTCCTGGTAGCGAGCTCAGTAAAAAGGTGAAACAGCGGAATTATACGAAACATTTCCGTGCGTTGCGACTATAAAACGCGGCAACTTCCCGCGCTCCCCCCCCCCCCGCGCACGGTCACCGCCATGCATCACTCGTCGTGCACAGAAGAGACATGGCCGAGGAAACTGACCCTCCCGTGGTGTGCCAAGATTTTTAATGGAGTACGTAGTTTTCTCTGTTGAGTTATCAAGCCACTAAGTTACATTTAAACACAGTTAAATTAAGGCTTCTAAGTTATAAAAAAGAAAGCAGACTTTTATTTGAAACAATTTGTTCAACCTCACAAAAAAATGTTTAAGTACTAACCATTTATCTAAGTGAAATATCTGCTTCTGCAATATGGTAGACAGATCTAGTGAAAGATAATGAATAAATTCTTTCATTAAATAGCTATGAAAATAAATTAAATGGATCTCATCATGACATCGTCGAGGTAAGTAGTCCAGGCGGCCCCTTAGAACGATGTCCTCGACATGCAAGTAAATCTAGATAAGTCCAAACAATGAATATATTAAAACGAAACAAATTGCATTTTAAAAAGGCGCATTACACGAAACGTTTCCGTGTGTCGTAGCAATAAAACGGGGCCCGCTTCCTGGGGCCCGGGATCCCGGGGTCGTACATCACTAGCTGACGAGTGAGGAAAGCCGCTCTTTATTTATAACGCGAGTAAATACTGGCCGACTAACTCGCCTGTCTTCTTCTGTATGTGAACACACTTTGTACTTTAATTTATGAAAATAAACAAGAAATAAATCAGGATTATAGCATTTAAAAGCGTTTTACTGAGCGCAATTACTGTGGTGTAGTGGGCAACTAGGGATTACTACAGATAAAGAAGAAGAAAAAAGGTTTTTTCCTAGGCAAATGATATTTTTGCCGTACTTTTGCCGTGGCAACGAAATATTTACTATTTTATAATAGTGAGATGGTAGTTGGCTTTAATTTTCACCTCGGATATTACTTTATTATCAGGGGAGTCTGATGCTTAACAACCCTAGTGCCACTCTAATAATAATGCAAAATATTTCAACGAGTTTAAAAAAAGCGAAGGATATAAACAATGTTCACGATTTATGGGTTCACGTCCCATAAAACCAGGTTAGTGAATTTTAATAGAATTTCCACTTCTTGCAGAAAGGGTTGAGTGATTAATACACGTGTTCCACGCGACTGATCGTGTAAACATGAACAAACTACGAACAAATATACCAGGATATTGATTAACTAACGGTATGTAGGGTATATTTGAGGATCATAGCGATATAAATAGATTCTTAGTTTATTACTTACAAATTAATGGAGGCATGCGTAAGTGAAGTGGTTTAACTTCGGTAAATATTTATATTTAGTAGTAAAGTATAGGCTTGAAGTGCGAATTTTCGTTTGTGAATGTAACTTTCCTGAAGGAAAGCGATAGCGAAGCACACACCGAGTTGGTGAGTACTATCACGTTCTGAAATCACCCACAGTTTAGGGATCGAAAATATATTTATACATGTTATTTTTATTTGGTGACAGGCTTCCTATTTAGAACAGTTTTAGATAGTCGTAGACTTTTTATGCAAATGATTATTTAAGGTTGTTTATAGTTTGTTTGTAAATTATGTAAACATATCTGTTTTATTACTTTTTCACACATAATATATGTGTGAAATAAAATAGCATCGTTTATTAACCGACTTCAAAAAAGGAGGAGGTTCTCAATTCGGTTGTATTTTTTTTTGTTTTTTTTTTTGTGTTTGTTACCTCATATCTTCGTCATTTATGAACCGATTTGAAAAAAACATCTTTTATCTCAATCGATCTACTTCCCGATTGGTCCCATAGAAATTTCATCAAAACCGGTTCAGCAGTTTGGTTTAAAAAAAATTACTGGCAGGTACGGGAAATAACTAATAGAACGTAAAAAGACAGTTATTAAATTTCTTATCTGTTTGTCGGTTTCTTTGTTCGTTTGGGCAGGCATCACGTAAAAACCACTCATTTTATTCAAAATTGATACATATATTGAAAGCTAAGAAACAATGTTGTGAGTAGCATTTAGGGTCTATTTCATCAAAATCGACCAACAGACGCAAAAGATATTGATATTTTGTCAGTAACCACATACGCGATTTCTATGATAAATTTAATAATTTACGTTAATAGGTTTTAGTCGTAGTGCAGTTGGAATAGCTGAAACCAATTTTGTTTTATTTTGTGTTTTTGCATGGAAGTAATAAGTACTACGTACAACAGGAGTTTTTATTTGCACCAAAAATTTAGCACCGACAGAGGGGATCCAATGGGAAATGATGGTCAGGCTGAGAATATCTATACATCTATAATTATCTATATATGTTAGGCTCAAAGGCCGAAAACGCTCATTGCGAATGTGTTTTTTTTAATTATCAACATAAAGAGTCGTTTTCATGGTTTTCGGGGGCGCTGATACCAATAGTCAGGTCGAAAGGAAAATCCAAGACGTCAGATGTGAAAATTTTCAAGTTTCTGTCATAGGTGTCGTTTTTTTATATATGTACATCACTTTTTGTGATTTGATTGAATATTTTTTGATGCTGTGTAATTCCCATTTTTTTTTGCATTAACATCGTTTGCATTTCTATTTTTCTCATTTTTTCCTTCAAATACGGCTCCGAGTGACTCACTTTACTACCTAACTATAGCGCGTCTTATCAAGTATTCGAGAAAAAAAACATGATAATTAATAATTTAATGCATAGCTTTTAATTTTTTTTCAAGTCGACTGTTTCTATTTAAGATAGCAAAATTCGTTAATGAGATGTATGTTAAAAGGCTTTAAAATTGTGGTACAGCTTGCCAGACTGCTTTGAAGCGCTACCGCTGAGCATGCGGACCTGGGTTCGATACTCAGGTGGAGTAAAGTGTTATTGGGGTTTCCATCAGGAATGTGTTATTTGCAGCCACGGACTCTGGATTTGTGTCCAGTTAATGGCAATAGGCTCGCCCCCTATTTCATGGGACTTAAACTTACTGGCGAAAAGAGGCCTTGCAACCACTATGCCAACGAGGCAGTCTTGCATTTGAACTTTGGAGCAAAATATTAATAATGCTCAACATGACAACGGTGAACAGACGAAGGGCTTGCTTCGACACTATCTGTAACATCGATCTCCGTGATACCTGCGTCTACGTTTCAACTTTTTTTTTACCGTTCATCAGACTCCTTGGAAAAGTATTCATTTCGGAAAATATGGTAGAACATATTTTCCGAAATGAATACTCCTCCTATATATTGATCTTGTATTTCCGGAGATAGATCTCCGGAAATACAAGATCTTATATTATTGCCACGTTCTTTTTCTACTTTTGTATCAATGGTACGTCTTATCAAATGAGTAACACCTAGGTGGCTACGTTAATCTCAGTTTCAGTAGCGTTTTTGACAGTAAGTCCTCTAAAACGTGTCTAAAAGGTGTAGGGACACCTTGGACACTGCAGCAAGTCGGCCATGGTCTGGTCGGGAGCCCCTTATTCACATTGAGCTACTACAACCATGGAAGCACATGCTCATTTTGTATCATCATGGTTAAAATATTATATATTACGACTACAATGTTTTCAAAACTTTTGACTAACATAAAAAAAGACGAAGTGCGACCTAAGTGAAGAGACTTCATAAATGCGCAATCAATGTACGACAATGCGTTGAAAAACCAAACTTTGCAGAAGCTTCGAATCTGTGGGGGGGCACAATGCGACGCCACGTTCGTGTTAATTCGGAAACATGGAGATTACCGAAGCGCATACTATTTCTGGTTCTATTACGCAATTCATTAAAATCCAAGTGTACACAGTGTTTTTCAGTAATGTGTTTTTTGCATACTACTTTTGTTTTCTGTCGCTTCTCCGAGTTGAAATATTTGGTTTTTTTTTTTTAATTTGTATGGCTATTAATCGTCGGGAGCTATGATAGATCATGAATTGCATCTATTTGCTTTCCTTGTAAACTTTTCCTCAGCATGCCGATGGCAATCTAAATTGTTTCCCCGCAGAAATTGACTACCAGGAAGTAAGTAAGTACATCTTTGTTTAGTATTTAAAAGATAATACTTAAAACAAAGATGTACTTACAGGTTGTAGTTTAAATTAACAGTAAGTCAATTTATTAATATATTTTTTGTAGAAGATGTTAGCAATATACATCAACTTCACGTTCCCATGTAATGTTCCCAGACAATGCCAAAAGAATACGCGTTCACGTGTGCGAAGCCGCGGGCACAGCTAGCAGTCAAATTTTTCTTACAATATTTAACGGGTACTTTTGACTGACACTTTAGAAGTGCGTCAGACACAGTTGTCACTAATAGTGGCGTAGACTGGCAGGGCTCCAACAGAGAAGTGCTGCTAATCGTGCGTGAGTGAAACATGGCGCTCGCACATGTGTTTATATTGTTTGTGATATTGTTGGTTTGTGTTTTTGAATTATTTGGTATTGAGGGACAAACAAGCAGGCCACCTGTTAGCGTCGCCGATGGAGACCGAAGGCCGAGCGGAAGGAACGAAACACAAAATTACATGTCAAAAATGAAAATCATCAAATTGTCTTCGTAGATATAAAAGCGGTGGTGGTGGACATCGAAATTTCAAAGGTAGTGTTACCTTTTTCGTTAATAAATAATAATAATTGTCTATCGTTAAGACAGAGCTGAAGCGGTAAGACTGCCCATTGTGTCACCCATTATACTATAAATGATGTAAATAATAATGAGTATCTGAAATACATCATAATATTTATATACTTTCTATGGTTTGTATTCCCGAAATAACAAATGTAATAAAGAGCGTCATAGTAGTATTTGTATCTCAGCTATTTAAACCAGTTCCCTACACAGCAAATTCAGCGTAGAAATGCAATTTCGTGTGGTTCCGCGGACGAGCTCTTCCAAAAAGACCACTACAACTCCTTGGAATGCCATTGGTGAAATATCCTTTGGAGAGATTGGAACTCTACTTTTCAGTTTTTAATACCGATTCGCACATGTTCATGATAATGTACAGTTTATCACAATTTCAGGAAAACGTGTCAAAGAACGATGAAGCTTAAGAATAGACGGCTTGTATTCAAGTTATTCAACCCTTAATTATCAGCAAAACAATTTTCTTCCCAACAAAGAAACCAATCTAGTTCTCTCATTCTGTAAGGTCAACCACTGAAGCCGAAATACTTCGGCGCCTAAAATAATGTAGTTCAACGCACTGGCCTGCTTGACAAGCTGTTGGCAACATTAGCAGCGCGTTGGTACCACCACGCCGCCAAGGAGGGTGGCAGGCAAGTACACGCCATTTGGCACGCCAGACTGAGTCATAAGCAAGCTTCATAATATGAGGAAATTGCTAATTTTGAATATGTCACTTTAAATATTTTTTGGCTAATTTGTGCTTTCCTGTACATGACTAGAGTGACAACGAATTATGTTTTTTTTTTCGTTTGCCTTTACTGTCCCACTTCTGGGCAAAGGCCTCCCAAAGAGAAGATGGCGTGATGCCTTGAATGGCTTTCTCATTAATTGGGAAGAGAGAAAATATTATTTCATATTGAAATTCGAGTATTATGGGTATAGCTCTACCCAACCGGGCGTGATGTTATGTGCGTTATTACATCTTCAACCATTCAGCTAGCCAGAACTTCCGAGCACAGGTAAAGCCGCTTTAATGCCTTGTCACAAGGCCATGAGATCAAAGACTGTTTGTCTGCAGAGATGACGAAGAATGTCTGCCAAGTTGTACCATCTAATGCCTACGTCGACAGGCCCTCTGAGAAGACAGTTGTTAGCTCAACTGGCAGATTGCAAACGATGGCATGCAAGTAGCGAGCTGACACGAGGAACTAGTGTGTCGTTTCTGTTAGGCATGATGTCAAATACTCTCGTTGCCGTAGTTGATTGAAACTAATGATCCAATGCCTCGGGTATATATGCAGTGTAAAAAGGAATAAGATATTTACTACGTTTATGTAAGATCCTTCGAAACATTAGTTAAACTCCTTCAAAACGCTACAGCGAGAAATAAGGCAAAAAATTAATTAAATAAAAGCGCGTATAAAAATAAAATTAACAATTTTTTTATGAACATTCATAAACCACACACATTTTTCATGTTACACCACATTAAACACAAACAAAACTTGCATGTTTCACCCGCACGAGCAGAAAAATCAGAACGTTTTGTAAAAACTGAAGCACACACGAGTCGGCCGCGGGAGTGCGGGGCCCGCCATCTACCGGCGGCTCTCAGGACCAGCCGCGCCTTCCTGTACGTCGAGAAAAATTGTATTTGCTTCATAATTCCCGGACGCTTGTTAACAGAGTTTTTTTTTGTGATCGTTTCAAATTTCGCTTCGTCGGGAAATGTGCGCTAACGAATCCTCCTTTGTGTATCATTATTACTAACGGCAATTACGCGGAATGGATGGACGAAATATTAAAAATTGTGTACCGATAGAAATGTGATTCCTGTTTCATGATTGTTTATGTAAAAAATTGTTTGCTTACATTTTAATTTTAGCTAGTACATCCAATCAGCACATTTTTGTTAATATTTTTATAAAACATTTTTTTTAAGCTTGAAGTAAACCTTTTGTCAGTACTACGTAGTTAACAAGGTTTCGGCCTAGTTCCTTTCACGTCAGTTCTATTGAGGGCACACTCCTAAAAACAACTCCAACCCAATTTTCATTGAACATTCATGTAGCACTAACAACTCACATCTATGTTTCACGTGTTGTGTCCCTTTTACCAATTTTCGGGATAAACCAATAAAATTTTATAGTTGTACGGTAAAATTTTCATCAAAGGCTTTCGGAAGGAGATCGTTACAAATGTTAATGTGGTTGGAATACAATTGTTTTCACCGAGGGATATGATAAATAATGAAAGAATGGTAGGTCTGATTCTACCGAACTTCCAGGTACCATAGCATTGATTTTATTTAAGAAATCCTCTAATTAGGGATAATAATAAAAAATACAAGTACAATACAACAGTCCAACAACAACCGTCAGGCGTCAGGCAGTAGCTCACCAGACAGATGGCCCGTATGATTGAGGGTTCCGCCCTTGTGTATGGAGGAACTTTTCTCTGTCCCTACTACCTACAAACGCATATCCTCGATGATTATTTCAAGTATAACCAACATTTTTTTTTAAGTACTCAAGTAAATACAAATTTATATAATTCCAAGTCCAGTTTATTTGAATCCCTAACAAAATGTTGCAATCACGAAGGCACCTTATTACAAAGTCCTGCAGAAATCGTAACGTTATTATTAGATAAGCAATCCTAGTTTGCTTTAAAAAGGTCCTTCGTAGAGAAAAGATAAAGCATTTCCTTTGTCAAGTGAATTAATTGGTAGCAAGCTAAACGAAATAATATTTACGAGTAGATGTGGAGCATTACGTTGGTCACGGCAACTTTATTCTGAATACGACTATGTTTGCTCTGGTAGCTGCATAAATAACTTAGTACAGAATGTTCCACGATATGTTTATGAAAATTATGAATGTAGGTATGTGTTTAATGACCGTATCATCTATTTAGTTGGGACAATATTTATTCACTAGCAACACTTTGTCGCAGTCCACTACGGGGCCTGAATATTATGTCCTGAAACGTGGACTAAATGGTGATTTGCTAAAAGAAATTTCTAATAAATTAAGTATAAGATCCATTTTGTGTAGTAGTAGTATATTTAACTTCCGGTCGGTCTTTTTTCAGGATTTTCTACTACAGCTAGACCCTTTGGCCTTACTGTATACAACACAATTAACAAAATTAAAAAATCCACTACACCCATAATTCCGGTAGCTCCGTGGACAAATATAGGTTAACGATGATTCTGGGGTAAGGCCAGGGTCTGACCGGCTCCCGTCGATAATGCGCCCATCGAAGGTGACGAATGTGTGTACCGAACCATTTGCCGCACTCGCCCCAAATAAACGAGACGCGTTCAAAATAATGCCGTGTACACCCCGCTTTATACTGAGGCACGAACAAACTAATACATGGTTGTTTTACGTTAAAGTAAATATTGTTTAAACATAGAGAAGTATATAAGTGAACAATCTGTTTTTGTGACTGATTGGCAATGAAAAGGGACTTTTGACAGGGACAAATTCTTGCTGTATAGAAAATGCTGTTTTTTATATCTGCTGAATTCGTAGTAAAAGCAAAATTTTGGCACTGATACCGAATAACTGACAGTGAACAGTGTGGATGAACTGAACTTGATAGCTAGTTTTTGTAGAACAGTGTAGTTAGAAAACAAAACTGAACCTTTGCCATCGAGTGCCATACCAAAAACATCGAAAACAATTTTTTTTTCATTTTTGTCAAAGTTTGCGAAAAACGAAGGCATACTATTCTGTACCTGTAGTCCTGTACATTCAAAGCTCTTTTGAACACACACACAAACATTTGAACACAGCCCAAATTATTCAAGAACCATATATAGAATAAAGAAACTACGCCCACTCTGGTCCCAACTACATAACATTTTGGACACTCAATAAATCCTTCTACTCTAACCCATTTGCTGTACAAAAAAGCATATTTTTCCAAGTTTTAGTCTTAGAAGTTGGACGGCTAAGTTATTTTTATGATTGCCGCATGTTTATGAGTGCATGAGGCGGCGCCGGCTGATAAGCGTATGCCTCGGGCGAGGCGCGAGGCGCGAGACGCGAGGCGTTGCGACACACATTTTATTTTGCTGATCGCGCAGGTTTAACTGTATGTAGGTATTCTGTAACTTAGTATGTTGTTTTTATAATATTTTTATGTGATATCCGAAGGTACGATTAAGGACCTATTTTTCAAGTTGCAGTGCAGGCTTTGCGTGCACTATCTTGTGCTAATCTACAATACGCAGTAAGCGAGATGTACAAGTCAGTACAAGCTCCACCTCTGTATAATTATTATGCCTATTAGCAGTGCGATAACGAAATGCAGTGCGTACGTTTGAAGAGGGAACAGACCTAACTCGGACATGTTGATTCTGTTTTTTTACAGATATCCTTTGAAACAGTTCGGTTCATAGTAGGTACAAGCACTTTTCCTTGAAATGTCACAAATCGTCGAGTATGTAGGTACATTACGCAGAAATAGAAGAAACAAACTATTCGCAGCGACTCGTACGCCGTGAATTTTTCTCACTAAAGCCGCCTAATGGAACTACCTCCATTAGCCGGGTTTACAAACAACAATACCCAGAACGACAAAAAAAAACGTTTTAAAAATTCGATCCACGCGGAGTTTAATGCAAACTGTTCAGAGTCTCCCGCCATATCTTTCGCGCGATAAACAGAGGGCGGCCAGTTTGTTGCACGGTCGCATCCAATGAGTGCCGTGTACATTCAATAAACTAGTCACGCATGCAGCTTGCAACAGCGCTATTCTATTAACCCAATTGTCGGAAAATCTTATATTCAAATAGGGTGAGGGCTTAAAGCTATATTAACCTTGCAGACTGGGGATAAAACGAATATGAAATTAATTTCGCTTGTTTTCTTTGAGGGGGTTAGTCTTTCTTCTTCTTTACCGTGTGGTTAGTGCCCAACCTGGTGTCAGAGTTTTTATGGGTCCATGGGCCTCTGACTTGGCTTTACATGCCGTCGAGAAATATCTCTCAGGCATGCTGGTTTCCTCACGATGTTTTCCTTCACCGAAGAAAGGGATAATTATACAATCCGCACAAGATTCCGAAAAATCAGAGGAGCGTGTCTTGGGTTCGAAGTCGAGACCTGTGACTTGGCAACAGAAGCTCACGGGCACCGCGTGTATATTGTACCCGTTATCGACGCTACAGCTACCATGACTGACGAATCAATGCGGAATATGAATATCGCAACAAAGAAGTCTTCCAACGGTCACAGCACTAGGCTATTACTGCTTTTGTTTGAGGGGGTTAGTAGTTAATGTACTTTTGGTCTTCGAGATCATATAATCGAGAACGAAACTGTTCTTTAAATTAATTAGAACTTGATTACAATCGTAAAAGAATGTGCATATTTGATGAATTTAATTAGAACTAGGAATTCAAGGTTTACAAAGAATAAAGCAATGCAGAGGTGATCAGCTTTGAGATTTTTAAATAAAAAATAAGAGCAGGTACTTATAATGTTAATGATTTTGAATAATCCTATTAGAATGTGATTTGATTGAAACGCTTCATTTCCAAATAGATAGCACTCGGCAACGGCAGAAGATCACTATACGGTCCCTGGTAGGCTTTAATAACTCGTAGCATTGGACAAGATTATAAGCTCACTCAATTCAACGAGTGATCTCAACCAATTGGTTCATGTAAAGCCACTAAACAATCGGAAGTACCAGGCGGACAGCATTCATCAAGAGGTTGTGTTCACTATACAGTACATCTAATTCACTCCGCCATCACATTTTACCGCTATAGAAATAAAATTACGCAAGTACGCGAAGGCGAGGCAGTCGAGTTTACCTTTTATTTTACCGGCCTTTACTTTTTATTGAGCATGTCGTTTTTATACGAAGCCGCGTATTTGCGTACGACCCTACGTCCGATACGAGTGCTGTTAAACGTACTGCTACGGGAATTGGTACCTACTGCCCTCGTTGAATATTTGCAAAATATTGTATGAATGTTTACTCTGGACTGTGTTCTTGTATGGTTAATTTTTTTGGGAAGGCATTGGAGATTGGTCACGTTCTCGGTTCGGTTGTCATTTCTTATTATTGTGGGTTTTCGTACATTAATTTGTTTTCATTTGCGAAAACTGTTGTTTGATGATTTCACCATAAAACTTAGTTACTACAAAATATTTTTCAGCAAATTGTGCACTTAACTAAATAATAATTATAGCCAAGTACAAAATGAATGTTCAGTCTACAGAAATACCTCATACTTTATCACCAAAGCCTTAAAAACTGTAGCCGAAGAAATATTAAAGTTATTTACGTACCACCCACGCCTTAAGAACTTGGCAAAGATACATAACCTTTTTGCGCCTCCGCAAAATTAATGTTTGAACATAAAAAAAAAACACATGTAATAAAATTTATGATGATAAAAATACAGCATGGTAAACCTAATTTAATTCTTAATGAATAAACATCAGCGTGGCGGAAGTCGTCGGTTTTGACTGGAACAAGTTCTGCTGAGCTCGGTGGAAGCCACACGAAGCCTTTGAGCGCCCCCTAGCGACTGAAGTCGCAACTTTCTGGGTAATTAGGTAACTATATATGTGACTAACGTGTAACAAGTTATGTTTTGAAAGTTGGATGTTGACCGACTAAAAGGTCGCTGGCCTTTATATGATTTTGTATAAACAAGTATAAACATTTCTTGGATATGCTACCACTGATCCTCATGCGTGTCTCCGTGTACCTTTTGGCTAAAACATGGGCCATGGCCCATTCCTATCCATAGTTACCTATCTTTAAGTTGTTCTAAGATATACATTGACATTACAGAGTCCAGGTGTGACGATGTGGAAAACATTCATACATCGTCAGCTTGATTAAAGTAACGCTTAGCATAGAACTCTTCAAAGCAAGACAACCATAAAATTCCCTCTTTCTCAACTCATTAAAAATAATAACATACAATTTTCGTCATCCTTACAGGATCTAAGGACCTCTGAACCGTGCTTTACACCATAAGACCACAAATAAGTACTGCGCATTAAGCGTAGTCACACGGCTTGGGGATCGCGGAGAGTATGCAAATGTGCCGCATGTACTGCCTTATGGTCTGCTCTCGACCGCTCGTTAAAACTTGTACTTGTTTATGGTGTATGAATACAGAAGGTTATTTAAAACGCGTTGTTTGTGCTTTGTCATAAAATATGGGGACGGTGGTGTTCTGTTTATAGCTTTCAGAGATATAAAGGAAAGAGATTTCTATTTTGATGACTGGGTAGAATCTTTCTTAAAATGCTAAATGTGAAACTGTTTTTTCGTTTTTCCTTCTTTTACACGGCAACGGAGTAATCTAATGTAATCGACATGATTATTTGCACACAGACAGTTAATAGGTCAAAGAGTATCTATATGAAATTATGCTATTTTTTGTTTTGAAAATAATTATATGAAGTATGACAGAAGAAATGGAAAGCCAGTCTAGCAGTAGGTGATTCTGGACTGAAATGATGGACAGGATAACGCACGATTCCTGTTGGATAGACCAAGTGCGAGAGCCATAAAAGCTAGTCAGGAATAAAAGACATACACGTACATATTCCATCAACTCTAACAAAAGATGTAGAAGAAGTTGCTTTGGCTATTGACCTATTCAATGCAATGAATATTTACTTTTTTCTAAGAAACGACAGGTATTTCTAGAAAAGTTTGATTGCTAGAATCTTCCTGGAGTGATATCTTTTGATCATGTTCACTGTACATATATGAGTATTACGCAGGTTACGAGCTGTGGATATCGTCTCAAATAAGTTCTGAGTAAAAATATGTAAAGTTTTATATTTTTTAGTAGATTTAAATCATCATTTCTCATAATATTCGAGAAAAATATTATCATATCATGTTCGGGGATAGACGGAGACAACACACTGAACCAAATGTGTTCGAGGACGAGGACCAAGCACCACCTGAAGCTAATACAGTTTCGTTCAAAAAGGTACGGACAAACTGCGAATGCTGTTCCGGACGCGAGCTGGAGTTTCATCGCCAGTGTCCGGTGACGTAGTGGTTATATATCGTATTAGTCAGTATCAGACTGACTAATACAATACGCTTCCAAAGACCAAAAAGGTTTTCCTTGCATGAAAAATACATGACGTAATTTCGAAAACCGACTCAAAACACGCTAGCGCGGCACATACATGCGTCACTAGCGTCATAAAGAAACTTTCGCCGTATAACTGTCAAAGTGCAGATGCTAGTCTTACGATCACGGCTGCTCCAATAACATGACTGATTTTATGAGCCCGTTAGATGCCGAGTTTGTTACGACATACTATAATAACACTGCACTTTTATATCCTGAAAGCTTGGCACGTTTTGCGGGTAGTCAAATAAAAGTGTGTGTCACTTATTTTTATGGTCTTTTTTCTATTGTGGCATGGGCGAAACGTTTAGTGAAAGGGAATAGTATTAGTAGCTATAATGTATTTGACTACAGACCTACATACGTGGCTCGTCCGTCCTGAGGGTCTAGTCTTTTCGTCGTACAACGATTTTCAACGGGACGAATTCAATCAAATTCCTTTTGTGTGTGTGTTTTTACCAGTGTTCATAACTGATATGATGCACACCAGAATAGAAGATAATGGTAGATTGACTCCAGTGAAACCCGGGACTCGTTTCTTGGTAAGTATATTTTATAAACAACAAAAGAAGAATTAAAAACTTTTTTGCAAAAAAAAACCGACTTCCAAAAAAAACACTAAAAAAGTGGAAAATAACTTTACTTTCGGAAGTCGGTGACTATGGTTTGTTTCATTGACTTTTTTGCCACCGACTTCCGAAAGTAAAGTTATTTTCCACTTTTTTAGTGTTTTTGTTTGGAAGTCGGTTGTTTTTTTGCAAAAATGTTTTTATTTTACCCTTTTTAGTTATCGTATCACACACAAATCCTTGTCAAGTATCGATTTCGCAATTTATTTTACTTGGATGACATTTTTTCCAGTTATTTTGATTTCAAAACCAAACTGCTGAACCGATTTTGATGAAATTTCTATGGGACCAATCGAGAAGTAGATCCATTCAGATAAAAGAAGAATTTTTCAAATCGGTTCAGAAATGACGGAGATATGAGATAACAAGCACAAAAAAAAACATACAACCGAATTGAGAACCTTCTCCTTTTTTTGAAGTCGGTTAAAAAAGTAAGTAAAGCCCATTCCACCTACCTCCCTATTTGGGCAACAAAACAAAAGTTAAATCTAAAATTAAAACAGCGAAATAAACTTGATAACAAAATTAAGTTTAGGCTAAATAAGTAAACATACGAAGAAAATTAATTTAAGCAGGAAAGAAAAGTACCAAGTATAGGCGCGTTTGTTCTTCTCGCTGGGAAATTGTTTGTTAGCGTAAATTGGCGTGCTTATGACGAAAATGAGGTATTGAGGGAATCTCTTGGAACTTTCGAGACGTATGGACTAGCTTCTCAGGCGTCCTTTCCAAAGGACATAACGAGACCTTGCCCTTTTGTTCATATTGTAGGGGTCTTTCGTCTACATTCTGTTTACTGTCCCAAAGGACCAATTTCTCTTGTAAACAAAGGATAGGCAGGCTACTTTCTTATTTATATATGTATTTTCTGAGGTAAGAACTAGATGTTGCGTAAGACATCAAATAATATAATCTATTACTGAATTGTTTATTTTCTAATGAACTGAACACACGAAAACTTTTATGCAGAAAAAACTGACTTCTAAAAAAAAAACAATAAAAAAGTGGAAAATAACTTTACTTTCGGAACTTACTTTCGGACGTTTTTATTTTACCCATTTTAGTTATTGTATAACACACAAATTCTTATCAAGTATCAATTTCGCAATTTCTTTTACTTGGCTGACATATTTTTTCCAGCTATTTTGGTTTAAAAACCAAACTGCTGAACCGATTTTGATGAAATTTCTATGAGACCAATCGGAAAGTATATCCTTTCAGATAAAATAATTTTTCAAATCGGTTTATAAATGACGAAGATATGAGGAAACATGTATTAAAAAAAAAATAGAAAAAAAAAGGTTTCGACGAATTGAGAACCTCCTCCTTTTTGAAGTCGGTTAAAAACCGTCGACATTTTTTTTACCAAAGCCGATGACATGTCGATGACTTGTGTGCGCGCGTTATTGGTGAAACTCAAACTACAGAGTGTAACAAAAGTTGCACATCTCTTGCCGTCGATATGCTACCGACACCACACCCAGTTACTGTTTAATTCGATATATACGGTGATTATGCCTTATTTTCAATCAATAGTAATTAAAGCCTCTGCCTTAATTACTATTGATTGCAAATGGTTCCCTTTCATTCGGATTTTGGGAAAATTATTTAATTTAATATCAAGCAAGTTTTGTATTTGAAGCAAATTTTGTAATTGACGTAGGTGCGTCCTAGTTTTCATATTTGTCCAACAAACAGATAATAATTGGCTAGGTATTAGTTAATTATGCATACAACCCGCAAGGGAGACTAACATGACAGATAATAATTGACTTAGTTCCCCTAAACACATTAATAAACATTTGAATCAAACATTGACTTTCGTCATGTCACGTCGCATTGTCATGACAAACTGGCCGTCATGGCCGCACTTCCGGGCGCAAACATCCGGTACGTAATAAGTAAATAATTGAACATTGTTCATAGTCAAATTGTTTTGTTTTTCTGTTGTATGTCTCTGGTATTGTTTTATTATTATATCAAACCTAGAAAAGTTGTCAAATTTTCTGGAAAGGTCCATTCCAGTAAAATGTTCATCTTTACAAAATGATATCACATTACATACATTATACGTTACATTACATTATTATATTTTTATATTAGGTACATTATATTACATCTACTGAAAATCTAATAGAAAATTGAAACTAGCAATAGGTACCAAGCAAAGATACCTTTCCAATCTTTTATTCAATCCGTTCAATATTTACCGTTCTCTTCAGATATGGACCAGAAACCTGGAGTACAGTACAAAACACACGAATGACCAATATGCGCAGTCAGCAGTATTGGGTACAGTGAGCATCGCGACTAACGTCGCGAGCTCGACCAGTCAGCGGCCACTTTACCAGATGTCATCTACAAACCAAACAGATCGCGGATACATGGTCATGAATAGGATTACCAAACATTTTCGGTGTAAAGGATACAATAAAACCAACATAAGAATATTATGTTGTCTAAACTGAACCATACCGCGTTTACCGTGTTTCTCACTAATTTTATGTTATTATTTATGAAAAGCGATTGCTCCTTAATGAATCAGTAAAGTTTTTACATTGTGCTTTAAAAAGCTAGAACGTTTTCCATATCATTGCAAGTTTCGGAGCTTCATAAAGAAAAATGCGTGTACAGTTTCATTTTTCATGATGTTTCAAGCAGAGTTCTAGATATGTTTACATCAGCTATGTATTTTAGTATCCCCCTAACGCTCCATAACCCTATCATCGATAGCTATGACATGTATCCTGGCCGTGTTGTCACAGAGGCGGGGGTGAGCGAGGTTGCGCGGACCATGTCCACGGGAAATGGGCCCGATGCACCCACTCTCTTCAACGTGTTGGTCAATAGAGCTGTGTTGATCGTTGTACTTTGATGGATAAGCACCTTGTAGCGGGTCATCTGGGATGGAGCGGCCAAATCACACTTGCACACAGCAGAGGACTTTTGAAATATATCTTGTAATAGAATACGCTTTATTGTCCACCAAATTTTTGCCAAAGCTGATTTAAAAAAAGCACGGTGATGGTCTTATAGCTAAAAGCATCAGACAACATTCACTTCTATTACTCTTTTACTGATATTCATGTCAAAAACCTACGAGAAATAATTAATTTCATTTAAGAGCGTTTACGCCGTCCATGCGCTGTTTGACTCCAAAACAGTACTTTTCAAACCCTTTAATACCATCAACCCTTTATTTTACAAAAATGATAATTACTAATAACTTTAGGAAATTTCGTTGTCTCAATAGTTGGAGAGAAAAATATTTCAATTAATAGAGTATTGGTAAATTGTATCAAGATAACTCAACAGAGGTTTTCTTAATTTCCCTTTTAGCGTCAGTTTCGACGCTCTAATTATAGGAAACCACTGGCAAACCTAATTAGATATTTTTTTTTACCTATTGCTAAGATCCTAAGGAATATAGTTGGAGAAGAAAATTTTTTGATTTAGGTTTCTTTATATAAGAAATTAAAGTTCAAACAATGTGAAATATTAAGGAATTAAAATGATTTTTTCACCGATATATCTTACTTGATTTAATATAATAATAGCATAATATAATAGAAGAACATATGCTTTAAAACATCCAATTTAAAATTTAAAATAATTTACAGTGATTATTTTTCTATAAATATTTGAAAACTACTATAAATCACTGCGCGCGAGCAATTTCAAATCAGACCGCCGCGAGGCTTTCTAGAGAGAGGACATGTCGCTCGGCGCTCTGCCTGACCCGAGTTGACCTTAGTCGTACTTGGAAGGATAGCGGACGTTTATAGTGTGATTAAAAAATCTTGGTACTTTGATGATTAAATTTTTTTATTATTATTTTTGATGACTGACAATATTTTTAGTGACAACCAATATCTACCCAAGGTTTTTACATACGAATTTTATTTATTAAAACTTTTACTTATTTTTTTGTAAATAAGAACATAAATTGTTTTTAAAGTTAACGCCAACCTATTGTATTTCCCTCATAAGAGGTTTCACTAAGAGGAACATCGCGTCAGGTTAAAATATAATATAAAATAAACGTAAGTAAATCCGTATAAAGTGATTTATTTGAATAGAATAAGAAATATTTATTAATCAGTCACAAATCAATAATAATTAACGAAGTTCGGTTTCTTTCTAAAGTTTAGATCAACAAATTCATGTTTGAATAACTAAAAAACGACTTTAATATTAATCATAATTATAGCTATACTTGCAATATATTATTGAATACTTATTTTATGCCCTCGTACTTTAGTAATCCGTGTACGTCCAAATTCAAATTCAAATTAAATTTTACTACAACAATTGCACTCGAACGGATCATAGTGGGTTAGTTTGACTATAGCGCGCGAGAGCGCGCCAGCGCTATACACACAGGCACGCGCGCTTCTGTGTGTGTAAAAAATGCATTGAATTACCTAAACTTGACTTCGCGCGATAGACGTAAACGCTCTTAAGAAAAGCAATTTCAATCCCTTGTACTTTATTTTAGTCTCTGTTAGTTCACAAATCAAATTATTTGCCACTATATACGAATTTCGTTGATGTTCAACAATCTTAGCAAATCATTTAAGTAAAAACTGCTTTGATCTAAAAACACAATTTTATGAAACCAGGTTATTATTATAAGATCTAACTGCGTGTCAGAACTTAGTACACCTTCACAGAACTGTGTAAGTTGTGAACAAGTTTAAGTACACGTCCTAACTTGATGCTGAGGTACCTTGGGAGCTTGGGTGCTCGGGGGACCCCACAGGCGTATCAATAGTTTCCAACTACAACCAGCGAACAATGAACTAATTACTCGTTGTTTTGCGTAGATCAGCCTGCTCTTTTGAAAAAATAAACCGGAGTCAAACGTCATCCTCTGTACAATATGGAGACGCCAAAAGGCAGGTTGAAGAGTCGAGGCCGCTTCCTTAAAAAAAAAAAAAAAAAAATAAAAATAAAATTCATTTAATTCAGATAACATAGATCCATACAGTGCAATTAAAATAAAATAAACATTGAAGTCACAATAAGATAAAATTAAAATTCATTCAAAATTAAAACACAACATTCAGATTTAAAATAAGATAAAATTAAAATAAAATAAAGAACCATAAATGATAAAATTAAAATTAAAAGTAAAATCAAAATTAAAATTAAAACATTCAAATCACCCGCTTAATAAACGACACCCATATCGGAGAAGAGATCCTATCCGCTACAGTCTTCAGAATGCCATTGCAGCTGCCACGTAATCTGCAGATCAGGGAAACAGTTTTCTTGCGAATGACGGCATGAAAGCCATCAGTTCGATACAGCGCGAACATCCCAGATGCACTACAGAAGCGAGGCAGCCCCAACATCATCCTGAAGATGTTGTTATATTGGACGCGCAGGACATCCAGAGATCTTTTGGTGTGCTTGACCCACAGGTTTCCCGTATAAAAGCTTTGACAATACGCTTTGAACAACGTTATTTTTACTTGTTCAGAGCAGCGGGAAAATCTGCGGGCCAGCATGTTACCTCTGACCGCTAAAGCCCTGCGCTCCCTCTCAATGTCCATATGCCTTAAATCGACTAATTCATGATAAAAAAAAGTTGTGGCTCCTCAGACATCTCCCTCCGGCACACTATGTTGAACCTGTAGAACCGCTCCCAGCGGGATACCTACTGCCACGGCCCACCTGGAAGACCCTACTACTACTGCTCTAAGTGTACTTCTATCTGTACTTTGAGGGACTTGTCCGAAGCCACCACTAACGCCGTAGACGTGGTTGAGTTCTGGTCGAAGCTAATTTGAATGTAATAAAGGGAATCATCGACACGAAGAAGAACATCGAATTGTTAAAAATTATGCTGTTTATCTTATCTCCTTAAGACATCTTAATGAGTACGAGAGAACGTGTGGAAAGAACGAATTGAACGTAATCTGTGAAACAAATGATTATATTTACCATGCAGAGTTTCGTGTCCATGCTGTTAACCGTTGAGGAGTTCTCTCGTGAGCACACGATCCTGGCTGCAGGATTAAGTCATATCTGTTATAAAAATGTATTGTCACCATCAGAAACAAAGGTGTGTGCAAAATTTCACCTCAATCGGTTAGGGGGGAACGGGTTGTTGCTGGTATGTGCGTGTGTGTGTGGTTAAGTTGCAAGATTTGACTTCGATTTGAGACCAATACACACTGACTAACAAGGCAAGTTAAATAGAAGCTTATAATATTCAAAAATTTAAATAGACACATCAAATTCATTTTGGAATGTTTTTCCTCGAATCTTTTTATTAAATAATGCTAGCAAAAAGATTACAAAGTTGTAGAGCTCAAGACGTAGCCACTCCCGATTCTCTATCGATCGCATCTGTGCAAAAGAAGCAGGTGGCATAAGTGCATTCAAAAACCCGTAGTTGGTACGTAATGGTATCGTATCGTATCAATAGGCAAACTCGCTTCAAATCTAGGTCTACCAGGCGTGCCTGTTGGCAACAATATCGATGGTAACGCCAACACCATGCACCGCAATGCACCACACCACACACACGCCGATGGGATCGCGCTCGTTAAGATTCGAGCTGATTGGCGACAGCCACGTGCTCGTGCACGCAACACCTCATGACCCATATCTTCATTATACTGCTATGACGTCATCACGTCGCACTACCAACATTTTGCAAAGGAAAATTAACTGGACGGTATAGACACGAGCATTAATCTGGATACGCATAAGTTTTCTCGTGTAATGTCGAACTAAACTTTGAGCTAAGACATATTTCAGAACAGCATGGGTTCCAAGATCCTATCCTAGGAACACCTTATAATTACAATCGAAGTCTTCTCAGCATAAGGTAATACTTATGGCAAGTGGCTGTAAGTATTAAGACTGCCTGAATAGAGTCGCCCCCTTTTTCTTGGTTTTTAAACAATAAACACAAGTGGCGAATTGTGAGTGAAAAATCGCCTCTGTCCGTTAGAATATGCGAATGAAAGAAATAGGAGGAGTTTTGTAACGATTCAAATTTTGGGCTAAATCCCTGAGTGGTTCAATAAAAAAACGTGCTAAAAGAATTTTGCACCTATACATATGAAATGGTCAGTATCGACGAAAACATATAATACCACAGGTAGAAATCTGTCCGTTTGAAATAAAATGAAAACTACATAGTAAGTATAGGGTATAGAAAAGTGGCAATCGCTTGAAAGGACTTTCAACAAAATGGACAAAGTTTTCGGTAACTAATGTCTAAAAATCTCAGTATTGTATTGACAGAATAACACGTTTTGCTTGTTTCTGAGAGAATACTGAAGCGTCTGTTTTAAAAATAAAATCAAAATAAAAACTTGGTAGATGCTTTTAGTAAAAAAACAATAATTGCTAACTTAAAAATATCTAGAAGCTGCTGTAGCTCGGTTACCTGAAACTAATGACAATCTAGAAGTTCCTTTGGCTGCTCAACACCGACGTGTAACAGGCTATTAATCGCCCCTCCACGGTCTAGGCGAGAAAATTATCTTGCACTAAGGACCTCTTGACCTGAGCAAGTGAGCAGTACAGCTGGTACTATAGATTTTGTTCTAGCGTAATAGAAGGTTTTCAAGAGAGTAATTCGTGAAATGATAAGTGTTTTTGATAGAGAATTCGCAAGTCTACTATCTGAGGTCAAGTGATTCTTAATGATCGGGGCCAATAATCGTGTAGATTTGTCAAACAAAGCTCCCCTCAGTTAATTATCGATCAATCAAATCGTGCAAACAGATGATCTCATAAAAACGTAGACAAAAACCCGCATGCATAGGGCACGAGATCGAATCAATCAGTCGGGGCAGCGGCCTGCAGCGCAGCGAATTGACTGAACATTTTACTGTACAATTTTCTTTGTGTCTCCACTGAGCTGAGAGAGCTGCATTCCTACTTTTTGCATTGTCACTGGCTTTGTTCGTGACACTTCACTTTTGTCTACGTTGAAAATTGAGTTCCTCGACGGCAGTAATGTCCCGTGGATATTCGCTCAAGTGCGCACAAAATTACCATGTTGATACTATCAGTCTATGAGTGTGGCTAGGAACGCTTTCTTGTATGTGCATGTTGGTAGAATATGGACTGTTTAATTTTGACAATGCTTTCAACAATGGATATATGTACATCAGGCGTATCATCAAGTAGTCGTAGGTTAAGTGTATGTAGATGTTATGCTAATAACGTGTCACATTAATGCACAGTCGTGATCTTAATATTTCAGCACTTAGCTGTACTAATAGTCGAAGATTTTTGTTACTCATGGCAAAAACATGGATTGTCATAGTGATACGATAACTCTACGATTTCGATGCCAAAATAAAAAACTTCAACTTCTATATTTTCTAAAATAACTTAACAGTAGTAAAGAGATAGAGCTTGCTCACCTACCCTACATTGTGTTCTACATAAAACTGCTATGCCGTCATACAATGTAAAAAATATAATCTGTATTTCGTAACGACATGTTCTCACGAATAGAAATGCATTCGTGATCCGAGACAGTTTGCTTGACACCGCTATATCGCAGCTGAAATTGCTTTAGAAAATAATCAAATTGAGTACACTCAAGGGGCGTGCGTGCCGACCCGCCGCCTGTGCCGACTTGCCGACTTGCCGACCCGCCGCGCGCCGGGTGACGATGTATCCAATTATGATGGATTCAATTTAACTTTATCAGACTGCGTTGAATATATCTTATTCATGGCCTTTTACGAGTTGGTCTAAGTAATTTTGAGTAAGAGTGACTGGCACGCTAGGAGCACACTCCTAGCGATGCCAGTGACTCTTACTTTTACTAATGTTTACTAATGTTTATAAGGGAGAAAGTTGATTAGTATCGGCTAGACAGAAGTCTGTAAGGATCGTAGCAGGTAGTGTTCTAAAGGTTCTGGCTACCCTACTTTTAAAGGTTTTTGTATTATCTTGTCAATCCCCAATGAAAATAACAACATTCTTCTCGAGTATTTTTATCAATGTCAATTTAGACGTTGATAAAAATAAGAGTGATCTGTAATCGCCATCTGCGTCTTCCAAAAAAACTTAAATATGAAGCCCGAAACAGTTCAATAACTTAGCGTTTGTGAGATGTCAACAAACTCGGTGAGATAAAGACGAAGATTGCTTCAAAACAGATTCCTCTCAGCAATGTAAAGTGCCTCGGGCAAACTTGCGACAACACATAAATCTAAGTTGGAGATAGCTCACGAACGCTTCTTACGCGGTAAACACAATTTCGGAACGGTATTTATCATTATAAGTTTCTTCTGATCTCTTACACTGCGTACGGTGGCTTTTAACGTTCTTTTGATTATTTGGAGTGTTCCACAAGATCATCCCTTCCTTATGACCCTGTGCTTAATGACTTTCTACTTTTATTTGCTTCGTGACCTCCACAACCCTGGACTAAGTAATAAATTGATGTTCGTTTGAAGTATCCTCGTCATCCTTTGCCGTCAATACTTATGTCATACTAATATTAACAATTCAGAAGTAAATCTTACTGCCGGCGACTGTAGCCTTTCCACGTCATAATGTCTAAGCGGATTTGGGATTTTTTTATTGCAGTTTTTTCCGTCCTACACGTGCGTGAACCCCGTGGTTTTACCCGCGGCAAGGCGTGCCGGCAAAAGCTAATATTAAATATATAACATCACGCCTGCAATCCCCTAAGGGTTAGGCAGAGGTGTACCTAATAGTACACATACATTTCGCCTAAAAGGGGGCGAGCCTATTGCCATTAACCTTACACGAATCTATGGCTGCTACTGAGAAACTCCTGAAGGTAAAACTCAATAATAATTGGCCCGACCTGGGAATTGAACCCAGAACCTCATGCACAGCAGCCACATTTGCGACCACTAGACCAACGATATAAAATAAATAACTAAAAAACAAATAAATAAATCTTTATTCAGAATCTCAAAAGATAAAATACATCAGGAAACTGAAATTAATTAACTAATGTAGGCATAATAATGGTAGATGACTGTACTAGGAAAATCCTGTATCATAGGCTGCAGGAGCTGCAACAATATGCTATACGTAGGACAGTAGTTGTGTTTCGACATTCAAAAGTGCCTGTAATGGTCTAATTGAAATAAATGCTTTGAGTTTGAGTTTGAGTAGTTTTTGTGTTTAATATCCAACATTACATAATATCAAACTTATTTAAATCAACTAAACTATATTCACTTAAAACTAAACACATTATTATTACTTGCGTCAGCAGAATTATAAACTAGGTTGCAAAAACACATTTGAGACGCTCTTGTTTATATTCGGTATTAGCACCTAGCGACTAATTTGCTTAGACATTAAAATAAATCGATGTTAGATGTGTCAGCGCAGTGGTCTGTTACTATTATGTCAGCAACATGCGATCAACACGGAATTTAACCTAGAGAATGACGCTGTACGCGCCCTCGAATTGATGTACCTATATTCTTCTAGTTTCCTAGCAGGGCACTCAACGTCTCCCGTTTTATGGTTGTTGGGCTTCTTAAACCGCGAGCACGTTGCACATTTAGGTGTGTCCGCGTTTTTCGCGCACTCAGATATCGAGTATCCTGCTTCTGAGCAGTGACCAAACGAAGAGACCATCTATTTGCATGCTTTTGCTGCATGACCAAATTGTTGGCATTTGTAGCATATGGTAAGCAAGGTGAAGTCCCTAACAGGGCAGAAAGTCCTATTCGTAAAAAGCCTTGCCTGCGATATTAAGGCTCTGCGTATCTTGGCTGGAACTTCGATAGCAAAGCTACAGGTAGAAGGATCTTTCTTCCCGAATTTGTGGCTAAATTTCACTTTGGCCAAAACGGTTTCCAGTGACATCGCTGGAAACTTATCGGTGATGTTCTGTTCGTACATGAAACTGAAGACGGCACCATCAGTCAAAGAAGTCGGCACTCCCACAACCGTGATCCGAGGTTTGCGCATGTTCTGCTCGTCAGCGGTGAGTCCTGGTGTAGTCGAGACATCTGGACTTCGTGCTTGAGTTTATCAGCATGCTGTTTGTTCTCGGTGCTGATAATAACTCCATTCACTATTTATATTCGCTGATATTTAGTCCCCCATTTTTTCTTTTCCGCACACCACGTACATGAAGCTTCATTTTGACAGGGCGTTTGATTTTTCACGAGGTTTTTTGTCTCGTCACTGGACTTCAATTTATCGTTGGGATAAGCTGTTACGGAACTTAGATTGTTTGGTCGAAAGAATTCACTGAATCCCTTCTTCACCATATCAGCAAACGGCAGCGTTACCCACTGCACCAGAATCCTTAATTGTCTGTTTGAACTCCGTTTGTTCTGTGAGGTTGCGTTTTTCTTTCAGTGCATCGATTATGTCTAGGGCTTGGTGGGCTTTCTGTTTCAGAGCCTGATACAGAACTGCCATTTGAGAGGTAGCAGATTCTACTTTATGGCATAGGTTAGTAATCTTCAATTTCTGCTCCGAGTTGAGTTTGCCATGCTATATGGCATGATATGGCTGGATATATGGCAGGTTAAAGGTTTACTTAGCAAACTTTATGGGCACACAATGTGAACCAAGCTTAGGCGTTAAAGATTGCGATGTCGCTCGAGTTATAATAGTTCGAAGCTTATCGCATCGTGCACCATTATACTCATAATCCAGTTTACGTTTGAGTTGGAGTTGCGTGGCGCGATAACGAGCTATGTTCTGCGTCTCTGTTGACGTGGTGGAACATTGCCTATAATCCGGAGATTAGGCACGGGCCATGTGGATAAGTCATAATTCGGATTCTTTGTGATTTGCTTTCTTTATGTTGCCTTGTGTTTGATTTGAATATTGTTTTCATTTGAAAGGAGATTACTTCTTAGAACAGCACGCACCTTGAATTAACGAATAAGTTCACAATAAAAGGCCAGAATTACTGCAACTTTATAAAAATCTATCTTCGGCATAAAATAAAAGCAAACTTTGCATCATGGCACGCGAAACTCTGACTCATATTCTAAAACTGAAAATCCAGATCCCGAAATAGCGCTTCAAAACACTAGCTCAACTCCTGACAGCTTCCCGACAAAATATTTACTCGTTATTACGAACTGGAATCCCGAACTTCAAAACACTGAGCCGAAACTGAGCTTGTCACTCTAACAGTAGGGAAGCGGGACAGTTGTCACGACCGCCAACTGTGGTCGCTGCCCACACTGCGCGACTGTCAACCTTACTGCACCAACATAAGGCGGTCTTAGTTTAAGGTGGGAAGGTGTGTAGTAATTCAGTTTGCAGTGAAGTTATTATGGGGACATATCAAGCGGGTGTCAGCGGGCCAACGGAAGCAATTTCGTTGTTGACGCGTGTTCGGGAACAGTTCTTATAAACAGTGTTAGGCAGACGTAATATATGTGGATTGTTTATGAAGTTGCGTGTTTGTGTGCCGCTCAAGCGTGATTAATAGTTTTAATACTGAGATATTATATTGCATCCGGGTCATGTGAGTGTAAGCTAAATAAGGGTGTGACCATACTTATAGACGTAGAATCTCGTTGAGCTGTTCAGAAAGAGCTTTATGTCCAGGCAATAAAGGCCAATATTCCATTGCAGTGCCTCACGCATCGCGTTGTCCAAACCGAAATGATGCGAATGACGTTTTTTACGCTTTTATTGCATTCTCTTCAAGCTCATTTTGACCTGCTTAAGCTGATTCCGTGTCCATAAGTGTATTCACTCCCTTATCAATATTGCACAAACGTGATGATATTTCAGTGCATGTTCATTTGAACATGCACTGAAATATCTTGACGTGTTGTTTTTTAAAAACATTTTAAAACTTTATGAAAAACCCACAACGTAAGTTACGTGGTTTGATAACCGCATTTTGCCACGTCGTGCCACAGTCGATCAACAGCTGCCAACATTCCACGAAAATAACTTACGAGCCAATTTTTACAAACTGCCGGAGGATTTACAAAATAAAATATCTTTTTCACATTTCAAATCGCACAAAATCTAGTTACTGGTTTACAAGTATAGAGTTTAAAATAAAATAAATACATATTTACGTCCTTTCACACTGACAACTTTTGGCAAAACTTGTTTTGGTAAAAAAATCACATTTCTATTCAAATGTTTTCATCTGCGATATAAAGAGTTGGTAAATGAAAACCACACCAAAAAAGTTTCAGTGATTATGATAGCTTTTTTTATTTAATGCAATATGAGAAAACTTAACATTCAACAAATATTACAAAAATGTTCACTTTGGATTAGTATAGCTAATAGACCTCACATAAACCCCTTCCAATAAGTGACAGTTACTAAATAGTAACCTAATCTATCAATTGAGCTGTGGACAAGGGAATTAAATAATTCCCTTGTCCACAGCTCAATTGATAGATTAGGTTACGGTAGGTACTCGTAGTAGGGCCCTACACTAAAAATAATAAAACATACTAAAATTCCAACAATTGCAATGTTAACCCAGTAGGCGTGATCGTTCAGCCCACAGCTGCTATTAAAACATTCGCAGAATTCCGAGCACGTTACTAAGTAGTGACAGGTTAGGTTAACCGCATAATAACCAGCAGTCATCCAACTTTCACAATTACGACCAACGATTAGTTAAATTCTATACGTCACACTGCGCTATCTGAAATAAAATCAGGGCTTGCAGTACTAGGGCGGCGCGCGGCGCGCGGCGGTGGCGGCCCGGCGGCATGGCGGGCGACGCCGCCGGTCAAACGAGGTTTCATTTAGCATGTTCCACGGCACAGTTACTCCGCACTTTAATTATATTTTCCAACTGTTTTATTACTCTGCTTTAGAACATGGACGCGTGTGGGATATGAGGTTGACTGCAATTTTTGGTGTAACAGCGAAATTATGTTTGAATTTAAATTTAATACGGTTCTGTGAAGGAATTAGATATGTTTGCTGTTGTTTGTTAGTGTTAGAGTATTCAGATAAGAATGATAATTAAGAATTGGATTCTTACAATTCTTTTTCTTTTTCACGTAACTTCAAGAACCTAATATGTAACCTATTGATCTTAAATTAAGTTGCAGTTTCAAGAAATGAATTCATTCGTCGACGACGCCGATGTCAAAAACAAACCGAGTCTCTCAACTTAACAACATTAAAACTTCAGAAGCAAGTCTTCAAAAGCAATGCAAAAACCCTTCACACGTCGTCAGCTGGAACTGAAGCCCCCCCACCCCCCGCGACGCTTCGCAATATCGCAACCTATTTACATCGTGTAAATAAAAATGTGCCGACAAATGACGTCGGGCATGCAGCGCTCGCGTGACACCGGCGTTAAATAATGTGAAGGCATGAGCCCACGATTTATGAGCCGGGCGTAGCACGCGCGATCAACACGCTATGACGAGCGTGCGAGCGTGCGAGCGTGCACTAGGGCGCGCGTGCGCTCGGCACCGGGTGCCGTTCGCCGTCACGCCGCGACGCGCGCCCTGTTTATAGCGCACCTTGTTTTTATAGCGCAGTAAAAGCGGTGCAATTAAACTTTACGGACGTGACGTCAGATGATGTGGTTAGCAAACAAATGGCACAGTTGATAAGACGAGCTGGAGTCAGGAGGTTTATGTCGCAGATGGAGATTATGTACCTGGATGTTCTTCGGAAGCGTGTTTAGCTTACTTGTGTAAGAGGAACTTACCTGAAACAAAATAAAATAACAAATTAATACATTAGGTAGATTTTTTTACTTGTTAAGTATAGCTCCCAACGTTCGTTTTATTTATATTACCTTTTTCTATAGAATTAAAAATAATGATGATGATGACAACGAGAGTGGAATGGAACCGGCGTTAAAACAAAAGGGCCAGCGGCAAGAGCGAGCTCGGAAGGAAAATGTTTTCTTTTTCAAGCGCTTTGTCTTTACAACAAACATTAATAAAATGAGTGATCCTCTCCAGATGAATTAGACGTACCGCGATATGTTGAACAAAACGGATTGTCACGTAAATAAATATGTGTAGAATTATCTTTTTTCGTAATATATTTTCAGTCGTTCCATGTTAAATTCTGGTATTCAGCTGCATCCAGTTAGACCGGAAGCCGACCCCAACATAGTTGGAAAAAGGCAGATGATTGATAGGTTTTCAATTCAATTATCATCTTGAAATCTCACTTAACAGAACAATGCTACAAGCAGTTTAACACAGAGTGGCGATACATTACCAAACCTTTTATAATCATGCTCGTACCAAATGTGAATTCAAGTCAGGCTTTATACAATGTTCATTTCAACATTTTCACCATTTAAAATTGAATCAATTTCATACATAAGCTCACGGAAAGATTGTCTCATGAAATTGTCATAATCCTTTTATTTGAATGCTTTGAGCTTCAAGTTGCCAAAATATGGACGTTTAAATGTACATTTGTCTGTTTCTCTTTATTACGTATTTGACAAATGAGGTGTTATTCAGTAACGGCCTACGTAAAAAGTATTTCATTTCGCTGGCAACATTTAATTTAAGGGACGCCTAGTAATAAACATTTTTATGCTCTATGATGAATATAACTTCTATTATGGAATGACAAAGGAAGTTTTGTGTTTGCATATTATTACCTATTTACTCTTTATCGTAAGAGTCTTTATGTACATATTATTGTATTGTCTTTTATTCATTTTGTGATATGTTATGCGTATTTTTTGTTTTGTTAGCTTAGATTTAACCCATTAAAGATGTTTGAAGCAAAATGTATGATTACCAATTCTGAAACTTTTTAAACTTAAAAACTCTGTTATGTTTATTTCAAGAATAAAATGGAACGAACCAAAGCTAATGACATCGACCGCCAGAACTCCTACAGTATGATGAAACAGCCGACACAGTTACACAAAACTTACGTTCATAAAGTTAAAAATATAATGAAACCGCGCTCGGCGGATGCCCAGTAAACTACCTTTCATGTGGTTAGTTGGAGAAGCCCCCCCTTACTCCGTCCTCCTGGCTCCAACGACGGCTTATATACGCTCACAGCAAGCCATATTTAACAAACTTTATAATTACTGTGGTCACCTACATAACATACTTATCGCTAGCCGCACTATGGTCCATCCAGTATATTATCTATTATTCACGGTCTCTCTGCGCTTCATATATAAGATTTAGCTTGAATAAGTTATGTACATAAGTTATTCAGCTGTCTAGGTGGGCTAGGAATGTTGTATCTTGGGATATTCTTTATTCATCAATGAATAGCAGATGAAGTTTGAAAGACTGTGCCGAGTGTAGCACCTTGTGGGACGCCGATGACAAGTTGTCTTTATGAACGAAGTGATGTTGAAAGTAATGACGTATGTATGTATCTATTTAGTTCTTGTCCAATAAATAATTGAGCGTTATTTTCAGCATAAAAACAAAATCACAGCATACAAAACAAACAAATAAAACTTTGTAGTGTAATCAAGCAGGAAAAAGCAAAATTAATGTGTAAAGGAACGGAGCGGAATTCCCGCAAAAGTAGAAAAGACAAAGAGAGGTCCTGAAATATGACTCGCTCTTTATATATTCAGTATTGCAAAAGAAATTGAATTGAATCATTCCCGCAAGAATATAGGATTTTCAATAAATAGGATAGCGAAATGCTTTTAGATATTATGGGAGAGCGCGTGCGGTTTTATCGCACTCACATTGGATTCTATCAAGGGGAATATATGTTGTTTCATTATTACACTGCATATTATTTTCTTTAGTCAAACTGAAATTTGCTTATTTTTTGTGGAAACTGGATGATGTTGCTTTTAATTTTTGATTTTTGTTTGACTTTACTCATTCGCCTGCCTGTAAAAGTCAAAAGTTCAACAAGAAAATGGATTTTATGTTGCTTTAATGTCGGTTTATCGGCTTTATACTGGGAGCTTAGTTATTATTACAACTTTAGAACTTATCACGTTGTTGTGAGATCATGCTCAAAGTTGTGAAGCTAATAAAAGATAACAAGGAAACTTCATCCACTGACTGATCTGGCCAGGGAGGCGCGGTAGCAGATCGAGATATATGAAGGAAACTAACCGATTCCAGTAACTCGGTTTATTGGAGGCAGATATGACAGCAGCATCACCTGTGACAGCCCGCCATATTGACAGGGCATAAACAATATGTAACTGTCCATACATTACACAGATAATATGTGCTAATTTTTGTTTGAAAACCGAGAAGTGGTAGTCATCACTCGTGATAAAAACATTAAATAAAAACCGACTTCCAAAAAAAACACAAAAAAAGTGGAAAATAACTTTACTGTCGGAAGCCGGTGACTATTGTTTGTTTCATTGACTTTTTTGCCACCGACTTCCGACAGTAAAGTTATTTTCACTTTTTTAGTGTTTTCTTTGGAAGTCGGTTTTTTTTTGCAAAAAATTTTTATTTCACCCTTTTTAGTTATCGTATCACACACAAATCCTTGTCAAGTATCAATTTCGCAATTTCTTTTACTTGGACGACATTTTTTCCAGCTATTTTGATTTCAAAACCAAACTGCTGAACCGATTTTGATGAAATTTCTATGGGACCAATCGAGAAGTAGATCCATTCAGATAAAAGAAAATTTTTTCAAATCGGTTCATAAATGACGGAGATATGAGGTAACAAACACAAAAAAAAAACATGCAACCGAATTGAGAACCTCCTCCTTTTTTTGAAGTCGGTTAAAAATCAAATCTAGGTACACACACGTCATCATTAACTCTGCGAACTAGTTTTCATTAAATTGGCATAATTTATCATACTTTATTACATTATCTCCTCCATAAAAAAGCACTTAATACAGCGTCATAAAGCATCTACTCACACATGCCGCCAAAAGCAAACTTATCAACTAAAAACTCGGTTAACACGACACGCGGGTTATCACAAATTAATCATGGATCTAGTCGTGATAACTCATTAGCGCCGCGTCACGTCGGGGAGGCTGGAGGCTCGATCAAACTTGCAACTTTAATTAAAAGTCATCCGACTAACTTGTAATGTGAAGCGGGGCCTTTTGAATTTAAATATTTATTGAGAGCGACAGAGGAGACATGATGAAGACGCTAGACGTAGCGAGCGCCGCGCGCCGGATGAACGTGCGGGGTTATGTGAAATTAAATAAGGAAAGTGTTCGCAACGCGAGGATAAATGGCTTGTAAAGTATACTTGATTGTGAATGAAATTGAGTCTCGTCAGGCAAGTAACATTGTAGGTAGGTAGGTATACCAGATATGGAACATAACTTTTTTAAACGAAGAAATGCGGCAATAAAAAAGCATTACAAATACGTTTAACGAAACTTGACGACCAAATTAATTACTGCAAAAAGTAGTTCTAGTGGTCCAGTTATAACAGATACCAACATAAAGGAAAAGCTTTTAATCCCTAATGAGATGCAATTCACTGCAGTCTACTAAAATGAAACTGCATTTGTGTAGAATAATTACTTTAATATAAGTCAGCATGAATACCAGTTATAAATTAATATCTCTTTACGTGTAGGACAGTAGCAAGAAAACACAAATACGGAACATAGCCACAGTCACTGACTGCATAGCATGAAATACGCGAAAATGAGATATTAATAAGTATAAGCAGATTTTCCGCGGAAACTTCGTGCTCGTGCTATAGTGCTACAAGGATCTTTTGGCACTTGAATTACATCGACGCTATGGAGGAGCGTTGTTGGTGGACAATTTATTAAGAAATTGTATTGAAATAACAAAAGGGCAGAGTTGGTTTATATTTCAGTCATATTGAAAAATATCATTGTACAACTATATTTTCTGAGTTATTTTAATAATACCCGAAAAATATTCTCGTAATAGAAGAGGAGGAGAGGCAGAATTCTTATTTATTTGATATGACGTTATTTGAGAAGGAATTCATAAACTTCAAGCTATTACTCCTAATTAGTATTAATTTAATCGAAATTAATAACCAAGTATCATTGCTATTTTTGTTACGAGCCTAACTGCAGATGTTTAGATTGGACTATCAATAGGTACCAGGTCGAACAGAATGTAATTACTAATTATTGGAGATCGGATTTGGAGAAATTGTTCTGACTCTTTCGATTTAAATTGTGATATCAGAATATTTAGAATGTATACCGGGTTTATATAATTATGTCTCTGAATACAACGGTATTATAATTTTATCAGAATATCTCCATAAGTAATAAGCTCGTAGCTCAATAATAACGGCCACTCGGGTCGATCTTCAGGTGAGGCCGCGTTTGCCTAGGTTGGTCCGTGGATGGGTGACCACCCATTACATACGAGTTTCCTCCGGTTTCCTCCGTGCCTCGGAAAATACGTTAAGCCGTCGGTTCCGGCTGTCACTTGTACATCTTTGAGTGGTAGTGGTAGTCAGGCCCGATGTCTGACAACCAGTCTTACCATGTGATGGGGTATCGTACTACCCAATACTAACTGGGTTTTGGAGGTCAGATAGGCAGTCACTCCATGTAAAATACTGTTATTCTAGCTGTATTCGGTTAGACTGTAAACCGCCCCAACATACTTGGGATAAGGCTAGGCTAACGATGCCAGATGATAATGATGTCCATAAGAATACGTACCTCGTTTTATCCCTTTTTTTGTATCTGTTCCGGGGTGGAACATCCCCACGAATGTCCTCATTTTATCCCTAAGACAACCTAAATAAATGGAGTGGTTCTAATAATAGATTGCGACACACATTCTTGAGCAAACCGACATAATTTTTCAGTTATAGTTATTTGTTTATAGCGAGAACTTTTTCTTTTGGCGAAGTAAATAAGGCTAGAGGACTAGACTATTTATTTAAAAAAAATCTTACTTACATTTTTATTTTTCTTTCTTCACAAAAGCTATATCCAAAATATTACCTTCACCCTTCGTAACGGATTAGCGTTTATTTTGCAGCGGCGTAGTGACCCCACATATCGGACAAAGTCAACATTTTAGCGCTCCGCACACAAACAACTAATGTGTGCGCGTATACTAACAGTTTTAATCTAAAGGAAATTACTATGTAAAGTGGCCATTACTCCAGCTAATATGCGGAGTGACTGGCAGTTAAACTAGCGTGGTGCTATGAAGCCTGAGATTTACCAAGTTATACGAGGCGACCGCAGTTCCTGGTTGATTAAATAAATAATGTGATTAAAAACCGTAGAACGGAGCCTGCATGGAGAGGATGCATTGTCAACACATTCCATACTTTCACTGTTTACTCGCTCTACGACATAATCAACGTTTAAAAACTGTGGGCTTTGAATAGCGACCTGTGACGAAATTGTGAGCTCAACGTGTTTGCGGCGTCACGTATTTATGAATACTCCCATTTCTAGACGAGTTCCCAACGCCATAAAAATGCAGGAAGTGATTTGAATGATAACAATTTAGGCCATCAGTGTACCTAAATGTTCCAGCTAGGGAGCTGGATCATTTAAGTACATTGTACGGTATGTGCGGTACGTGGAAGTTGCTTGTCTACCTCCCCAGGTAGGCAAGCAACTTACACGTAAATTAAAACCAACACTTAGCCGCTATGACACACAAAATACCCATGAAGCTAACACACTTCAACATTGAGTTATTATCATATTAAAAGAACCAATAAAACTGTTAGTACGAATTATAATATAAAGTAGCCAACATTTATTATGAAAGGTATACAATTATTATTCCGGGAGACACGCTAGCACTAAATATATGGCACTAGTGTACCATAATAATGGCATTAACCGGTTTAAGTGCCGCCGGGCGCCGACAATGTGCGCGGGGATTCTTTGAAGCAAGCGGATAGTACAGTTATACTACTCTGTCAAGAACGTACCGGGAAACGATCAATAATGCACAAAATTTTGGTAATTCATCCAAAGTTATTTTATCGCCTTCAAAGTATGCTCCTTCAGAAACGATACACTTACGCCAACGAATAATCCAATCATCAAAACATTTTTTAAACGCTTTTTCCGGAATTGAGTTCAGTTCTTGCCGCGAATTCTCCTTTATGTCTTCTACCGAATGAAAACGGGTACCACGAAGTGGTAATTTGAGTTTAGGAAAAAGAAAGAAGTCGGCTGGAGCCATATTTGGCGAATAAGGTGGTTGCTCGATGGTTTAAGTAGAAGTTTTGGGTAAAAATTCGGTCACTATGATGGCCTTGTGCGAATGCGCATTATCGTGGTGCAAAATCCAAGAATTTTCTTTCTTCAATTCTGGCCTCTTAAACGCCACATAACCGTCAAGAATTCCGAGTGCACAACACTGCGATAGTCAAAGAAAACGTCAACATGATTTTGATTTTTCGGTTTCGGTTCAGTTGGAAGGCGCCACTTCAAAGCTTGTTGACTAATTTGCATGTCAAACTCGTAAACCTACGTCTCGTCACCAGTAACAATGCGTTTCATGAATGTTAGGTCGGAATTGACTCGTACTAGCATGTCTTCAGCGACTCTTATGCGATTGAGTTTTTGGAGAAAATTCAGGCCTTTTAGGACTAGCCGAGCGGCAACATGTTTCATACCCAAATGATTATTTAAAATGGTACGGATCGACTCGTGAGACACATAAAGTTCAGCGGCTATCTCTCTCAAACTCGAATGAGGATTTTAATCACTATTTCCTTCACTTATGCGATGTTAACTTCAGTTGAAGATGTTGATGGCCTACCAGAGCGAGGCAAATCTTCCTTCAGATCTCGACCGCTTTTGAACGCTTTGTACCACTCATAAGCACGTGTTTTTGATAAAGCCGATTCATCGTAAGCCTTCTGTAATATTTTCAGGGACTCTGAACACGAAATTTCGTTGGCGATGCAAAATTTAAGACAAACTCTTTGTTCGATGTTTTTGTCCATTATGAAATTCGCGATGCACACTAGATATGATCTAACTAAAAACAGCACTGTCATCATCTGCCTAGCTTTTCCCAACTATGTTGGGGTCAGCTTCCAGTCTAACCGGATGCAGCTGAATACCTGTATTTTACATGGAACGACTGAAAATATATTACGAAAAAAGATAATTCTACACATATTTATTTACGTTACAATCCGTTTTGTATACATCTGACTGCCTATCAGACCGCCACAACCCAGTTAGTACTGGGTAATACGATACCCCTTGGTAAGACTGGTTGTCAGACTTTCGGACCACTGACTACCTGTAACGACTGTTAAAGATCTACAAATGACAGCCCGGACCAACGACTTAACGTGCTTTCCGAGGCACGGAGGAAACTCGATATGTAATGGGCGGTCACCCATCCACAGACCACCCCGGGCAAGCACGGCTTAACCTGAAGATCGACCCCGAGCGGCTGATATTAATTAGCCACGAGCTCCTCCATTCATCCATTAAAAACAGCACTGTATTTAATCTAAATAAGATGCAACTCAAACTCCGCCCCAAAATGGAAAACAGTTGTGCCAGTCTGACTAATAAAAAAAAACAAAAAATTGAATTTGGAACCATAAACAAATAATCCGTTCCCGATACTTTTTTGACTGAATGTAAGTGGAAGAACGCGCATTAACTACATTTTATTGGTATAATTATTATTCCTTTATTTATTTTTTTCACTTATTTTTACATTTTTAAATATTCTTGTACAAAATTAGTATAAAAAAACATTTAAAAATATATAAAATAGTAGTCCACCAGCACCGGGAACAGGGTCCGAGCTACCGGTGGTCAGGGCTCTTGAGAGAGGAACCTCCTAACAATACGCGCCGTGTCCAGAAGTACTGCTTTCTGAATCAAGCCCTTGATCCAGCTGCCAAGCGAGAGCCTCTTCAGATGTCGGTCGAGGCTCTTGGCTATTAAACCATTGGCCGATACGACTATCGGCACAATGACTGCCGTATTCACGTCCCACATGTCAACAACCTCGCGAGCAAGATCTAGATACTTGAATTGCTTATCTTTCTCTGCTTTCACGAGGTTCTCGTCATGCGGGACCGTTATATCAACGATCATTGCGCGACGCTCCAATCGATCTATCACCACAATGTCAGGCTTATTAGCAACAATAGTCCTGTCAGTGACGATAGGTCGATCCCAATACAACGTGACATTACCATCATCGAGAACTGGGTCGGGCGCATACTTATAGTATGGCACTTCTGATTCCACAAGGTTGTACTTCAAAGCAAGTTGCTGGTGGATAATCCTAGCAACGAGGTTGTGTCTGTGCAAGTACTCTCCGTTAGCCAGACGAGAACACCCAGAAATAATGTGTCGGATCGATTCTCCCGGACGGTGGCATGCCCGACATATGTCAACCGTGCCAACCTTCACAATGTATTTCCGATAGTTATTCGTCATCATAACTTCGTCCATTATTGCGCAGACAAAACCTTCGGTTTCCCCGAAGAGGTCACCGAAACGCAGCCAGGATACGGACGCTAAGAAGTCTACATCGGGCCCATGTAGGGCCCGGTAAAAACGTCCGTGAAGCTCCTTGCTCTGCCATACCTCCCTGCGGTCATTAGTGTCTAATACTATAGGTTTGCGCCAGTTCTCGTTAGCCAGCGAGAGCGGGGTAAGGCCCTTGTCCACTGAGACCACATCTCGGTGCATCCCCACGTCGGCTTCTAGAAAGTATTCTCTGAGACTGCATACCTCACGGTTGTGCAGGGTCTTAGCATTTAAGAAGCCACGACCCCCGCACTTCCGCGGGATGTACAGTCTCATCACCGACGACCGTGGGTGATGCATCCGATTTGCGGTCATCAATGTGCGGACCCTCCTATCCAAGGCATCAAGTTCCGTCTGAGTCCATTTGAGTATGCCGAAAGAATACATCAAAACCGGCATGACCCAACCGTTGAAGGCGCGCACCTTGTTTCCGCCTGACAAAAGACTGCTTAGCACTTTATTCAGGCGGCCAAAGAAGCGCTCCCTCAACGATTGTTTCATGTCGGAAGTATTGATGCCTAATGCCTCCGACATACCCAAATACTTGTAGGTTTCTGTTGAGGATAGGGATCTAAGGTGTATGGAATCCGAGAGTTGAGTACCCACGGATTCCATAATCTGCCCTCGCTTCACATGCATGACTGCACATTTGTCCACACCAAATTCCATTCTGATGGCACTACTGAAAGTTTCTGTTACCTTCAGTAGCTTCATCAGTTGCAAATTGTTGGGGGCAAAGAGTTTCAGATCATCCATGTAAAGAAGGTGAGATATGACCTGACCACCTCTCCTCAACCGATAACCTAGACCTGAACCCTCTAGCAATGTGCTGAGAGGGTTCAAGGCTAGACAAAACCACAATGGACTCAAACTATCACCCTGGAATATGCCACGCTCAATCCTTATCGGTTCGCTGTTCCCTTGGATCTGTCGACATCCTGGATAGCGAAGGACCGTTCTCCAGCACCCCATACATGACATCAGGAAGGCACGCAGAGTTGCATCTACTTTATACAACTCCAGCACCCTCATGAGCCATGTATGAGGCACAGAATCATAGGCCTTCTTATAATCTATCCAACATGTAGACAGATCCCTTCGGGAACGGCGAACCTGTTGGCTAATGGTCATATCAATTAGGAGTAGCTCCTTAGTACCACGGGACCCGTTCCTACATCCATTCTGAGAGACAGACATGATAGAATTACTCTCAATATGTTGGTTGATTTTAGCTCTCAAAATGGATGTAAGAACTTTATAGACCGTTGGTAGACAAGTAATTGGTCTATAATTTTTGGGCTCCGCAGTACTACCTGATTTATGGAGCAGGTGGGTAATTCCGGTCGTCAAGAACTGGGGCAGCGATCCGGATTCTAAAGCTGATTGAAACTGGGACGCTAAGCAAGCGTGCGATCTCTGGAGCCATTTGATCCAGAAATTGTGCAGTCCATCCGGCCCTGGAGATTTCCAGTTAGGCATCGGACGGACTGCACGAGCTACGTCTTGGGGGCTGATAATGATTGCCCCCATTTCTGGTATTGGATCACACGCTCGTTCAACCTCCCGGGTCCAATCGCCCTCAGTGTGATTGACAGGCACCGACCAGATGCTGCGCCAGAACGAGCACATTGTGTCATCATCCGGTAGACGCGTGTCAGTTACACCTTGGTCCGGTCGTTCCCAAGCCCTATATACCCACCTTTCATCGCTTTGGAATGTGCGATTTTGAGTGTACCGCTCCATTCGCCGCTTGTACCGACGAATACGGCTTGCCCATGCACAGATCTTCTGCTTCAGGAAGTCGATGCGCTCTGTGACGCGGGCTAGATAATCACGAGAATTAATATCAGTTCCCGAGAACGCCCGCTTCACAAAGCGCATCACTCTAGGGCGAGTATTGCCCTCCCTGAAGCAGATTAACTTGCCGATGAGTGCTCTAGCCTCACCAATACGCCGCTCAATCCTGCACTGCCAAGCTGGAACAGCAAATTTGGGTCGTGTAGCTCTGTCGTTGTTAGGAAACTTGAAGGTATAAAATAATTGGTATAATTATTCTTACCATTATTACATTATTATCATTATGTAGATTGGCTCATTGACGACATGGTTATACTAATTGTGGCACAAGTAAGTACCTTTATTAAATCATCAAAATATTTACCTTATTTACAAACGAATTAAAAACAAACAAATGAATTAAAACGTCAGGAGATAAGATTTTGGCTAAGAATAGTCATGCAGTTAAACTTTCGTTATTGTCAAAGGCGCTTGAACACTTCAGAATTAAACCGATTAAAGGTATATCCACACATATCACCATGCCCGGGACGTGGCCGCCCTGTGTCAGGAGTATAGTTGTAAATAAACCGTTTTACACAAAAATCCGTTTAAACCCGTTTTTAATGTTCAAAACGGTTTAAAACCACGACCACGTGGGCCGTACATTGACTACGAATTACTTTAAAATTTAAGTTTAAAAGGCAAATTGAAATCATTTACCATTTTCATTAATAAAATAATGTGAAGTCATATAATTATCATACTTATACTACTTTTTCGCCGACGACGCCACCGCCGTGACGTGCAAAGGTGTGCCGATATTTTGCTTGCACGATGACGATATCAAAATAATATATGGATTGCAATCGAACGGAAACAGAATGTCTCACTCTTGGCACAGCCACGGTCTTGTCACATCCCGGGCACGGTCATGATATGTGTGTAGGGCCTTTAGCGCCCACGCAGCCAAGAGTGATTTGCCCGTGGATGTTTTGCGTTAGGTATCGATTTGTTTATGTGCACCCACTGTAGGTGTAGAACTCACATTGGGCATCGAAAATTATTATTATATTTTTGAAGTATCACATTTGTTTAATTCGATTTTGTACCTAAATAATATTTTTGTTGTTGTAGTTTTTAGAGAGACATAAACTTTCAGGATATTTATGAGATATCATATAAGTTTTTATTAAGTTTTTACAGGCTCGACCAGCCTGGACAGCAACTTTATGATAGTTTTAGACACTTTGGGGACTGTCGTAGTCATGTGACATGTCTGTTAACCTTTAAAAATATAGAAAATAAAAATAGAAAAACCTAAAAAATGCATAAATTTGAAAGTAATAGAAGTTTTATTAGTTTGTAAATGTTGCACGATAACTTAAGCCCCAGACAGTCAGACAGAATTACAAATATTTTGCTCTTTTACACCTCAGTCTAGCCGTATTGAAATGGTCCAACATTTTGCTTTACAACCGTAAGAACCTGTAAATAAACATAAATTTTCCCTTTAATGTTGAAACAAAAATCGCTTGAAAAGATCTTTAAAGGAAAATATTGAATAACTAAATAACGTTCGTTGTATTCGAAGTAACACCATAACGTAATGCCAGGAAACCGCGCCGTAAACGGTTCGTAGAAGAAATAAACACTCAAGTTTTCTTTAGAAATTACTGGTCCCATGCCTTTCAATAGGAACTTTGTTTAATAAATAATGAATAATTAGACATGATCCGATAATAAGAGTTGACTTTTCGATGCATCAATAATTTTCACGGCTTACTTTTACCCGGGGTTTTGTTCGCGTTGAGAGGTCGAAAATTACGCTGGCTATACTGGGCTTAAAGTAGGTATAACTGTGTTCTAACCTAGGTCATGGTCCCCATGTGTAATGTGTACTAAGTATGATTTAAACCCGATGAGCCTGTAAGACTTGAAAAGGTAACATACGGCCCGACTTACTTCTCAATTCATAATATTAAAGAAACCACAACAGGAGCAATCAGCATTAATAATTAACTAAGATAATTTACTCCACATTTTTATAAAAGCAGCTAAAGTGCAACCACAAGCAAACGTGAGAACGAAGCGCTCACGCAGTTAATTAACGAGCTTGCTTTTCTCTCCACTTTCCGTTCTCACAAACAAACATACAATTTTACTCTGCTTTGCACCGAACTCGATATAAGAACACATTCACTCTCAGCTCTCGCTCCCACAAAATTTCTTACACAATTTATCAACGCCTTCCTTTGTTTTCACACCTGAAACGTTACAATATAGGTACTTTTATTCTGTATTAGGCGAGGGTTGCATAGAATCGGCGGAGCTTTTTACCCAATTTAAAATGGAAGCTTTTTATTGGATTTAAAATTGTGTAATTATGTAAGTATTTATATGGAAAACCTTTTTAATGTGGCTTTCATTCACTGTTTGATGGAACTGGTGAGCCGTATCGTCTGTCAGAACTCTACCAATGCCAGCGAGACCAACTGTTTAACGTGCCTTTCGAGGAACAGAGGTGTCATGGTATGTTTAATGGACGGTCACCTATCCACCGACCAATTTAGGCAAACGTTGCTCGACCTCAAAGATGAACCCTTGTCACTTTTATTATTTAACCACGAGCCCCTCCAACCTCAAAGTACGAAAAATCTTTAGTAATGAATAAACCGATTTTAAGACCAAACAATTAGCTCCAAAGAAGTCGTTTTTTCTGTACTTAAACAGTTTTTCTCCACAGAGAACAAGTCGCGCTTGGAGGGCGCGATAAGGGCGGTCCCAGCCGCTACCCTCGTCACGCGTTGTGGCTTTGTTGGTTTTTATTCTCCCTCTAATCCCAGCTGATTGTCCAGCCGAGAATTAACGTCATCTGGCGGCCGGTCCCGGCACTAATCAAGAAGGCGCGATTGTTTCAGCCTGACAGACTCAAGTGTTCGAACTTGTCTTAGAAGATTTCCTTTTGTGGATTGGGAAACTGAGCTTTTATTAAAACGGCCTTTCTTTCGAGAGATTCTTGTTTAGTTTTTGAACTGACTTGATGTGAATAGTGCCCTTTGGGTGGCGACCACACTTCGAAAATGAGTTGTAGATGGGAGTAAATCATCATGTTAATACACTTTACAAGAAAACGCTACTTTCACAATGTAATTCTCAAATACTTCAGTAGTATAATAATTACCTAGGTACTGTTCCGTCACAAAATATAACGCTCTCATTCAACAATACCGTCTACGATCAAAAACCCTACAAATCGAATTACAAACGAACTGATAAATAGGCAAGATGCTACTTCAGCTCCTATAACGGTCCGGACGTGAGCTGCCCACATTCCCACGGAATTGGCCCACATTACCCGGCCTGAGCCCGCATTGACCGGCCGTTGCGTGCGTTTGAAATTTTTATTTCTTTGCAAATGGCGATGGCATTTGTCCTGCGAATATCAACTGCGATGGTGAGCTTACTCCTCATGTTATGCTGTCTATGAGCTGAGCTACACGATAACTGACAAATGCTTGCACTCGCTGGACAAGTTCACTCAAATATGTGTGGTTCTCAGACACTCATCTGCATAGTCCTCATGTCAGTTGACCAAGATTATGTCTGGACCTTAAAAGAGACTATGACCTCTGAGTTTGTTTCGGCTGTTTCTTCTCAGAGTAGTCTGGTACAAAAAACCGGCCTCATCTAGTTAAAAAAAAAAGACGTGTAAAAGTGTTTGTAAAAACATATTTAAAAATAAAGATCATTTCATTTCATTTCATATCCCAGTGATAACGGCCACGATCTACAACTTGTATGTGGTTACGAACCCAGAACTGTAGTTTGTGCTATTTCATTACCAGAAACTAGAGTTTCTGCAAAGGTCAATTAATTGATGGTCTTCTTCTTATTATACGTTGTATCAATGACTCTCATTATTAGAGTCAAATTACTTCAATTAAAAGGTTGAGTATAGCGTAGGTAGGTTGTATTTTTGTAACAATTTGCAATAATTTGATTGTGATTTGAAATGAATAATTATGATTTCTGATCCTTTTTCTGTCCGCGACTATTACTTTATCATAGTTTACCTAACAACATAACAACATAGGGTAAACCATTACACGTGGAGCTATAATAATAATAATGAAACGTTGGCTACAATTTCAGAGACTCATAACATCTGTTAGTAATTCATCACATTTATCCTATCTTAGAAATTGCCAAAGCTATGGTCCTCGTGTATGGTTTTGTATGATTATGTTTTGTTCGTTGACTTTGGGCAGTTCAAGCGTTCCTAATTATATTATAATAATTATGGTTTATTAAATTTTTGTTTGTCATAATCATTTTATATGTTTGTGGTTTTAATCGACCCAAGTCTAAGCTTCGTTTGTTATAATATTTTACCTACTATTAGAATATTTAATCATATAGTCATCCTACAGGGATAGTGTTTTCTTTAAAAAATAAGTACAAAATTGTTATAATGTTTAGTCGTTGGAAATCCAATTGATCAAACTAACTATTTGTAATCGAAATTTTGTTCGGGTGCCAAAAACCCACGTTTTTAAAGAGTAGTTTTTTTCACAAACATTGCAATGTTATTTGAAATCCTTATTTTGCTGGTCTGTACATATTGTTGTTGTAATAAAACTCGTTATTACAATTACATATTCATTTATACATTACGTATTTATTTAACACAAAGGCCTTTCAACAAAATGGTCTAAAAACATTCTGGCTCACGATGGTGGCCATCCAATCAAATATCGATTTAATGAATTACGATAATCTCTCGTCGGCCATCTATCCAATCACGTTCGAGAACGATCAGGATTATTTTTATCTCCAAAGAACCAAGAGTGAGGTTCGCAGCCCTTCAGAAATTACCAAACCTTTACATGTAGGTACTTATTTGGACAACTTTTCTTTTCCCTTTTCGATGTTAAACCATGAGTAAAAGATAGAATAATCTGATTATGGAGGCATCGCAAAAAATCTTTTACGAATAAAGGTAATCGTGGCATTAGTAAGGGCTCATTCACACGACTTCCGTCATTGACGATTCGTCATAAAACACGATACGTCATGAGACGCATGGACGTTCACATTGCATACGGAATCGGGTTAGATCACGATTCGGATAAAATACGAATTGGTGTTCACATTGGTTTCGTAATTTTTTGGGAGCGAGCACATCAGCGAATCCGTTCATTTTTAAAAGACGATACGTGATTTACGATTATTATTGATTTATTACGTGTCCGTAAGTTTTCACGATTCGTGATGCGTGTGAACACGGGCATTCAAAAAGCATTGCCGCCGTCAAAAAAAATGACGATTCGTGAAAAAAGACGATAAACAAGAGAAGCAAGAAGCAGTTTTATTTTCAACCTAGCCTATATCCTTGACTCCGAAGAAGTCTCACATCTATTTTCAATATCTGACTTTGGCGTTACGAACCTTTTGGGCCAGTTTGTCGGAAGAAGATGTTACCGCAGCCATTTTTTTGCATTCAAAAAGACATTTTTAACAAAAATCCTTCATGTCCAACGAAGGAAGAATCGCTAAAAATCAATAATTACGTTACCCAGAAAAGAACACGAACTTTAATAAAGGTGTTCTATTCCGAAATAAATTGTAAATGAGTGAGATTGATGCCAGAGACCATCGTTAACAAGGCCTGATTGAAATATAAGGCGCGGACAGACAGGTGGACGACCCCGCGGGGCGGGGGGGTGGCAGGGCAGGGATGATACGCGTTAATTAAATCTGCGACGGAATATGATGGATTATGAAATAGGAGTAGCTGCGTTTATAGTGACAGCTTTTAATAATAAAGTTAATAATTGTAATAAAGTGATGGTCGTATTTGACATAAGAATTTTAATAGATTTCTTGATACAACATTCGTGCCTACAATTTCCCCAATTTCCAGCATTGGGAAAATTGTAGACACAGACACCTCTCTGTTAAAAAGTGGGCAGAAATCCACCACGTGGGTCCTGTGAGGACTGTTAGTTGAGATTTCTTAATCAATTCGAAACCGAACTTTTCCTAGAAACAGAAATATTTTCCTGATATCTAAATCGTTTAACCCGACTACTTATACGAATTCTCACACCCACTTATGAATAATTCCTCACAACTTGGTTCAGCGGAGCGTTTGTTTCATCAGTCATATTTCTGTGTGCTATCTGACTTTAATATCGAAAAGCCTGCTCATTGGTCCGCGCGGCGCAGGAAATATTGTCCAATAACAGTCTATGCACGCACAGGCCGTTCGCAATAAATTCACAAAAAAAGGAAAATTCACACAAAAAAGGTGCCATACGATTTTGTGGGATTCTGTTTTTATATATATATAAATCTGTTTTATGTGATCCGGGCTTTTATAATTATGGTGTTCATGTTGTTAAGATTTGGGTGAACAGCGTTTATTGAGTGTGTTCGATTTTTTCGATTATTATTTTGATTTCTGAAATACTACTAAGAAGAACTGCCTCATGCATTGTTCCAGCGGCCGCAAGCGCGATTGCTGAGCATGAGATCCCGGGTTCTTGGATTCTTGCATCAGGTATTTCTCATTTGCAGCCAAGAAGTCTCAATTTGTGCCCGGTTGATGGCAATAGGCTCATCCTTTTTGCACGGGACTTAAACATAACTGGTGATATCTCTGCCTAACCCTCCGCGGATTACAGGCATGATGATGTATTCATAATTTATAGTATATTATCTTTAGTTCGATGTGAAAAACGTCTTATTTTACGATTAAAACAACTACACGAAGTCATAAACTCCTTACCAGCCAGCATTTGCAGTTGATCAACTATGTGGAAGTATCCCGAACGGTCTGTGTCGAACAACTGCTCAACTAGTTGTCCGACCGCAATCGCAACTTGTCGCAACTGGCCGCACTTGATCGGACTCGGCCGCACTTGGCCGCATCACTGTAGTTGTGAGTTCGAAGCTTTTCCCAAGACACTTGTGCTGTGTCAGTGAGTTGATTCATATGGCTTTGCTTCATAAATTGACTGTTTCAACAAGGGGCTGTTTTCTTTAACTGAACACCTAACACAATTATTAGGTACCTGTCTAAACAACTCAGTTATCTCACCACCCAAACAAAGACTAAACTAATTGAAGATAAAACATTAGAATGTTGGAACTCTCACACAATAGGCTGCTCCTAGGCAAACACATAAATCGGCTCCGTCTCGCTGCGATTACTAACTACCCGCAATAAAACTTTTAACCCCTCCCCCCTCATCTCCTCGCCCCGCACCATCCATCCGCTGAAAATAATCCTCACTGAAAAGTCAGTGAAACGGCATACTTAACAAAAGGAATTCGGTCGGCTTAAAGTTGTGCCCCACTGACAAGGCTACGCTACCGCGATGCCCCGCGATATATTATGGAGATTTTATGATCCCCCTCTACCCGCCGAAAGGGTAAGACGGCTCTCTCCCGTAATATATGCATTTTCTTACACAGATTCATTTTAAAATGTTTTTAGTATCGCTAAGTTGGTTTGGCAAGAGTTGCTCATTAAGTTAAGCTCGCCGCTGATTGCGGAAGTTACGCGGAACGACGTAAAGAAACTTTTAATTTAGTTTTTGCGCTGTTCGCCACTGTCAATGGAATGGTAGTCTAATTTAAAATTGTTTATCCAAATAAAATGAATAAAAATACAGAAAGCTTTAAAGAATTTGTAACGGGAGTAAAAGTTAAGTTTGTCGGTGCTTTCAAAACAGTAAATTAGGATGTTTATCAAAGCGCTGGAATTAAAGAGAAGAATATTATGCTGAAATTAAATTAATTGGACTCGACTTCTAGTCAGACTCTTGAAGGATTTAGTTTGAGAATTTTTTCAATGATGTACTCGTATGTCGAAGATTTTCATAATTGTTAATAGCTTTGGAGAAAATATCATAAAATATAAATATATAAAATATACAACACAACATAATTTTCAGTCAAAAAAAATAGGTCAGCTATCCTACATAATAAACCAACGTGATCTTACAGCACCTTGCTTCCTAAGTAACATCACTACTGAGCAATGATCAGTGTTTATTGGCCGTGTCAGACGATAGAACACTTGACTGATCCGTCCAACACTAGTCAGGCCAGAGACAATTTGGCGCAATGACAGGGGGAGTGTACGCAGTACAGGGAGAAATTCATACATATAAATGTTTACACTATATGAAAAAGAAGGTTAAGAAAGGTCTTCGATATTAATGATAATGGCCGGCTGAAAAAGATGATAGATTGATGCTAACGTAGGTAAACAACTAATGTTATTTACTTATATAGCAGCGGCAATTTTAATGATGTATTGTAGGCCATTATATCCTTATTAGATGTAGTTGTCTAAGTTGTACTTAGTTAAGAAACTCGTTTTATTAAACCTGTTAATACGGTGGCACAGATTACCAAGAATCCAAGACAATGAGTGATAATCATCTCACCGATGATCACTACAAGGCATTACAACTTAAAAATAGACCTGTTATAAATCTCCCTGAAAGTAACTGATTTAAAACTGTGACAATAGTAATGCTGATGTCGTTCAGTTTTACGCTCAAGTAATGTAGAACCATAGCATCGCATAGCTGTCATTGTTTCCGTGCCTTAGGCAGCTAAAGATGTAGTGAGTAGTTAGAGATTCAGACTTGTGTTTTTAGTGAGTTCTGTTCCGCCTGGAACTTCAGAGGTGAGGCGAGGTGCTATTTACATTACGTTTCTGTTTCCTTATACATATTCCGAATTTCATAATTTAAATACAACTTTTCATCGTTCCCTAACCGCTGGTATAGAAATTGAGCAATTTACTTATGTACAGGAGCTGAATAAATTCTCACAATACACGACGCCTAAAGGAAAGTGAAACACAATCCAATACAAGAGTCCGACGGTAAATTAGTGGTCATTACAATTGGATCATTGAGGGAAACGGATGAGCTTTACTTTTACAAAAAATATTTATTAAATCACAATGCATACAGATATCTATGTGTTTCCTTTTAGGTTACTTAAAGCAATATTAAATAAAACACCACTTATCTCACCAAAACTCCAATACGTGACACGAGATGTAACCGATACATATTCACAAGCAACGACACATCGCTCGACAAACAAAATGATTTGATTTGAGTTGGCGTGAAGAACGGGGCAAACATTCTCGCTGTCACGGGTGGATGCGAGTTTAAACACAGCCTGTATGTGTGACGAGGAAAGAACACACCGTGACGAACTGAATCAATAAACAACCGGAGTTAAGGTTAAGATGAGAGGTGGAGCCATATGCTTCGCTTAATTTTAAGACAAGATCATTCACGTGGATATCTACGTGAAAGATCTTGTCTTTAAGCTGCTTTGATTTAATATTTCAAAGAGTTTGCTTACTCAAAAAACCTAATGCCGTGAAAGATAACTTATGAGATTATTAGAGCAACACAATTATTCAAGCAGCATCTCTCTGTGTGTCAATAATATCACTGGTCAATGGCTTTGGTTGTTTGCTAGTGTATGAGGTGAGCTCGATCAATTATGTTTATGTGATGTGATTAACCTGTTGGGTCTTAAGTATTATGAGAACAGATTACGAAATTCAGAAAATCGCAGAAAATGCCTGTTAGGGTGTTACCACACCAATCGTTCGATCGTCGATCAATGCCATCGATCGACATATTCGGCCGGCATTGATCGATTGGTGTCGTAGCTTTGGCTGATCAACGGATACCAGGCGATAAACAATTGATTGACCGCCGATCGATGCGATCGATCGACATCGGCCGATTGGTGTGGTAGCTTTGGCTGATCGACGGATACTGTCCGGCTATATTCCATCAGTATCTTCTAAAATGTATTCAGTAGAGAACGTGTTGTTGGTGGCCAGTATGATGTTGTTCCTCGTTACTCTATTACGGTGACGCAAATGCAGAAGACTTTGTCTATTACTACTACTATACTATTATTATCGCTTATTTCATCCAAACGACATTTTATAATTAATAGCGGTTTGGATGCTTTTCGAATAAGTAACAGTGATATCGAAAATCTCTTAAACATGATTGCTCCTTCTATTTCGAAATTGGATACTAATTACAGACATTCAATTTCACCCAAAATTCGATTACTGATAACACTCCGATTTCTGGTCAGTGGTGATTCATATCAAAGTTTAGTGTTGACGTTTAAAATTTCGGAACAAAGTATTTCTTGTATAAAAACTGTCGATCGACGTCGACTAATCCATTGTACCATCGATCGATCGGTGTGGTAACGCTCTTAGAGACTCGCTCATGCCAGGGGAGAGAGAGGAGCTCTATACTCAACAGCGAGTAGAACAAGCCTGCCAATGATGATGTTTTAAAATGAAAATAATGCTTGTAAATTATGTACATGCTTTGAGTTTGATCTTTATAAATAGATTTCTAGCTAAAACATTATTACAGCTTTTCATGAATAAAATACTCAATGTAATTAAATACGAAACGTAACGTTGATTACCATTTTACATTTCCCGAATCATTAAAACAGACATAAAGTACAGGCTACACGTCTATTAAAGGCATAAAATTAAGAGTAACATCCTCATTTGCTTAATTACCATCTGCTCTCCAATCGAGCCTCTATTAGCGCCATTAACGAGAACTTCAAATCTTCACTTAATATATTACATTTTACACTCAACATCTTCAACGAATATAAAACAAAATAAGATAATAAATTCACTGGGAGGAAGGGGAATTAACGTCGGGTATCATAATTAATTGATAATAAATTAAAAACGCTTCAGTGGTTATTTTGCAGAGAGATAAATAAAGCGATAGGTACTTGAGAATATAGTAAGTAAAAGCGTTGTATTATTCTGTTCAAAGAAAAATATTAAGGATGACCTAGCAATCTGCTCTAGGTCTCTTTTATAAGCAGAAAGCATAGCAAGCAAAGTGATTTTTATTTGGATTCGAGATAGCTAAAACACAAAAAAAAATATTTCCACGAAATCTTCAGGCAATTAGTGGAGGCTAACTTTTGTCTCACATATTAAGAATACTTTAACGTAGGTACATAATGATATTCTTAAACCTCTCTATGTATTCATAACATCTTATATCAAAGTCGACAAAGGGTCTCGTAAAGGAGACTAAAGGTAATATTTTCTGCAACAATTTGCTTTTAAACTTGGGTACCATACGATCTCATGAAGACCTAGTTGGAAGAACACCTGTTACCTAGAACTTTAATTTACTGGCACGGAATGAAAAATTGAAGCTTTCTGAAATTGAAAATTGTGCGCGCACTTTTTATGCTTGAAAGGTGCGGCGAGATAATCTAAGTTTACTTTCTAGAAATAACTTCAGTTAACCTTCGGCATACAAGGTGGGGTTATTTTAACCCCAACACTTTTAAATTGCCTTGATTTTGTATTAAAACGCAATCAAATAACTTGACTTTTTTAGTAGCTGGAGTTTAAATATTGCCGCGTCGAATCACAGTGTTGGATCAGTACTGCGCGCGCCGGCGTCATGTGAGCACGCACGCAAAGTGGTTTCCGAGCGTTTTTCACCCCACGTTGTATGGGACGTGGTAAAAAAAATTTGTGCCTACTTCTATGTTTTTTCGTTATTTTCACTTACAATTCGTGAATTATTTACATTTCTTTATTTTTATTATAGGTACAGATAGTGAATATGTCTCACAACCTACAGGATGATCGTATTGCGGCGGTCTTATTGGAAGAAAATGAAACTTCGTCGGACGATAAAAACTTTCTTCCTACTAGTGACGACGAAGCAGATCATATCAGCGAGGCTTCTGAAGCTCACAGTGATACCGAAGTGGAAGATGCTGAAATAAACATTGAACCATATTTAGATAATATAACATCAACACCTCAACCATTTTATCTCGGAAAAGATGGCAGGACAAAGTGGTATAAATCGCCACCGCGAACCAATGTTCGGACAAGGGCCGAAAACCTAATTACATATTTGCCTGGGTGTAAGGATGCATTATCTATGACGAGACAAAGATTTTTCATCAATAACTTGAGATTTGATGATTCATCAAATCGTACAGCAAGAGCAACTATCTATCGTTTGGCGCCAATTCGAGATGTTTTTGACATATTCGTGCATGAAATGTGGCATGAAGAAGTTCCAGGACCACCACAAAAAAACCAAGAAGGCCTCAAAGGTGTTCTTTCTGCCCAAGAAACAAAGATAGGAAGACTCTGAACGGTTGTTTCAAATGTAGTGCCGCGATATGTAAGGAACATGCGAATTTGATGTGTCAAAATTGTACTGATTTAGATAACGAATGATCTCGCTACAATAGTCATAAAGTGCTAACTTTGGTTATTTTTATAAAGCCAAATGTATCTAGTTTTATTAAATAAATAAAATAATGTGTTAATTTTGAGAAATATTTTTGTTGATTTTTTATTTTGACTTAATAACATTTGCTTGAATTCACCGGAGGGAGTATGTGATTTTTAAGTTTTTTTTTATAATAAATGTTTAATTTGATACATTTTTGTATTTTATTCATCAACTTAGTGATGTACTTATAAAAAAACTCATTTAAACTTATTGTGCTTGGTGCACACACAAAGTAGAGACAATCTCTTGTTGGGTTAATTTAACCCCACGTTGTATGAGTGAGGATTTTTTTTCACCTTGTATGCCGAAGGTTAATTTAAGTTGGTCTAGATACGACATCATACTTTTATTTGGTCTTTAGGCACGCAGTTTTCTTTGATAGCAACTTGCTCATAAAATACTATCCTTATTTTATGTGTTTGTTAGTAAATTTTACTATTTATGATGTTTTCATCAGTACCTACCTACTGTCATACTATAAAGTCTCTTTATGAGTCCCGAGAACATGATACAAAATTCTTCGATAAAATAACCAGTTCAAAATCTCATTATATCTCTATAGAAACTGAGTACCTACTTACTACGATTATGCATTCAACCCTATTAAAACACTCATCGTGTGAACCTCCTTCATTCAGAACAGACAGTCGTTAGTAATGTATGCAAAGGAGCGAAACATTTAAATGTGCACTCTAATTATACCAAACATTATGCCAACATTTTTCATATGAAACGCTGAAAAATACCAGCTTTTGAGGTCTGGACATCCACTTAAAAGATAATTGTACTTAAACATTAAGAGCTCACTCATTTATTATTTTAAAAATAAAATCTTTTCGCTGAGAGCCTTTTTATATTTTGGCGACCGAAATAAATCGAATGAGGCTCGTTTGTCAAACGTGAGAGAAGGGTTTGAAACAAATGGTGCACCACAGTACGAGTACCACTCGACTTAGTGTTATGTAGTGGACTGATATTTCTTTTGGGTTTTATTCTCTGATGTTATTATAGTTTGTACTAAAATACGGTATAGGTTTTTTAACGATTATTTGTGAATGTGTCAACATTAAAGCTCTTGGATATTCCTAGACGCTTGTTAACTTTTCTAAATTGGTTTACGTTTTTCTGAAGTAAGCAACGACTTGTTGTCGTGACGCTGTTTTCCCATACTTAAGTACTAACGCTGTAACATATTAACATTATTACACCAAATAATTTTTAAAGAGAAACAATGGAGTTTCTTGACGGTTCTTCTCCATAGGAAACGACAACCCGAACCGTGCACCTTTTCTCAACGTTTTATAAGTTTAAGTGCCCATGTAGGCCTGTGACAAAAATAAAATGTTGACTGAAGAACTTCGTGCCATTTGAAAGGAATAAAAATAGATGAGTTTTGTTGTCCAGGTAATAAATACATAAGAAATTAAGTACAACGGTTATTCAGCTTGAGATGTCATAAGTGGAATAAAAAGAATTTTCCTACAGCTAGTTTCAATTTATTGTATTGTTGCCAGTGCCCCAGTGAACCTCGAATTAGATCTGATGAGCTTTTCGATTTGTTAATTAGAACCTTTCAAGTTTGATATTCGTGAGTCTGAAAAAGGTCACCATACTTTCACGGTAGGTTGAGAAAAAGACTGGCCAGTAGGTGAGCAGTACCGTAACATAAACGATATGCTATCAATGCTATTTGAATATCAACATTCCACGTAAGCAACACAAATATATTTTCCTGAAAACCCAAATTTTATCCAACACAGATGCTGAATAAACAATTATTTTCAAATATCGTATTGCCAAACATACATAATACATTAGAGGAAAAGAAATAACGCGAAGGGAAAGATTAATCGATCAGATCATTATAGTTAATCGTGAGCCATCAAATACATTCCTTCCGTTGTTGGCTTTTCCTTATTTTGTGACCTTCATTGTTCGAGCGGTAAAAAAATCCGAACCATTTGACAATTGTTTTGTTAAGCGTTTTCTTTCAAAACGATGGAAAATGACATATTTTAGGTGTCGAAGATAATGGTTCTACTATTATTTTCAAACAAATGATTTCATGAGAAAATATGGGTGGATGTTTACAAGCTGAACAGGAAGTCGTTGGTTTAATGAATGTAGATAATGAGCACATTATAAAGCCGATCAATGAACACAAGGACACATCATTATTCTTAGAAGATATCCCGTCCGTCATAAGATGAACCATAACAAGAAAGTATAAACAAAGATGATTCAACGTAATCCAACAAACACATGTGAAGCAAAACTGAATTATTTGCCAGAGGTATATCAAACAATTCCATTTTACCTGAACATGAAGATCGCGACACAGGAGCGATGGCTGCTTACACACATGAACGGACAACCCTTTCGTTCCACATATTAAATAAGGAAACTGCCACTCCAGTGCGGCAATGAGCCCTAAGTAGGGTCCATATCCCGACTCCGTCTGAGGGATTCCCGGGTTGAGCAAAGTGTTACTGGGTTTTTCCATCAGAAATTTCTCAGTAGCAGACACGAAGGCTTATTCTGTTCCCGATTGATGGCAATAGGCTCGCCACTGGGATTAATAATTACTGGCAAAATGTGAGTGTGCTGCCTAACCCTTCGGGGATTACAGGCGTAATGTTATGTCGCATTCTGCCCACATTCTACCAAGGTAACCTACTACTGTTTCAAACGAAATTGGAACATTATCTTATCAAATAAAAGGATTCATATTTTCAGAAATAAAAGCATTTTCATGTAGCACATTGAATTGCAAATTAAGTCCAATCTCATTAGGAGACCTAGCCAGATTATAATCAATACTTTTAAACTTTACGGGACACTGATTTTCAATTTTACTTTCAATTGAAATAACACTTTTAGTACCCCAGCTTCTAGTTGCATATACTCTACATTCAACACAATGCAATAGCTTATAAAGAGTACTTTGGAAATAATACATTTGGCCATATCTTTTGTGCTCATCCTAGCACTTTCAATATTTTAAAGCTGGTTTCAGTGTCTCGTAAAATTTATTATCTAGTTATAGTATCCGAGAAATATATTGGTCGAAGCTTTTAATATTGTGCACGGTGTAAAGTTGTAGTTCACCTTTTACGTCAATGACGTCATGTTTTTAAAGCTTTTCAAAATAAATAGTTACTATAAAATAACGGTCCGAGTACCAATATATCCTTATTCCTTTTGTTCTATTATGACACTGTATTTATTAATTTTTCCCTCCTACCTTTCCCTTGACTAGTGTTAAGGTTTGTGTTTGATGTTCGTCGAAAAATGATTCTGAATGTTCTAAAATTAGTTTACTATCAACTTTTTTTTAATATTTGATGGGCTAATTCTTGACCTCAATCTTGTCCTGAGAACAGAGATGAAGTCGACGATGGAACGAGCAAATTAAATTTTAATCTCTGTCGTGTCTTGAAAATTAGAGGTAGGGCTTATTTTCAACAATTTATTAGGTATATATCTACGAATATCATGACAGTGTCGCAGTAGTAGTCCTGAGATAACAAGTAATGGAGAAGTATAGAAAAAAACACATGCACCGATCCCAGCTAAATGATAACGACTCTTATAATCCCTTGAATTTCAATCCTCGCTACTCTCTTAAATTTAATAAAAAGCTATGATGTTGCCTGCGCAACACGATCCTCCCCAAAAGCCTACAATAATAATTCACAATTTCGATTCAGATCGAATATTTCAGCTTCTTCGAAATTGTTTTCCTTGCAATGAATGGCTTCAGCAAATAAATAAGGGTTGTCTGAAACAAACGCGACATTTGTCTCGCGTCACCTGAAGCAATTATTGTTGGCTTCGTTGTAGCGCGACAATGCCGCTCGTCGATCTCCTAACGTTACGAATATTTCGTGGAAAAATAATTGTCGCGCTCCCAAGGTAAATCGGTCTGGTGTTTTGATGCCGCCATCTTTTTAAATATATGATTCGTTTAGATTTTTAATGATGTCATTAGTATTCTATGTTATACATTTCAAGGGCAGACAGGCGTTTAAGCTGACGCGTCATACCTGTACGTACGATCTTGACAAATAAGGCTAAGCATTACAATTTAATTAGTAACCATATACAAGGTGTAGTTTTGTACCCTCGTCAAATTCAAGGAGGTAACTATGCTAATGATTCTCGACCCGAGCCAATAATAAAATGGGTAGGTATTTTTTTCTTAATATCGGAAATAGGTAAGTGTACACCACCTGCATTAAAACGCGGCCCGTCTTATACTAGTCAGCTATAACTGCGCTTTCACACACAAAAACAAACGCAGACGTTTATTCGATAAATGGGTGATTCTTCTCCTTTGAGAAGGGCGTCATTCTGAAATAGTGTCAAATTAAAACAACAAAAAAAGCAACGTTTATTATTATTGACCAGGTACCGTAATTTATATTGATTATTTACGTCTTCTATGACAACCTCCTTAATTTTGACGAGGATGCAAAACTACACCTTGTATGTCTTGGAACATTTTTTAGGCTTTAGTAACACTATTAATAAACATAAACGCTTTCTGGATCACGGTGGGTAAAAACCACCCGTTATGGGTCCAATCGAATCAGACAGATATAACTACTTTTCCAGCGAATCTATACCTAACTGTAATGTCAGACCTCCTCATCCTTCAGATACGAAAAACTAACATTCTACGCAATAGCAGCAACCCAAATCACAAAGGAAATAAAGCTGAATGAACCCCCGCTCACCCCACCCTCTTCCAAGTCCTTTGATCATAATCAGTTATAAACATGGAATGCCAATGAATAGAGATTGAATTAACCCGTGCACGTCGGACCCGGCTGATTGTAGTAAACAAGACGGGTGGCCGGGAGCGTCACATCGTTAGTTTCAATGCCCCGGCTCTGATTGCATGCCTCAACCACTTGGATGGGGTGACGACTGCTGCACTGCACCGATGGACTTCGGGTAATTTAGGACCGCACTGGAAGGGTTGAGACGGGTAATTTGATAGTGTAGTGCTGATGAAGGAGGAAGATACATTGATTGTGGAAACAAAAATGTGAAGAATCTTGTTTATAAGGAAGAAAGTTTGAAAGTCAAATACCGTTAACTTTTTGGTGCAAAAGCTCTTTTAGTAGAAAATAGAGTTTAAATTGGGTCAATGCATCGAGTCAAATTATTGAATTTAAAACCAGTAGGTAACTGAGCGTATACAATAAAGTCGCAATCTTCATTATTCTCGTCTGTATACCCAGAAGTTGTAGCAAACCATATTTTTACTAAAATATCAACACGCAAACGAAAATATCCTGAGGAATCAGTAGACAATAATTTTGAATCTAACAAAACAGCAGTTGCATTTTTAAAAGTCCAAACCGTTTTTAACTATCAATTTTTGACCATACAAAAATATTCTGTCGTGATCCAAAAATACCAACGCTAATAACAAAACCTTGGATCGTAAGAATATCTAATGAAGACTCCGGATTAATCAGAAGCAAATGACCTATTTATATTCTGAGAACCTTGAACAGATTAGCAAAGGTTATTAAAACATTTATACATCTTGGATTGTGGTTTAGACTTTCTTCTTTACTTATTCTGCTAATCATCATCATTGTCATCCGCAGCTTGACTTCACCCACTGCTAGGTACAAGCCTCTCTTCTTGTGCCAATCTCCTCGGTCCTGTGCCAGCCTCATCCAGGTTTGCAACTACATATGTATGTCGTCTGCCCATCTCGCCGCCGGACGACCCACATTTATTTTCCCTGTTCTTGGACGCCATTCGGTGACCGCCTTAGTCCACCTGTCATCGTTTCTTATTCTTCTAATACTAATAATTAATTATGTAGTGTATTCTTAGCAAAATAATCAAAAGAAAATGTATCATCTTAACACAAACATAATATAAAATGACGCCTGTAGTTCCCCGACAGGTTAGGCAGAGGTACCGATTCGCCTGTTATGTTTAAGCCTCAGGCAATGCGAGCTTATCACCATCAACCGCGTACTAACCCAGACTCCGGGTTGCTAGTGAGAGGCAAAATGTGATTATAAATGATAACTTCTATGTACATAGATAAAAGATGGTCGCTACCTGCGCTAGTAGGCATATCTAGACTATCGATAGGAGTCCGATTGTCTTCACCAGGCAATGCCATTCAGGCAGACACCTATACCGTATGCAGGTATTTAGACAAGCTAGAACTGTTTGTGTACATAGCCCACCTGCATCTATTGAATGTGATTGAAATGTACTAATTCGGTTTCCCTATTCAAGGACATGCTTTGTTTAGACTAGCACATGCGTCACAATAAATAAATCGTTTTGATGAGACAACAATAACTACAGTAGATTGCGAGTACAATAAGTATTCCTCTGGCTATCCCTTCCTTTAGGTAGTGCGGGCGTGATGTTATTTTATGTGATTAAGCTAAATGCATAACTGGCAAAATATGAATGTACTATCTATGTAAGTATCTCTCTCTACACAACACTCCGGAAATACAAGCGTGAAGATTTATGTGTTGTTTGAAATTACACCATTTTTTTAACAATTGTTGGATGATTTAATTTCTTTTAAAAGCTTTTTCCTAGTCCAGTCCACGGGCCAGTATCCCGCGACCTAATCCGAAAGCCTGTATATTAACATTAACTGCCGCGGCGTCAGTAGGTGCATTATTTTAACAAGCCTCGTGGGCCGGCGTGACGGTTCCTTTGACATCGGCTTCTTGACGCGCCGTGGAAATTGCGGCCCACGCCGTAATCAGCGGCCGGTAGGGTAGGCACGATGCTTGGGTATTGGTAGAACAGGTGAAGAGTTTTATGAGATGAGTTAATTGAAAGAAAAAAACGATGTCAAGACGCGAAAAATTTCGTAATATATCATCACGCCTGTAATCCCCGCGGAGCTAAAGTAGCGTAGGGTAGGTACTGTACTGTACACTTTAATTGACCTGAGAATTGAACCCAAGACCAACGAAGAAGTAATGAAAAATATATCACTGATAATCCATGTCGTGCCGTTTATGTGACTTCAATTGAAAATAACCACCCAGTTTATTTTTAGTTTTTTTTTCAAACGATATAAAAGTGATAAGCGTGGCTTAAAGCATGGATGATTAATCCTTACTCAAAAAGTTCAACAGTTTATACACGGCAACAGTTCCTCAAAGCTCGGTCCAACATTCGCGCGGCAGCCCTACTGTCCCACCTCATGTCCACCTTATGTTAATCCTTGGGACGATGAAGGCAAAATTGCAAGCGCCCGATGATAAATTGTGCGGTAAATAGAAATGGCGCATGCAACGCTTTTACATAACATGATTTTCATGTCAGCGATCTTTATCGAGTTTTAAATTAGCCCGAATAGCCATAGTTCACTAACTCCTACACAAACGCGATGTTTGCCCAGTCTTTTTAAAACCACGGCAGTGTTGTTTAAAGTTGTAGGTAGACAGATTTTTTTAGCTTCGGGTTATTGAAATTTATTCCAGTTATTTTAATAATCGAATCCCCGAAGCTGATTTTGCGTTACTCAATGGATTATGAAATGGTTTTGCACGATTTCACAATAAAATATTCAACAAAACGTGGGCGCTCAATTGTATCACATACACTAGTGCCTCGCTAAGCTATCCAATAAAGCATCGATACGATTACCATACGCGGCACGTAATGTACGGCAAGTGTGGCGACTGTCGCCACATAATAATGGAGTGGAAGGACCAAAGTTTATACTGGTGCATTATCCGCTCCCCCGCCCCCGCGCCCGGCCGCGCCTCGCCCCCTCCGCTGCCCGGCCCGAACTGATATCACTTCAAATGATATATTTGGGGCCAAGTCCGCCTTTTTTCTTTGTTTGCAGTGAATTTATCGCAGTGTAGGAGCAGATATGCTTCCTTCGGGACCTACGTGCGTTAGCCGAGGATAAAACCACTCAGGCTTTACCAAAAACGAAAACCTAATTCAGACTGGATGGAATTTTAGTAGTAAATGGGCCGTGTACAACGTAGAGATTTTATGGAGAGCGAGGCTGATAGCGAGTAAGGGACACTTTAGCTTTTAGCTTTAAACCGTTGTGTTATTTTATGGTTTGAGTTTCTGTGGAAACGTTATTATTGAAAATACGTGTTTTGTTTTGTAGATAATGAGCGAAATTATATACAGTTTTCATTCGCTACGTTTTCCAAGAACCTTACATAACTGACGTTAAAAGTACAGTCAGCGCCATTAACATTACTGGCGTTAAAAATACTCAAAAAGAAATATAACAGCGTGGTCATTACTTTTAAAATCATTCGTTCCCATTCTTTACTTCCCTGTTAGCGGCTACTGTTATATTTTACGTTCATTTAAATTTTCGTGAAAAAAGATCTTCGATTGAAATTGATTTAATATGAAAAGCTCCTTTTGTTTGGGTCATTGCTTTTAATTGCTTTTCGAACCCCTTCCGTTTGTTTAAGAGCCTTAAGTCGTATTTTCGCGAACGTTATAATAATTATAGGCAAGTGGAGCTTATTTTACTGTACATAGTACCTACAACAAGTCGCGATGTTTGCTTTTAACACTCTACTACTGAATTTGCGTTGTGAGTTACATGGAATTATGTTGTAATCTCTTACAAAAAGCATTGATTTTCATAAAATCTACATTTTACATTCATTAAAAAATCTCCCCAAATAGGAATACCAATATTCTGTTATCATTAAAACAGTTCAGCAGGTATTTAGTCCAACCTCTTTACCTATATACCTCTTCGGAACTAAGCAAAACACGGCACCTCAAAACAAAAAACAAAACCACCACTCACCATCTGCATAAAACTCTTAGAACCAACATTTAGAAGCTTAAAAACTATCTCCAAAACTCAGCAGCGAGCACAAAGTCACGTAAATCGCATTTTAAAAAAACTCCGGAAAAACTCAATACAAATACCCGGAGTTCCGAGGGGGGCCGGGGGGGGGTCACAGAACCGGACAACTTCTTCTTTCCCTATAAAAGTTTGCGGCAACGATCGCTCAGATTAAAAACTATCTGCTAACGAAGGTGGTTTAATTAAAACTTGCTACCTGCTTCTTTTGGCAGCAACACACTACACGTATTAGTATTAATGTACAGTATTACAACTAGAAACAAATGTTCAAAGTACACACACATACACATGCAAAGCGTTTACGCGAATTCAAAACATGCTTCAGGTACTTAACAAGTTACTTTTGAGTCAGTCGGGGCTGTTACATCGAGACAAGTGGTTACGTTTTATATGTGCAGTGCAACTTATCAAAAAGTTTAGTTGATAACTCGAACATCCGCGTTTGATTTCACAAGAACCAACTAGACCCCTAGATGGTTTTTTGGTTACATTTATACTGTGGATGCGCTCCGGAGTAGGTACCTGCTTGTGTAGGCAGCGGGCAGGGCTGTGAGTCAGATTGGTTTGCTCTTATCCAGTAATTATGCTTATAACTCGCTTAATAGTTTATTACAGGAACTGATGGACGCTACTGAAGGCGCCAAACTAGTGGCTCAATTCTGGGCCGACACAATTTAGATTGCCGTCGACACGCTAAGAAGAAGATAGTTTATTAGATTGTCTATAACGTTGAGGTTGGATTCTGAACTATGTTATATTGGGATTGCTATTTTACATGAAACAACTTTATATAACTGGTCAGAACATCACAGAATGAAAACCGGTAAATTATTTGTTAAATAAATTATGGGCACATTTTTGTGATAAAACTACACCTATATTGAACGCATCAACAGAAAATAATTTGAGCAGTATTTCTTAAAAAAATACGACAAACACACCTTAGCAAAGCTACGCCGTAGATTCGTAACGACGCTACGCCGTAACTTCGTAGCAAAGCTACGCCATGGCTCCGTAACACATATTAAGATCTTGCACTTTATCAATCTAATTATACAAGATGTAGTTTACCATCCTCTTCAAAATTCAGGAGGTTGTCATAAAAGACGTAAATGATCAATTTCAATCATCGGTACCGGGTCAATTAGTAACACACATTTGGCCTGCTAACTGCTTAAAATACTGCTAACTGTCCAAATTGGCCGTCAAAAGCAATAGGATTTCACTAAAATTGAAGCTTATAATATTGATGCAACCAAAGCCATACTCACCTTTCAGCATGGTTAATATTGAACTGAACCTTCAGCTGGAAACGAAAAGGCAATCCGAATATCTATTCAACACCTGCAGTCAAAGAGACTTTGAAAACATTTCTAAAATATAATATTCTGCAACTAAGAGGTTGTATTTCGTTTGATATTCGCGTTAGCAGTTGCAAAGTACATAAGATGCAACTGCGACTGCGAGCGAAGTTGCTCAGTTGTGACCGCAACCGCGACAAACATGCGAGTGTCAAATTGTGTACATGTTCAGCAATTTGTTGAACGCTGTTACTCGGCATTGGTTTTAATTACAGTTTTGCTTTTATGTGACTTTAGAGACGAATGCTCGTACAAATATCAATTTGCGAGGATTTTTGGTTTTCACGATAAATGTGTAATAAAGTTGTTTTCTAGAATCAAACAAAAATAATTCGAGATTCACTTAATTATTTTGGAACAACGAAAATGATTATAAAATGAAAGCAGATGTAAAAAAAAAGTAAATTCAGGCTTTTTTTAGGAGAACAAATTATTTTCTTGCCTAATTTATTGTATGTTTCTCTTTATACCGCTATACACAGAAAGAAAAAAACATGTCCAATTTTTTTAACCAAAATAAATTAGAAACGCCTACTAAACACCAATCCGTCTTCAAGCAGAGGGTAAACACTTTTGAATGTGCACATTCAAAAGTGTGTTCAGGGAAGTGCAGTAAATTACATGAAACCGAATGAACGTGAATTTCATCGACGCTCGCCGTTCATCGCTTGGCTGTCACAATCCGCTTACTGGCCACGTCGCACCGATGCCGCTTCAATGCCGCCTCGGTGTCACTTCGGTGTTGTAATACGAGCTAACACGTTAACTAAGCATCGGGTAAATGGGAAAAAGTTACCTTTTTGTATTGAAAATATTGACGAAGAAAATGTGATCGGATTTATTTTTGAGAGGATCGGATACGGATTTCATATTTCACTGCCTACAGATAGATAAGTTTTGAAAAAAAAAAAACAATTATTACAAAATCGTATCGTAACACATCGCCAAAAACAATCATTCATTACTTTCTTTGCTAGGACAAATATAAAATCTAGAGTCATTCCCACAGCCTATAAAATAATAAAATAGAATAAACGAGTAAAAGTGCACGAAAAGTGAACAAAAGTGAAAATGCACACAGACATACAAATGCACATACACTCGCGCACAGAGGTGCACTATGTGGAAGCACTGTGTGTGTATGCGTGAGGGGTGCTACAAACGATTTCGGCTCGGATTCATTATTATTATATAGATATATGTGTACGTTCGGGAAACAGCCAGTCGACTTAGCTCGGATTGTGTGGAAATAACCTGAACCTAACTCAGTGGTGGTAGATGCCGAACGAAGTTTCCCGAAGGTCACCAACCAAATGAGTGTTTTAATTGTTTCGGTTTGGTTGTTCAACAAATACAGCGAATAGAATGTCATCATCTGCCTAGCCTTTTCCCAACTATGTTGGGGTCAACTCCCAGTCCAACCGGATGCAGCTGAATACCACTGACTACCTAACGATTGTCAAAGATCTATAATTGACAGCCGGGACCAACGACTTTACTGAAACTTGTTATGTAATGGATGGCCGCCCAACCTAGGCAAGCGCGGCTTAACCTGATGATCGAGCCGAGAGGCTGTTATTATTAGCCGGTATTAGGCGGTTGTTTTTAGCCACGAGCTTCTGCTGCCGAATAAAATGTGCGTATGTAGCGCCCCTGACAGTGTTGGGGGGGGGGGGTGTTCGGTGCACGGCAGGGTCATAAACGGATATTTAGTTTACCTACTTGCCGCCAGTAGCCGCTTACAGTCGCGTCTTGGCGACAAATGTTGGGCAAAATGTTCACGATGCCACGGAATGTTCTCGAAAAGGCTCCTAAAGATTTTAAATATTGTTTTAAAAGCTTGGCTTATAAAAGATCGCCTGTAAAAAGTGGAACTGTGTTTTCGCAGAGGTATCAGTACTTGGCAGTTTGATGAGTTCGGGTTTGAGATGTCTTTATTTCTCATAAGAAATTTCACTTACATGAGAAATATTTAACTAATTTAAAAACATTATTGATTAATTTGTTGGTTACTGATTGCTTTTATGAGAATGGTCGTTTGTATAGCTAAATAGTATTTATATTGTTTTTTATTAAGTTTTGGTTTATATAACCCATCATCACGCCTGTATTTCTCCGAGGGCTTGGGGTACTCTTTGTGGGAAGGCATTTTACTTTTACCAGTTGGTTTTGGTTTAAAACGGAACAATTTTACAATTTAAGAAATTATTATTGATCACAAAAAATTGCAATGCATTAAGAACTGAAAGTTTAGTGAGTCTGGCGGTGTTCCTATCCTAAACAGCTGAACCTGGCAGCAAAGTACACTGTACATCATTACTACACTACATCCATGGAAGATTTGGACGCCTTCCAAAAACTATGCGAGACGTAACACACAATCTACCTGCTTAGCTCTGCGGAAGAGAGTGTATAAGGTGGAAGGAACGCTACAGTTACGTTGAGTGTATCACTTACACATTGAATACCTCACGTTTTGTGACTATCGATATAAAATACTCCAATATTTCTGCCTAGAATATTTGTTTCAAAATTACTCTAAAAATCGATACTCCGCCAAACAACATACTTCAAAGCCCGCTATGCTTCACAAAACCCAACTTCAATTTTAGGTTAGAATTTAATATCAACTTTTCATAGGAACAAAAAAAGAGGCTGGGAGCCCCTCAATCATTCCGTACCAGTTTTCGTCCGACACAGACAAATATGTCCGATACAAATTCACTTTTCGTCTAAACACTCGGCGATATCGATAGCACATTTAGCGTGCATACAGAACTGGTTCCGTGCAAACGGTGCAACTGAAAATTGGCTCCCGTTCTAACGTTATCGATGGCGGCAATAAACCCGCAATGTTCACAATAAAACTCTGTAAATTCGTGCTGGTTACGCGTTCATGACACGATTGTGTCTCATGTACGTATACATATGCGTTGATTCGACTGTTGGTTTATGTCTGTGCGTTTGTTCAGCACAGCTGTTTAATTCTGTTATGTGGTATTCGGTTCGAAGGACCACGGTTACAGAGATTGGTCCTTCGCGGTGGTGACTTACTTTTCTCACTTTGGCTAGTAATGCTGCAGAATGGCTGAATTATGTTCTCCATTATTACTACCTTTATACTTGCTGACCTGTATAAGGTAGGTATAACAAACATTAAAAATAATATTTTCTAGGAAGTTGGTTTGCTACGAAAGAAATTAAAGTACTCAGGGTAAGCTAGCTTGAAAGACAGCTGACTGCAAAACTTAAAAAGATTAGACTTGACCTGAATTCTTGCAAGCGCACAGAATAGCCGACAATTTTTATGTCAGAAATTATTTACAAAGGAGTTATTGGAGATAACTTGAAAGATTATTTTGCATTCACCGTTTGAACTTTATGCTACTGACTTACCGGCTTTCATTTTACCGTGAAATGTTTAAAGCGTTGGAAAATACTCACCTAAATTCTGCACAATGAACGAGAAATAATCCATTGAAAGTTTCATGACCGGTCAATTATTAAAAATATGCGTATACTTTCACGGTAAATATTAATGAAAATGCCTAAATGTAAGTTGGAAATAAACATAACTGCATAGAAGAGAAATTGCCCGCAAGGTATTCTGTACACATTTGTTTCGCTGTAACAGTAGTATCAGCAAGTTGCGGCGATGTACAAAGTTAAACGCTAATAAAGTAATAGTTACTTAGACAGATCTCGGTGCAGTACATACAGTAGGTAGATACTCGGGTAAGACCTAACGAACAAATGCAGACGTGTATTCAATAACAAATGTATCCCATTACCTCGTAGCGGACGCTTTGCCGGTCTGAGAACAGTATTCTGTGCTGTTTAAAGTTCAAATTGTATCGGATCGATCGCAATTGTAAGTTTGTAACGAACAATGCTGGATCCCGACCGCGCTTCTTCCAGTTATTTACGAGGAAACTTGGTTGGACCCGAACTCGGAGCTCCCGGGTGCCAGTTCCCAGCTCCCGAGATGCGCCAGGTACACTGTCTCACAAACTCAAGTTAAAAATCTTACTGTGAAATGAGGTAACAGATCTTAGACTTTATTCAGCCGTTCGTTGAATTTTTAAAAGTTAAAACGAAAGGTATTCTTACGGGAATGGAGTTGAAGGTTCTCATTCTTTTAAAGAAAGACAATTCTGATGAAATGAGTTTATTTGTGAGATGCGGACTTTGTTCCAAGTGCAGGAACTGGGTGGAACGGGTTTTATTTGTTTACGTACAATTGTATAAAATGTTTGTTTTTACACTTTTTTTTTTGGATTATTTGATTTCGGTGCTCTGCAATGTTAATCCTAATGACGAACATAATATCTAGGTATGCCATCTGAGTTTTCTTCAATCTACTCAACTTAACACACAATCCGATTTCACTTCTCGTAACTCATTTAAGTGTTTGACTCACAATCAGCCGTATCTTAATTCGTTATGACTATTAAGTTACAAACATGCCGAGTTAATCCCGCTACATTTCGTCTGTAAATCAAGTGTAATTTACTCGTGGATAAGTTCAAGTTTAAGTGACGTTGATTGATCCACAGTAATTCAGAGATCGACCGCCTTTGATCAAAATAACGCTCAGCGCTCTTCCGACAAAGAACTGTCGATAGCTGTCGACAACCTCGCTTTCAACGAGAAATATTGCTCCTCCACCATAAACCACAAACTAATTTTAACCTTAATCCTTCAAACCACGGATTAAAATCCAACGTGCATTTTAATTTATTTGGATGAATAATTGTAACTAAAAACAGTAGTGAAACATGAATAATTTATTCTGGTCTGAAGTAAAACAGTTGTGGTATCGTGTTGACGTAATATTATAGGATATTCGGTGAGAGCTTAAATTGTGCAAATATTTCAACAAAAGTAGGTTTTAAATAAATTGTATTTTATTGTATAAACCTAGCGTGGAATAACTGACAATCAATGGATCCTCGTGACATTTGAGTGACACTCCGTCATATTGACGTCATCACTGACTTAAGTTTTGTGTGTCTGCTACATTTCATTTCAGGTGTGTCTCCAACAAAACAACCAATCCGTGTTGAATTTTACAATTCAATTGATGCGTTTAAACTACGAAAGTAACCCATTAAAATCCCTTCCACAATGATAATAATTTCGTTCAGATTGTCCCTTACATTACCACAGAATCACTGCCCCGATCAATACCAAACCGCATCAAAAATCGCAAATACGAAATTTCAATAAAATATGCCACCGTTTAGATTCGTGGAATATATTTCATCACAGATATTACAAGGTTCACGCGAGGCTAGACACTAATATCACGAAATATGTGCTTCATAAATTGCACAGTCTAAAATCCAATTACTAGAAAATAATTCATATCGATGGTCGATACTAATAACATTTTTCGCCACCATCGCGTCGATATTTATCGGAACATTTGGCTTTTAAGTGATTGTTATTAATGGACGGAATAAATCTGTGAAGCGAAAGAATTTTGTGGTTTTAGTTTCATGAGATGTGAAATTTAAGTCATTGCAATGGAGAGATTGTGGTTTTCTACTGTGATTCAGCTATTATTATAACACAAATATTATACTGAGCAAAGTTCCATACTAGCAGAATTTTTAATTGAGCACCTAGAAAATATTTAAAATAAATTTACTTGGTACACAATTACACATGTATGTGTAAGGCAATACAAACACTAATCAATTTTCATTTCCCAGAACACTATAAACAATTCAGTACATAACCAATAAAAAACTAGCAAAAAGCGATCACGTTCGAGCGCGTGCATCCATCTAGCGGCTAACTGCGCCACCTGGCGGCCAATTTTTCTCCAAAATGGAGGCGTAAGATGGGATTGATAGGTGTGCCATTTAGAAAGTGTCCTCCGCTGCTCGCTTAATTAGTGCCAAGCGGCCTCGCAGGGACGTGACCGGCTCGCCAATTACGTGCCACGGTGGGACGCTGGCACGCTCACACAGAATACATACTCGTAGGTACAGAGAGCCAGATTCCTGCTTCGGGCGAAATGGCTCGCAGACATAGACAACGCGTCTACGCGACCGTCATTTGTTTGAGATCGCCGTATAATGTGTGCGTACGCTAGTTTTCGCTGGTTGTATGAAACTGGCCCTCTGTTACTATCTACTCTATGGTGGCCAGGTGGCACGCTCGCCCCGACGTATGTCGTGACTCTGCAACTCTGCAATTCACGTTGTCAAATGTGTTTTTTTCTGTTATTTGTTTTTGGGAATGTTCTTATTTGGAATTATTAATGTGTTGTACATTACTTTTATTTTAATTTAATATCAATTTTATGGTGACATACTTTTATGATTGACTGCGGTTGCAAAATTTTAATTGGAAAATAATTGTGTATGATTGAATTGATAAAGATTTATCAATTCAAAAGTCCGTATTTATTTCAAAGAATTTGAATCGTTTTCAAATACTGCAGTAAGGAGCAGTTAAAAAAAAGGATTCCGTTATTAAAGGTTGCGCTTCAAATACTGAAATACAAATATTATATTTTGATAAAATCCGGTTTATTTTCAATTTATTAAAATAGCTGCTCATGGCTCTTTTATTTTGCATTTTGAAGTTTAAAAGATAACATTTCAAAGAATAATTTGGAGGAACCTTGTCGGTCACGTTTTCCTTTTGCATTAAAAGCAATATTTAAGAGACTCGTTATGAAAAAAGCTTCTGATCTTGTACGTATCATATAAAAATTCCTTAGTGTATTTTTAGCTTAATTAATGCTAAATAATAACAGAAAGGTTCCTTTCAAAAAACGATTCCTTCGCAGAACTTACACTTTTTTGGATTGTGGCGGTTGTAGGGTTGTAGAAGGAAGGGTGCTGGAAACAGTTAATAACGTAAAACAGAAACCAAAAAGAAATGAACAGCATGAAATTGACGAAAAAATATGAGTAAAATTTATAAAAATATGTAAATAAGATAGAGTTAAAAGATTCAAAGAATATAAGAAACATAGTTATAACTGGAAATACATTTCTTTTAAATCCATTTGAGACCTTTCTTTTTGGGGTATTTATCGCAATATTTCTCAGAGCGTCGCTCGGACAGCAGTGAGCCAATATTTGCGCACTCCTCGCTCCCAAATTAACACGTAGCTACAAATCCCTGATTGGAAAATGCTCACCGTTCCGAAAGCTCTGCGCAAAAAGGCCAAAACATGTCTCAAAGTACACCTGCACCCATCTCTATCTCCTGCAAAACGTTGATCATCACCAAGACTTACTGGCGTAAAGATGTGGTGCCTAGTACTCATCAATGCCAACACATTGAATGCATTTACAACATATTGATTTAAAAGAGTGTCCATAGATTTTCTTGCCCATTCTTCTCCATAGAGATCTACGCTTTCGAATGGGTAACTACAGTACCTTGACAAGTTATAATGCCCTGTGACTGGGACTGTAGCTTAGTTTTTTTTTGTGTTTTGACATTCAAAAGTGCCTGTAATGGTCTAATTGAAATAAATGCTTTGAGTTTGAGTTTATCATAGAAAATTATCTTCTTTAATCGTCGTAAGCTATTCAACTTACGTTGATTAATGAAGATAATTTTCTATGATAAATGAAATTGAGAAAAAACTAAAAGAAAAAAATCCCGTTCCCGTCATACACATTACGAGTATTACGGCAACTTAAAAAGATAGACCCTACCTTCATAACCTATCTTCACACCAAAATACCGACAGCAGATCCACAAAGGTTTTCATAAATAATATCCCACCATTACGATAGTCAAGAACTGAGCCAGTGTTTCGTGAATCGTACAATATTACTCGCGCCTTGTATTCGTCAAAGAGCGCAGACTTCGTAAACACAACGTCTAGACGTCACAATTATCTTCAGACACTGACTTTCTCCGCCACACTGACTTTCCTTCGCCAACGAACATAATTTTTGGGAGCTATTAGTGTTCTTTATTGTGCTTTTTATGGAGTCCTTTGTTTGAAGGTCACTGCAAAGATACAGTGTAATGTGGGGGAGCGCATTAGGCTAAAGCACCCAACTGTGTCCCGATGGCAACATAAATTGCCACTACTATTGTTAGTAACCAACAAACATGGTATATCCAACGCCCTTTTTTGTAATGTGGGATTGAGTGGAGCGTGCAATCAAACCAACAAGCAAATGTGCTTAATCCAGCAAAAAAAATACACTATTCTCTTTTACAGGGTCAAATTTAATAATTTAGCGAAAATCAAGAGTAAAAATAGACCTATAAATCTGATTTCGAACACTTGAACCTACACAACAGTAGGGCCAATGACGGCATTCAAAACTAAGTATCATCCACTGCCGCCCACATTCTGCCAGTTAGTGAACTTGTATAGTTTCCCTCAGTAAACCAATATCGTATTCCCTCTGATATGGAAATAAGTTCACAATAAATCTGTTCTATTTTAAAAAATAAGTTTTCCATTTCCAACACAAATCCCGCCTTTAAAGAACCGAAGGACACCACTCTAGATTTATGTACGCCTTGCATTTTTTATTGAAAGTTTATTTTATTTATGAATGTGATTGAATAGAAATCCTCAAAGAAACTCGGTATGTTGAATAGTCAAATCTTTCTAGAATTGCCACCAAAAACACCCTTACCGTTTAAAAGGAACTGGTTTTCTCGTCTGGACACTTGCCGGTTGTTCTAGAAACACCCTGAGAGAGACCCTGTCTTAAGGACAGAACTTTAATTATCCATAATTACAGTCGGCAACTCATTCTCTAACAAGGAACGAGACTTTTTGCTCGCGAGTTTCCTTGTAAAAAATAACTGAGTTTAAAGTTCGCACTGTAACAATTTGCTCGTACCTGTGGGTCACAAGCAACATTGAGTTAACTGGTAACGTTAACTTTAAGTTTTGCTACTCTTGACGGCTAAATCGGTGAACCAGTGTGTTCTAGTTGAAGAAATTTTATAGTCTTGCTTTTTTCCGATTATTGTGTTTTATGTTTTAAATGCCATAATTTTATTGAACTTATTTGTTGCGACTATATATGAGATACTAAGAATTCTTGTTAAAAAAAGTATTCGTTTTTGTTATCAATCCACTTTGAATCTCCGAAACAAATTGGATTGCTGACAGAAACGAAGTCGAAAATATTTATTAGACAAATTGCTAGACGCATTCCATTCGCTTTGAGTTTCATATATCTCTGAAATCAATGTAGCATGGCAGTCACATATGACTGCCATTCTACACAATAAGAAGAGACTTTAGACTTTTCAATCTAGTTAATTTGTCAGCGAAGGATGCCATTCAATCTTCGAACAAATAGTGCTATCGTGAAGGACTTTCAAAGGACACGTCAGCGTTGATGTGTAATTGAAGTTCCAAGCCACTTTGGGCCACCAACTAAAGTAACTTAAGTTAGCAGACTAAGTTGGAACATGGCCAGTCTTAAGTAAAGTGTGAAAGAATAAGTTAATTGCATTTTCAGTATACTTGTTCCAGTGCAATGAAGCGAAAGGTCGGACAGGCGAGGAAGCGGAACTAAATGATAAAGTTGTCCAAAACTGTTGTAGATTATAGGTCAGAATTGTAAAGGAAAGTTGTAGCAACACAGGAACCGGAACCGGAATCAAATATTTCAATTACCGACGAATATTTTTGTACGAATACATTATGTGCTTCTACAAATCTCCCCCAAAATAAAAGAAAACACCACACAATACGGGTCCACCTCATTCTTACCCCAAGTACCATCAGCAACAAAAACATGTCAGACAATAGAATTACGGCTCTTGAAGTGAAGAGTCACCGGCAGAGTTGTAGGCCGTATCGCTTGTTATACCATCAGCGGCCGATTGATACCTGACCTACTTGTGGAGAGCGCCGAGCTTCGTTTTAATTACCGCGGACTACCGAGAGAGGTCGCCACCACTTGACACGACCCCTACAGGGCTGATCCGGAAATATTGGACGCCTCAAATATTTGGACTTTAGATTTGAGAGGAAGGTGGGTTAGGAACGTTTGTTTGTAGAAGTGGAGTTGAAAGGAGAGATAATGATGTGGTTTGAAAGTCAAGGTCAGGGATTAGAGTGAAGAGACAGTGGGAAGGGATCTTTCATTAAACAAAGATGCAAACAAACTTAACAGACTCACTTGACTCACGTCAAGAATAATTATTTTTATTACTACATATTTCAGTGTATCTAATGCTTAACATTTATAATGACTTTGGCATAGTTTGACCAAAAGAACGAGTAAAGAAGATAAAAATGAGGAAATATGTCGCAACCATCAAAATCCGGCTTCAGAAGTTGTTTTGTGTTTAGTCCAAGACTTAGCTGAAACTCCCAACAGCAAAATACGGTCGAGAACAGTTTGTGCATCAGCATGATTTAAACGTAGCACAAGTAGCGAAGTTTTGTGAAATATACGCCAGTGGCGCAGCCCTGCCGCAAGCGGCATGGACACCTTGCACTTTGCTACACATATACGCGGAATTATTGCACAGCTTACTACGTGCATGTGCTGTGTGTGTGTTTGTAAATCTCAGTACTTTGTATTAAACTAAGACGGCTCTTAAAGCTGGCAAGACTTAAAGAAAAACATATGAGTTGTAAATATTTTCCTTCCTAGAAGAGGGATTGTCGCAGATGGATGGATGTAATATTTTATATAATCATGCTGTGGTGCATTGAAATAGTTTCCAGCCGTATGCATCTACTTCAATATTCTGCACTTAAAACTTCTGATGACTATGCTAGTCAGTAACTCGACTATCTCGAGATGATCTAATATGAATCTTTAAACTTTTAAAGTGGGTGTCACGAACGTTCTTACTTATGAAAAATCTGTAGAATGTAGAAATAATTATTGAAATATTCAAGGTAAAATGTAGACAAATTAACTGTCAATAAATAAAACAGACAAACAACGTTTAGTAATTAATCATTTCTTATGTCTAAGCAACCAATATATCGGTGCTGATTTAGGATTCAACCAAAAATCATCGAATAAAAGCGAAATTTCCAATATCAGAAGTGACAGCTTAATGTGCAACACAACCGACCAACGAATATAAATGACATGTCATTCACACAAAATGTGGGTTTACACTCAAACCAATCTCATTTACCCAAATGAATAATAGGTATAGCAGAACTTAAGCAGATGGGATTATAACATCGAGTTTCTCAGCTAATAATTGCAAAGGGATTTATTAGAAGACATTATGACAGGCGGCCGGGCTGAGCTGCCGCGGCCGGTCGGGCCACTGGGAACCGTAAACCTAAGTGATTTAGATGAATCACTGTACACAATAGACAAAGGAAATACATTATCTGGGCGAGGGGTAGGCTGGGCGGGAGGGGGGCTACCTGAAAAATCCATTGAAAAGGAAAAAAGCCCCGCCTTAAACAAGGACAATAGGATGTCTACTATGTGTACAATTAAGCTAAACGAACCCAGATAAGTGAGAAATTTATCACTTCGCGAAATGGGCCAGCGAATTGTTTAGGGAAGAGATGTTTTTGTTTAAAAGCTACGAAATTGCTGTAAACATTTTGGACAATACACTGGAGTGTTTACTTAGCGGAGTGGTGGGAGGAGCGATTTAGAACTCATTATGTGTGTGCGCTGAGAGTTTACACTACGGGTGGGCGGGGGGTGGGGGGTAACATTATATTTGGTGACACAAGATGAAGACATTGGCAGTGGCAAATAGTCTGACATGACAGTAAATGTGTTTGGAGTTATATTTTGGTACCATATCGATATACGCAATATTGACTTTTCCAGAACCAACATAGATAGTGAAGAAAAATTTAAGAAGGCTTTCAATCCTTTTTCTTACAAAGTGCTTCTAAACTGTTTTGCAGAATCCCCCGTTTGATCATAATCTTCGAGCTTATAAGAATAGCCTTAAAACAAACGCTATCCACTTTCAACAAGATAGGATCGATAACTGTTGCTAAGCCAACATTCTACACAAAGTAGCTACATTACGGCAGATATCAGCACTACGGCACAACGGCACAACTTAATAGGTGCCTTTGCATTTACGACTCCGTTGAGATTTCCGACTACAATGTTTGACGGGTCCTAGGTAGCGGGTAATACGGCTAGCAACGTGAATAAGAGCTTAATTTCAATGTAGAGGAGTGTGTGTGGCTATCTCAGTAGTGACCTCATTTGTTTTCATATAAAGTTCAGCGGGAATGGGTTTTTGAAGTGGGTAGTTCACATAAATAAACTGACGATTTGCGTCAATAACACGCAAATTGTCAGTTTATTTATGTGAACTAGTAGGTTCTTTATGTATCTAGAATATGACTGCTTTCAATTTTGGTGTATATTTTCTTAACGACACACTCTTGGATTCACTTTGAAGTTTACTACGACGTCTAATAAAATTTAACCTAAAAGTGCGTACATTCACAAACTCACACCTCCACAGACCACCACCTGCCAAGATCATTACATTCCTTTTCATCCACACGTCCACTTCCACTTTCATACATCTGGTCAGACATACACGCCGGTTGCAAATTCTACGCACTTGATGAAGTGATCTTTCTGAAGACCATCACCGATAAGGCTTAACCACCAGCTTATTCATATTATTCTAACATATCCTTCTCCACATTCAAAATCACGTACCAAAACGCCAGCATTAGTCATCGGACATAAATGGTCAACACATTGCCCAGCTAATGCCGTGCGGCTGACGCACGACTGACGTACGACTGTCGCACGATTGTCGCGCGTCCACCGCGTGACGTCTCCGCACGACAATTGATTTACGCGCGCCGCACCGCCGATTATTGCCGACGCATGAATATGCCCTGATCTATGGCGGTCAGCGATTTGCAGGTGTGATTTGTGTGACAAGCTTTGAGTGACAAATATGTTGTTGTTATTGCATTCTCGGGTTAATATGTTACCGGCTTTAGTGGGGCTACTACTGGGCTTAACGATAAATGGGTTAAGACGCGATATTCGGTATGAAGAGCTACGTTTAGCGGCATAAAGGAGCAATGAAACGTATTAAATGCTAGTCACAAAATGAAATCTAGTCTATAAAAACGACAGGATATAAAATATCAAAACATATTATTGAAACTTCAACAAATAAGAGTACCTAATATCCGAAAACGTAAGTCGTAAGGGAAATTATAATGATGCTATCAACATATTTTTATACACCATTTAACATTTTTATCCGCCCAACGCGTAACATAGACATTTAAGGTTTCTTTTGGCAAAAAAGCGCGTGAAGACAAGTTCATTTATTTTTTATGATTTATTCATTATTTTTCTGATTTACTTTCATTGGCCAACACAACACAGAGCCTATGAATTGTATACTAACGCCAGTAAATTGCTCGGAGCGTGTAATATCCCACATTTATGCTTCCTCTACGCGCTCAGAATCTCATTCCAAATCTTACAACAATATGCCGCTCTCTCGCCCCCGCGCCCCCTCGCCGTAACACGACGGATTAGTACCTCACATATTTGCCTCAACAACACATTGGAATATTATATGTTACAAGTGAATCAACACGGTAGAAATCATTCTGTTTCCCCTGTTTAAAAGCCAGTGATTCACAGGAGCCGTACAACATGGCGATGATCGCGTTATTTATATAGTCCGCGTGAAGATGCGCCGATGTTCCATCACAGAAAATGAACACACATCCGAAATAAAATAGCATTCAATTAAAAAGGGCCGAGCCGCTGACGGGAGAGATAGCGCTGCGTCAAACTCGACCATTGTTCAGTTTTATCTCGAGAGGGCTTTGTTTCATTTGAGGCCTTTTATTGGTTGTTGGGGTGTAAAAATGCGGATAGAAATTCGCTGCGGCTCGCGCCCGATGCTATCCACGTCCGCGCCAGATAATGAGGTGCCCAACAAAAAGCCTAGAGTGCGTTTAGGGTTGCCGTTCCATCCGGTTGGTCCCGAACAACCCAACATTTTTCGGACTCCACAATCCAGACTGTGGCAAACATCGCTTTGAGCAGTATTACCGCGTAAAGTTTTCATTTGACCACCAAAATACTTGTCGCGGTTCCCTTAAATGTTTGTCTGCCCAAACCGGACCCTCCTGCTAGCCATGCTCGTCCCGGGCAGCCCTGGCCTCACTCCGAGCCGCACTATTGTACATTCAATCTACGCCAATTTAGCCAGGCCGGCGTTACTGCCCCTTTCATTTCTCCATACACGTTTACACCGTCTAAAGTGTTGATTTGAAAACGTGATCCGCCAGACTGGACCATCTCGTTTATATTACTTATTGGATACGCTTCATGCAGCTTCGGATTATTGCTATGCTTGCTACATTTTATTCTGGAGTTTTGTTTGCGTCAATCAAATTGACTATCATATTATACAACTTATTATCTAAATATTTTGCGTCAGCGTAATAGTTTTGACCTTTATTTACGCAACCGCCTTTTTATTACTTACTAAAAAGTATACTATTAGTTCTACTGTCATTATAATTCCGTTAAACATTTCACTTACAAAACGTAATAGGCTTTCCTGGTCTTGGACCCGACAGTTATGGTTACAATCTTTTATAAAGACTTCCTCGTGGAAGAAAAAGGATAAGTATTACTTATCGAGGGTCAGGCTTCAAATAATATAAAATCTTCTTACATTCTTAGTTGCACAGGAAAAATTATATTTTTCTATTTCAAATTGATAGAGGAAACCGTTACGATATCCTTTTCCTTAACTATCTAAGAAACAATTGAAAAGTTATTAAAGTTCTTGAGGAATTATATTATAATGAATCTTGTTAACAAAAACCTTAAATTATCTAAAAGATTTTCTTGTATTAGAAGAGGCAATAAGAAAAGATTTTTGATGAAGTCAGTTAAAAATTTGTCCACAATAGGAGTTGTAGAGATGAAAGTTTATAAAATAGAAGTTATTTATTTTCGGCGTTGGGTGACTACATCGAGCAACCAACTAGAAATGTTTAGTCACTGAGTAGACGATGGACTATAGTTGCCGCATTGTTTATTCATCCCCTGGTTGTTGATCATAATTTGCAACTATTGTCCGCGGAAAAAATTGTTCATCGTCTACTCAGCGCTTTAGTGAATTTATTACCGCAACAAATGTAAACGATGTTGATATTTCAGCAGAACATAACACAACACAACAAGAGACAGTATTCGTCGAAAGTTGAACGCTTGTCGTAGGTACTGTCGGCCGTTAAGCTAAGTGGCCATAATTTTCGGAGCACGAAGCCTCCTGGTAATGACCCGGCGTGAACGTTTCCCGTACATCTCTTGTCATTTGTGGCGAAATGACGAATATTTACATGTATTTGCTGCAGGGAATTTTCTAAGTTTTATGTTGTATGTGGTTTCATTAAAAAATTGGTCAGTTTCGAAATGATTTTCTCTTGAAGGTCTTCATCATCTGCCTAAGCCTTCTCCAGGCTATGTTGGAGTTGGCTTCTAGTCTAACCAGTATTTTACAGGAATAACTGCCTATCTAACCTCTACAACCCAGTTAGTACTGGGTAATACGATTACCCTTTGGTTAACTGGTTGTCAGACTTTCGGGCCATTAACTACCTGTAACAACTGTCAAAGTTCTACAATTGACAGTCGGTACCAATGGTTTATCGCGCTTTCCGAGGCACGGAGGTAACTCGGTATGTGATGGTTAATCACCCATCCACAGACCAACCCAGGCAAGCGCGGCTTAACCTGACGATCGACCTGAGCAGCTGTTATTATTTAGCTATGAGCTCCTGGATTCTCTCTTGAAGGTAGCCCTCTATTATCAAAAAATATAAGTAAGCTATGGGGCCGTAATGTTCGGAGTACTCCTGGTAATGACTTGTTGACGACGCGCGTCGGTACCCTTACATCCTCTGTCATTTGTGACGGAATCAAATAGCTGAATATTTATTACATACTCGTGTACCTAAGTATTTGCTTCTTTACGTAATTTTCTTATTTGTGTTTTGGATGTGGTTTCATTAGATACTTGTTTCCTAGCAAAATGTTTTAATGAATTTTCATATACATTTTGTTTTGTCTCTTGTAGCTAAAATTAGCTACACGTTGCTACATGCTAAGAAATACGTTTCTCTTTAAAATCCAATACTTGTTTATGTGACATGGCCTGTCACAATTTTGTTTGTGTCAAAGGTTATCTATCCGGGGACATGCTATTGATGGATGGGTGATAAGGGTTCAATTACTCGTATAACAAATATTTCACTATCTATTCTTGGGCCATTCTTATCCTTCGAGATGAAGAATCTTGTCAATCTATGAACCACAATACTAAGAAATATAATGATTATAATGTTTTTAAGATAAAATAAAGATAGTGTTGAACATAAAATTCTAATATGTAATAGATACATGAAACAGAGATTTTTAACATAACATACTGCTACTTAAAGCAATTTAAAAAATCCCAAACTTGGTGACATCCAAATATGAATTCATAATAAATTATCTATTATGATATACAATCAAATAAAGAGCAGCGCCTTTTCATTTCAAGAAATCATCAGTACCTAAGTAAATATTAACTAAACATCAACTACCTAGAAATTTTATATTTCAGCAAACTTCACTCAACTTAATTTATTTACCGAAAGAATAAAATGAAATACATTCAATTATACGTATAAAATGGCGGCTCAAAATGACGTCATGATTGTTTTCTATGCAAAAAAATATGAACCCTTTTAGAAACTGAAAAGGGTTTAAGTGAAACCGACAGACAACAGTGATTCAGTGTTTTTGGGGTGCCAGGGCATCATCAATCATGCTCTTTCATCTCAGCGCCTAATGATAAGCATCGACTAAGATATCATTATACTGTAAATTAAGTGAAAATTTAATATAACGGAGATTCTCCATTAATTCTGAGACGCGCATAAAGCTGGCTTATGTGTTTGACGAGTCATGCATCTTTGTAAGAGATCATGGGTTCAATCACAGAATCAGACGTGTATAGAATTTATATTACACACACCACACCACACCACACCCACACCTACCTGTTTAGCAATAAATTATTTTGAATTTTTGCATATTAAAGAACCAGAATAAGCATTCTCATTGACGTGGAATCTCTCGATCCTTCTCAAGAATTGTTCAATATTCGACAAAGCTTAATCACATTACAAGTGTTAAAGGTGAATCTTTAAATAATTTGACTTCCAAGAAAATTTATCGTTTTTATATCCTATTTTCAGATCAAATTTAAGATAGCAGGAAAATCGTTTACTCTAATTATTAGATTAATTTTCTAAGCACGTTTTCACATCCTCCAAGCTCGTCATGCTGTGCTGGTACAGCCAAGCTCAAGCGGTAAAAACCTTTGTGGAAACTATATTTTCGAGTCATTTGGGGTTGAAACTCAGTATCAGCTGACAGCGTTGAAAAAGGAGTTTTTATGCCTTTTTATAGTTTTTTGTTAGTTTATTTTATATTATTTAAACATTTTTAATTGTTATAATGAAAATAAAAAAGATTGCTTTTGAGAATGATAACATTAAGTAGGTCTTTATTGACATATATAATATATCGTAACCGCACCCAGATGAAAAGCAATTATTGGCAAGTAAACTAGGTTACCTCCCATCGAATTCCGAAGTTTTGGTCCATCTACATCGGCGATGTCCACTAGCTCCGAGCAAGATAATTTGAAAGTTCTGATGAGTCGCGATGGTCGGTTGATACACTGCAGTTAATCTCGTTTCAAAACGACTTTCACGAAAAGGAAATAAGATCTTAATATTTGAAGTTTTCGGCCTTTGCCACCATTAGTGGTCGAATGTCAGCTTTGACGTCCTCAAGCTCGTTAACTAATGGATGAGCAGTAATGGTCTGATTATACTCATTTTTTTTAATTAGTCTACACTTAGGTCTTCTGATTCCTATTTTATTAAATGAAGTTAGTATATTTCGCTCAGACGCGATTTTTACAGTTTTTATCTTCATATTTTTAATGGCACCAGTTTATTTTTTTTATTAAACCTCTTGCAAATCATGTCACAACGTCCACTGCATGTTACTACACAGTTCTACAATAGCTATTTGCCTAATGACATAGTAGACTATAACAATTTACGAAACTTCCTAGCAGACCACAAAAGAGCAAAATTCAAAAGAGTCCGTGCATTTTTAACCGCGAATACTAGGAGCTGTCTAAAAAAATATGGTGTAGAGACCAGTGAACAAAAAGGCAAGCTTATTTTGTTGCTAAGTAAACAATTGTGGGCATTGAGTATTGTTTGTATAATAGTGAATAATGAATTTTTGTATTATGCGTCTTATCCGTGCGTTCGACGGCGCCCGCGCCACCCCGCCCCGCGCCACACCGCCCCGCGCCCGGCTTCGTCGATAAACTGGCAGATTTATTACCGACCGGTTCGGATACGAGGATATTCAGATGTGTGCGCTGAGTGTGAATGTTGCTTTATACGGACTTGAAGTGGGTGGTGAACTGGTGACGCTGATCAAAGCTTTTAAGATCTCATCTTTAAGATTTTGTTTCAAGTTCCACTTATATTTGAAATGTAAATTACGAGCCAATCGACGTTTAAATCATAACTGCTATTAAGAGCGTTTTAGTTAATCTTCTCCAAATAAAATAGTACCTTTAACATTAATTTTGTAATTTTACTTTTAGCCCTCTTAAATATCTTGTCTTAAGTAACTTCAGTGGTTACATATATCACAAAAATGATTCGGTACGTGCGTAGTATTTCTGAAGAGAAAGCTCAGAGTTCTCCAAGCAACGCAATAAAATATACCATGCCATGACATAATCCTCCATTGACGTCACAACAAACACTTGAAACATCAAATATATTCACAAAAGCAACCCATCACCCTATTTACCAACACATCGTCGCTCCCACAGCCTCACGAGAACTGTCCTTGGCCAAACACCGACAATTGAATTATAACACGACACAAGAGTAATAGGATAATGTCGTAGAAGATAAAAGCCTACGCATGCCGCAATCTCTTACGCAAGTTTCGTGCGTAAATCATGCAAGTTGGAACAACTAACGTTCGCGTAAACACTTCAACTTTTTCATTAAAAACAATAATACAATGGGGATTTGTCGAGAGTTGTAATTGTTGGTTTAATCTTGTATTAACTTCCTCTGTAGCGTGATTACTTAATGGTGGTTGATGCTGGCGTTGCATCCAAGCCAACTTCTACATTTAGTATAGGAACTTCTTTTATAGGACTAGAAACTACTGGCTGGTACCATTCATGTTTAGTGAACAAGTCAATCAAGAGGTTACTGACCAATTCTTATATAGGTTCGGCCATAAAATATGTGATGTTTTATACCTACATCAGGAGGTACGAGTATTTCTAGGCAATTATGTTGTAAAATTCATGCAAGCGACCACCTTCACTCGGTCAACGAAATATTAATAATTAAGAGCTACGACTCATGTGCTTGTTCAGGTACCGTTCTAAAGTCATTTCTAACTTAGGTGCTTAAGCAATTTTCATATTCCTATATACCTATATTCTAAAACCTTATGGTTAACAAAACCAAAACCTTTCTAGATAAAAGCAACATAAATTGGAGTAGTTTCAATTTGAGTTGAACCAATCATCCCGGAATATTAAGTAAGGATTACAAATTAACTCTTAAATAAAATCTGGAATATTCATTTGGTAAGGTACCTACAACTTGATATGGCAAATGTTTTAAAGTAAACATAACAGTGAACATGAACAGCATGTGCGGGAACAAACACACTCGCGGAATTGAATCCGGAACCTCCAGCGAGATGAGAAACATAAACTCCAGTAAGTAAACAGTTATAAGATACTTTTGGGACTACGAATATTCGCATAGTTATACTCTAGTTCCACATAGAAACAACATAGTGACTGTATGGGAGAATTTGTCAACTAAGTAAGGGTAGAGAAGGAAAAATATAAAAAAACTGAGATTTTTCTCCTGAATAACGTAAACAATGATTTGCCAATCATTGACTTGAGGAGAAGATTTAATCAGGTAGAAGTTCCGAAAGGCTTTATTCAATAAAGTACTAAATGTAACGTTTTTGAATGAAAAACTTCAATATTATTGCTTTAACTTTTTTTCTTAAACTTTTAATAAAATAGTTAAATATAATAATAAATAAATTTATTTCTTTCACTAAAAAGTACTTATTATAATTTACAAAATAAATGCTATGAAGAGTATTATGTACACAAAAGTTTTAGCATCGGGAGTCGAACTAGGAGGAACCTGTGTTTCGGCTTACAGCGCCAACTCCCTCGAGCTACGTTAGATACCTAAGGTTACTTAAATGCTTGCATTTTACAATATCAATGAATATTATGGACAAGAGTCCATAATATTCATTGATATTGTAAAATGTACTAATACAATGCTTTAATTAATGGGATGTAGAAATGGAAAAACGAATGCATTTTAATGAAATTCTAAATGTTTAATCATCGAAAAACTATATTTGCTTACCAGTATGATATACCTATAAAGTTTATCGGCTATTTTTATTTCCAAGAACAGTTTTCACTTCGTATTTAAACATAAAAAATATCCTTTCTAACCCTGAATATCGGCAGGGATTTATTGAATAAAACAATAAATATTAAACAAGAGAAGATTCTTCCTCGTAGCGAGGAATCCGATATTTCCATTTGGAGGATTTGGAAGCATTCAATTTGTCTTCTCACTTACGACATTTGTTTTGTAATGTGATATACACATTGGCATACACAAATATGCCTTCGTACACACCCTCGTATAGGTATGTTAGCGTATAAACATACTTCAAGTTTAAATATGGATGCCAGAGCTTTAACAGCACTTATGTTAAAGCTTGTTTATGCACAAAGCTAAGAGAGTTTTTAGTGCCAGGCTCTCGCATGTCATCGACCTGGAACTCAGCCCAACTTTATTTTTCTCGCATGAAAATATGTTCGAACGTTTATAAAAATGTTTAAACTTTTATAGGTTGGTTGTGTATGGATTTATGATATTTTTAAAATTGTGATACATTGAATTGACACCATTTAAGCGTGAAAATTGCCCTCAAAGTTAACACTGCGGCGTGCAAATAAAATAAGTAAACTAAATCCAGCCATTTCAGCGAACTGGAACCGTTAACAATTGTGAATAAGGATTTTATTTGAAGGTTGTGGGTGGCTATTTATCAAGGCTACAGCTGAAACTTATGCACTTTATGAAGGGGAAATAGCTATAACTGAAAAGGAATGCATAACGAATTGATATATCTGGCTCGTTTGCCTGTTCTGCGGTACTTTCGCCGCACCCACGATTATACATAGATGTGACCATTGAAAATGAAACTTAACAATTGAATCCTAGATGTAGTGACATCTCTAGTTACAATATGCTACTATTACGGTGAAAAAATACATCCTACAAACGAAATGCTTGCAGTTCAGTTGCAGTTACATTATTTTCTAAAACAACAACAGTTAACACACTCCACGAACCACCCAAGTATATCATCCTCACATAAACTTTACAAAAGAGGCAATCCAGTGCGCCGTGTAAACGAAGGAGAGGCGATAACTCAGCGATAGAGCCTGAGAGGGCGGAGGTATCGATCTCCGAGAGGGAGGACCTCTGGCCAGGTTCCAAGGGAACTGACCAGCTCGCACAGATTTACCGACACTCGTGCGAGTCGTTTGGATGGTGATATTGTTTTACACGCAGTTTTAAGGGCTGCTCAGTGATTTTGATGTCCCTTTGTTTTTACTGTTATTGGCTGAGGATTCGAATGGGATTAGTTGAAAAAGTTTTTTTGCTTTTGTTTTAGAATTGGACCATACTAATCCAAAAAAGCTTTGACTTATGATAGACAGTGGGATTTTGCAAACTTACATGTTATGCTGAGAGTACATCTGAATAATTCACCACTCATACAAAGTACTGTCAAAGTAATAAACCAGGAACAAAATAATATAGTGAGCAAACAAAGGCAAGAGATCCTAGAATCTTATCTCTTCACACAAGTAGTAAGCCGTAAAAGTAAACTTTTACGACTGTTTCTAAAGAAAACAGTGACTGTTGCGGTATTTACACAAAGGACAGGATAACGGCCCAGTATAGAAGTATTGAACTAAATAAAACATTACGATGGCGGACCGTAGGCTCTCAATCGTAAACATTAACTATAAATGGGCACAAACGGTTTTGACATCTGAAATAGAAACGGGGCTAATGGAGCTTGATAAGTTATGAGCAATATTGTGAAACACAACGTCGATAGCAAACGCAATTAACATAATACAACGAACAAAACCACTGCTCTCTTAACACTAAAGCCAAGCCACAACCACCAGGGCGCGAGGCGTCAGACTAGCTAGAATATTTCGCAAACTGCGAAATTCCGTCAAATTACGGAGAGGTTAATCCTGGGGCAGCAGCTGTTTGATAAAGCCCCTTGGCCATAGCTAATGTAAATTCCGCGGCTTCACCGCCGAAGAATGCCCGAGTCCTAAATAAGTACACTTCAAAGTACGTAGCGAGTGCCTTTTCCGACACAAAGAGCCAATTACATAATACCACCCCTCACAGTTAATGACGTGATTATGTTCCCCGAAAAAATTACGCTTCTTTTTTTTCACCATGTATAGCGTTTCGGGGTCTTGTGCTCCTGAAAGGAAATTTTGGAGTTATGGAATTAAATTTTGGACGATGAATGTAAATTAATTTGTTGTGGGAAGTAAAGTGATGGAGGAAAAGAAATGCTGAAAGATTTGCCGCTTTAAGTGAAATAATTAATTCTCACAACCCACGCTCTGTAGGTAAAGTCATATAAATATCGGGAAGGAGAAAAGAGAGAGTAATCATTCTAAAACTAGGCCATCTGCAGCACCTGTCTACATTTATGACATAAAGGCGTAATCTAATAAAGGTAGGTTCTCTAACAATATTGCAGCCTCTACAAACTGTAAGACACACCGGTAAGCAATCTCCGACGTTTCGTAAATAGAACTCACACAAAATTGCTCACTTTTAAATTTTCTTTTACAATAAGTGCTACGTCTTAATTTATATTAAACGGCAAAACACCTCTATTCAGTATTTTTTAAGAAAAGTCTTTTGTACGACGGTCTATTGTAAAAATGTTTGATACATTTTTGTAGAATGGAAGCTGTAGATATATCGTCATTGTATTGTATTATTGCTATATAGGTTACGTAAATAGGTAGTTATTGAAGAGGATTCGATTCAATTGGGTTTTGGCTGATTCAGCCTATATTGTGAATTCTTTATTTTCCCTCCTGCCTGCAAACATTACGTACCAGTTTAAACAATCTTTAGTTAATGGTTTATTAACGTTAAACAACGTCTAGATAAGTGCGAAAGCATGTTCGTAGGAACTCGAACAATATGTTCGGTCCTGGATGGATCGGACATGTTGTTCGAGATTTCAAATCACATCAGTGTAGGCCAACCTTGATCTCCTACTTTTATCTCCTACCTTTTATGCTTCCTACACTATTTATCCAGCTTCATCTATTATAAAAAAAAATAATACACCTGCTCATAAATATGGCGTAGTGTCCAACTTTTGGCCTCACATTATGTAAGTGGCGAGCTTTGTGCGGCGGCTTAACGCTAACCGCCGCGTTCGTGGTTAGTCCCGACGTGAACGCACGCGTTTGCGTCCGCCGAACAAAGGGATTTCAGCCTGGAGGGCCTTTGATCTCGACCCATTAAACTGGGCTTACAAAACCGAGCAACACAAGTTTATATGTGATACACTACAATTAAGTCTTATTAGGACTAGGCTTTTGCTGGTTTTAAAGCAATGTTTTTAAGTCAAGTTTTCAAGGACTTTGGGTTTGTTTTAATTTTAATAACTGTCTACCTCTTCAACATCATAAGTCAATTATGTACGAGTATCTAGCAAATCGATATCGACATGACATAGGGTAAAAATATTGTAAGTAATGTTTTTTATACATGAAATTGTCCATATGGTTCACCACTGAAATAAATGAATAGTCATTTATTTCATTAGAGTAAAGTTCAATGCTAAAGTAACCACCTGCCCGAAATAGTAACAGGTACGAGTGTAAGGCCGCCACCTAAAGCACAATACACACTGAGTACAATCGCGGCTCCATTGGCATTCAGCCCCCGCCGCCATTGTGCACTAATTGTCCTAACCTATTTGATTAATGTCCTAATCTAGGAAATAAAAGTCCAGTTCAGAAAAAAACATTAATAACAAACGCCCATTTAATACATTTGCCCATTTCCTACAATTTATCACAATTTGGCTTTATTCTTATAGCATACGGTCATAATTACATTATTCAAATGGAATTTTCCCCGTAGGCGTGTAATTATCCACTCTATAAATTAATTTGGAAACGTTTTCCTATGAATTATTCAATTTCTATGGCGACCTCGGAGAGTACTTCGGGTCAATATCGGATAACAATAAGATTGCAGATGGTTTTTTTTCCTCGTTACAGCTTTTCTCGTGGTTTCGTACGGTAGGTATTGAATGTTGGGTTTAGTAAGGGAAGTTCATAATGTTACAGTTGTCTAGGCCGCAAGGTCAAGTAATGATAATTATTATCATCAAGAATGTTACCTGGTACTCAAACGTATCTTACAACTGTTATCGTGTTACCCAGTAACTGTTGTCTATCTCAGATGGACATTCGCTCCATTTAAAATACTGGTATTTAACTAGATCCAGTCAGTCTGGAAGTCGAACCTAAAATAGTTGATAAAGGCTACGTAGATTGATAACCTTGTATCTCAAAATTAGAACAATATGGCCAATTTGATCGGATGATTTAGTTGTTATCGTTAGACCATTAATTGTAAATACAGCTATATTTAACCTAAGCCAATAGCAACAGCCCCGTTTTGAAGTGTAACTATTAATTATTGTAACCCAAACCAGTGGGCCGCCAAGGAAACCGGATAGCGCGTAGGAAGACAACTACATCACTGAATTAAACTATAATTAATTAAAATTACACACTTACTCATGAAAGTTTCAAAGTTATTGTCCTCGGCAATCCTTTAATAATAGGATGTCCAATGTCTTTGAAATAATGTTTAAAAGACTTTTAAGTACGTATAAGTTAATTTACATTTTACAAGTAGTAGCGGTAGCTCGTGATTAATGCACAGCATGCAGTGCGTCTTATTCGTGCAGAATTTGTTTCACCCTTATTTCATCTTTCTAATTGGTTTATTACTTTTGACAACAATTCTTAGCAAATTGAAACATAACAGAGGTTGAACTTATTGTATAATTGCCACATGAACAAATAGAACTTATTGTTATATGACTTGCAAGAGGCATTGAAACTTAGAGTTGCAAAGCAATTCGTGAGGGGGGCGACTACCAGGCCACTCAGAAAGTATTGCGATAAATAGTTTTTTATATATGGGAGACTGGCCAGTTAGAATCTTTTTCGAAAATATGATTACTTGTAAGTAAAAATATGTGTGTTCCATTTTTAAAATTTCCCTCCACATTTTTTGCGAGCCAATTCAAAGTACGATACTTTGAATTGGCTTACTGAAAAATGGATCTGCGCCGGGAACATTTTAGAGCTATGATTTTTTATGATTTCAAGTGTCGCCTGAAACCGGATGAATCGTTCGATAGACTTCAAATGGCATTTATGGATGAAGGCCCCTCCAAGGCAACCGTGTATCGTTGGTATAACGAATTTAGGCGCGGTCGACCAACCTTGGGGGATAAAGAAAGAAGCGGTCGCCCTTTGACGGCTATTACGGAAGAAAACGTGCTAGCAGTGAAAAATTTAATCCAAGATAATAGGCGAATTACATATCAGGAGATTCAGCACATATTAAAGATTGGATCGGGAAGCGTTCACGAGATTCTACACGGGCATCTTCGCGTGAGGAGGATAGTATCGCGCTGGGTGCCGCACTACCTCACCGACGCTCAGAAGCAGGCCCGGGTGGAATGGTGCCGTGATATGCTGAACAAATTTGAAGCAGGCTCGTCTCGGCGTGTTTACGACATCGTAACAGGTTATGAGTCCTGGATTTATCAATACGATCCAGAAACCAAGCACCAGTCGACAGTTTGGGTGTTTCAAAATGAACCAACGCCTACCAAAGTGAAGCGATCTCGAAGCGGGGGGAAGATTTTGATCGCTAGCTTTTTTAATTTGACTGGCCACTTGGCCTCAATTCCCTTACGAGATCAAAGAAGCATCAACGCCGAATGGTATACTACCAAATGTTTACCAGAAGTTTTTTCTGTTGTGAGCAACAAGCGACCAAACACAGGGCTCCGCGGACTACTGCTCCACCACGACAATGCGCCTGCACACACCGCGCTCAAAACGAGGGACTTCCTGGACAGTACACCAGTCAAACTCCTGGGTCACCCTCCTTACAGCCTTCTTTTTATTTCCAAAAATGAAAAATCAGCTCAAGGGGATACAATTTTCGTCGTCGGAAGATGCGCTGGCTGCGTTCGAGCAGGCTGTAAACGAGGTGTCTGCGGCGGACTGGAACAAGTGTTTTGAAAACTGGTTCAGACGCATGAATCTTTGTATAGAGGCTGGTGGAGAGTATTTTGAAAAGATTTAATAAAAATATATGTACCTGTAGAACAATTTTTTTTAGTGTCGCAAAACTTTCTGAGTGTCCCACATATATCTATGACTTATCGTCTGGCGCGCTCGGGTGAATATTAATGATGTTTTTGCTCAGGCAAACGATGAGAAAAAGGAAAACAAAATAAAGCTTGATGACAATTTCTTGCCCCAGCTCCATGTCATTTATGTTTCATAAGTTAATCGAGCATTAAATGTCGACAACCTGTAACGGGTGACCTCGAGGCACATTACGGACACGCAAAACTCTTTGATTACTTGTGCGTCTTTCCACATAATATTACGAAAACACGAAAAATATCTCAAGTAGTTTCGACACAAAACGGTGGATTTACATTCATAAATACATATCTTCCTTTTTAACGCTCTGTAATTCACTCGTTTAATATAATTTCATAAGCGCAAGATGTGGGTATTAATTCCAAGCTCCGAATATAATAAACGTTCCATCATATCAAGCGTCTCCACATATCCCTTTCTACCAACATATGTATATTCTAACTTATGCATGACTTAAGATCTGCGTAGTCTGCTTAATAACTTTAGTCTGGATCAGGCAGGAGCTTAGACTTTACGCCGACACTAATTGTGTGATCGCATTCAAAAGGAGATAGCGTCTGTTGAAGCGATTATTATTGAGTTGTGTCCTGTATTCGTACAAGAAGATAAGAATAATACCTGTGCCAACTATATCAGAACTTTTTGGAAAACTCACTACAAAATGTGAAACGTAGCTCAGTCTATCTGCTTGTGACGTGAACGCAGTTAAATTTCTGAAGTAATTTGCATAAAATTGTACAGATGTAGTTAAATTGCTAGAAAAATTAACATAACGTACTGGAGTAGACCCTAGTGCGTAGGTCGTAAGTTGCGTAGCAGATTCATGATGAATCATAATTATGCTTTAAGGTGGAAGCGCCAGGGTAACCCGCGAAATTCAGATTTTCTTAATGTTTGTTTTTTTGCAATTTGCCGGTCATTGTCAGGCTGTACATTGAACGAAATATGATTCGCGGCTGTAATAGGTATTTTGTTACAGAATTATAATCATGAAAATCACCAATACAACCCTCAAAGTTCATACAACCCCATTGAATAACTATTCAATCATATTTTGTTCAACGTACAGCCTGTCAATGACCGGCAATTTGCAAAAAACGTAAGAAAATTTGAATTTCGCGGGCTACCCTGGCGCTTCCACCTTAATCATGATTTCGTTTAGCAGTATATCAGGGTTGTTATATTCATAAAAGGGTTACTGTGAATTAATAGAAAAACTACATAGTACACTGGACTCAGGTACTTATAAAAAATCAGTTTACAATACGTAAAAAATATTGTTACAACACCGACCTCCAATATTATTTTATTACACACAATCACTAAATTCCGACCAGAATCTTTAAATCAATCATGTGTATAAATAATATTGTATGAACGACGTTTTTCCGCGAGACAACAATTTCCATAACAAGCGTCAATTTAACGATATTCAATCAAGCAACACTGATTTTATTTTACGTCTACGGAGCTAAGATCCAATATTTTGATAAATATGTCGGAGAAAGCGATAACTTTTAAACATCAAGTTGCTGATTTGACCATTGTAGTAGGGGTAAACGCCGTGACGTCAGATGTTGTTTTAATGGCGGCACGTGGACAGAGTCGTTTTGTAGAGTGGGGATTGTGCCGAGATCACTTTTGCTCGGAACTCCAACCAAGTCACTCCTTCAGAACGAAACTGTCGGTTTGCCCATTTTGTGGAGATTATTTGTTAGTGTTATTTAATGTAAATTTGTGTTAAATAATAAACTGTGATTTTTGTGAACCGAAACTATTACTTTAACATTTCATTATGAACCCGGTACCACCGAACCCTAATGACAACGGCGCTATCGCTCAGCCATCGCTTACGCCGTCATCAGAATTGGGATCTGGACTCGATTCCCACTGGCGTGCTATGTTCGAGATGCAGCAGAAGAACATGATGCAGCTGATCGAAGCCATCAGGACACCAACAGTGGCACCTCAGATCATGCTGCCAGAAATTAATCCGGAGCTACCAGATACCGATCCACGTGCTTGGTGCGATACTATCGATATTTGCCTCGACGAACGTCCACTGGAGGGTGCATCGCTTATTATAGCTCTGAGCAAAGCCCTGAAAGGTAATGCGTCATCGTGGCTGTCGCAGATTTCGCATGCAGGCATGAAGTGGCAGCATTTCCGCGACTTATTCTTTGCGCGTTATGCATCCACTGAAACTCTTGCTGCATCGCTTGTTAACATCCACAACGGCCGGCCGAAGGAGGGCGAATGTCTCGCAGCGTACGCCAGCCGCCTAATGACTACCCTGTTGGCTCGATGGAAGAATCGAAGCCATGAAGAAATAGCCACGTCGCATGTGCTCGCTCATGTCTCTCAGTTCGACTCTCGGCTTAATCGCTTGGCGTTTACTAGCGAAATAACGGACACAAAGCGGTGAACTGTCGTTCGAAGTTTACGCAGCCTGCTGGAGCTAACGCCCAGAAAACTACACCGGCGGCGACTTCATCGGGTTCCAGCAAAAGAATAACGTGTTTCCGATGTGGCGAGAAAGGTCACATCTCGTCGCAGTGCAGCCGACCTGGAACGAGCACAGCCATAGGCGCTCACGGGACCAGCGATTCCGGTCCGAGCACCGTCCCGCAGCGACGTGTGGACAGTTGTGAGGTTCGCGGCGTCCTTGGACAGCTACAACAATCCGGTGAGTCGTTTTCATTTTGTTTTGATTCCGGCGCCGAGTGTTCTCTCGTTAAATAAAGTGTAGCTTATAAATTCTCGGGCAAACGTTCACTTTCAACCGTGCAAGTAATAGGTATCGGTAATAATTCGAATGTTTTTAGCACTGAACAAATTCTTAGTGATGTTGTGGTCGACAATAACGAACTGTCAATTTTATTTTACGTACTACCCGACGATTGTATGAAATACGATGTTATGATCGGACGCGATATTTTGACACTTGGCTATACGGTACATTTAACTGAATCTACCCTACGTATTTCGAAAGTCACAAATGTAGGTTGTTGCGATTTACCTCCCGTAATTGATCTTTACAATGTTGATTCTGATATTTCAAACGAAAACAAGGACCGGTTGACGTCCCTTTTGAATGAGTATTCGAATGCTTTTATCAATGGGTTATAACGACCATGATGAAACCGGAATTGACCTAACAGAAGCGAGAGAACACGCGGTGGACGGTATTAAGAAGAGTGCGGCTTATGAAAAAGCCCGTTTTGACAAAAATAAGGCCAAGTAGTTAATTTCAGTGTTGGTGATTTGGTATTAATCAAAAATGAAAAAAAAAAAGAAACCAAACTAAACCCAAATTTAAAGGTCCTTTCAAAATTTTAGAGTTGCTTGAAAACTATCGCTATGTTTTAAAATCACTGAATGGTAATAGAACCTACAAGTACGCTCACGATCGTATACGAAAGATGCCTCTAAGTAGTGTTCCTAATGAGTTAAACGTAGAGGACGGTGATGAAAGTACCTCCACCGAGTAGTAGACACATACCATGGCTATTTGGTCGCACCGTACGCACTAGTCTGTAGTCGTAACTGCAGCTCACTTGTGAGCTGTTCAGGGGGCGATGGGCAGCTGGTGGTACGGCGGGGACCTGGGTCTCAATGGAGACTATTGTTGTTTTGGTCTTGTACTGACCTGGGAGTCGCAGACTCTATGTGATGTGTGTGGTCGTATCACATGAGGTGATGACGATATGGGTGGCATAAGTGTCACTAGCTGCTGCGGCAGCTGGGCCATGAGCGTTGTATGTGATCGAAGTTGATTTAGTTGCTGAGTAAATATGATTGAGACTTAGAGGAACCTTTTGTTTGACAACTGTTATTTTCAAGTTATGCTTTTCCATAAAGATGTGGTCAGGTTGACCGAGCCTGTACTGTTGCTCCAAATTTGACTGTTTGGTTACAGGTACTCACGAGGACGTGTAACTTGTCAGTATGGCCGTGTCGGAGAAAGCGATAACTTTTAAACATCAAGTTGCTGATTTGACCATTGTAGTAGGGGTAAACGCCGTGACGTCAGATGTTGTTTTAATGGCGGCACGTGGACAGAGTCGTTTTGTAGAGTGGGGATTGTGCCGAGATCACTTTTGCTCGGAACTCCAACCAAGTCACTCCTTCAGAACGAAACTGTCGGTTTGCCCATTTTGTGGAGATTATTTGTTAGTGTTATTTAATGTAAATTTGTGTTAAATAATAAACTGTGATTTTTGTGAACCGAAACTATTACTTTAACATTTCATTGTGAACCCGGTACCACCGAACCCTAATGACAACGGCGCTATCGCTCAGCCATCGCTTACGCCGTCAAATATATTTTGTAAAATTTTATGATGATAAAATTATATGATAATAATTTTATGATGATGAAATTATATTGAAATACGTGATGTCGTAAAAGAAAATTTAAGTCAAATAATGTTAAACCAATTAATGTTGGCGCCAAAAATATTTAACAAACTACCTGACTCAACAAAAGCATCAAGAGATTAGACTTATCACACTTCTGTTCGCTATACTCGTACTACTTTTGGAGAAATTATCATCTTTATCATCATTCTCCTGCCCTTATCCCATTTTATTTGGGGTCGGCGCAGCATGTCTTCTTCTTCCTAATTCTTTACTACTTTTTATAGAAATATTTCAAGAAAAAAAGAGAAAAATAGGAATGTAAACGAAGTAATTCCAAAAAATTGAAATGTCACAGTAACAAAAAAATGTTAAACGAAATCATAAAAAGTGAAAACATTGTCGGGCAAGTGATCATGAAACCGCTAGGCTGTATACTCCGTTGATTTTAGTATAAAATTGATGCCGTTCTTATGCACGACATGTTTGAAACGTCAAACAATTGAACAATACTGACATAATGCAATATTGCTCATCCCCGTAAGCAAGAAGCGTGATAATATATAGCCTAAAATTCGTAAAAGCCTTTAAGGAATATTTGTGCAAATGTTGAACAGAATCCATGCAGTAGTTTTGTGCGATTTCGGAACATCGGTTTGGATTTTCACCATTTTATTATAATTATGTATTTAGATTTAGATTATTAGTAAATTTTGTTCATGAGATTATTATTAGCTTTAATTTTTCCCTAAAACTATCTCCAATTATCTTCCCTCAGATCTTAGTTTAACCAACAAGGAAGCTATAAACGTTATATATGTACATACATGTGTATACCCAATACGCCGTAAGGAAGGTAAACAGTAAGTAAATAATCCTATTTACTTCGATAAAGATAGTAAAAAGAACATTTTATCTGGTAAACTATTCTAGATAAACATAATATAAGTGGATGGGGTTGCCAGCGTTTTTGGGGTATGTTAAAGAATTTCCCAGAGGGTAGGCAGAAATAATTGATCGTGTGTCAGTTAGTGTGTAGGGAAATGTACTGAGTTACTGAAATATGAAGTGTTTAGTGCTGAGATGAAGAATACTTAATGTACCTACATTGTGTAACATGACTTATGACGTAAGTAATGGGTTTTAGTAGTACAAGTAAATGTTTTATTTTGAAGAGCTTTTCACTTGTCACACATTGTGTATGTACTTATACCATCATCTGCTAGCCTTTTCCTAACTATTTTGGGGTTGGTTTCCAGTCTAAACGGATGCAGCTAAATACCAGTATTTTACATAGAGCGACGTCCTATCTGACCTCCACAACCCAGTTAGCACTGGGCAATACGATACCCCTTGGTAAAACCGGTTGTCAGATTTTCGGATCACTGAACTGTAACCAAGCTGTCAAAGATCTACAAATGACAGCCGCGAACAACGGCTTAACGTGCTTTCCAAGGCACGGAGAAAACTCGGAATGTAATGGGTGATCACCCATCCACGGACCAACATAGGCAAGCTCGGCTTAACCTAAAGATTGACTTAGCCACGAGCTCCTCCACTTGAATGTACTTATATGAATAGGTACTAACTTTTACCCGCGGTTTTCCTTTCGTGTAGTCTAAAATTATTTCACAGGAGAACATACTATGGGGTAAAAGTATCTTATTTCCTAACACAGGTCAGGTTACAGGATACAGGAACCAGAAAGCGTGAAAAGGTAACACACACACAGAGAGAGTACACAGAGTTAATGTCGCATTAATTGTTATAATAGCAGAAATTATAAGGCCAACGCGGGCAAAAAACAACTCTTCATTAGGTTAGCTTATGACAATTTCTATCACCCTCTTACACCACCTAGCAATTATGCACGCTCACCATCCATAAACCATAGAATTAACATCGTTACAAATTAAAGAACGTCACCCCTTTATACTTAAATCAACCCCTGGAATGTTACGCAAATTAAAGTTCTGGAGAGCACAAATTATCAACCCCTAGGGGTGCAAACAAGCAGATATAAAATATAACGAAGCATTATACCTGAAATTCGACTTGGGGGGCGTTAATTTTTAGCTGGCAATAAAGTAGGGATGCATTGAGAACATTTTGAAGGGGAGAGCAAGTGGTGGCAATGATAACTCATTGTTTGATACTTGGTTTAGTGTGCGGCTTCTTACTTATGTCAAGTGGTGGTTGGGAATTATGCCACAGTAACGTACTGCCCCAAGTAATGGTCTACCTTTGTGAAATTTTTTATCGAAATCTGCTCAGCTGGTTATGTCTTGAAAAGCTTAGAGACAGACAGGGTTACTTTCGCATTAATAATATTGTTTGGGACTATGAATAATTTTCTATATTACATTAAACAAATGTAACTCTCCGTATTAATAAAAAGCGACGCTTCTGAAATGTCCATTACTTTTACCTGTCCTTGTCATTTAAATGTCAAGGAAGTGGGTGGGAACGGTTCGATATTGTAGCACAATTTTTGATACAACACGTATTTGAATTTATTGCGTAGTAAACGCACAACAACCCCTAGTAATGAAAAACCAACATGATAATTAAACCTTGAAACTCAATTAGCTATGTCAAGTTATTATCTACCTTTTTCCAACGAAACTAATGCTTGGGTCGGATTCTAGTGTAACGATGCAAGCCGAAAACCAATATTAAACATGACACGACTGCCTATCTGACTTTCACAACCCAGTTATTCGGTAGAACGATAACCTTCAGTAAAACTAGTTGGTTATCACACTTTCAGACTTCTGAGTCTGACTGCCCGTAACTACTTTCAAAGATCTACGAATGACACCCAAGCTAAGGCAACCAAATACAAGCCAAATATCAACTATTTAATAATATTATAGATACTTTGAAGTTTGAACTGACATTAAACCTTCATGGTGTGAGACATTCGAGTGAAACTTTTTTTAAATTATACCTATGAGATTTTTCTTTTAAAATATGTGCTACATTCGATTTTCGAATTTCAATTGTTTTTTTCTATTCAGCTTAAACGGAATAGATGGATGCTTCGAAAATACGAATAAATGAATATGAGTTCCGACACGGAACGCGGCGCGGCAGAAACGGCTCGAAATATCTATTTCGCGTTTGGAGAGGAGACTGCTAATGAACGCACCGTGCGTTTTTGTTAAAACGTTTTCGTAACGGAAACTTCGACTTGAAGAACGAACCACATGGAAGACCGCCCACACAGGTGAATAACGCTGAATTGAAGGAGATGGTGGTAGCCGATCCGAGTCAAACTACCCAGGAGTTAGCAGCAATATTGACTCATATGCATCAAATCAATGAGATGAAAAAATATGCTTTTTTTTCATATTTTTATACAAATGCTTTCACACAGTTTGTCGAATCTAGATCCCCAGGGTTCTATCGCAAAGGCATAAATGAACTTCCGATTAGATGGCAGCAATGTATAAATAATGATGGTAAATATTGTGATTAAATAAATAGCACAATTGCAGTATAAATCGGCAATTTCATTAAACACACAATATACAATACAATATACAATACAATATATATCCTACCAAATAAAACAAAAGAGAATCACTATACATGAGTAAATACTGACAGATACGTCGTCTCAAAAACAGCAATATCTCCTAATGCCTAACAGACAATACTCGATGTTTGAACAAACATTTGAGCAAATATCTTGGACAAACACACTGAAACACAAACACTGACCGAGAGGTTTATCTCTCACATCTGTCACTTGTCGGCTGAAAGGTTCCTAACTAACGTACGAGTAGACCAACACAAGCTAACACTATGGATGGCTGGGGATTATTGAGTGGAGGAAATAACTTGTGATATGCTCTTCATGACAAGATAAATATGGAAAAGTTGTGCTTTCACACATTAAAGATAATTGACCTTCATATTCGGTACTTAATGAGATCTGTGTGTGCAGAAATTCGATACAAATTGTAAATGGGTCTCAAAGGACCAAAAATTCAGATTTTATCAGAGGATAACAAGCGTGCCATTTTGTTACAAATTTCATAGAAAGGAAGCGGTGACTTCGATATTAGAAACTTTGTAATAGTCAATTTATTAACTGTTTAATTATATCAACTTTCGAAACAACTTTTAACTAGAATAATTTTAACTGCTCAACCAGTTAGGGATAACAATGTTGAAATAGCCAAAGTTTATCGCCATAAAACTTTACAAAAACAGCATTAATATTCTAAATACCTAAAACAACAAAGCTAGTTATCAGCCGCGCCCTAATCCAGCTCGTATTCATAGCCTCGCCCGCGCCGCCCGACAATAACGCGTATTCATAGTCCTGACAAGACTGGAATATATTTACTTATTTAACACGATTCATTGTGGAAAGCTGAAATGTAATTTTTCCACGTCTGCGTATCAAATGTTAGATCGCTTCATGATTAAACTGTTTGTCTAGCTCGAGGTGGAATACATACCAGGTCAGGACTTTATGTGTTCGGTGCTTGCGATAAATCTTGGTGACGAAAACAGTGGGTAACATAAATCTCATAAACTTACTGGTGCGCGTCTAAATCGTGGCCAAAACATGTTCGAATGGTTTTGTTTTATTCTTGCTGACAATAATTATTTTAAGATAAAATGTCGCAAGCCAAAGATAAGTAAATACTTCTGAAAGTTAATTATCTAGATTACCAGTCAGAGGAATTACATAACAGACCATCACGCCTGAGATCCCTGGATGGTTAGGCAGAGCTGTGCAATAGTACACCCTTATTTCGCCAAGTATGTTTCAATCCCATGTTAGAGGAGTATTGCCGTCAACTGGACACTAATGCAAAACCCGGGCTGCTACCGGGAAATTTCTGCCGGGAAACCCAATAACACTTTGTTCACAGAAGCTTTTTTCAGCAGAAGTGCTTGCGACCACTAATATTATGAGACAAAATATACGCAATTAAAACTAACGTTCCATTACTCTAGTAGACTAACGAATAGAAATTCTAGTTACAATTAAATCTTCTTCCGACAGTTTCAAACGAATTTTAAATTTCTTCAGTAAGTGTCCAAGTTCAAGACCTTTTCTCTGTGAAGCCTGGGAAAAAAACCAGCAACTTCCGACTCCTAGCGACGAGTGATCATCTTCAAAGAAACGTCGTTAAAATGCTTCTAATGGGTACAGTTCTATCCTGAACTGTTTGTTTCTTGTAGGTACTGGGAAATTTAGTTCGGCGCGTTTTTTTTTCATTTTTTCGTAACCATTCATACACTCGGCCAAACTCAATAGCGATTTTCTTGTGGATTGGCGATAGTTAGACTAATATCACAATAGCGCAGGTTTTCGAAATATTATGTTCGTAACAACATAAAATAACAATAAATACAGAAAAAGAAAATCACTTTAAAGAGTTGTTAATTGTATACCTAGTTGTTCTTGACTGTACCTGGCTGTTGTTGATATTATGAAACGGTATCAAGTTCTGTACTGTGAGTAACGGCCCTTTGTGTCAAATTTAATTTCATATACTGCTTCTTCAAAACATCAACAATACGTTTCAGGTTCACATTTTGAGGTGTATACGCAAACGGAAGGCGAGAGGGATAATAACAGAGCTTTGCTGCTGATTTTGATGAAAATGAGTGTAGAAATCGATCGCTTAATATCATATTCGACGTTCGATTCCCAGGTCAGGGACAAGATACTTGCTTTAAGGTTGGTTTTGGGAAAATTCCCAACGCAATTTTCCAGTTAAGCAGCAATAACCTCCTTTTTCATGAAACCGAATACCGATAACTGAATAGCATAGCACAACGTTTTCCGTCACACATAATTATACTTCGATACTACTGTATTATTAAATAGCATTAGTTTATGTAGAGACACGTATAACTACCTGATATTAAACATAGATTTATATGATTGATAATAATTAAACATTAGGTACTTTCGCATTGGATATTTTATGTGTGATGAACAAAACTTCATATTTATGGCTGACATCATGAGCAAAATCTGTAAACATATAATTTATTTGTCTGTTAACCACATAATATTTAGTCGTATATTTAGTACCTACTAACGTACTGGCCGGTCTCACCACAGCCGGTCTAAATGAGTCGCGGCCTAAGTGAAATATTTGAACAACTAACTAAACATTCCTAGCTTTCATTTTAACAAAGTGTTTCAAATTATATATTTCTGTACAGCACTCGACGTGTGAATAAACTGAGGCTGCTGTAACTGTATTTCTACAGAATAATATCTCGTGATCGCAAGCTACTGCTGAGTGAGCCCTAGGTTCGATTCTGAGGTCGTGCAAAATTAAATTATTATTTTCTATAAGGAATGGGAGAAAGCAATCCGTTGTTCCTGCGAATGATCAGTTTCCAGGCGAGTCGGATTGCCTCACTTTGAGTAACAGATAAACAAATGCTCCAACTATGGAACGAAAAATGCTTGTCAACAAAATATTTTGTTATTTCTGAAAGTAAATTGTTTACTACTTGTTGTATAATTTTGTGTTTTGTAACATAACCAAGTAGAACTCATAATCACGCGATCATGTCTCTTCACACAAAAGCTTATTCAAGGTATTCCACATCCAACAACAAAATCGGTAACAATAAACAAAACAAAATTAATGCGCCGCCCATAATATAATTATAATGCGGTACGCAAGTGAAGCTTCAGGGTGCTTGAATATTCATCAGATCATTATCATAAGCAAATACCCCGGGTTGTTGCCTGTTGTCCTGTACCCCAGTGTACCCCGCTATAGGAAAAATCTTTCGAGGGCAGGGTCGCGGTGTTAAGGGTGTTTATAGCGGTACTCAGAAGATTTCGCTGATTAGTAATGCTTAATGAAGCGTCAATAAGAGCAGATGCACAAGGGGGAATTTGCATAAATGTTCAAGTGTTCATGAACATTATGTTGTCTGGAGTGGGTGTCGTGGCGCGACTTGCTAGGGTTCAGTGTCCGTCTGTGGCGATAACAGTAATCTTGATACGAGGACAAGCGATCAAATTGGGAGGATTGGACTTAGCCATTCTGGGGTACTTGCGTTACAATTATTGTGGTCAATGGAATGTTATTGGTTAATTTTGATACGTAATATAATATATTGAAAGCTACCTTCTATTTATTTATAAACAAATGTGTTGTTATTTTAGATGTACGTAATATGTATATTCTTTATTAATAAACTGGCAAAATGTGAGTGTACTGTTAGGTACACCTCTGCCTAACCCTTTGGCGATTACAGGCGTGATGCTATGTTATCTTAGGTTTATTTATAAAAAAGTTTAGAACGGCTCTATAAATACACCCTGCCCCCAGAGAATCATTTTCACAGTGTGCTTAAGAGAGTATTTTGCTCAGAAAATTGTAAAGAATATCTGAAAAATCTGCCCAAAAATAATGAAGGCAGAGATATATTCAAGCACGCATAAAGATACTCGAAAGCGTAGTGTACCGCTAAAATGTTGGGGCGAGGACGAGCAGGCCCAGCGGCTCGGCGCGGGTGGCTCGGCGGCGGCGCGGCGGCTCGCGGACGCGGAGTAGCGGTACACGATCATTATGCACGACCACTAACACCAGGCTCGTTCCTTTACATTTATTCACCAACATAGCAGCACTTCAGAAATATTGCTTCAAATTCTCTCTGCTAAGATGTTATAATAATTTATTTCGCTACGACGGCTGAACGGCCGTAAATTATAATTTTGACAAATTAAAAATGGCAATGTAGACGCTATTTATAAATGAATTTAAACTTGTCTATTTTAACTTTTAGTAATATTTTAATTATAATAAAAGCACGAAATGTACTACTGTGAATTGGTAAATAAAAACAACAGCTAATTGAAATTCAGTGAGCGAATTTGTAGAATTGCCTGTAAAACGATATTTGTTTATTTATTGTTTCTACAAAACACAAATATTTACCTAACGGTATTTTTTTAATGTATTAAGCTCGGCTTTGAGGGGTTGAAATAACTGGAAACGAAGTTGAAGCGTGTTGATTTATTGTATATCGAGGAACTGTATCTTTTGAAAATTTGCCATGTTTAACCAACTAAGGACTGAACCTCCAGACATTGGCGATTCAGTAGAAAACTAAGCAACACGAGTTCGATATCTAAAAGCATACCTATACCAAAATATATCCTTGCCTTTTGCAGCACCAACACATCCTTTCTTCCCGCTGCCGCTGTCGGGAGCGGAAGGAGCGGAGCGAGCCGAGCGAGCGGAAGGCGACCGTCGCGCAATTATCGCGACAATTAGTCGTGCGCGGCGCGGGGTATTACACAACCTCACGCTTAATTGCGATATATATCGCGGAGACAAGAAAAAGGTAAGGGTTTCGAGAACATGGTGATTAGAATGGATAAATAAGTGAGATTTATAAAATACTATTGAAATGGGCAAGTTCTTTAGCAAAACTGCAAATGCAATCTGTCCGTAAGATTATTCCATTTTTAACAGAAGCAATTTTTTATTATCTTTTACAGAAAACAATAAAAATTTATATATATCTTATAAAGCTCACACAGCAAAGTCTGTATTTATCATGCCTTTGTAAATTAGTCAGGAATTTTGTTTCGTTTCTTCCAGGAATTTCGTTTTAATAACCCTACTCTCAAAAGCCGAATTCCATCACAATATCGAAAGAATTCCTAGTCTATGAAGCAAACATTCAATTCAATACAACATGGAGTAGGACATACATAAGCCATTATTAATATGATAGATCTACACTGAGCTAGTCGTAACTCACAGACTCCTAGCTGTGACCAACTGGCCGGGTAACAGGCGATCTTAGGAAATTGGCTTGCAATACACAGGACAAACTGCTACACAACGCTGCAAGAGCATTACTAAAGGATATTTGATCGATTCTTGTGGATCTGTGTGACTTGAAATAGTGTGGGGTAGTGGAATTAATGGTAACCTATTTCATACTGATTTGCACATTTTTACGTATGATAATCTATGAAACATTTTCAATCAAACCGATAATTCCCGAAAGTTACGATTGGAAAAAAACATTTTACGTTGTGAATGGCGGCTTTTGGTATAAAAATGGATCATTTGACATCTATTTTCGGACATCGGAAGCGTCCATCCATAGTTTTGATTGCGGGAAATTGAATTAAACCTGACCTCGCCAACCGCACGAAAATAATGTTTCGGACAGGATATTGTCAATTATATTATATATATTATATCCTAAACAAAACAATACCCTGAACATCCTGACCTCTGGTATAACGCAATTGACTTTCCAGGCCAGGAGTTCAGGATTAGAAGTAAAGTTTAAAAGCAAGCTCTAGGGAAATACAAATTTAGTTTTATTTAAAACGCTACCTACGCTAAAGTTTACTTCGCTACATCTAGTGTAAGAATTTACAACAGATAGTAACATTGTGTTGGATTCGGTAAACCCAAGTGACCGACATCGTGGAAATGGTGGAAACCACAACAATTTGCAACTTCCATATTATATTTTTGAACATTTACCTACATTTGAAAGTTGCATGTACTGTACAACTTGTGAATAGTTGTAAAATTTTGAAAACTAATGTTACATACGCTGTATTCATCTTTAAAAGTAAATAGTGTATCTAGGAAATAAAACTAGATGATGAAAATTCTGAGAAAAAGACAAGCCGCTTTTGGAGGATCTCTGAAACTTAGCATTGATTGAAAAGTGAATAACAAGTAGAATGTATACCGGGTATTATTTAGTATCACATTTTCCAGGAACTTCTAAAATTCACGAAGGCAATAATTCACTTTCTAAAATAGAACATCCACGGAACTGTAATTCCCAAATGCGAGTAATACTGATATGTGTAGTATGTCAGCGTAAACAGGTAATAAACTAATTAAGTACTGCCAAGCTAGTGGCAGTGGGCATATTATTTGCAGAACTGATGATTACATGACACTGACATATTCTGGAGTGGATACCGGGTACCGGAGGGCGCAACATTGATATGGGTCTTCCACACGGTGGAATGACGGCCCCTGACCTGAGAGCCGAGACTAGGTGACATTCTACTTATCAGCGAAAACGATCATGAACAAAATCAAAAATACATACATAGGACTGACATAAGCTACCGATAACTTGTCAATGGTCAATCCTGTTGAAAGTTAAATTAATACTTATTGAAAGCGATTGTCACTAGTTTCCTGCTGTGGCTTACGGTTTGCTCGGTTCAGCTCAGTGAAGAGCTGGCGAAGTGGCTGGATGCAGGAAGCCAGGTCGTTATGACGATGCTTGGAGAAGCCCTTGTCCTGTTGTCCTGCTCTTCACAATACATTATATCGATAAACTTACCGTTCTGTTTCCCAGGTTCCGGACCCGGCAGCTGAGGTAAGCGGACTTGCCAACAAGCGCGGTGACGTTGCGCGGAGTAGCCGCGTCGAAGGACGGCGCCAGGCGTGTGCCCGCGCCGCCAGCCGGCAGAGAGTTCACCGACCCCGCCCCGCCTGCGACGTCGCATGCACCTGGGGGAGACAATTAAGTCTTTGAGTTTCAGGATCTAAAGAAAATAATAAAAATAAATAAAGTATTGAAACTTTTGTATAATCAAGACACGAAAAATCGAATCATTCCGATTCGCGAAAAAAATGACACCTGTTTTAAAAAGTTCACGCATGACCTCGAGGTTGTTCAAGTATAATTAAGACAAGAAGTGAAACGCTTTTATTTACAAATAAATTCATTTTTTTTTACACAAGTTATAACTTATTCCAACAAACATTAAGGCTATTTTTATTCTCCAACATATTGACTAAAATCGTGCTTTTGGAGACCAAAAGTACTAGGCTAGCTTAAATTCAAGATGTTGTTTTTCAAACGATTCCAGGTGGGCGCCATAGGTTAAACTAATTATTGAAATGCCATCTGCAATTCATGCAAGCTTAGTTCTTCTTGTCTGTGTACTGCTCAGATCTTGTGCAAAACGTGTGCCAAAGAAATTGCATTCATAGTTTTAAGGAAGCTATGAATACTTCACCTGCAGAAGCTGAAGGTGCAACAAGGACTCAGTCAGCAAATTGTCGCTGCCCAGCTTCACTGAAGCCAGTCCGCTTTATCAAGAGTATACATTATGTATCAAGAGATTGGTGCCTATAATCGGCGACCAAGAACCAGCCGCCAACGTTACATTTGAGTGATTGACGACTGCTTTAATGTCTCAACTTCGCTGCAGAATCGACACCTGACGGGTGTTGATACAACGCAGAAGCTGGAGCGTATTTGAGGAGAGGCTGATAGCGAGTGGAAAGTTAGAAGTCGCTTGATCCTGAAGCCAATCTTACTCTGAAACGGCCTGCCACGGGTCCGAAATTGACTGCAAGCGCCTCTAATTTGTTCGAAATCATCTCAATTGAAGCGCCGTGCAATGATAGTCAACTTTGTTTTCTGATGAGTGTAAAATGTGTTTATATGACAGGAGAGGCCGAGTCTGCAGGCGTCCAGTGGAGTGATTTACACAGCACTGTTTCACTGTAACGGTTGCATACGGCGACGGCTCCTGCAAGATATATTTACCTACTCAGATACCCAAAATATAAAAATACACGACACCTTGAATTTCTGCTAGCCTAGTACTTTTCCTTGGTTAACAATGATAAAAATAGAAAATCGAAAAAAAAATGCAATTTCGTGTCAAAATACGGTATCACCGGATAAGCGAAATTACTTTACTAAATTAAAGCACAGCCGTATTTTGTTTTTAATGTGACTGTATTCTGTGACAGCCATGTCGAGGTGAAACAAAAGACATCAAATTCAAAAAAAATCACGAGTCGACTTAGCGGGAATGATCCGAAAAATTGAAAAATCTTAAGTTTACTGTTATTGTCTTGATTCATCGTCTGTCTGCCTTTCCTCACTATGTTGGCTGGGGTTGGCTACCAGTCTAACTGGATGCAGCTAAATAGATTAAACGTATTTTACAAGAAGCGACAAGTAAGTAGTATCTGATATCCACAACCTTGCATGTCATAATGAATTGTTTTTTATCACTAAAATTTTACAGGAAGCTCTAAAGACGAACCAAAACAAGATTTTACTCGTCTTTTTCACCTGTACTCCTGAGGATTCAATCGTACGCGACGATCCAAGTGTACGCGTATGTATGTTCGTACACGCTAATCTCCGAACCAACCAACAGATTTCAATGAAATTTGTATGGTTCCAGCTTAAAATATAGAATAGTTTTAAACCCGGTAGGGTGGCGCCGTGCAAAGCAAGGGTGGGTCGTTTGTAAGGATATAAAATAAATAACAAACAACCGTATCTCAAATCTAAAGTATTAGATATACCCTACACTACACAACGGTTATTGAACGTTTCATTCGTGTGCTATCACCATAGAGACACGTGTAACATCATCATAAAGCCATCCAGCATCCGTAAAGTTTACGAGCGAATAAAATCCGCGCGTCTCCATTGTGACAAGAGTATTTGTGTGAGACAAAGATGGCGCCGATTGTACTACACATTCATAAACTATGCTCAGACGATCTGCCTTTGTTCTAGCATGATTTAATTTTAGGGTTTTTATAAGGAAGAAAAATATTTTTGGGAAAAATTTATTTGCTTGCTAATTTGGTGTTTGGTTATTGGCTCTAGAAAGGAGGTGACTGCTAAGATGGCGAGTAATAGAGAAGTATGGAAGAAGAAGACATGCTGCGCCGGCCCCAAGGTCTCTAGTAAATTGAGATAAGGGCAAGTGAACGATGATGACTGTCGACAAAACTATATCGTGGTAAGTTACCATGGCGATAATTTTGGTAACGTGTGTGGTAACGCACTTCAGTTATTCCAGACAACACTGTTTAATGAGAATAAAAGGTTCTACTTGATTAGGATCAAGTTTTTCTATTTTCGTAACAATAGCAGCCTGTGTGGGTGTCTAAATATCCTTTCAGTCTACTGTTACAACATAATAAGCTTAACTTCATAGAAATTAATAAATTCATTTTTACACTGACTATAATAATATATCAAAGCAGCTGAGATTCCTAATCTTTCCTATTAAGGGTAAACTATAAACTTTCCTAAGTGATTCTTTGTCTGACAGAAATTGCTTTTAGCGATTAGACCGCCTTTTGCATCGTTTCTCATTTATGTAAATTCGTGATGTACTTTCTCAGTGTCTTTCTTTATCTTTATGAAAAGCCAGAGGTTGTAGATAAAGTGACATTTTATCAGCGATTACGACGATAACAAAGTCAAAAATGTACGAGATAAGCCTCATTCATTTTTCAATCCTACAGAAAAGATTGCCACTTCATTCTATGCCTTCTGAACTATAGAATAGAGCATCGTTTAACCAAATAGGTCATCTAACTATCTATCAACAAAATTGGCTTCCAAACAGTTAAGCTAACACAAAAGTTCCGAAATAGCCTAGGAGACAAATAACCAACAAAGATATTGTCAGTTCGGCACAAGCATCGTTATGCATCGGAGACTGAACGAGCTCGAACGGGCACGGATGTCGACGAGGAAATCATTCCGCTTAGCTCCCCGCCGCGCCGCGCTGGCTAAATACTTGATTGATGCGCACTAACCTAGCTATTTGAATACCACAGAGGAGGCAGGAGACAGAAAGTTTACGTTTACTCTTCTGTCCTCTCGTGTAGAACGTCTACCGCACCAGAGTGCCTTCTAATATCTTAGTCAAAATAAAAAGAACCAAAAATGATAGCGATGAAAGGGAACTACATGAAAATATGGATGTTTGTGCAATGCAAGACTTTTTTATTAAGAGGACATATTTAATGGTAAAATACAAAAATGTAAATCATACTCTGACTGTACCAGAAGAATGGCTCATGTCATAATTGTGACAAGACAAGAAAAGATAACGTCACCCCGTTATAATAATGAGTCCTAATTAAGCTAGCAAGGTTAAAGGGTCTTAAAATTACTCGTGTAGATATAATTAATTACACACACATTACACGTGTTCTTTCAATTAAAAAAATGTGGAGTATAAATAATTATGATTTTTCAGAGCACAACACCGTTAACTAACTGGTAGAAAATGGCTATGGTATTAAGTTCTCTCTCATCTGCACAATTTGCGTGCTTGAAGTAATAAATAAACTAAACCACAATATATCTAAGTACTACCACCAAGTATTGTCGGGTTCTAATGTAAACACAGCAATGAATTCATGTACCTACTGCTGAACAAGGCAATTTGACTTTGTCTCGAGGCGAAATGTAACGTTGAACACACGCTAATTGGTCGTGTCCTACGGGCAAGCAGAAGTGACCATTTCACATCAAATATTGTGACATCTACGTTGGCCTAGTTGCTGTTAAGCATGAAATCGTACACAAGATGTTTTCGATTTCCAGGCCGGGCAAAGTGTTGTTGGGTTTTTCCAGCCAGTAATTTCTCAGTCACAGCTTGTACTATTGTGTATTCTGAGGTCGCAACCCGAAGTCTGAATTTTTACCCGTTCATCAAACATGGGTGTACTATAGATACAACCCTGTCGACCCAACCCTTCCGGGAGTAAAATTCAAATTTAAAATAACCCAAATGAAACGTCAAAAGATATGTATATGTACGGTGGAGGAGAACCGGCAAGAAACTCTATGGTTACTCTTTAAAATTAATTCTGATTACAGGCATGATGTATAGTTAGTGTTATTGATAGTAATCCTTCTGATCTAACACACTCTGTGTGTCGTTATGGAACTGCGCATCCGCGCTAATTCCGCGATAGATCCGGAGCTCCGCTGCGGCGTGATTTCCATGATTGATATGCGTTTTAACCTTATTAAGGAGCCCGAATTAATGGTTTCTCTAATTATTTTGAGTAATTATCAATATTGCGTTATTATTGTGGGATAGGTTCTAATGCAATTAGCTATTTCAGTTCGGGGAATAATTTAAAATCAAAAGTCATTTATTCAAATTAGGCTGATAATCAGCACTTTTCGAAAGTCGAGTTTACAAGAAACAGTCCCCCATAACACCTGCCCTTCGCCACTTCCTAGTGTTTATTAACCTAGACACTGCATACTGCAGGATTCGATTGAGGAGAATACAGAGCTGTCCTGCTGTCCATGCTGAGCTGGCTGGTAGCAAGCGGCTTATTGGTGCATCAGTGATGGAGTCGAATAATGAAAACAAAAAATAAGAACGTAGATATTACATTTTCTATTGATAAACTTAAAAACTTTAGAAACTGGATAAAGTGTTGTGTAAATAACCAGATCCCATGTTTGTGGATTTTTTTTTCAACTGCAAGAGCAAATAGGTAAATAATACAAAAAAAAAATGTTTGTTGTGTACCTATGGGGGCACCTGCTGTGAGCTGGTGCGGTCGAATTGCACGAAAGTAAATAAAAATATTTCCCTCGCCGTTCAAATTCAATACACACTATATTTCATTAAAAGTGCGGTTTCAGCCGCATAAATATGTATGCGGCGCGGTAGTTCCCAATAAATAAATATTAATTAATGGCGTTTTTTCAATGGCCACTTGTTCGCGCATCCGCTTCGGATCAGTCGCAAACCTTGTGGGAGGTGGATCAGTACGAGGAATCCTGGCGCGTTGCTGGTGTCTCGACGTCTCCTTACCATCCCACGTGTGCCGAAGATAGGTCGCGGGTTTAATACGTTGGAAGAGGGTCACTATTCACTCAATAATTGCCACAATATTGTTTTAGTTACAACTTACACTTTATTAAGGCACAATACAGTTCTAAACAGTTTGTTTTGTGGCAGCCACGCCGTAAATTAATATAATCCATCACACATTTTACACAAGATTGACAAAATGGCGTCTTCGCCGGTAAGAGAGGTACCGAGTGACGCGTGCGCTGCGCACCGCGACCATCGATGAAGTGGGCGGAAGGAAGTGCGTTCGCGTCGACGCTCACTAGTGACGCGCCACGCGACTAGTGATGTCACTATTGCATGAACATTCCCAGGGGCCCCAGCAAGAAGGTTGGGAAACCTAGTCCGCCTCTACAGGTAACTTAATTAACTTAACTACTGGCCTAACAAGCTCGCCAGATTGGGTTCTTAACCTTACAGATCTTACGACATTATCTTTACCCCTATGTAACTCTAACACCCTACCTAGCTTCCAGTGTAGTGGTGGAGTATTTTCATCCTTAATGAAAACCAAATCAGTAACATTTAAATTATCAACATCATGATACCATTTGTTTCGCGACTGTAGCGTGCTAAGATACTCGAGATGCCAACGTGCCCACACGTTCTGGTGCAGCTTCTGCAACATCTGAAATCGAGATAAACGTGACATCTTAGTTTCCGACCAAGGAATCGCAGGCACTGCTACCAATGGCTGGCCGATAAGAAAATGTCCTGGCGTCAAGACTTCTAAATCCCCAGGATCTTCAGACATCGCTACGAGAGGCCTGGAATTCAAGATAGCTTCTATCTTGCACAGGAGCGTCGATAACTCCTCAAACGTCATTATAGTATCACCAATTTCCCTCTTCAAAAGCTGCTTCACGCTCTTGACAGCTGCCTCAAACAATCCACCCATGTGTGGTGAAGCTGGCGGGTTGAACTCCCAGTGTATATGCTGCCTTCTGAACTGCTCCTTCAGAATATGTTCCTTTTCCAGCAGGAACTGGTTAACCTCCTTGAGATATTTGTTGGCACCAACAAAATTCGTACCTCTGTCTGATCTTATCAGACTAGGAAGTCCGCGTCGACTTACAAACCTAGTAAATGCAGCAATAAACGCCTCGACTGATAAACTAGAGACCAACTCTACATGGACGGCTTTTGTAGCTACACAAACAAAGACGCAAAAGTAGGCCTTCACTGACTTTGCGTTTCTTAATAAACTTGATTTTACCAAATAGGGTCCAGCGAAGTCTGTAGCGACTCCGTCGAAAGGTCGTGCGCGACACACGCGGTCCGCGGGTAGGTCTGCCATACGTGGAGGTTGTTCTGCCACAGAAAACCGAAAACACCTCTTACACCGTCGAATGGTCCGCGCTGCCTGCTTTCGGGCCGACGTTATCCAATATTCCCTGCGGAGAATCGCAATTAAACCATTAGCGCCAATGTGACAATAAGTTTTGTGATAATGCTCCATTAACAACTGGACAAATTTAGTGTCCTTAGGTAACAACACTGGGTGCCTTGCCCCATATGTGAGTTCCGAGTGTCTAAGTCGGCCTCCGACTCTGATGACCCCCTCAGAATCCAAAAACACACTCAGCTTCTGAAGTGACGTAGTTACTCGTTTATGTTGCTTCAACAACTTTATTTCTGTTTCATATTCCAATTCTTGAATTCTCTTAATCCAATACTTGACAGCATCTCGCGTCTCTGATAATGAGAGTATGCAACTCTCGGGTCGCATCAACTTATCTGCCCTCAGATTCCTAATAAATCTCAATACATACCCTGTAGTATTAATGAGTTTGGTAAAGCTGCTTACCCTTTCCAATAGACTAATATCCCATGGTTCCAGCTGAACAACATTAGTGTTAACTACCCTTTTAAATCCTGGTAGTTCCGCAGGTCGTACATACTTGTTAGGCCACCTAACTTCTTCCTTTCCCAGCCATGGTACTGTCCACCATAATGAATGGTGAATTAAATCTTCAGCTGTCACGCCACGTGACGCACAATCTGCCGGGTTCAAATCCGATGGTACATGTCTCCAATTCAGCTTCCTAGGTGAATTTTGTATAAATTGTACTCTATTACACTCGAAGGTCTGCAAACAGTGTGGCTGCGTCTCCACCCATGCTAGTACGATGGAACTATCTGACCAAGCATAAAGGGTATCAATCTTGATTGATTTTTCATAACCATCCGCTACATGGTTAAGCAGTTGACAAACCAGATGCGCTGCGCTAAGTTCCAGCTTCGGGATTGTTTGTCGGGTCTTAATAGGCGCCACCTTAGATTTAGCCATAACCAAACTGACTTTCACATTACCTCGTGCGTCCTCGCTGCGGAGGTAAATACATGCTGCGTATCCTGCTTCTGAAGCATCCCCAAAACCGTGCAGTGTGTAAGACACTGCGTTTGGTAACACAAGACACCTAGGTATCTTCAGTTTTTCCATATTGTATAGATCATCAATCATATACTTCCAGTTTTCTACTTTCGCCTTTGGCACTGCCTCGTCCCAATGTAGGCCATCCATGAACAACTCCTGCAACAGGTTCTTAAATCTTATTATCACCGGTGCACAATAGCCACACGGATCGTATAGTCTCGCTATAGTACTTAATATTGACCGCTTCGTCACTGCCTTGTCTGAGGGTACATTTATCCGATAAGACATTGTATCTGATATTGGTTCCCATTGTATCCCTAATACCTTAATGAAACTCTTGGGGTCATTTGCGTCAAACTCCCTTGGTTGGTCACAATGGTCCTCCGGTAGATCTTTCAGCAAATATGGCTCGTTTGTCGACCACTTACGTAATTCGTAGCCTGCACTTCGCATGAGCTCGATGAGTTCTGTTTTCAAGACTTCGGCTTCCTCTATGGAGTCCGCTCCAGTCAGGATGTCGTCCACGAACACCGCGTCCCTCACGACGTCAGCTGCCTTTGAATCAGGATGTGCCTCCATCCACTGCGCCGACAGCTCCAGCAGCGTCCGTATTGCTACATACGGACTAGACCTTAGTCCATAGGTATTGGTATTTAATTCGTATACCTTGAGTTCCTGCGACGGATCACTCCTCCAGAGTATAAGCTGATACTTCCTGTCCTCAGGGTGTATCCAGGTCATCCGAAACATCTGCTTCACGTCCGTGGTGAACACAACTTGGTGTCGTCTAAAATTTATCAAGATTTTTGTAATGTCATTCTGTAATGCTTCACCAGAATGTAAACACTGGTTTAACGAAACCCCATTAGTTGTTTTACAACTCCCGTCGAATACTACTCGAATCTTGTCAGAGTCCCGTTTAAATATACCATGATGTGGTATCACATAGTGTTCAGTGTCAAATTGGAAGTCTGACTCAGACATGTGACCAAGCCGCTCGTAGTCTTCCATAAACTCCTTGTATTTCTGCGCGAATGCTGGATGCCTCTCCATCTTTTTCTCAAGCGCGTAAAATCGCCTAGTTGCAGTATCCAAAGAATTTCCCAGCTCCGGTCGTTCAGATAATAAAGGCAAACGTACCATGAATTTTTCACCAGCTAGCCTCACTGTCGTGGATTTGTACAACCTCTCACATTCTTCGTGACGAGGATCCTTCGGGGCGGGTGACGGCGGCTCCTCCGACGTCCAGAAACGCTTGATGGCTTCCGTCAGCGTTGTGGTGAAGACCGGCTGCGGAACTTCGGAATTGTACCCGTCCACTGGTCCCATTATAGCATGCCCAAAGCATGTTCCATAGGCTGCGACGCCACCTGTTCCAATATCAATTTTAGAACCATCAAAAATGTAATTTAGTACGTCAGCTCCGAGTACTATGTCTACTCCATGTGGTAGTGTAAAGTCTTTGTCTGCAAGACTTAATGTGGGTGAGGCCTGCCTCAATATTCCTTGAGATGGAATCTTCACTGATGGTAAATCTGCTGTCAGCTCCGACATTACTATCGCTACAGTGCAGATGACCGGTACCTGCTTATCCAAGGGTTTTATAACTATTTTAACTTGGTTAGCTGATGTTTTCACCATAGTATTCCCAATACCCACTATCTGAGTTGAGCTCTTCTGTCGGTGTAGTTGTAGTCGTTTCACTAAAGCCTCTTTAATGGCAGTCATACTAGCCCCAGTATCTAAGAGGGCACGAGCCTCCTCATATTGTCCTTTGTGATTCCTTATACCTAATGACACCGTAGGGTTTAGGCAGGTTTTAAAAGCACTACCTATGGAATCAGTGACACCGACAGGAGCTTCGCGTCAATAATCGTCTTCGTTTCGTTCCCGCTTCGGAATAAAGACAGTTGGCCATACCTCATCCTGGGTTTGTTGTTGTTGGTACCTGTTACCAACCGGTCGCCTCCCCTGCTCTAGGGCGTGCGACTGGGGTTGCTCCTGCTCCGGAGCACGTCGCTGCGACGTTGTTGGCTGCGGCGGCGGCGTCCACGCCTGGGGTGCCGTCGGATGGCGCGACGCTTGTCTAGGTGCCTGCTGTGTCGTGTGTCTTGTAGTTTCTCCAGCTGCGGTACACAGAAGGCTATGGTGATACTTAGATCCACACAAATTGCATCCAGTCCCTTCTGCACATTCCCGTGCATAATGTTGCCCCAGGCACACAAAGCAAGCCCCATTATTTCGTGTCCATGTCTTGCGGGAAGTGTGATCCAGACGCTTGAACTCGTAGCACTTCCCTATACTGTGGCCGTTGTGATTACAATAAATGCACTTTACCTCCACTGCCGCAGTGGTTACTTGACCACGAGTCCTGTTCGATGGCGGCGGGTGGCGTCCACCCGTTGATGTGGTGCCCCTACGCGGCGTATTTGGGGCCGACCTCTGTGGCCGCGACGGCTTAGCCCTCTCCTGTTCCATGTTTGATGAGGCGACGAGTTGCCTCCTGCACACTTCGTCGAGAAAGGTCATCAATGTCGAGAAGGATGGAAGTTCTCCTGGCGCCGTCCCGCTCCGCTCCTCGAACTGATTTCTTAGGCGGGAGGGTAACTTCTGTAATATAATAAAGAATAATAAATAAGACCACTCTGCTATAGGAAGCCCTAGCTTCTGAAGCGCCTGCGTCGACTCCAGCAGAGGATTGTAGAAGGACTGCCGCAGTCCCTCCATAGTTGAAGAGATGTTGGGTAACGACACGATCTGCTCCAGATAGGTGTCTGCTAACAATCGGGTGTTTTGATACCTGTCCCTCAACAGGCCGAGGGCTACCTCGTAATTCTTGGCATCAACAGGCAGGTGCTTCACCAATGTCAATGGCTCCCCTGATAAACAGCTACGTAGGTAGTAATGTTTTTCCGTCTCCGGAAGGTTTGGTCTGTCATGGACCAATGACAGAAATAAATCATAAAAGCTCACCCAATCCATCGGGTTACCATTGAACCGTCCCAATTGAATGAAGGGCAGCTTAGCCGCTAAGCTGCTTCCGTCTTGCGAGCCACTTGTAGGAGTCTTGGGTTTAACCAGTGGAGAGGATCCAACCTCACTCTCCTCTGCCTTAGTTTCCACTGAAACTAACAAGCTATTAATCGCAGAGAACTCATGCCCCAAGTCCTCGATATCCTCGACACCGCTGGCGACCAGCTCTTCATAGGCCTGTAAGAACTCTATATAATATTTATCAAATTGCCGTTTAATCACCTTGACAGCAATTGATGAGGCGGTAGCTTCAACTGAGCTATGGAAATCCCGGAGCATCTTAGCTCGTATCTTAAAATTCTGCCTAGCTACTTTGACATCCATTTTGATATTGATAAAATTACTCCACTTACAAATTCAAAATTTAGCAACTAACATTAAATATTAGACAGTACACAAAACAATTGATGTCCTACGCAAAATAAAGTATTATCAACAAACAGGTTTCCTAAACAAATACAATACGACGACGTCGTCGTCTGGTCTCAATTTTACGTACAGGTTTCAAACAAAACCTATTATTTCTTGTAATCTTACAAATTACATTTGATTACACAGTTGTATCAACTAAACTTACTTTTTCTAAAATAAACATACAATGAACACTGCTAGTGTTTCAACATAATCACTAAACCTACCTATGTATTATCCCATTTATTAGAGTATACAATGTAGGTATTTTATACACGTTTAGATTTCGACAATCGCGACGACGTCAAGGACACAATAAATGACAATAATTTATAAATACACCTAACCACTAATGTGCTATACAATTTGGCAATTAAAATAAGGGTTTAAACTAACTTACAGATTAGGGCGTCCGTGTGCACATAACAACATAAACAAAACACAGTTTACTTCACTGACGTACGCAGTTGTCGCTTCGACTCACGCGTTGCTCGTTGTTATCACTGATAACAGTCCGCGCCGGAACCCGTCAACCGTTTCCCGCCGCGCCGCGTCGCTCGCGCCGGTTGTTGGTCGCTCGCCGACGTAAACAGTCCGATGTGGTGTATAGAAACTTTATCAAGTCCTTCTAGAATCCAGCTACTATCAGGTCTAATCCAGCTAGAAGCTAGACCACCCAGGTTGTCTCGCTGCTCCGCGAAGATGTAGGTACTTTGCTTCACCGTTATGGAATTTTACTCCTTAACTCGACTCGATAAGGTCGAGATTCGCGTGATGACACCCGTGTCACTTTCTGCACCTCGCGCTCCGCGTAGGTAGGTACTTATGTCGCTCGGTCGTTGCAGCACGACTTTCGAAGTTGTTCCGATGCGGTGATGTGACTGGCTTTTCTTCACAACTTGTGGCGGGGTGGCTCCTTCCCCTCATGGGCCACCAAAAATGTTCGCGCATCCGCTTCGGATCAGTCGCAAACCTTGTGGGAGGTGGATCAGTACGAGGAATCCTGGCGCGTTGCTGGTGTCTCGACGTCTCCTTACCATCCCACGTGTGCCGAAGATAGGTCGCGGGTTTAATACGTTGGAAGAGGGTCACTATTCACTCAATAATTGCCACAATATTGTTTTAGTTACAACTTACACTTTATTAAGGCACAATACAGTTCTAAACAGTTTGTTTTGTGGCAGCCACGCCGTAAATTAATATAATCCATCACACATTTTACACAAGATTGACAAAATGGCGTCTTCGCCGGTAAGAGAGGTACCGAGTGACGCGTGCGCTGCGCACCGCGACCATCGATGAAGTGGGCGGAAGGAAGTGCGTTCGCGTCGACGCTCACTAGTGACGCGCCACGCGACTAGTGATGTCACTATTGCATGAACACCACTAACAAAACCAATCAATCTCAGGACTACACCAAAAAATGGAACACAAACTTAATCAATGAGCCATCAATGGCCGGCCGTGATAGATGTACCCTTAATTAAGCAACAGAATAGATAACAGTACACACAAAATCGACAAGCAAGAACATACCTTACTACTCTATGACAAGACACAAAACGTCAACAAGCATGTGGAAACAGTATTCAATGTTGGCGAGCGACTTTCGCCTGTATTGTTCGAATGATAAGAGCTGTTGTTTGTGTGAAATTATTCGGTAAATTCAGGAGCAGATTGCGGGCTCATCTGCGCCAATGGGAATGATAAAGCGCCCGCTGACCAGTAAACCAGCCGCCGCGCGCCGTCACTGTCAATATTTGACTAAACAATACAAACTAATTTGCACCGGTTACTTTACTATTACAGGGCATTCATTCGTACTGTAAACTTGATTAGCTTATGGGACAATGCACATTCAAACCTATTTGGTTTTCAGAATTAGTACATTTTAACGACGTTTCATAAACTTCTAGAACTCCTTGAAGCTTTGGAATATTTGGAAGTTAGTGAAATGTATACGTATATTACCATACCATTAAGAAATTAAATATTGGAACAAAGACGACACTCACACCCACACCCACATTACACTCTATTACTAAAAGCTTTGTGAGCTGAAAGATATATGGCACTAATATAAAATGAAACCATGGCAATCTTGTTTTTCTCAACTTTCATAATGTTTTCATGACATTCTTTAAAAAATGTGGTCACTTTGTTTGGTATAATCAAATCAACACTGAAAAGGAAATGAACGGAAGCTTTATCAACAAAGCTTTGTATTAAAACATCCGTCGACTATATTATTATATTTTTCTACATAATGTTCCGTAAATTCCCTGAAAAACATTTCCGAGAACATTGAAGGTGGTCCGAAGCCCTTTGTCTAACGTCTAACTTGTAAAGTAATAATATCAATTGATACCGTGACCTTGTTTATTTACAAGCAAAGCCTGAAATTATTCGACCCTGTCTAAGTCTTCTTTTAAAGGGAAGTTTAATTAATTGCTTGTGGAGGAAATAGGAGGCAAAGAGTTTAATCAGGCTTCCTGTTGTTTTTCCACAAATAACACCCCGTTCACATCCTCACAGGATGCCACATGCGACGTGATTTGCGTGAAACAAGCGACACAAGCTTGCATCACTGGTTTCATCCACTGAAGTACAGTTGCTCCATTGTTGTTCGGTCATCGATGCGAATAATTGTGGACGCTGTTTCGGACACCGGACCCTATCAGATCATAATCATCATCTACCTAGCCTTTTTCCAACTATGTTTGGGTCGGCTTCCAGACCGCCATCCGGTTGCAGTTAGTACGTGATAATACAATACCCACTTGTCAGACTGGTTGTCAGACTTTCGGGCTGACTATATACCTGTAACGACTGTCAAAGGTATACAAATGACACCCGGGACCGGGACATACCGCCGTCGATACATACCTTCTCCGTACAGGTTTGACCGAACCTCATCACGACACGTGACCCGTGGCCATGACTTCATTCACTTGTTGTGTACGCGGTCGGTTTCAATACACGCGTGCCGCTTGATCGTGTATCTAGAGGCCAAGCAGTAATATAGTGTTTGTTCTTGTTTATTTAATGTTTTTCTTTTGTAAGTGAGTGTACACGTGCGATATGAACAGGCGACTGTAAAGCTGTCAATATTAGGGGTTGAGAGCGCGCGCACCCTGCACGACTTTTGTTTATTTTTAGAACGACAATGTGTTGCAAGCGATAGCTAAGCTAATAACTTGAGCTATTGTGTTAACAGTTCTTTTTGTGACGCTTTTAGACACACTTACTTAGTCTTATAAATAAAAGAAAGCATTATTTTTGTGGGAAAACCTGGACATTAAGTTAACTAGCTGTTGCCAGTGACATCGTCTGCATAAATTTTCCAACACAAACATCCAGGATGAAAACATCTCATGACCTTCTCCATAATGATATGTTCAGTTGCTTGAAAAAATAACAGAAAGACGCAGAAACTTTCACATATCTAATAAGAGCGTGGATAACTTGAATAAAATTCTTACATATATCGACAATGTACTTGGAACAAGCGTGGATAGTCGGAACCAACAGGTCGAGCTCATAACGTATGATTGAATAGATCTCTATGAGGACCTGCAAGCGTGCTGGTCCCGTACAGGTAGGCCTTTGTTTACCGCAACCAAACGCCCGTGCTATTTGCTATGAGTATTACAAAAGTCAAGGCCAGGGCTACAGACACGAAAAGTCGTCTCAAGGTTCCACAACACCCTTCAGGCAACCTTTAGTGGAACACCAAGATTCGGGCACTATGTTTATATTACCTGGCTATTAACCTTCATGTATGTATTTATTTATATATATCATTCTGATTAGTACATATTGTGTACATTAAAACTTGCTAATACATTTAATTGATGACTGTATCTATTGCACTGATAAACCAATTAATAAAGGTACTTATTGACTGAAATTCAATGAACTTATTAATTCTATTAAGCTAATTAATATAAACACTATGTAGAATATCATATATAGAGTATATTGCCAACAAATCCTTCGACAGATAACTTCAAAGCACATACAGAACTAAGCTGCTGAGCAGAAGGTAGTTTCTAGACAGCATCCTGATCTGCAGATGGCTTAGTAACGGAATCCTCTTAGTATTCATGTCAATACAACCTTGAGAATACATTCATATGTGTTTCTCCGTTATACATTTAGAGCTCTGGGTTTTTAAATCCAAAATAGATCGCAGCAAATCATAAAAATTTGTTCATTTTTTTTCCAAATACAACATTTTGCTTATTTAAATGCTTCTGAAGTATCAAATATATCCACTTAGTAATCGACACTTGGTTAGTAATAATATTATTTACCAATAACAGTCCGACGTAAACCGGACTATTGTTATTTTCTAAACATCTAAATACAAATAAAAATCCACCAAATTGTTTGACTTTTTAAATCTGAATTTCACAATAGCGTACAAACTGGGGGCTTCCAAGCAAAGAAGGAAAAACACAGCTATCAACAAAATATTTGATGACGCAGAAGTCCTGGTCATGTGAAGTGTATTGTGTATTCCATGTTTTGACTCCAGCCGGAATAAGCTGACCCGGGAGGAAATACCCCGGGGATACCCGGCTAGATATAACCTTGCTTCTTTGTGTAGTTTCTTTTGTAACGTAACATAATATAACGCCTGTTTTCCACGAAGGTTTAGGCAGAGGTTGAGTTATACTTCGCCTGTCTCATGCAATAGGGAGCAAGTCTTTTGCCATGAACTGGGCACAATTCCAGACTCCAGGTTGTTACTGAGAAATCCCCGAAGTTGAAACTTTCTTTTGTGCTATTAAAAAGTAAGTATTTTTCCCAATGATACTCCTCTCTCACTGGTCTTGAATGATAATGGATACAGGATTGTTTGTAACTCTTTCTTTGAGTATTTATTTTCTTTGTCATAGTTACTGCAATAACAAAAGTCAATTAAGTTGTTATGGGATTAGAGACAAGTTGGATCTTAATCTTCGAACGATTGAGGTGAATCGACCTCTGACACGAGCAAGTACGGTTTGTGGCTTAGTTGGAAGGATTAGTGGCTTATTGATTTAAACGGAACTATTACTAGGAACTGTGTTTATAAGCGATAATCATCATTACTGAAATTAGATTAAACAATTTCTCGAACTTGAGCGAGCTTCCTAGAGAACCTACCACACGTAACCGGATAAAAAGAATTTTACGTTTTAACCCAAGTCAGGATCTGACTGCTTGTCTAATTCCATACAAACCATTAAACAAATAATGTGTGATTGAGCAACATACATTTCGACGTACAAAAACGATATTATGTAAAACGCTTTGACGATACACCCTCGCTTTGACGACATTATCGTCACATATTTACTATCAAAGGAGCTCTTAAGGAGCTTCTAATAAACACATCCTCAAAACGATTAGTTCAATTAGTGTGTCACGTAAGACAAAAGACAGACGAGCGACTAAACGCGTGAACAGCATGGAAATAGAAACAGTGTGCGACTCCTGCGCCGTTGATGACGCCTCCAAACGTCATTAGCACTCATCGCCAGAGCCCCTTTTTTTTTTTTTTTTTTTTTCGGATGGGAAATCATCAAATGACTTCTCCCGCTCTGGGCTGAGCGGGAGGGAGTGTCAGACTTTTACTGACTAAAACCCATCCATGTTCCTTCATCGCCCTTTGTGTTCCGGGGCCGCGGTATCTCTTTCGAACAACCCGCAGCACCCGGCAGGCATCGGCCCTTGCGGGCCCCTTCCCTATGCTGACATCTCTTTGAGGCGCGCGTGGAACACGAACGCGCCGTCGACACGGCCTGTCGTCCTAAGACGGAGGGACGGCGAGCTAGCCCTTAGCTCACCGTCCACAGGCCCGCGTCTACGGTGGCCGGGGGCCACCACGTGGCCCCCGACGCCCGGTGCGTCTCCCGCGGCGGCTGGGACGTGAGGAGGAACGCTCTCTCTCACGTTCCGCCTCCTCCTTTGCTAGCATGACTGCTTCGCAAAAGGAGGTGACGGCTTCCCATTCCGTCTCGCTCCGGACCATGGCTCGAACCAGGGCCGGACGCGAGAGGTCGCCGCCGCCGATCGCCGCTAGGAGGACACGGCGGTGCTCCGCCCAAGCGGGGCAGCCCTCCACCGTATGCTCCACCGTGTCCTCCGGTCGATCCTCGCAGTGGAAACACCCGGGCGTCTCCTCCCGCCTGATTCGGTGCAGGAACCTCCCGAAACAACCGTGTCCGGTGAGGACCTGCGTCAGGCGGAAGGTGAGGACGCCGTGGCGCCTCTCAAGCCACTCCTCAAAGAGGGGACTTATCGCCACTATCGTGGCGTGCCCTGCACGGGGTTGCGACAGTCGCTCTCTCCATGTCACCATGAGATCGGCTCGGAGATCGCCAGAGCCCCTGACATTACACTATACTGTAGGATGGAAACATAGGGTAAGAGAATAGGGACCGACCCGCGGTATATAATGTAGTGTTTGAATGATTTTCTTGATGCTGCTCATATAAGATTTAGAAATCTAAAGGTTTTAATTTTAGGCTTTTTATATCATCATCATTTTTCTAGCCTTTTTCCAACTATGTTGGGGTCGACTTCCAGTCCAATCGGTTGCATGGAGTGATTGCCTATCTGTTTTTTTTATACAAAATGTTTGTCTGGTCTTGGGCGATGAAAAGTTAATAAACTTTGTAAGTTATTCGCATAAAATCTTTACACTAAAAAGTCAAGTGTTGTCCACTCACACTAGAAAGTAATTAAAAACTGTTTTCTGTTTATAATCGCTTGAGATCGTTTCACTGCCTCATAAAATGTGATGACGATGTTTTCTATTCTGACTAAACAGGCTAAGTAGGCAAGTTTACTCAGATCCTTTTAGTAAACCGGTGAGCTGGAAGTTCACCAGGGTAAAGAAGATAAAAATAGCTTTGTCTCCGCCCAGAGCGTTCAGCACCGCTTGTTTTGGTCATTAACACTCATTGCCAACCTATCCCTGACACTATGATGTCATTGTTCTGTTCTGTAAATTGAAAACATATGGGTGGGAAGGAAGCAAAGTCGAATGCATTTAAACTTACCTAACTAGGTACTTGAGAAAAGATCAGTGTAGTTTTATTTCAAACTAGCAACCCGCCCCGGCTTCGCACGGGTGCAATGTAGATACTAATGTTTTCTCTACTATAATATGCATGTATTATACATATAAACTTTCCTCTTTAATCACTCTATAAAATCCGTTGCGTAGTTTTAAAGATCTAATCATACATAGGGTAAGACAGCGGGAAGCGACTTTGTTTTTACTACGAGTATGTAGTGATAGTGATGATATGTCTGTATGTATTTGATCATGACATTATAGATAAACTAAAATATTGTACAATTGTTAGTAACACTTAAGTTTTTTTTACAACTTAAAACACGCTAGTGTTGGATTTTTCAGCGGGGTTTAAATATCGCACCAGCAGCAGTTTCTCTTTACAAACAACTACCAACATCTACATAGGTTTAAAAACCAAGTACATATTCTAGTAACTGAAAGCACCAAAACGCAATAACTTCACCGACATTATTCCCCGCGCGTCCGCCCCGGCCGCCCCGCCCGTATATTCCGGCGTCTGCTTCACTTTGTGTTTCAACTCCGTCCAACTATCTCTGGGTAACTTAAAACTTGTGTATCTGTTGTTTTAGGTGTGATTTATATTTGGGCATCCCCGGGCCCGGCCGAACCCGCGGGATATTTTTGTTAACCGTTTATCTGCTCAGTGTCTGTGAATGTGTTTACAGTTTGTTGAGTGACGTAATAAGGGATGAAAGACGGATTTCAATGTATTTTGTAGTGGATGGGTGTGTTTTTTAGTTTTACAATTTAAATGTTTATCAACAATAGTTAGGGTGTTTACGCTACTGTGCACACCGTTTATGGTTGTTTAATTGAATAGCCTGTAGACATTTGTATTTTACATTCAATGTAATAAAAACAAACTTTAGCTTTTTGTATAATCGGATAATTTATGTACACAAAGACAATAATTTGTTTCACTTCTCCTTTCGTATCGATGGTACGTCTTATCAATAAAATTACTTGGAGCACGTTAATCGCGGCGATGGTGGCGCATTTTTTCCTAAAATTTAATTTTAAAGTCACCGAGCCTCAATTTTATCTGATCACAACCCTTGTACCCTCAATTAAGTTGATAACATTACACGTTTACGATTAAATTAGCGCGCATCATTACCCGCCGCGTATCATGTGGCGGATCCGACTCGCGCCACAAGATAAATAAACAAATGCGCGCGACTCATCGATCATTGTCGAGGAGCTGTCGGGTGCAAGCGACTGTGGCCCACCCGTTGGCCAGCTCAGTATGTGCACGCTCTTATGGCCTTTTTTATTAATTTGCATGTTACATTGCCATGCGCTCCGATGGTGTTTTTCATCATCAAAAATGCCGAACTTTCACCCCTTATTTGACCTTAAATATTTTTCAAAAATCCTTCCGTGCTGTGCTTTGCTACAAGGAACTCTTGTACATATGGTACTAGATCGAACTGTGAAACAGCAAACAACAACAGGTGAAATATTGTGCCTGTAATTGTGGTATTGAAGGTTTACCACTAGCGAGTGCAGTATACGTGTTTCTTTTATTTCGTTGATTACTAGGTCAAACATTGAAAATTTGGAATCGATCCCCAGAGCTTTTAAAGCATTGATGAGTGGAACGACACATTTCGCCACAAACACAAGCATCCTAGAGGCTGCTGTTACACTTTTTCGGCAAATTGAACGTCGGCACAGTTGATTCGGCAGTATTTACTTGTCAAAAAAGCATAAGCTTTGTCGGCATTCATTCGGCCAATTGCACACTCGTCGCACGGTTCGGCACAATTCGAACTAAGCCGATCTTTTCCTGAACGTATATCTACATAAAATCTGTATTTGATTTCGCCAGCCAGCCGTGCAGACTCACGCCAACCTGTACATGTAAGCAACACCCCAAAGCACTACGTCACATTGCGCCACGCCACAAAAATCTCCGCATCCGCACGGAATTCTCGCCAAAAACAATAAGCAGTTAACTCATTCCACACACAGCACACAGGTAAATATTAGTTATAGGATAATAAATTTGAGCGCGGCCACAGTTTCGCTTTAATATCCTGCTATGCGGAGATGACGCCCCTCCCCCCGGCACCCCGTTCATTTGGGAACTCTGCAATCTCCAAATAGTTGGTGTTGGTACGGTGAGAGCGGAGATCGCTGTAATCTTGTGTTGAGACTTGAGAACTTGTGATTGTATGCTGTGGAAGGGTATGCCGGTTATTGGATGATTGCTTGCGGTGCGGTATGTGAGGGTTGTAATTGCTTGATAGGTTTGATGGAGCGTTTACATCCGCTTCTAAAATGAGTAGGTAAACCGTTTAATTTTCTTACTATCCAGCATAAAGTCATCATTTGTAAGAAAATTCATATTCATTTACAGAGCCATAGAGGATTGTCTAGCAAAATCTTTTGCCCACTCTGGGATAAAATTGTAACAATACGCCTTTAGCGTCATGCTAGGTCACCAGATCCAATTCACAAGAATTTCAATTAACATCAAAACTTTTTGTCGAAACCATAAATAAGTTCCAATTACAAACATTGCCTACGTTATAAATTATGAATTCTTTCACAAACAATCTGGCTGACTTATCCGGCTTCCTCCCTTCATTAGCAGAACTTAACGCAATAGCAATTTGTTTGAAACATTTTAAGTTTGTCGCCATGCCGTCAATGGCGGCTTATGGTGACTGTCCAACTTTTTGTTCACATTTTGGTTTGCGGAAATTAAGTTAGATGACAATACAAATCACTGGTGTTTTAGTAATTTCCGAGGTGCCCATTACATTGGATTACTTTTTTGTCAATTTATGTTTCGTTATGATGAGATTTGTTTTTGCTGCCGCAGAAGATGTTCAGGAGTTGCCTCCCTTGTAGTGGAGGTTTGGGAAGAGTAGGCGGGAAGAGTAGGGAGTTAAAATTAAGTGGAATGACAGCAAACAGTTTAAAAATCCAAGAAATTACATTGGTACAACAATGTAGCTTACATTGTGCAAAGGCCATTTCAGCTTATAATTACATTAATTAATTGAAGTAAATAGTTTGGTTTTATTCATAAAATTTTAAACTAGCAATTACATGGCAGTAATAGTTGTGGTTTCGAGCACCTTTTTTTTTGTTTCGGGGGGAAACCTGCAAAAGGCGGCCGGTCTTTGGGGATAAGACCGCGGAGTGTAGGATTTTTACCTCACTATAACCACCCCGGTGGTCACAATCCGCACAGGAGGGGCGCGAGTGTGCACGGCAGCACGTGACCACTGTGGTGCCGGTGATCTCTGAGGTCACTCGGTGAGTCCCCACTCTGAACCTCCCGTGAACTCAAAGTCCCACCTGCTTTGAGTAATGCAGGCGTGATAAGCGTCGAGACGGTTGCCTCGCCGACGACTTCTTCTCCAACCGGGACCGGCCCTCTCACGGTCCCGCTCGGCAGACTCCATCTGGACCATCACGATCTCACAGAACAAGGTCACCTCCCTCCAGTTATCAGACTCTGCCAGCATAGCTCCAACTTGCCTCAGCAATTACTAGGTAAGAGGCGACAACGCTAACTAAACCATGAATCTGTTGGAACAGGACCGTCCTACGCGTGGGCTTTGAAACGAACAGGTATGATATCAAAAAAAGCTAATAATGACACAGTGTTCAAATATGTAGGTATGTATAAGTATTGTGTACTGTAAGCGGATGATACTTACAACCCATACATTAAACATGTATAGGATAGAACATAGTCCTGAAAATACCCTTTGTGAAAAAGTAAATCAAGCAGTAGATGAAACTTGAAAACTAAAAATATTAAATGGCAATCAATAGTTCATTGCAAAAAGAAAATACTGAAGAACGAATATCATATAAATCAACACCCACCTGGATTCATTTTAATTAGACGACTATTTGAATTCGAACGATCCTAATCGGCTGTTGATAGTTGAAAATCGATGTTCTGAGTATCTCGACTGCCCAAGAGAGAAGCACCTTAACACGCCAAGATCACGCAACTTGGCAATAACTATTTATTAGAAGGGGCTGATCATTTTTCATCGACCTAAGCAATACTTTCCTCTAGAGAAAACAAACTCTAAATCGTCCGTCAAAAACTCGTAACGTTTGGATTAGCCGACTTTTAGAACAATCGCAAATTGTCGCGCAAACACAGACGATGGTTAACTTAAACCTGTCAACAACAACCGTAACATTTATAGTTGGCTAACAAGTTATAAACATGGGTTTTATACTTGTCGCCTTCTCTCATGGGTCAAACTGTGCGGCCGATGGGATTTTCCACGGAAAAAATGACAAGCTTTCATCCCCTATTTATCGGGCGATGATTTTTTTTAAATCTTTCCTTAATGCTCGCCTTCGATATACTTAATAAATTATATTATGGAAGTCTTTGGAACTTTTTAAGCTGATAGACTTAGCTGGGTTTGAGGGTGTAGAGGATGAAAATAAAGCTCGTGGCTAAATATTATCAGCCGCACGAGTCGATTTCCAAGGTTAAGCCGTCACTGTCTCCTTGGTGTAGTTGTCACAAGCGCGACTGCTGAGTTTGAGGTGCTGGGTTCGATTTCACAATGGCTATTGATTCAATAAAGCTGCCTAGAACAGTCAGGATATCGAATCAGCAGCAGTTACATTGTATTTAAGATTAGATTATATTCCCACTACTTCTAGGGTCTTTGGGTTGTATTAAAATGTACATGAGTAAATTTCACTAAATATATTTTTCTCTCTTGTCCGTTTGTCTGTTACTAAGACTATTTAATGTGTAGATATTGAAACACCCCTCACCCACATGTTCTTGCTCAAAGCACTATACATCGTGTTCATAATAAGCAATAGATGCACTCAACAAATTCACTCTTAGACATTTTCAATGCACTTCTTAAACCTGAAATTTTACGAAGCAAATGAAAACATAAATATTTCAGTATTGATTCAGACCCTGAACTTATCTAACAGTGTAAGCCACGAATAAGTTAGCTGAAATAGCACGAAGGCATCTCCGAGTTCGGCCGATCCAGGTCGAAACTCAGGCCGAACCGCAGGCTGACCGTGAGGTTATTTGTGTCCAGCAATTTCCGTTTATCAACTTCCAATAAATGTCCTGTATCTTATAGAATATTACACATTATATTGCGATTAAGTAAATAAAAGTGCCGTTAAGGATACATAATGTTATTTTTGTCGATGCTTGACTTAACCTTGATATTAATCAGTCGTTAATAAGAGACGTAACGATGGATAAAATAGTGCAAATTTAAAGTTTCAAGCTGATTTTTCTTACTTTTTGTCAAAACTTTTTGATAGTGTTTTGTCTGATGGAATCTATTTCCTATCCATTTTAAAGGATGAGGTTCCGCAAATCTGTTACTGCTACCTAAGTAAAGCATCCCTACGGCGGGTTCACAAAGGATCTCGCCACGATGCATGGCTGTGTTTCGGTATAAATGGTATGGAATTGAGTCAGTTCCATTTTATTAGTTGGTAACGGAAACCAAAACTGCAGACTTTAGCAACAGGTGTATGACTGGCTGACACCACTCACCGTTGTAGGTCTCACATATAAAAGCACACAAAAAAAGCACATCAAACACTCCTCATTATTACTTGTACGGAGCTTCCGTTCTTTAAAAAAAAACCTTAAAAGGCTTTCTTTGAATCCGTAGTGCAAAAATTATTAACAAAGATGAACAAAGATGACTAACATTTAAGTTAAGCATAAGCAAGAATGCCGCTTCACGGCTAACGTTCAACTCCAACATTCCTGAACCTCACCGAAAATGTTCACAAGCTAAAAACAATAGAATACGATTCACGTCTAGTTTACGATAGCATAGTTACGGAGCATAGTTGGCTAATTATTTCACCGTGCAAGACAAAGGGAAGGCAAACTTGCTCGGACAAGAGGCATAACTTCAAACAGCAATTAATGTTGCTGTTAAATGAGATTCTGTTGTGTTTGCTGTTCTATTGACGATCGCATTCCCGGGAACCGTTCGGGGGTTAATGTGTGAGGTTTAGTGCTCGCCTAACTCCAGATACTGGATGGAAATGGGTCGGTGAACCAACTGAAAAAAGGTACTTCTGCAACATGAAAACACTGCTTTTCATCAGAATAACTAGACGCTATTCAAAAACCTTGAAGCCCAGTCAGAGAAACGAGCAGAGCTATGGTTGGAAGCACTCTGTTAGATGCCATTCATCAAAAACAAAAATAACCTAAATAAAAACTGCGTGAAAAGTTCTAAACAATCTAGCGTACCGTACGTTAAAGTTATTTAAAAATAGGGGTTGCGACATGAAATATTATCACAGTTTCATGCGAGAACGAGACAGCGCTATACGACCGTGTATCGCCTTCTCTCTCGCTCAACGGAACAATTATAGTTCTGACACTTCATTCATTGTACGTTTATATCATAGCCCAGGGAGGCTAAAAATAGGGTAAGCAGAAAAGTAGCCGTGGAATGTGTTTGTACATTGTGGAGAACTAAAACAAAGGATTTAAATGTAGCTTGAAGAGTAGTAGCTGTTAGGAAAGTAAGCACCATTTAGTTCAGGTTATTTTGAGTAATAAAAGAGAAATCTAAGTTGAGATTTGTTAGTAACTTGTAAATAGTGCATGTGAACTTCACATGAGTCAGCCATTGATCCCTTAATGTAAGCATGCCATAGATTTACTGATACAAATAAATAAACGGCTTATTCCCAGGAGCTCCAAATCTATTTTCTCCATACAATTTCTCTCCATACATTGATTCCCAAGAGCTCCATAATTTAATTAGTTATAATAAAAAAAATTGTTCCTAACGGCTCATTTTGCTTTTTTAATTTCTAGCCGCCCGGAATAAAATTATGGAGCGCCTGGGAATAAGCCTAATAAACATATTCAAATAAACACAAACTTAACATACAATGTTCCCACTGCTGGGACTCAGGTCTCTTCTCAATGAGGGAGTGGCCCAACGTGGTTGGTAGATGACATATGTCTTTGAATGTTTGATTCCAGGACATGCCGGCTTCCGCACAATGTTTTCCTTTACCATTTTTAAAGTACCTAATGATAAAGAAATTTATTACACAAATTAAAGAGCCTGCTTGGGTTCGAACCGAACACCTACAACTCGTAAACTCTCTCAAATTCAAGAATATATTTAAAAAAAAAATACTTTCTTCCATATTATCTTGTAGGTACTACTGAGTTCACTGACAGTCTGCCACTTTCAACCTTATTTCCTTAGTAATAAGGTTGAAAAGTGGTCGACATCCAGTAAATCGGAAGTATAAGAAGGAAAACAAAACTAAGCTAAGCCGTCGATAAAACAATCCTGCTCCAGCACAATTATAACATATTCCGGTGTCCAGGAACGTCCAGGTTTATGTGTATTTATTCCGTGCACATAACATGCCGTTATATGCAGGTATATAACTACTACATACGGTGCCTCTGATCCGTAGTTACAACCGTAGAGGATCTATAATTCATAAGGGATCCTCATAAAATGCTGGCTGACCAGAATCTAGCGTTGCGTGGACTAAGTAAGTATTTAGGTCATAATTTAGGAAAGGAAAAATACTGCTTCAATTATTTAGGAATACAGGTCAAGGGGCTCTTGAATTTGATCTCTGGGTGACCTACAAGATCATCTCAAAAGTTTGCCCGATCACCTTCGGGGTTTGCTTAGGCACCTGAATAAAATGGCTAGGCACTGTTTTTCATTCGAAAGTCTTCAAGATGCTTTTTACACTTTTCAGTGCAAAAAAAATATATTATTTTGTAGGTAAATCTGAAGTCTTATTTTAGTGATGTCGCTGTTCAAGTATGTTAAAAAGTAATTAATCTACTTAATAAAAGAAACCCTGAATTCACTGAGAGACAACGCAAAGCTGTTTAGCTTTGCGTTGTCTCTCGCTGTATCTAGAAGCATGAAAATGCCTTAAAGATTATTTATTAAAAGACATCATTACATACCATCAGTCATCAGTTTTTTATTGATACATTAATTATGTGCTTTGTGTAAAAAAGAATTAAGGGAAAAAGCAATTACTGTTAGATGTGCACCTCTTGTCAAAATCAATTCTCGCGTAATGTAAGACTACATCAGGTAGCGGTCTCCGCTTCCACGTGTAGTAAGAGTAAATAGGTACATATTTGAACTACTCTGTTATGTACACAAAGGTCAGTGAACCCAATTCGCTGAAGGGTTCTTGAGGACTCGTTTGTACAAACTTTGTACATAAAATCGAAATAACACTAAGTCCTTGTTTAATACTTTAGTTTTATTTTCCCTTTGTTTGTCGTAAAGCTAAATAAGCAAAGTGCTTTAGAAAGTAATCCTTGAAAAATGACCTTCATAATACAGGAAATCGTGTTTGAAACTTTATTTGAGGGTGCCAAAATATCGCATTTCGTATTGACATTCTGCCAAAATGTTGTTTGTCGAGAAAAGTGCTTTTAAAGTTAGCGTTATGTAACAGAAGCCATGCAAGTGATGACGTGGTGGGCTTCACACATTTATATTTGAATTTTGTGCACGCGTACCATTCTTTTTTTGCCACAAGCCTAGATTGGTATTAAAAAATATTGCCGGATGAAAATTGATGGGTATTATATTTCACGCGGTTTTATTTCAAACCAAAATATTTATTCTACATAATTTTATAATCCATTTCAAAGCTTTTACGTTATGGAACGTAAATAATACACAGTGAAATCGAACAAATAGAGAGCTCTTATGAAATTATCCGATGATCGAATTTCATATTTTTGTTTTTGAATGCGGTTACATAACTTCGTAATCCCCGAAGGGTTAGGCAGACGTGTATTTAGGGTACACCCGCATCTAGTAAATTTATGTTTGAGTCCCATGTAGTAGGGGGCGCGCCTGTTAGCATTCACCAGGCACAAATCCAGAATTCGCGCTGCTGCTAAGAAATTCCTAATGAAAAACCCAATAACACTGCCCGAGCTGGCCATCGAACAGGACCTCATATTCTGCAGTAGCGCTGTGGACCATTACAAGCGAACGGGGCAGTCTCTTGTTTTTAAATGGCTATTTATACAAAAAGGTTTAAAATTCTTGTATACCATGGCAGCCTATCCAGACAATACTTTTGTCCAAGACTGCCATACAAGGAACGCAATGTTATTAGCAGTAAACAAAGCAAACGGAGTAGTACATAACATACCTCGCTACGTCAGTCAGAACAGTAGTGAGGTTTAACGACATGTGCGGATAATTGCACGAATGCACACCTGCGCGCTGCGCCCGAGTTACACGTGGCGCGCACACTGGGAGCTTGACACATGTCGCTTTCATTCTTCACTGGTAGATTATTTTGAGACATCTTCCAGTGTGCTCTCATTCTTAAGATCACCTTTTATCCAAGGAGAGCCACTTCCTTTTTTGTTGATATGAGCTTGGATTATTGAAGTAAACAAACAAACAAACGGAGCAGAGTAGTAAGTGCGTGTAAGAGTAGTAAGTGTGTGTATGATTGCACGACTGCACGTAACACTTGCTCCCGAATTTAGCCCCGTTTGAAACTATTCATTTTTTTTTCAAAAACTAGTTACTTGTTCTATCAAAGTATAATTTACATCAATCCATCAGCGCACGTTCTGAAAATCTCAGGCAAAACGAAACAACGACTGTTTTTCAGGAGTCCTGAAATTGGTGAGAAGATGTTTTGCTCAATAAACACAAGATATAATATACCAACATCGCAAAATACGCGCTTCGGATGTGGAGTTCCAGACACCAGCCCGTTATACAATACAATACAATATACCAACATATACCCTTCTAAGCAATTAATAATTTTGTCTTAAGTTCTCATAATTAAAGCTCCCAATCAGAGGTCGACAACCGGCCCGTGCCATCTAGCCATAACAATTGCTTCCACCCGATTGGGCAAAAATCTTCGAAATGTAATTGAATCAGAACGATCATTTTATTACAAAATCGAGTAATAAACGGGCTCCTAATATAAAACATAAAAAAACGGTTCAATTTCAAATCTTAATTTTATTCAGAGCTACTATTATGTCGCTTGAGCACTTTCACATGAAAATGGAATCGAATTATTAACTCTTTAGATAGTACTTAGAATAAAAAAGACGAGAGAACGAAGTATTTCGGTGAAAGTAATTGAGAATCACTGAAACAGATCAAGTTTCGAGTAAATTGGAAAGCTACCTTAATTATTTACGTTAAGTAATTGGTTTCGTAAGTATGCGACTAACACACAAGTCGTATGTCGTAGGTTCGAAGCCAGTCACTAATTTATGGGGTCCCTTCTTTTCGCATAGTGTATTTTTCCCTAGTATACTTTGGCATAATAATACTTTGCCATATTTTTTTTGGCATACAGTTTATGTTTACATAATTATTTTGTAGGCTAATTTGTTTTGGCATAATTTTAATTGACATAATGTTACTAGGCATAATGACTATTAGCATAATAGTATTAAGGTATAAAAAATAATAGGAATAACAGAAATAAATTTAAGTTTTATGTACCTATTTATTTTAAATTTTCTTGCACAAGATTTATTGGGCAAGTGATAAGGTGGGTGGACCATGGAAGGCCATGCTCCTTCGAAGGCCAATTATTAAAATTTCGTAGTTATTGCCATGTGATGACAAATTCCTTCTATCTACATAAACATCCATCGAACTAGAAATCACAGACGCGGCGGTGAATCGCTCGCGCCACTATTTTGGCAGTACGGTCCCTTGCTTCATTGATATCGGAAATCGGCGACGTTAAAATAAGGTGGGTGTACCATAGAAGGCCACTCTAACAAATAAATAGTTATTATTCGTTTATTTACTGGATAAATGAAACTAACAAATATTTAAGTAATACTTTGTTTTATTACGTAATATATAAACCACTTCTTTTTATTGTAGATTTTAATGGCTATTTATTAACTTTTAGTGTTAAATGACTGATTTATTATAATGGCCTTCTAAGGAGCCTTGTTCCTAGCAAGGCCATTTTTAAGAGTTCAATGAAACTTAAGTTTAATCAATATTGATCAAATCTGAAATTTAAAAAAGTGGTTTATATTTTACGGAATAAAACAAAGTATTACTTAAATATTCGTTCGTTTCATTTATCCAGTATATGAACGAATAATAACTGTTTATTTATTAGAGTGGCCTTCCATGGTACACCCACCTTATATGATACGAGTATAATTACAAAATCTCTAATATTTACAAGATATAACAACCGAATCTATAATTTTATTTGATATAATGATCAGTTAATATAATAAACGATTGATATAATTGTAAAGTAACTAATTTTTATAAGCATAACATACATGGAATATAAAATATACCACTCAAAAGACATAAAATCCATTTTGTCTAACATGATAAAACGCAAATCAATCGAACCATGAATCATTTTAAAACAGTTGATTGTGGTTTTTATTTCCCTGTAAAAAAACATGCAAACAAGCATACACCATGCGTGCAGCAGGCATGCAACTAAGCATACACAATACATGCAGCATGCAAGCAAGCAAACATTTAGCATGCAAACAAGCATGCAAGCATGCAACATGCAGCAGGCGTGGTTTCTGTCACGGCTCCGGCGCTGCGGGGCTTCGGCGGTCCCAAACAACAAAAACTTAGGATTGCGAAGGAAGCGAGCTCGGGACGTGGTGCACCCCCGACTCGGACAGGTTAGTTTCTAAGGGGATGGCGGGGTATAGTGAGCGAGCGAATCGAGTGAACTAAGACCCCGCCATCCCCTTCGTGTTAGGTTACTTTAAACCCTGCGAACAGAAATAGAAGCCCAGGAGCTTATTACAAAATATTGATATTTCGAACCATTAGGTAAGTCAGCCATCAGGTATGTTAAACTTTTAGTTTTACATATTTACAACCGCTCATTATCGCTTTGTGACTGTTTTAGAAGATATATTATAAAATGTTATTTAGATTAAACGTAATTTTGTCAAAAGAATTAAAATATTCCAAAAAAAAATGTGTAAAAAATGTATTTATAAACATGTGTATTTAGTGTCTTACACTTTAGGAGTCAATTTTTATGCGCATTTGTTATGCCTATAGAAATTATATTTTTAATATCATGCGTAAAAAATATTTTTATGATTAGACAAATTATGCTTAAAAAAAATATGCGTAAGCTGTTATGCGTAAATATCATTGAGATAAACAAAAGTATGCCATGTTATATTATGTCTTAAAATTTTATGCAAATGGATAGGGAACCGTAATTTAACTTTATGTAAGTTATTTCATTACACTGCTCTTAAATTGGTGATAATCACTTTACGTGACGCAAAAAAACAGGTTTTCTCGGAAACTATGCAGTCTTCAAGAAAATACTTTTTAATATAATTATAACATTATTAACTAGGCGTGCATAAAAAAACTATATTCTAGCTATCTATCAATGTTTTTAAATGACGAATAAAACTACCTTCGAAAATAACATAGCGCCTTTCATAGGTTGATTATGCTAAGTAATTTAATTATTATTGACCTAATTATACTACACAAATGACTTGATTACTTTAAAAGTGCCTTCTTGAGTAAATATTGACATCAAAGAATGTTTGTTCCTGCACTTAAGTCTAACCTAATGCCGTGATATGAAGACATCAAAAGCTCGTAATCATTACTACACTGTCTACACTAATGTCTTCAGTCTTTTATACCTAATGGTAATCTGCAGAAAGGGTTAGGACATTACTGTCTTGAGTGACTGTTGTTCTTAATATATGTAGGTGAGCTCAAGAGCAATTAATATTTGAAAAGGTAGTAAAATATATCTGTTACTAGCTTTTACCCGCGGCTTTGCTCCCATTATTGACCTAAATTATCTCACGGGAACGTGTTAAATGAATATTATATATATTCTATGACACTTGCGGATAATGTAGCTTCCCATTAGTGAAAGAATTTTCAAAATCGGACTAGCGGTTTCGGAGATTACCACAAATTTATAAACTTCATAATCTCTTTCCTCGTCTTTTCCGTCAAATAGCATGCAACTGAACATCTGTATTTTGCATGGAGCGACTAACTATTTGATCGCAATAACCCAATTATTGAGGAATATTTCTTGGTAATACTGCGTGTCAGGCTTTCAGATTTCTGTATACCCGTAACGACATAAACTCATTATTTAAATATATTATTTCATCTATATAAATTATTATAAAAGAGTACCTAACAACATTTCAAGGAACTCCGTTTCTACACATTTCTATTTCGTCTATTTCTAAAAGATATCACCATCAAAACTTCTAAAGCGTCACACAGCTTAAACTTACCATACATAAAATCGTCTCGCTTCACGACAAGCCAAATATAATGATGTTTTAGTAAAGCATTCTCATAAACGACTGAATCTTTACTAATGGTCCTCGCCTCGCACTGAGCCCACAAATATATCAAGGACAGCCACGAGGCAGGTAAGTAAGCCTAACGCATTACTTTTGTATGGAGTTTTGGCGGCTCTAACCATAACAAATATGGCCGTGAAGTTATAGGATAAAGGTGTTACATCAAGAATTTGTCTTACCTATTGAATGAAATGCTTATGTCCTTATTACCATATTTTTCAATAAACGAAGTAAAACAATTGATATAATATTTTGTTATTAACTTTGTGAAACCATCGTTACATAAATGAAAAGGCGTATCATTTGTGAAATTAGGTACAAACAGATTGCGATACCCTGACTTGTAACGCGACGCCTCATGAAAACACATAATTACTTGGCAATCAGGCTAACGGCAGGTAATCAGGGCGAATGACAAGCTCCTATGTAACATATTATTATCATAATGTTATGTCATTACTTACGTTTGTTCTGAGCGTAATGATGTTAACATAACAACGTCTGCCATTATCAAATACGGGATTTATTGCTTTTTGTCTTCATTTTTCCATCAGGGGAATAATTAAATAAATGCTTACATACATAGGTACATAGCTACTTTCATAAAATAAATAAATAAGTGTATATATAGGATTTTTAGGGCGTTTTTAACCTGATTGCTGGACTGGCTTTAGTGTAGTTAAGAGGCGTATTACAAAAAAACGCGAAATTACTAGGTTTTCTCGTTGAAATTGTATGTTATCCGTTCGTAGTTTGAAATAACAATTACTTATTAAAAATAGTTCGTGTTCTCTACTACAATAATAATACAGCGAATTTTAGATATATTATTAATTTATTCAGTAATAATCATTCTCCCGATGCATGTTTAGACAAAAACTCACGGAGACGTGATTTGGGAGCTCTAATTTGTAGATTCTATTGAATATAGACCATCAAAATATATTTTTTCATCGTACAAATATCCCCAACTTCAATAATGATTAAATACATTTTCGTTATATGCCTTTATTGTAAAGAAAAAAAATTGGACCTAATTCAATTATTGGCCGAAAAGACTTCGAAACAAGCCCCGATATCTCCGAAATTGTACATCATTTTGACGTAATATTTATACCAAAATAATCTTCAACATTTGCCTAAACTACATATATTTTTTTTTTTTAAATCGATACTATTATTTTTAATGAATTAAACTTTAATTAATTAAATTAATGAATTAACCCGTGGATCTACCTAAATGCCAAATTTTATCGAAATCCGTTGAGCCATTAAGGCTTGAAAAGGTAACAGATAGACAGAGTTATTTCCGTTTTATTTTAATATTAATAATATAAATCTCACAAAAAAAAGTCAAGCAACACTAGCCCCTTAGAACCTTGAAGACAAAACACAACTTCCCCAAACAAGTATCCCATAATAGCGAACATCACCAGCTATGCGTCGAACGAACACTATCAGTAATTAGATACGGTAATCAGAGGCTCAGTCCGTGGTCACTGTTAGTGCCTAATTGCGTTGCAATATATCAATATGACCCGTCACTAATCAAACCCTCGACTGGCCATAACCAGGGGTAATTAACGGCTTCACTAAGTGTTGCTATGACAACGGGACTTGAATCACTCGCACCTCACTCACATTACCTTAAGCGATGCAACTTGCGACACGACTTGTGACAGGCGTGTGTCACTTGTTTCGTTGTTGGGTCGCGTTGACTCGTAGCGTGTTCTAAACAATGTATTTTATTGGTTTTCTCCGCAGTCGGTGTCGCAACACGCGTGTAGCTCATGGCCAAGCGGTTAGCGTAATTCTTGAATGAATTTTATTTAAATCAGGCTCATAATTAGGCCGCTTTTAAGGCCAAAAGTTACAAAAGACAAAGCCTATCCTTCACCATTTCTTAGTATTTGAACTGGCAAGAAGAAGTGACCCAAAAAACTACACAGCAACACATCTCCTTCTTTGTAGTTCAAAAATGTTTGGTCTGCTTTCAAGCTCGTCAATGTTCTGCTAAACTGCATACTATGTTTTTTACAAAGTGAGCAGAATTTCCAGCACGTTGTCTAAACTTCGCGGCGGAATATTCGAGCTCATTCTACATTGTCTGTGTAAGCAATATTTGGAAACAAAGGAAGGGGTAACATTTTGTTGAGTGCATGAGTTCAATGATCAAATAAGCATGAGACATGAAAACTTTGAAATATTTGAATATTTCTTGGTGAAAACTATCAGACCATTGCGTACTCAAGAGACGCGACGACACCCTCACGAAGGAAATAAATGACAAACGCGCGTGTCGCATATCGCAAAATCTTGAAGCAAGTCGCATCGACTGAGGTCATGAACGGTTCATAATATTGAAATAAAGAAATAACTAAAAACTGGACATCATTTATCAGAATTCTCTGCGCAAACACAAACTTGAACTCCCATTTCCAATTTCCACCGAATTCATTATCAAAACCAAACTCGACGTAAACTAGCCAAACACTCAGCTTATAGCAACACCACCCCTTTTCACCCCCCTGTACACCCCGTCTAATCACCGGAATCACCCGGTTACTAATCACCCTCGTCGATTGAGATTGATACGTCATAGATACTGCTTAGTATAATCCAGTTGTGACAGGCTCCTGTGCGATGTGACACAGCTTAGCTGCAATTATCCGGACAGCCACTAATGTGGGCCATTTAGTTGGTAGGACGTTTGGTGCAAGGATTTGGACCTGAGTGGTAGAATAAAGGGAATTTATAAAGTGTTCTTGCTACATTTTTTGTCAAAAATTTTGGAGGGCAGAATTTTCAAATCACCTACATTTGATAAATCTGAGGAAATTTGTTAATCTACTATATCTATCTATCTTCTTCTATACATATCATAAATCTGTAGACGTGGCGTTTCTGTACAGTAAAATATTTAGAAAAAAAATAGTAGGGTGTTAAAGGATAACAAACAGAACCCATTTTTACTATTTTTAGAATTTTAGTCTGTTTGTCTGTATGTCTACAGTCTGTGAGTCTGCGGCTATGTTTGTTTGTTTAAGTATCACGTGAAAATTACAATACCAATGTGGTTAGTTTCAACGCTCAAGTATTGTGCGTAACTTAGAGAAGGTATTAGTTTTTGTTTTGAATTTAAACTGTTCAAGAAGCAATCATCATCATTACTTAACATACATGCAACGACATAATATATTGAACCAAAATGGTACCAATGAATAAATGTGCTCACAAGATCACTTTTAAATCGACTGCTCGAGTTTTTCATAAAATTATGATAGCAAAAGGTACTGTATATGGCGCTGCTTTGAAAATCTACATAATATAGAGTAATTGTTCGATCGCTTTCCATTCATTACATTACTGCTGAAACTATTGTAATAGTGTAATTAATTAAGCGCAAAATTGTACATAGCTTTTATCTACATGTTTAAGACCTTTCTTCTTTTTTTCATTGTCATTTAGTTCTCATCTAATAAATAATAGAGTTAAAGTAAATTAGGTATATTATTATCATAATAAATTAACAATTTTTTTTCACTAATTTAAAAAAAAAACATCGTATGTTTAAAAATTTGTTGTCCAAATATATACTTAGTATTAGAACACATCGCCTGTGATACAGGTTTATCCTAGTACCGGCGGCATCTAACTCTGTTTTACCTACATTATTTCTAAGACTTATGTTATATTGTAAAAAAATTAACTTTGAATAAATTGAATTGAATTGAATTAAATTTTAGCAGTTTAACTCCGTGCTCGATAGATGGCGTTGTGCATTTGATGCCAGTTTCTGAATCGCGGTGTTAAGATTTTCCATGAATGAACTAGGCTCAGGACAGTATGTGGTCGTAAATTTTGATTGATTAACCTCCTAAATCTATACATAAATAATATTAAAATTGTATAAATTAAAAACGTTGTTCCGAACTTCCGAAATGACACAACAACTACTGCATGTGTGCTACTGTTCACATGCAAAATGTTCAAACAAATATTCCTTTCTTAAAACTTTATTTTTACAAATATACCGTTTTAGGCTACCATTTGAAGGCTTCTTCAAATAGTATCCTATATATTATCACGCTATGTGCTTGAGGAGGTTCATTATGCCCGTTTTCTTCAATTGTTTGTCATTTCCGTCATGACAAGCATGAGAATGCCGAGCCGACTGCAAATAAATAATTATTTCTTTTTTAGCTTTTAGGTCACGAATTTATAAATTTGGAAACCTACAGGGAAATAGGACATAATGTTATGCGACTCAAAGGATTTTAGATAATACACGAATAAGTCTTACATAGTTATCTATGTAAGAGCTATCCGTCTATTTTCTAAAACCATTTGTTCCCCTCCATGAGATCATTAACAGTTCAAACACTCCCACACCTGAAACAACCCAGTGCAAACTGCGTGGTATTATAGGAGCTTCCATAATCAACCCCATTCAATTTCCGGCGCTGCCGAACATGGGCACTTACCATAAATCATAAAGCTACCATATTAACGGCGGAATTATTATAGGTACTCGATAATTCTTGGGCATTTGAATGGGTCTTGAGAACTTGTGAGATTCAGCTATGTTCCGGGAATTGGGGACCGAATTAGTTACCATGGGGTCTGTGAAACGACACATACGCTATAAGTAAAGTACGGGGGTTAAGAATAAGGGGGTTAAAATGTCTGATGTGAAATAATAAGTACCTACCTACCACTAGACAAAAAAGGAATACATTGGAGAATAACGTCTAGATGATACCGGCATGACCTGAACTACACGACTTTGACATTACCCACGGAAAAAGAAAAAAGGAAATGAAAGAGAAAGAAGGCCTGACCTTTCAATACAGATGTAATAGGCTGATTATTATCTCACCTGCAGCGAAAGGGCAGGATAGCAGTAAGTTCGTGTCAAAAAGGCGACGTATCTTTGAAACTGGACGACCCCGACAAACGCAGTGAGCAAAGGTTAGGCCGATGACGACAAGCGTTCAAATAGAAGCTTAAAATATATTACTTAGATATCTTTTTAGGGATCACTTACGCGTTACGCGGCGCTTCGCACACTACGTAACGTGACCTACTTCAGTAATCTGATTAAACAGGTTTATAAATAAGGATTCAATGCTTTTGTCCTAAGAAAATCCATTAGCCTTCTTAACGACGCCCACACAAAAAAACCCGAAGGTCGCTTTATTTCAATAAGTAAGGAAAGTGACTGTCGTTAACAAAACACTTGTATAAATTGACATGACCTTCGTGCGGCCTTAGGGGCACCATCAACAAATCGAATCAGCAATAACAAATAACCATAAATATTAAAGGGGGACCCTAATCAGAGCAAAATACCTGTCAACCGTGGCCCAGCCATCACGCCAAACTTGTCTAGTTAGAAAACGATAGAATTAATTCGCCCCCCCCCCCCCCGCCTCTCCCTCGACCTGCCCGGGGGGGTAGGAGGGGGCTAATGATCGGGCCGCGAGATTCGCCTGTTATTTCAATACAAACGTAAGCTTATCGACGAACCCTTTGCGTAATGATCTAGGCAACCCTGTGTTTCTTCAGGGCTCATTCCGAACAGTACTTTGCGAATTTCTGATTAATTAAGAAACTGTTTTACTGTATTAAGAAAAGTAACGATCCATTTGCAAATTAATATTGGATCGATACGCGAAGGACGCTTTTTTGTTGTTGATAAAGTGTTCTTTCTCTTCGTAACATATTTTATACGTATTTTGAAAGTCACCTTGGAAAAAGTTTCCTCATTAGAGTGCCGAAAAAACTTTAACAATCGCATTTTTGTGACGAATTTCCGGATTTACGAAAAGAATTTTTCTGATTAGTATCAAGAATCTCCAAGGTATTAGAACGAGGCTTTCTGTAATTCTCAAACTGTAAATGCAAAATACAAAGACAAAACTGCACGACAAGCGGGTAAAACGCAGCTTAGTTTCATAGAAATTTTAACACCATTTTTTTTTTTTACTTTTAGTCCTGATCTACCAATATTCCCAAAGACACAGGTCCTTCGACAGCCCTACGACAGACATATTAGGTTGGCAACGTTCGTCAGAGCTTGGTTTCCCAATCAGGATTGAGCTGTAGAGATCCGAGGAGAGTATTGTAAAGTTTCAGCCAATTAGCCAGACGTGTGTCTGCCTTGCTTGACTAAGATGTGGCTACAGTGGTTAGAGGTACCCAACAGGGCTCAATCTGTACTGTGATGATGTTCTTATTAGGATTTCAGGCTGAAACTAGGATAAACCACAGACTTGTAGTATGTTTTTTGTGTAAATTCTTGGCCTGGTTAAAGTCAATCCCTTTTCAAGGCATTTCGAGATAATAGATACAGATTTTGTAGAGCTTGTAGATTCTAAAATGAGATTATTAGGTTGTTTAATCTTATAGGTACCGAAATTCTCCTGTCACACTGATAAGAGCCATGCTCTTGCCCGTTTTCGATTTCAGCGCTGAGCCCCAAGCGTTGAAAGGCCAACACTGAGCTCTTTATTCAGGCATACATTTAGGTATCCTCTAATACATATTAGTGAACACGGGTACAATGGTACATGTCTATTAAACAAAAGCTACCAAACCTCAACAATACAAACTAAAAATAAGAATACCTTGTATTGTGATTCAGCATCCGAACGAACGAACATCAAAGAGATTGTGATCAAACCATCAGAAAAATGGCCGCCGTGACGTCACAGTGATTCGAATAAACAAAACTTGTCCGGCGGTGGCAGATTGAACGACTGTTTGTAGGAGGGAGCGAGGGAGGAGAGGATGCGCAGGAAAACTTCTTTGAAATATTTCACTTACTTATTTATAGAGAGAAATCTAAAGGGCGACATATTGATTTGGTATTAGATAGTGAGAGTACAAGAAATTCGACGTTGTAAATTAAAAAATTCTGAATAAATTTCCTTTACATTTTGGCATTGGTAGCAATTGACCCATGGGATAACAACCCATTATGCTTTTGATTTAATCCCAAAAATAAGTATTCTCCCATAGTTCTATCAGACATCGACAAAGTGATATTCAGCACGATGATACCATCTACCATCATCATCTGCCTAGCCTTTTCCCAACTATGTTGACTTCGGCTTCCAGTCTAACCGCATGTAGCTGAATACCAGTATTTAACATGGAGCGACTGCCTATCTGACCTCCACAACCCACTTAATACTGGGTAATACGATACCCCTTCGTAAGACTGGTTGTCAGACTTTCGGGCCACTGACTACTTGTGACGACTGTCAAAGATGTAAAATTAACAGCCGGGACCAACGGTTTATGGGTGGTCACCCATCCACATAAGCTACCGAAATACTAAAATTTATTTATCAATCTTGTTGCAAGTCATTGTTTAAATAGAAAACATTTCGATAGCGACCGCCACTTGTCTAGGCCCCATTTAACATCAGCCACAAGTCCTCAATACAAACTCTTCTCTAATCTCTTGAGCAAGCCAAAGCTACTAACGAAACAAATATTCTGCCGTTATCTTATTGCACATGAAACTTCACAAAGCCTCTTGTACAAGTTGCAAGTCGACTTAGCGTGCTCGAAACACGTCACTGCATGTCGGGCGCACGTGTCTTTTGAAGCCACCGACGTAAAATTGAACAACTTTAACAATATTTGTGAGAAAAATGCCGTCTTATCTGTGTGATTTGAATTTTTGTGCAGTGGAATCGGAAGTTCGGGCAGATGTAGTAGTTAAACGTGTGTAAGAAAATTTGAATCATCGAAAGAAATTACATCTGTTTTAAAAAGTTTACGCTTGACCTCGAGGTTGGCCAAGGATACTAATAACATGTTCTATATTCATTCAGGTAGACTTGTATGGCTACATGACTTTTTACTGACAAGGCACGTTTGTCTTCAATCACAATTAACGTATCGAAAAAGGAACTCCTTGGTCGTAACCTACAGAACGAGGAGTTAAAAATAGGTGTTCTGTAAGAACTTATGAACTTGGTTTTCGACGTGAATCTTGGAATATCTTCGCATAATTATACTACGTGATACCACATGCCATTTTATCAATATTCTGAAAAAATAAAGAAACATAGTACGCAGGAAACAAATAAAAATCTCACTGCAAACAAAGATTAAAAAACGTAACGCCACTAAACAATCGATTGATGGTGTTCAGAAGTCCTAACACGCTGGTGTCAGCGTGTCACTTGGAGCCGCCGACGTGCAATAACTCACACAAGTATTTGTTAGGAAAGTTGCACGCGAGACAGAGCAACCGAGCAACTAGAGCGGTCTCAAACTGTGGAGCTATTTATTTACCAAGATTTATGGACGTACTGCTACTCCATACGAAAAATCTTGCAAAACAAACGCTACAGTTTTGATTTCGATCTTCTATTTGGTAAAAGGTTTTAAATCAAGTTATGAGGAAAATTCTTTAACCAATCTATTTTCCCTGAGGTTCCTTTGCCAACTAGTTTAATTTCCTGAACATCGAAAGGTCAAAGACGGGTTGATATCATGTTTAAAGTTTAAATCAATTCAAGGATCAAGTTGATTATTAATTAATACGACTTAATCAGAAAAGACAAATAAAAGAGCAGATTCTTTTAAAAAGAAAAACAGGCTCCGTATATCCTACCTCGAAAACACTAGTAGAAAATCTTTAGTATCTTTTTGGGAAAGGCAAATATCCATTAATCCACAGCGTGTTTGGCACCAAATCACACCGTACTGCCAACAGCGTGACATTGGCCACCAACATTTGTTCAAAAGCTGGCGATCGAAGCAGCTCAAGCGATTTCAGAGCACAGCAGAGCTATTTATTTTGAGAGATTTATGAATCCGCCTTTTAAAGTCATTGATTACTTTTTTTCTTTTATTTATTGAAAGGGCAGTCCAATGCCCAAGTGATTGTTTTTGAAACATAAAGATTAATGTTAGTTTAAGCTTTCGATTTGTTGTACATACAAATTGAGGCCGAAAAGCTTAGTGTTTTACACGAGTTTTATAAATTGTTATTGAGAGCATTATTTACTATTACAACACTGATAAATGATGTTTAGTAACACATGTTGGGGATAGGAGACCCTCGCATAAAACACTTTTAGAAGGTTTGTTAAAATATTTTGGATAAGCAACCCTCGACTAGTCTTTTTTTATGAACTTTCAAATATCTTTGCCCAATGAAGATGCAGTTCCGAACGTGGTGCAGAGAGAGTCATCAACTCTTCACAAACAACCACCTATCTATCTAAAAGGTACACTTATATGCACTATACTGGATCAACATAGCCTCAACTGGAGCCGTTCAGCATTCTCTCAATAAAATGACACTTTTAGGCACCGTAACGGCATCGCCTCGTGTTCAAGTTAGCTAGTAAAATGAGGTGAATTGATGTCGATCTGGTTCAGTGCTTAATACGTGTCCTTCAAAATAATTATAACATTGCCTCCCATTTGTTAACACTGGGCAATCCAACCAGCGTGTCAAATTTATAACATAAACACGCTGACTAGAGCTCATGGTTTGAACAAGTCAAGTAAAATCACACCCCGAACCTTCTGCTCAGTTACTAATTGACAGCGTGACACTGGACTGACCCTGAATTAGTTCTGTTTTCCTTGGATACGGACATGTTTCTGATTTATTGGATTGTTAAAGCTTTTTACTAATTTGACAGGAGCTACTGTGATTCAAGGTCATACCTGTCAGTCACTTTTTTCATAATGGAAAGTCTCAATGTAGATTGCGTAGTTATGTTTGTGCTAAGTAACTTTAATGACTTAAAATTATGTCAAAGATAAGACCATGAGTGACGACGTATTCCAGATGGTCTAAACTAGTGGCAATCGCATTCAAGGTGTTTCATATCTCTATAACAACTTTCAGCGCATTTTCCATGAGCTTTTCGTTACTTTGTGTCAGTCCTTTGTGCCACTCCTCCATCATCATAATCGCTGATAGATGGTCACTTTGTCCCCCCAGTTAACCCCGGTAACACACATGCTGACTAGACTAGCTTATTAATGGTAATGCGCTTTTCTCGTTTTGACCCAGTGATGATCATAAATACTTTACTTTACTTCATTAACTATTTCCAAAATAAAATCGCTTAATACGAAACCATCGACCGACAAAATACGAACTACGAAACAAAAACCTAACTCTATTGAATCCAGCAAAACTTCGGAAGTGAACAAAAAGTTGCAAATCCGTGGAAAAAGTCCCGTTAGCCGTTAGATCCCACTGCAGTATTATAACCGCTAAACCGAATTTGATTGGGTTTGGCGCACTGGACAAACGGAAACCGCCGGCCGGCTGCTCTGTGGGCTTTTTTAGTTATTTTCAAGGGTTTTTCTGTGAGTATTCCGCGGCGGTATTTTTTAATTGGAGGTAGAATTGTGGGTAGGGACAAAATGTTCAAGGACGTGTATGTTTTTTTAACTAGTAAAAAATGGGTTTAATTGCCTCAGTGATCGCAAAGTACTACTGCTGAGCATTAGGCCTGGGTCCGGTTTCCAGGTCAGGTAAAGTATTACTGGTTTTTTTCATTAGTAATTTCAGAAGCAGCAAAGAGCCTGGATTTGTGCCTGGATACTGGCAGTAGGCTCAGCGTAATGAGAGTGTAGGTACTTATAAGCAGTACTGCCCTTTCCAGGGCGGCAGGCGAAATATTTATGTTTAAAAAATAGACGTACATGACAAGCTTAGATACAAGCAATCTAGGATGAATTATTCTTGCTAGAAACCAATCATCGTAATAATAAACAATTTCACAGAACGTTGAAAAACGAAAAGCAAGGCAAATGAAGTCGTTATAACTTCACGGTTGCATTTTCAGCATTTATTATGTCATTAAGGCAGTGCCGACGTTTCTGAAATCTTCGCAAAAAATTTTATGCTTGTCATTTTTCGTAGAATTAAGAATAAAAGGCCGTGGGACGCCTATTTTTAGAAATGGATGTTAACAGAACTAGTAGGACCAATGTCTATCGGTGACAAAGAGCAATAGCTTTCAATGTTTTTCGTATTTCGACAGCGACTTTCAGCAGGATCAACATAAAGTATTCGGTAGCTTATGTCAGAAGCAATACATTTTTGACTGTTCGTGTCACTTTGGCTAGTTTCCGTGTGTCAAAAGAATGGAATGGGATGCTTTGGACGTAATCTTACTTTACTTTGATTAGTTCGAAGTTAAGTCTGTCTAAGTTTACTTTACTTCTTTATGGAACTCTTCTAGTTAACTCACGTACGACACTAAATACTTTAGGTACGAATGTTAAAAACTCGTTTAAAAAAAACGTCAAACTTGAGCCGTGATCCTATAAAACCAACTCATCTCAATTCCAACCCTCTTAATCTGGAGTCGGTTTAAACCTCGCACTTTACACAAGATGTGAGGTTTAAACCTCAGGGTTTACTGCTGGACGTGACTACTCTCAAACGATGCTGACACCTAGCTTGAAGGTCAAACCTGGCAAATTCAAGTCAAACAGAAAAATTAACTCTCTGATAGGTGTTCAGAGTTAATTTTTCTGTTTGACTTTAATTTAAGTCAGGCGAAATGCTCTCAGATTTCGCATCAAAATTTTCTCAGTAGCATCGTGGAATCTGGATTAATGACTGGTAGATGGCTAAAAATAAAATAAAAAATACAAAAAAAAATCTCTTAAACTCAAGGGGAAGATTTATAAAACCATGGTTAGACCTGCTGTCCTGTATGGATCAGAATGTTGGGCCACAAAAGGGATGAATGAAAAGCATTTGCATGTGGCTGAGATGAGAATGCTAGGAATGATGAGTGCATAAAAGGAAGTCTGAAAGTTGCGCCGGGGACTGAAAACTTGTGTGGTATGAACATGTGATGCGGAGGAATGAGGAAAATGTCGTGAGGAAAGTTTTGAGTATGAATGTGGATGTGTATAAGAGTAGAGGAAGACCAAAGATACGATGGATGGACTGTGTGAAGGATGATATGGCAAGAAACGAGGGGTCTGATGAGATGATGAGTAATAGAGAAGTATGGAAAAGAAGACATGCTGCGCCGACCCCAAATGAATTGGGATAAGGGCAAGAGATTGATGATGATGAATGGCCATAGGCCGACCCCCCTCTATTGCATAGGTCTTAAATATAACTGGTTACATGTAGGTGAGACACCTCTGCTTAACCTTTACCATCAACCTTAACCATGTAAAACCAAATTAAGCATGAAAACCAAAAGCCGGCACAAGCTACTTATAGCGTGAAATTAATCTTGCTAATTGCAGTTTTGATGATGTTGTGTAAATCAGTTAATATTAATACATTTAATTCCACAATTTAATATGTTATGGAATTTTATTACTGCGAAAAATACAGTGATGTTTTTGTTCTTTTACGATACATATATGTATATGTACAGTGTACATATTTATATTAACTTTACACGAGAAATCATTGATATAGGTACCTACAACTTTTATATATTTTTCCTGAATATGATATCTTCAACTGTGCTGATAAATATGACTATAGATAGGTACTGCAATGTAACATAAACATGAAAGCGAATGTGAGAACGCAAAAACATTAGGCCCTTATTGAACATAACTTGTTTCCGATAAGGCTGTTTTTGAATTTATGACCTCCGCACTGAAAACGCTCTAATTTATATCAGTCGTAACACAATCCTGCTGTATGTATGCAATAAACGCGTGAACGTTTCCGACCTACGTCCCCCCCCTGCTCCAACATGGCTCCCGCCGCCCCTCTCTCGGCGCCACTCATTAAGAAGGTTTTATTCCCGTTGCCAGATGTTAATATTTCTGTTTATTTTACTTTCCCGTGTTTACGCGAGTTTTTAAAGGGTTAAAGTTGAAAGGGGGAGTGGGGGGAGGTATAGAGCGTTAATTAACGAGTTTTTTTTGTTTGTTGCTCACAGGGATGAAAATAAGAGCCGGCTGAACGACCCGTCTCCCATTCAGCCTTCACCTGATTGTGCATTCCGTTTTACGGGTTGCCGACATTATAAATAAACCATGGGCATACCTTTACGGCGCTGTTCAAGGTCCAGTTTTTAATTACCGCTACAGGTTGTAAAGCGAGAGATCGCAATAAACTTTGGCACTCTGTTATGTATTAGAGAATCCCAAATTAGATTTGTCAATATTTTATCAGCAACACCTGCGTGAATCATTGAGCGATCTCGTAAAATAACAAATCAGAATTCTGCCTCACTAACGAAACAAACCCGTGTAATAAACATGTACCGCCGCATAACGAACGCGCCAACTTCCTCAGTTCAACCAATAACTCAACATCACAGGAGCGAGCACAGCAAATAATTTAATTCGTCTAATTATATTTACAACAACAAACAATAGAAGACCAGGCCACCAATCTTGTGTGTACAGCCCGCTGGCACACAGACAAACAGGCTGACGGCGAACGAAAAATATCTTTAATTAACACCTCCCCCTTAACTGGGGGAGAGCCCCCAAGCTCCCACGGTCACCGGCTAAAGAAAGCCAGATATTCAAACAAGCAGTAAAGAAGCGACTTAACACGAAGTAGAAAGTTTTTCGGTATTTTTTCCTCTGGCAAAGTTATTTCAATTTGAAGTTGGCAACATTAGCGAGCTGTGCAATTAACTTGCTAATTAAATTGGTAATTCATTCCCTCGTTTACTGATTATGGATGGTGAGCGACGTTAGTGTCATATTCGAACTTTGATGATATGTAGGTTAGTCAATAGTTTGACGGAAGCTAAACGGAAAGTAGCTAAACGATATCTGCTGAAAAACCTTTAATATATATAACAAAAATCTCAAGTAAAGTCCTGTATCTGAGATTTTAGTAACAACAATATTAAAAATAATTTCTTATATTTCTCGAGGACTTCACATTCTACTTCAAGAAAACGTTGCGCAAAGATTCACCGATATCTACAGCATGTGTGAAAAGGGTGAAAAGGTTCGTTAGTTTCCACATTCATGGTTCATTAAAGTTGTATGAAGGTTTCAAACGGAGGCACAAGTTGGACCCTTTCGTTTGAACCTGAGAGTTGAATGGCACTGGATATCGATCTGATGGCAGAGAAGATACCTACTTCATGCTTATGTTGGCAGAGAGCGTACCAACCTACAAGTTTCAATAGACCGATGTAGGTGAATGCACTCTGAATGTTTACCTTTGAACGTCATGCTGCGATTGCAAATCTAACTGATAACTTGAAATTAAGTAACTGTGCGTCAAACGCATCGTTGAATTTCTGATAATTTCCAAATTGCCGGATAGTTGAGGTTTCCATATCTGTTTAGGAATAAGGTCCATTGACGTCGAAACCACCTCAACCACACCTTCAAGGTCAGTGGTGATTGACGACAACCATTCTAATTCAGTCGTTAAGTAATATACAATAGAAAGCCATCATTAAACAGGCGATAACTACAAGCCCTAATTATTATGGAAAGCGTCGATTAACTCGAGAATTTATAGTGCAACCGTCCCTTAATCTACCAAATTAACGCCTACACTTTAGCGTCCAAAATCTTAACCAGCGTTTGACACTTGACACATTTGACAAAATAATATTACTTTTATCAACTAGATTGATTAGTGTTGCAAAGTGTCGCGTCACCGTTCTAACTCCGGTTAACAAAATTAATAGTGCTGGTAACGGTGACTCGTGTAACGTTAACTAATAGTTAGCCGTCATGGTGCCATCGACCCCGCTGTTAGTTTAAGTCCAGTGACAATGGTAGGGACATTTTTATCGCTGTAGCGTTAGTTTAACATAGTTTTTTGGGTATAATATAATATTAATCGTTTTTCCAACACAATAGACATTTCGAGGTGAACAGTAAACGTTCACGGCGTGACTTAGTTACACGTGAATTTTATTTATCGAGTTTCAGTTGCATAAGGTCCATGTTTAGATTTCCGCTACACACGTGGGGAATGCCCCACGCAAATGTGCGGAAATCTGTGCAATGGCACATGCACATCGAAAACTGTCCACAGCAATGGCAACGATAAGCGAGACTCGAGAAAAGAAGAGGGAAGACAAGACTTAATAGATTTTTCACACTGTCCGTGCTTACGTTAGGTATTGAAGAAAAAGGCAAACAAACAATAAGAGCATCCCTTTCTTATCAAACGATTATACACAAAAACTACCGAATATTGACAGACATATTACGTAACCTCGCAGTTTTCCCTGAAAAAGCTCCACAATCAGTCAACACAGACTCGCAGTGAATGGCCGGGAGCTCCCACGTCGAGGGCCTGCGCTCCGCCGCCGCTCAGCTCGCCCAACGAGAGTGTATTGTGTGGCGGTCCCTGGGGCTACACTCCGGGCCCATTGTAACACGGCCTGTTAAGGATATCAGTGCGGGTACGGATTTTTTCTTTATAGGGAAAAGAATTGAAAGGGTCATGCAAAGAAGGTAAAGTTTGTTGACAAATTATGAGTAAAGTTTGGCACTTATCTTTGTATCATATTCATCTATTGCTTTATGACTGATAGAGTTGTAACATATAGATGGTTCTATGGTCACAATTCGGCGTTGTATCAACTTTAGGATCGGCTTTTTAATACTAATCAGGCTTTAAGTGGAATTGAGGCTTGCTTCTTTCATTTTATAAAGCAAGTAGTAGCAAACAAAAGGATTAGCTTTTGAAATTAATTTCTAAGTCCTACCGGCCGCTGTCTATTGCCTACCTGTACTACTATTGTGGTTTGTGTTGCTTATAATTTTTCGTTCTGTAATTTCGTCACAAAATATTGAAAGTTTAAGCTCTCAATATCCATTTTTTTTTTTTTTTTTTTTTTTTTTTTTATTTCAAAGCCTATCTACAATACCAGAAAATCTGTCCATCATTTCAAACCCTAGTGAATTCCTGAGGAACCCTGAGTCTAGGCGGTCTTATTGTAACTCTCTCCGGAAAACCGGCCTTGTGTGATTTGTGCCCCAACTATTACGGCCAAGGACTTGCTTCGATCCTTTTTATGTCAAATAATGACAAACTGTCCTACAATGGCGGACAGGTATTTGTTGGAGAGAGGCTCTGTTGTGTGGGGTAGTGCAAATAATTGGGGGTAAATGGTACGGTTTGAGCGAGTATTCTTTGTTATGAGCGGGGGCTGTTTGCTTTGATGTTCAGCGTTGAATGTGGCTGTACCTTTCAGTTTGTGTTAAATCTCGACGATGGTTTAACATTTTGTAAATCTGTTAGATTTGCGGCAGATTTCCTCATTTTCTTGACCTTGTTTCGGCTCCCACATAGAAAGCTATTTTTAAAAACAAAAAAGTCGGTCACCAGCACAATTTCTTTTCTACTGGAATTGTCCTAGGATACTTCAAGGCGATTTCTTAGCAACTCTCTGTTTCCTAGAAGTATTGCTTTCAATAGAAGGAAGGTTAGAGCTATAAGTTTAACTGGTAGCGTACAAAAAATCAAAGTAAACATTATTTCTTCGTAGAATCTTCGCTCGTACAAATACTCATGCTCATTACTTTTGAAAGATTCATTTTACTGCGAAAAGATCTTCTTGAATTTTAATTAAAATGTGAGCTAAACAAATGAATGGTTTTTAATTTTAGCGTTAGGTTACTGCCATCAAAGTTTTATGAGATTCTTTCACCTTGTCTTATTAAAATAAAGCCGAAAGGCAAAGACACGTAATGCAACGGCTCTAGCCCCGTGGTAACTGAAGGCTCGAGACGGAAAACAGGAAGGAAAAGGTGACTTTTATTACTTCGGGAAAATCAACACAAAAACTTACAAACTGTGTAAGTTTTATGTGTTGATTTTCCTTAAAAAACAGTGTTGGTTATCCATTTGTTCCTAACGATCCAAAAAAACATGTCATAAAATGTATTTTACTTAGTTTTAATTCCGTTCAACAATTTACTTCATAATGTAATTTAATATCCTCCATTTCCGGAAGTAATAAAAGTCGCCTTTTCCTTCCTGCTTTCGGGATCAGGATTTCGTTCTAGAAACTGCATGTAAGGATGACAATATAAGATAGATGCAATTTACGTTTTTCACAAACATTCCATTTCAATACAAGTTTCTATGATATCATAACAGTTTATCTCGTGTTTTATCCTGATCCCCAAAAAAGCCAATAAGTCTTGTTTATGCGTAGTGGTCACATCACAAACACTATAACAGTGCTTATCGTAAATCGTAATCATGCTTTGCTCTCTTGTCTTGAGACCACAGAGTAGATAATAACAACAGAAAACAAACATGATACAAGATGACTGATACCTGGCCCAGTGCGGGTTGGTAGATGTTAAATGTCTTTGAAGGAAATGGCATTCTACTTGCGATGACTTTCTTCACCTTTTTGAGAGCAATGGTAATGAAATAAACACAGAAAATAACTCAGCGGCTAAGGACGCGGAGTCTGAACGTAACGTACATACGTCGATTTTTTAATCGAAACAAACGTAACGTTACACCGCGCGCTCGTGCTTGGGCCTCTGCTTTCAAACCCACGACTCATAAGTGGGGGTCGACACCGCTGTGCCACTATTTCAAAAAAAAAGGCAAAATACTTGCTCGAGTTATTTGCAATTCGATAATTCTAGACTTAACTGATAACTTGTTCAAACTGATAATTCTAGACTTGTGTAACTTATTTTCACAGTTACGGGACCATCCAGTGCTAGTTAGGTTGACTTGTTTTTGTCGTAAGAATTTAAGAAGTTCCGAATTTCTGACTGGGCAATATTCGTGTTCGTGCACCTAACTGACCTCGCACCGGTTGCTTCATTCTTTCATACGGTCTTACATACGTTACATTCTTTCACTCGTTTTTAGCTCGCCATCCTTCATAGCACCAACTTGTGTAGAACTAATAATATGTTTTTTTTTTAATTTTTAAGCTCTGTAGTTGCCCTACACTATTTTAAGGAGTTATGAGCCTTCTGTTATAATTTAGTTTTTGTCTGTGTCTAGTGCAAGAACTGAATAAGAAAGCAAAGAGATGATACACATCCATTTTGGGGATGAAGAAAAACATGATTGATGTTAGTTTTAACAACTTCAGAAGTCATTCACGTTTTGTCTTCATAAGAGAAGTTTTTATTGTTTTACAACTGTTGTAAATGCATTGACACCATTTGCAATATAAAAAGGGAAAACATTTTGGAATCTGTTTGCATACAACTTAGAATAACGCCAACGAAGTTGTTGCTTTAATAGATAATTACAGTATTAGATGGAAAACTGAAGACGATAAAGTTATTTAATAGCAAGCGAATGAAACATTAACTTTTTACTTTAACGACATAAATAATTCAACGAAACAATTTTGTTGAAACTGTAAATCGATAAAACTAATAATCTTGTTACAAATAGCTCGTGAATGTATAATATGGACAGTTTTGTTTAGGGTCAGTGAGTGTTCACCGTTCTGTAAAAGGACATCAAAGCTCCGGGTCCCGGTGACCGGACCCGGTGGAGGGTCACAGTGAAATCACACAAACGTGTCTTTCGTCGCGTTCGGTGACGGAAACTTTTCCCATTAATAAACAAGTGGCGCACTTGATGTTGTGACGTTTGATGGGATTCTGCATCATTAAAACCCTCATAACTTTCCAACTGCCGAGTGCTTTAGTCGAGCAACTTCCCCATAACTTATTTATTAGAAATCTACATAGAATTGATCAACATCGTCGGTATTCGGAGCAGCGGAGATTCCCGAGCGGCGCACTGACGCGGCAAAGCGCTTGGCTCCGCAGCTCCTTGCTGACGTCACACGGACGATGCTAGCGCCACCTAACGCCTTTAAATCCGCTTCATCACACTTCCAGGTTTATGATTTAATGCTAAAATGATATTCTCAAAGTTAGAGTATAAAGAATTTTGCCAATGTAATCAGTTCAGTTTTACGGTCCCTAGTTTGGTAGTATCCGGCAGTAGAGGCGCGCGCTCGCCCTGGGGCGCTGGCCGGTGCGCTGGAGCGCTGCTCGTCTCGTCCGTATCTGAAGGTCCGCGTCCCCAACTTTTTACGATTAGGTAAATTTTATCGAGTTTATTCATAGAGCCGGTCCTCCGCGCCCCACTAGCCAACGCTTTTCAATTTCAACAAGGATCGCCCTTTCTATCGGCGGTGAGGAAACTTTGGAGATAAAACAATTTTTGGCCGGTTGAGCATCAATTCCGCGTTTTATTGGCCATTTTAGAGCCGTGCTCGGCACAATTTGAACATGAAACCCTTATCGCTTGAGTGTTTTGTCGTTACGACAAATAAAACCGATGAATATGAAAGGGCCGAATAATATTTTTTGTGCGTTTATTTTTGTGGATATTCATGTATTATGTGATGACACGAGAGACACTTCGTGCGAACTGTCGCACACAATATATCAGACAATAATAATTCTCTTCTACGTAACAGTAGAATAGATTACTGAGATTATTATATTATTGCTGACATATTTTCTTGTGATTTTATTTAGAAACACAAAATTTTCCTTAGTGAATTATTTCTTTATGTAACACAAGGAAACCCGACGTGAACACATAAGGAAAGAGAGCCGAATTGTCAAAAGGCAGGAAAATCAATCAATAAAAAGCCACAGATGACGGGCTGACAAAAGCGGCCCCTTGGGCTTTCTTCAAGAGAAAATATTGAAGAGAACAAAGGCCCTTCTATGATACGTCTGTAACAATCAACCGCGTAATTGATTACCAGCTGAGGCTTTGAGGGTCATGCTATTGGTATGTTTACTATTTAAAACCACTTTATTATTCTTCCTTTATTCATTCTTAAATCGAATTTTTTACATTCAAAATATTTCTTGACAGTAAACTCAAAAATGACACTTACGGCGTTATTCAGGTTGTTTGCCATTTATCTAAGCGTGTACCTAGGTACATGAATACACGTTTGTACATCCGAAAGGAAATTATCTGGAGAAGAACTGATGTTACCTACAAACATAGCTTACAGAGTAAGCCAGCTGCAGTGGCAGTGGGCCAGCCATGCCTGTCAAAAAACCGACGACGGCCGATGGAGCAAACGACTCCTGGAGTGGAGACCGCGTGTGCCAAGACCTCAGCTAGATGGACCGACATCCTTAAAAAGGTGTCTGGGACAGACTTGATGCGGAAAATGGAGGACAGAGTTTTGCTGCGAAGCTCAGGAGAGACCTTTGTCGACCCGTGGACTGCGATATGATGCGTTAATGGAACATTAGGTCCAGATTATTCACACTCGTCATTGTACATAAGACAGGGTTTCACAAGAAAAAAAAAACTGTCTATCACTGACCTGGCGGCACTAGATGCGCCAGCAGCAGCAGGGCGAGGTGCGCGGCGTGGCGTGCGCGCATGTCGCTAGCGGGGCGGGCCCCGCGCGCCCCCGCTGCTCATGCCACGCCCCCGCGCGCGCGCACACAGCGCAACAAGAGATCACTAGCACTCTCACTCGCGCACTACACTTCGATGACTGAGTTCGCACTTACTAGTGGTATACCGGATATCTGAAAAGGACAATTTATCATCAGTAATAATTCTTCAAAAGAAATTAATTTCCGAAATCATAAGCATTCTACGTATGTGTGAGAATTGTCATTCACAGCTCTTGGACCTGTTGAACTACTCATTAGTTAGTCGTATATTGTAATGCTCATATAGTAATATATGTATAGTAATATCATAAAACTCAGTAGTAATTCAAACATCGGTAACCAATTAAAATTGAAGGCTCACTTAACTGGGCAGACCATGCTACGGCTGATATGGATCCCGATCCATCCCAATCACATGACTGATCACTGAGGACCACACTATTGGATCCGATTATCACTGGAAATTATGATCCCATTAGTACTTTACCTAATATATACTTTTAATCTATATGACTGACCCGGCAAGATTTTTAATAATATATCTGCACACCTCATTACCATACCAACCGTTTACTATCATCTACAATGTTCAAAGTTCAATTACCTAAGCTAGAGTTATCTCAGGTGTTGTTTATCCTACGCCTATGTTATTCATCATTCCAGAGTAAAGCCAACAGACCCCGGGCTCGAACATTCAAAGAAATAACAGCTAGACCATGAATTGCGTAGATATAACTTTGGGAAACAATAATATGAACTGATTTTCTATTCACGATGAGCTCCACCAATTAACGGGTATTGTTGCTACACTTTGTTGTGATCAATATCATAATAAAGTCGTATCTTTAGTATTCATAATAATTCGGAGAATGCCTGGAGAAGCTCTTAGTACCTAGAAACTCCATAGGCGTAGAATAATTGTTCAGTTACCAAGCTTTTGAATTTCACACACAAAAATCACATCACAAAAATGCGCAATGTGGATAGTTTTCGTGCTCAATTTATTTGTGCGCAGGGTATAGACACTAGCGTGTTGATACATTACCGTTAACGATCATCTCTGAAAAGATCACAACACATTACCTACTTATAAAAAGCTGACCCATTTATAAAACCGCACAACGTTGACCCAGCCGCGAATGATAAATAATTCACTTTGTTTACAGCTTCGTCGAACTAACAGCTGTCATTGTTTTTCCTTGAACTATCGCTAACTAGTGGAAAGTTTCACTCGTTATGGAAACAGTCTTGAACTAAAATACTAACTTTCGCTCAAATTATTTTAAGTTAAACTGGCCAAGAAAAACTCTTCAATAAATAAGTAGATATGCTGAGACGACGCTTCAAAAATTATTTTTAACTGACTTTAAAAAAAGGAGGTTCTCAATTGGGTTGTATATTTTTGTGTTTTTTACCTCATATCTTCGTCATTTATGAACCGATTTGAAAAATTATTTTATCTGAAAGGATATACTTCCCAATTGGTCCCATAGAAATTTCATCAAAATCGGTTCAGTAGTTTGGCTTTTAAATCAAAATAGCTGGAAAAAGTATGTCATCCAAATAAAAGAAATTGCGAAATTGATACTTGACAAGGATTTGTGTGTGATACGATAACTAAAAAGGGTAAAATAAAAACTTTTTTTGCAAAAATATTACCGACTCCCAAAAAAAAACACGTAAAGTTATTTTCACTTTTTTGTGTTTTTTTTTTGTGAGTCGGTTATATTTTTGCAAAAAAGTTTTTACACCAATCGTTAATATTGATATAATTAACATTTACCCGTCCACCATGAGATTATTTAACAGCTGGCAAATAATTCACAAACTAGTTAATAACGTCCGTACGTAAGACAACACGTCACGTGCGGACCGCGCGCCACCGCCATCAAAATACTATCCGTGATAGTGTGGTTAGGTTTTAACTTATGAGGCTGCGTTGATGAACGAGCCTCAGTCCCCATACTTGCTAACATGCTATATTTTAATACCACGAAGGAAAAAGAACAGTGTACAAAACCGAACTAAAATAAATACGTAAAACACTATATATGTATAAGACCACAAAGTTTAGTAAAGTGTAGCGTCGATACAAACTGTGCGCGATCATAAAAGTGTTAGATGTTCAAGTTACTCGATAAACTGCCCCTAACGCTATAAGCACTCTTTTAGGCACCTGCACCACTGCAAGCGAGAAGCGAATAAAGCTAGCTCATGAAAGTTCGTGCATGAAAAGTAATGTGGCTAGAAAGGGAGTGACAACTAAGAAGACGAATGAAAGGAAGTATGGAAGAAAAAGACATGCTACGTCGACGCCAAATAATTTCTGATAAAGGCAAGAGATGAAGTGATAATGTACTGTGTACGGCAGATCTCTCGCTCGCCGGCGGGTGTAAACAATCAGCGATTATCTTATAATACTATAGGTGTGTATCTCCTTTATTTGTTAAATCTTTACAAAGACGGACTTAACTTATACAGGAACTATAAACTTTTGTATGTTTCTTAAACGAGAAAATAGTTTATAGCCACCAGCTTCCTCGCCGGCGGTGGGACAGGCGCCTTACCGCTGATAAAAGTGAGTGCTACCTCCGTTGAAGAAACTTTCTACGATATCGGTAATAGGTGAAAATGTTACATTAGATAAATGTTGCTATCGTATGTTTAAAGTTCAGTTTTACCGGTAAAACAAGTCCCATTAAGGCGGGTTCAAGGCTCCTATAATGAGAGTTTTTCGTAGAAGTGAACGCACAGAGGAATTTTAAGGATTTCATTGCATTTTCAGTTATTTTTAATATAAATTTAAAACCCTCGAATTTCACCACTTTTTTCGTTGACTTTTCTTTTCAAAAGAACATACTTGATGAGCACTAATAATAACTAATAGAAATACGTAGCAAGGTTCATATTTCCTTTGAAGAAGAAACTACTGTGTAAATAGATTATTTTATCTGCTGTTACTTGATGGATATCGCTTCAAAATTCCTGTTCACCTGGCACCTTTGTTCAGTTTAATATAAACAAAAAGCAAGAGTAGCAACGTTGCACATATTCCGACCTCACGTTTTGCCCATCCCTTGCGAGCTGGCAGAATAGTTCCGAAGTGCCACAGTCTATCCGAGAACAGTAGGCCCACTCCACGCGTAATAAAACTCCACACCTATTGCTGCCAACTGAAACAAAAGCGAGTGCAAACTACGACGGCAGTCCTCTGAAACGGTTCCGTTTTAGTTTTTATTGTTCTCAACAATTTGGATTGGCTTTAGCACCATTGCGAACTAATTTAAAAATAGACGTAGCTCCGCTAGCTCGGAGCCTCTACCTACCCGCGTGCTGTGACTCGTCAGGGTTTTTATGGCGTCTTTTGTTTTTGACGATAACAACACAGTACGTTCCACTTCCAATACAGTCAAATTTGAATGAAAAGCAGAAATAGACAAAATAAAATACTCTAGTACTTCGAACCGAACACCGGCACACTCAAATCACAGCATCGCCTTGACGTGACAGCATCTACTGTAAATAACACGTTACTTGAACATTATTTAGATCCCTGGGATCAATCGCGTGTCCTTTCATGTTTCATCATCTAGTCCTTTCGTGATCGATCATCTAGTCTTCTCCATTGCAATAGTTGGCCTTTTGTATGGTCCCATACTGTGGCACAGGGTTCAGCTATAAGGAAGCCATGTGTATAAATTGCAAACTCCCAATGATGATAGGTTACCGAGTTGTTGCCTACCTACTACGTAATAAGCTTTTTCCTTTACTCAAACTTTTTCCGAGAAAAGGTAAGCAGTTTATAGATAAATCAGTTTCGTAGGTAAATCGAGTGTTTTCGAAAGGAGGTCTCTATTAGCTAGATTAAGGTACTGCCTTTAACGAAAACATAGTTTTGTGCGGATACGAAGATGTACAACTTTGATAGGATTATTCATAGAAGTTTCTTTCTTTTCTGGACGGTTTTGCTGGTATTGTGATTTTTTTCATTTGTTTTATAGCAAAATGAATCATGGTTTTATGTACTCAAGAGGTTAAATTCTTGTCACTTTTAGGACAGATAAAGTTAGTAATAACACATCCGAATAGACTTTAATTTATTTTACTCTGTCACCCTACATTGGAATCTGCGTTAAAAATGCTCGCTCTTAAAGCCGGGGGTACATTCGCGTGGCCATTAAGTTCACACAGTGGCGACGGGTTATGGCAGGGTGACTGCCAGTGGCGCCCAATGGTGGCCACTGTCGGCCACTGCTGGCTGACGTCAATTGCTAAAATAACCATATTGATCCGGAATAGCGAATGGGGAGCACCCACGTGTCCAATGTGGAGACATGTGGGTAGTACGAATTTCATTTTAGCCCAAAAAACCATGTCTTAATGCAACAAAAGAGCTTCTGGAATGACGATACATAATTACCTAAGTAAGTAATAGGTATACCAAAATAAGTTGCCTTGACTATATTGCGACATTGTCCTACTACAACTTGGGCTAAATTAAGAAGATGTCGATATATCAAGGTAGAAATGTTCTTCCTATGTATCCACTACAAGCATCACTGCCTAAGAACGACGCTATCTCTAATTTATCGGGCACAATGCCAAGGTCAACAGGACACTCATTCTCAGCAGAAATACTGATAAAATCTAATACGACAAGCTCTTACACAACATGTAACTGATTCAAACAAATAAAGGGACCCGGTCCTTTCGAAAACAAGTCAAAAAAGTATTAATATCCTCCTCTCGGGCCAGTTTATCCCAAAACAAAAACAACAAAAAATTAGATTACTACGAAGCTATAAAAGATGCAGAAACTTCGTCAAGTGAGCTACCAAACTATGACCCAATAAAGTTCGCGAGAAAAACTCCTGAACTATACGCTACAGCTAAATATAGCAGTAACGAACATGTCCTGTGAGGCGAACTTTTCGTTTTCGACAGAACTCAAGTATTAGTGGGATCAATGGATGTGTGGAATTGCCGAGATTATGAGAGTTTCGATTTGTAAAGATTGTTCGTGTGTTTCCTTATTAGCTTTCTGGTAAGTCGTATGTAACTATTATACAATTCGTCAAGTTTTATCGCTACACACAGTTTAAAAATGTTATAGCCTTATGAATTATTCCCGACACTACGTGACCCCGTTTTATAGTTCTCAATAAACGAAATACGCAAGCTAGACGCAAAGACAATTCCCATATTTATGTATATTTACGAGCAGTCATAACCGCACGGCATAAATTCAAAATATTCGAATTGTATGTGTACGTTTGAAATAAAACGGTCGTTTTTTGCCACAGTGTAGAATGCTGCAGCGTAACACATTCGACTTCGTCCCTGACATGATGTATGGCACTTATTGCTGCGCTGCTGTGTGTGCGCTCGCCAATTCTTATTTTCTTTCCCCCTTACTTATTTCGAGAAGCCATAGAGACAGACTGTCAGAAAGTCAATGAGACTGTTAAAAAACTTGTGATTAATGGATGACTAATCATTTTTATTCACACTTCGCAGAAAAAGGTTAGTAGAAAATATGGTATCTAATAGGAATAATAAGCAATACTAACCATTATTCTGAATATAAAATACTCAACGCATATTTTCCACGAAATGTGTTTTCATGTCCCAACTTTATGAAAAATTCCGACAAAAACACTACATTAATGACTTTACTAATTACAAACTAAAATGTTCGGCGCCATTTTCAACAAAAAATATCTTAGCGTTAATTTATCATTACGTGAAAATAAAATCCAAGGAGAAAACTATTTCGCTGCTTAATTACCACTAAGTGAAACATTGATTTAGGAAAATAAGTATTCTCAATTACTTCGCTTCGCATTTAAAACTAAAAAGGTTGACCAGTAATTCTTTTAGATTTTAAAAGAGATTTTGATACTTCATTTAGTTAACGTCTATTATCAAACGGATTCTTAAAGATGAAGATAAAATAAACATAAACAACGTCGACATCAGCATAAAAGTGATGTGATTTAAATGTTTTATTCACTTGATTGTCATTTATAGCTATCAACGAGCCCGAGTAAGAGCAAACTTCAGTTCTGGATCGCTTTACCAACTGTCCATTACTTTATCCACAATTTATGGTACATTTTAAATCTGGTGTAAATTCATGGCTTGCAACACAGTTGAGTCACTGCACGTAGTGCACTGTGTCCGTCAGCACGTACAGCGCACTCTCATTCGTTCGTCCCTTTCATCCTCCAAACGACGGTTTGATTAAACAATTTCGTTGCGCACCAAAATAAAGTTTTTAATCTTTCGATGTGGCGGATGTGACGTCAGAGAATCGAGGCCAAACAAAGACTCGTGGAGTCGGATGTGGTGGTTCTTTTTTTTATTTCTCTGCTCTGCGTGGCGAAGGATTGGATGTGGGTGGCATACCTGATTGTATGTACCCACGATTATGAGAGATACCTTTGTTTGTTTGCGCTGTTTTGCGAAACGAAGAAAATGTTGCTCGGGAACAAAGTATATGTGATGTTTTTCAGGTCACTTTATTTGAAGAAGACAACTTACAGTATGAAAATTGCCTACTCTATCATGCCAACCATCATGCCTGTCATAAAAAGGTTAGGTAGAGGTTTGCCTCTAGCACCTACACCCACATTTCGCTATTTATATAAGTTTTATGTAATATCGGACGAGTCTATTGCCATCAACCGAGCAGAAATTCAGACTCCAGGCTGCTGAGAAATTCGTTGTGGAAGAACCCAGCAGCACTTTTTCCAAACACTGGAATAGAACCCAGGACTTACTACAGGACTATGTGAATATTAATTGCAATAGGATCCCCGTGGAATATGTGGCAACCATTACTGCAAACGTCCGCAACATCACAGGAAACTTCCAGAGTTCCAGACTAAACTAATAAATGTAACGTGCCAAGTCGAAGTAGGGGTAAAGTTTGATAAAAACCAGGTGTCGCCTAGTTAGCAGATAACGATTTTTTACAAAGTTTCCGATCGAGGATGTTCCATCCTATTAACAAATTTTCCATGATTTATCGTTAAAACGATGACATCGGCACGATTGTCACTGACAAATGTGGGTAAGTAGAGTGGTACCTAAATAACATAATTTATGTTGAAAAATTGATAACTACGTAATATATGGGAAATAACTTTAACCTTAATTGGTCCGTAAGATTTACGTATTTTATTAAAAACAAGATGAACTACCAACAAACAAAAAGGTTTTTGTCTGAATTGCCCGTTTTCTTGATTCTCTGGATCTTGTCTGGGAACGCAGTTTGCATTTAGTAGTAAAGTTACGGACAGTCTACTTAGATCGTCATATACAGCTACAACCGTTATAGTTTCTTCTCCTACTGCATCATTTCAAAGCCCACCCTGTATTTATGTAGTTAGTCAGAATAATTACAGGGTGATCGAGAACCGTTTCGACCCATTTATAATAAGGCCTAACTCATGTTACGCCTAAGAGGTTAACACTTGTTTATACTATACCTCAAACTTATCAATATACAACAATATCTCTCAATAAGTTAGCTTCACACTAAGACAGCTTTATTATCACTAAACTCAATAACACACAAACATAAAATCATACACATTACTGCCGACACCTCATTAGTGTCCCAAATTACCAAAGTTCGTACTTTTTCAAAACAACATTAACGTCAAAACGAAAATACAAAAGAAAAAAAAACAAATATCGAGTTAGGGGTGCTACACGGTGTACGTTATGGTTCGGTTCGGCAGATTCGAGTAAGCAGTATAAACATTGTTGAATAACAAAGCATAACATAGAGAAACAACACAAAAAAATATATATAATGAATTACAATCAATCAATCATCAATTATCTTATTTATTATTTATGGATTTTGCATTTGCATTTGTAAACCTATGTTTATAAATAAAGTTTCTTATTCTTATTCATTTACTACACTATTCGGCTATAATTCGGATTGTGCCGTACAAACCAAACGGAGTGACTATCCCTGAATCATGTTCCGATCTGCACTTCAAGCTAAGCTATGTGGCTTTTTGAAGACCTTTACGAATAATCATTTATGTATTTTTTTTTACTAGGTAATGAGAAAAAGTGTTTCTACTACCACACATGTCCACAAATATTTGATTTGGCCGCTCGGATTTGCGTAATCATGCCGACCCGTATATGTGAGAAGCGTGTAGCAACCCTAATATGCAATAACACATCGATACACCGTCGGTACTCTCTCCAAATATATTAGAAACCTGCGTTTTATGAGCTCAATTTTTTCTTTTATTACCCGTGCATACAACTTTGCTCTCACAAAGGTGGCTGTTACAGGCCCATTACGATACCTATAAAGACCCCATCGCGGCGCACAACTCACGGAGGTTGCTCAACCCCCAAACTTTGGGAGTTCTAATGGACATCGATGTCTTTGGATGAAGCTAACTCCCATCAAAGTTGCGAGTTCAGTACAATCGAGTTTCTTCAGGCAAGGTGAGTTTGGATTTCTATAGGTATAATATTATGACAGGTAGGAATAAACATTAAACGTATTCATATATCTGGCAAACGGTAATTATTTATTAGCATGAATTAATTAAACACAATTTCCACGAAGCACACTGAGAACGTCATTAATAAATTGACAAATCGCCGTGGAAATCGTCGCGTTAATCGAATCTCATTCGATTTGGCATGCACCCGGAATCGATTCGTAATTTATAGCGGCAGCCCTGACCCGAACCCTGAAATTGTGCCCGAGACGATAATTTCCAAAAGTTTCACCCCGCCATCTTTTGTGGCGTCGATCGCATCACAGAATCGCTTTACGCACACAACGGGCAATGAATCTTTGTCCAAGTTTGGGCATACGATAGAAAAACTTCTCCTTTATTCCACTCATAACGATAATGATTGATCATCGGATGTCGGAGACTTTAATAACTGCGTAAAACAACCTAAATTAAACCCAGAACTGAAAATGACAAGATAAGAAATCCTCATGATATTACTCGAGCCTTGATTCCGCTGGAGATAAGGGTGCTTACGTCACAAAATAAAAGCCTCCAGAATAAAATTGGCGTCCGTAAAAGCAAGGACAGTGAGCTTTTAAAGCCGGGCCTCAAATAAGGCTAGATTTTTTCAGTTCTTGTGTTTTTGCTTATAAGTAACGTATCCTTTATCCGTATTTAATTTAGTTTCGTGACGCTGTGACATCTATTTTTATTGAAGAACAGGATACCTGCCGTCGAAGATTAATAAAGATTCGCAGGGATAATACCGTTTTTAGCCCGATGGCCTCTTTTTAGGGTCATGTCGTAAAACAAAATCTTTTATATTTACAAAGCTGTCACAGAAATGCTTTTATTAGAAAGCTGAGTATTTATACAATATTCAGCAATGTATGCAGTATTGGCTGAACTGAAATTAGGAATTATGTTTTGAAATCATCCTAACTACAACCTCCTCTCTTACCTAATTTCAAATTGCTTATCCTAACCCTCAGTATATTTTCCTACTTTGTCAAGAAATAAACAACGTAATATTCCACTCATTTCCCTAATAACAAGACTTGGCATCTAATTTGAACTCCTCACCCGGAAAAGTCAATTTCCACTTGTACCTCGATCATGAACGAAGGTGCCTCATAAAGTCGGAGGTACAGGAAGACGCGCCAATAAAAACCTTCATTATAATGTGACGTCACTCTTCAATATGGGACTCCATCAGGGAGGGATCGAGGTTAAACCTCCTCATGTTTTAATTTTGTCTTTAGGGGAAAATTTGGCTTGCGTAGCTTGTTTCTAGATTTGGTGGCTTGTGAAAATGTACTTTTAGTTTTTTTACTATATTAATTTGCGCTACATTGACTGTCAGTTAAATTATTCGATTGATTGAATAAAATAAATTACCCCTTATAAGCGCTATTTTATTTTGAAACGTCCTTTCTACTTAACGCTAAATAAAGCTAAGACAAGCTTTTACACCAGACCAACATTAAGTATTCACGACATAATCTTTTGTTTTCAGGTAAACGTCCGATTAAATCATTATAGAAAGAGTGATTACTTATTCTGTAATAGTGAATGAAACGTTAAATGAACACTTATTAAATACGCCCTGTTATAATATATGTCACGCTAACCAATCTACAAGCGGTAATCCAACATTCCTGTCAATCAAAGTCACGAATATTTCGAAAGCCTTACAGCACCCAGCGATCGATCTTCACACAAAGGAGCTCATAACAAACATGGGCTCTTAAAGTACCCCGTAAACCACAGGATCTTAAATACACCGTAACTACGGATCATAAACCACAACGTAAACTTATACGTTTACGTAAGCGAACGGAAACGCAAACCACGGGATAGCATCCGTTACTTAGTCTTGATTTTAAAATAGTTAATAGTTATAGTACATGTGGTTAGATATTTAATGTTGCGTTTGGTAGCATTTGGAGCAGGATATTACATTCTAAGCTGTAAAACGAATTAAGAGAAATGTGCGGTTATTTCATGTGCAGTGTTTATTGGTTTAATAACGACTACCTTAATCAATATATCAGTTGGATGTAAAGCTAGAACTACGAGAATCAATGAATGAGATTCAGACAATCTTCTTACAGTTCATTCGGTAAGTAGATCTATGTCAAATATCAATGATGTCGGTTCGATCCTAGTGGGTAAATTTTTGGGTCACGGTGTTGGTAGATGGAGTCATTATTCTTAATATTCACAGAAACTATCCCAACCTTCGTTTTACAGAACGGCATCATTAACTATTTTAATAGAATTTTTAACTCCTTGCTATAAACTCCTTACACCTTCACACAACAAAAGTTAAGCCGCTCTTCCACGCTCCTAAGCTAATAACTTTCTCAACATTAAATCAGCTTTTACGACAAAATTTAAAATAAACACTAAAGCATTTTAATTATGGGGGCCAGAGTTTGAGGAAAGTGCCGTCTATTCGGCGGTATCTTGATCCAGTGACAAAGATAACAGGCTGAGAGGGGATGCTGCTAAACATTCAACTCGGCTCGCTTTACTTTGTGTGCCATTTGAATTTATTTTGAAGTTGACTGTGTCACCGGGTCTTTATAATGGCCTGGTATCATAGATCCAGGGGCCGGTATGTTTTAATAGTAAGTAGATACCACCCAACTGAATTCTTCAAATATCTGGTCATTAATATCGGTCAAGTGCGTAGTACTTGCTGCCGGCGTGCCTGTATTTATTTAACACTTCAAGCACAGCAGTACAGAGGCGGACTTAATGCCATTGGCATTTTCTGTGAGTTAACTTTTGGGTGGTGCAGAGACAAACAGCGGTAGGTGTGTTATTTGAAGTTAATGTATGAATATAATGTATGTGTATGACCAGATATATGGACGTGGACGTAGCAAAAGGAGTATGTACAGGTGGCTGTACATTCTCGACGAAACTCTCCGAGACACGGCGAGTGTGATAGTGTAAAGCTAAGCGAAGAACACCGAGGCTTGGCTATACACTCTCGCTCTACCGCGTAATGCCACGGCGAGAGAATACATCCACGTTTACGATCGTGGCAGCTGGCATTATGTAGTTTCTGCCCACCCCCATGGTATATGATAACTAATAGGTGTCCCCGCATGTATTTGACAAACGTCAAGGAAACATTTTCTTTTAATATTAATGAAAACTTCAAGGTAAACTAAAAAACTATCAGGAAAAACTGTAAACTTGGTTTTCAAAGTTCATCGTCTACATGAGCTATACAATTAAGGTACAACTAAATAAATCTAGTTAGAGAGATTTCTCTGTATTTAGCTGTTCGTTTTATCCTTACATCTAGTAAACTAGGTACTTAATTAACTATTGCACTTCAAAATTCATTTAAAAAATAAAGCCTGTTAAAATAAAAACATTTACAAAATATCCAACCCCCTTAACGAGATACATCAACAAATCAAAAATACAATTTAACTCTTCCAATTTGTATTTATAATGTGTATTCAAATTCTAACTAAAATGCAAAAAGAAAAAATCTCATTATCGAGTGCAAACAAGTTCAGAAGAGCACATCATATTCATCACTCATTTTTCAAAAAAGCTTTGTTGATACTTAATATTCATATTTTTAAAGAGCAATTTTAATATGTTATTATTTTGTTTTTAATACAGCTTTTTCGAATTTGACTGACAATTTATTAATATGGCTTCAATGCACATGCCTTTCCAACATATAGTATGTAACATAACACCACGCCAGTGTGTTCAGAAGTTTAAGTGACACTAATGTTTAAGTCCCACGTAATAGGGCGAGTGTGCTGCCACCAACAAGGCACAATCAGGTTTCGGGTTGCAAATTAGAATTATTTGTTGATAGGAAAACCTCATTACACTTTGCCCGATCTGGGAATCGAACCCAAAATGTATGCTCGACAATAACGCTTGTCACCAGACTAACGAACTAGAATTTACGCAAGTAGTTATTTTAGTCAAATTCTTCGTAAAGAACGTATTTATAATAAAGTCCCAAACGCAAACCTAGTCGCTAGGACTCGATAAAAATATGCGAACAAAAAACTTCATTAAACAAATTGCTGTGAACAAGAACAAATTAGCCGTAGAGCCCCGAACAGACGCATTTGTTTGAAGTTTTTATAGAAAACACATAGCACGCCTAATAACTTGTGAATAATGATTCACTTTAAAAATATCTCTAGAACGTGTCTGCGCTATTCGTACAAAATCAATATTTCATTATTTTCTAACCTTGTAAACAGAAATTGAATATCTCAAGTATGACTAAAGTATGCAATTTTTTTATTTTTCAGTAATCAATCGTCTGCCACCTGGAATAGGGTTTCAACGAACTGCATAATACTTAATTAATATTTTTGTGTTATTGAAAAATCAAGCCTTGTCAGTAGGTACTATGACTCATCATCATGAAATGACTTCGCTTCTTCCAACTACGCATATCAGTATTTGACAAGGAGCGACTGCTTGCCTGACTCCCTCCTTGGTTAGTAAAACTGGTTGACAGATTTTCAAGCATCCAGACTACCTGACCGTAACAGCTGTCAAAGATCTACAAATGACAGCCGGAACCAACGGATGACCACCTCTACCTACTGTAACTATTGACCGGGACCATTACTATTTGGTAGTGACATTGTAGGGAACAGACCGTATATCTCAAGAAAGTGCGCATAATGTAATGTTTATATTTAACATGTCTAAGTATACCATAGACTCAATGTTAAGAGCCAACAGTAGCAGTGACTACAGCGAGCAAGGGTAGAGGATAATGGATTCCAGCGGCTGCGGGCGATTGACTGACTAGCGCTCATTACTTATGTAGCTGCGACCCTTTGCTTTACATATCACCGCCGTTTAACTAACTGCTACATCGCCGGGCAGAGGTATTCCGTGTTTGTAAGCTCAGTTCAGTGACTTACAATTGATTCTTTTAGTTTGTACAAGACGTTTTCGGCATGTGTTCTGAATTTTATCATATATTAATACCAACAAAAACAAAATGTTATATAACATAACATCACGCCTGTAATTCCTGAAAGATTAGGCAGATGTGTACCCACCTAGTACACCCACACTTCGCCAGTTATGTTTACGTCCCATGTAATAGGTGGCGAGCCTATTGCCATCAACCGGGCACAAATTCAGACTCCGTGGCTGCTATTGAGAAATTCCTGATGGAAAAACCCAATAACATTTTGCCCGACCTGGACCTCATCAAAACCAATATCCAGGATGAAAATCTACTTATCTGTCAAGAATAACAATTGGTTCAGTAATCAGGCGTGATCGCATTACAATATTAGTACGGCAATTAAAAAACTAGTCATGATAAGTCATTTATGGAACTATTTAGTTGATAGCACGCTCTTTTATTGTACGCTAAGTCAAAATACTAACAGAATTGCAAGAGTTCGTAGGTCACATTTTCAATACTCACTAGGTCTCGATGCTTCATTCCGTTTGCTAAAAATTTCCACATGGCAGTAGATCTACCGGATTAAGAAAAAAAAAGTTCCAAGTGTTTGTTACTAAGGGGGAAAATAACAGGGTTATCAAATCATTTATGACACTGATAGCATCAAACGTGGTCTATATGTGCCTATCAGTAGTATCAGTTTCATTGCTGAAACCGTATCCTTGTATAGCTTTGCAAAATAGTATAGCGGTGGCTTTATCCGTAGCAACCTCATTTACCTCTAAAATACCTCTTACTAAAATTAAACCGACACAAAATTACCATTTTAAACAAATAACCTCCCACAATAATGTATTTAAAAGCGCCAAAGGCCGTAAAGCATTAACAGGGACGTAGGTATAAAAATAACATGAGTGTGGACCGCGCCCTATGCACACTCGGCCAAATTAATGACAATAGTATTCATGGCGTATGTAATGAAGGGAATAAGGGCCACAACTGCCTGCTCGGATTTACACCTGTATTTGAAACAGGACTTGTAACTAGCCACTTTAATTAAAGCTTATGTGCTTTATTATTAGGGGAGTGTGTAAGGTGCAAATAGAGATAGAGCAGTTGAATCACTATGTAATTTTATAAAAATGTAATGTAGGTGGCTATCTATCTTATACCGGTCTACACACAGGGTCTACAGCAGGTCGTGAATAAGACTTGTATGAGACTCGCCAAGACCAGGGAAGCATGTCATGTAAGGGAGGACAACTGTACTAAGCAATGAGTGCCTTTATCAGAATTAAATTAAAAGTTGCCCACTGTTCATACTAGGTAAATATCAGTATAACAACCCAACTTATGTTGTCTAATCAACAAAGTCTATTGTTAATAATGGGAAACATACTCACAAATGAAAAGATAGAATAAAAGTTAATCCTCTAGTTAAACTAAAACCGCTACTTCGATATCTGCGGTTATTTAAGTGTAGTATTTCAGTTCACATTCTGTCAAAACCACATAAATATCGGAAATCGATAACAACCATTAATATTTAAGTACTTAAAGCGATAACTTTTAATTTTATGAAGCAGCAATTATACTTCATAATCTAACGCAATTTTGTTTATTGGTTCATTATTATTATTATTATAAGCCTGTGTTGTCCCACTGCAGGGCAAAGGCCTCCCTTCCCTTCTTCCACTTTTCGCGATTTAGTGCGATTGTAGGCCAATCCTTTGAGAAGGAGTCCAACTCATCCCGCCACACCATATTATTGGATATTATTGGTTCATTACTTTAGAAAATTACACTTGCGGTTGGGATGTTAGAGTTATATTGAAAAATACCAGACGGTGTATAGGAAGTTCTTTCAAGTTACAGTTTCGGTTCGAAGTGATACCTTGATAAATTATCTTGATAATATTATAAAAACATTATCAATGTCACTTTACGTGTATCCGAACGCGAAAAGTGTCGACTTGTCAAAAAGGTCACAAACATTGTATCAACAAACATAATTTTTGCCGTACCTTTGTGTTTTACTATTTCACTATGTAGGACCAGTGATATGTAGTTACAAATACCCTAAAGACCCTGTTTAAACTGAATTTGAGTGCATTAAAACAAAAAAGCAGTTTGAGTAAAACATTAAAGTAATCAAGTAATGAATCAGAATGGGTAATGATCTTGATAATTACGATCCCTGTTCTTTTTGTGTAACAAATGTGTTTTTAGATTTTAGTGATACTACAGTTTCTGAAGGAATGACCGTGAGGCGTAAGATTTTTGATTAATAATCTTGAACAATTATCTAGAAGAGCGCTGTTAAAGATACAGTTCTTAAAAAACTAATTACTCTAAAGAAACTATCGTGCAAACACTAAAATAACTTAATAAAGATACCACTAAAACTCGTTTATGGCAATATTAATTTAACTAACCGAATACGTATCTATCTATTCTAGACTTTAAACAGTTTAAAATTAAAAACTACCATTGAGATTAACAGTAAAGACGTTGGAGAGCATAGCAATATATCGCCGAGTCGAGCACCCATTGCCAACAATGGGCAACAATGAGCAACAGTGAGCAATTCAGCGTGAATGTTAATTGCCGTGTCGTTGCTACGGAATTTCCTGCAATTTGACTGGATTCAGACGTCGCGTCACCCTCTGAGAATTTTGTACAAAGAAAATAATTTCGTAGTTAGATATAATTGTGTCGAAGAAAATTTGTCAAACAGGATTTATTTCAACGTTAATTCTAAAAACATGGGTAAGTCAATAATGTAAATGTACCTTGAATAAGGTGGCACCTATGACCAGCCGTGATCGCATTAGGCTCGTTTAAGCTTAGCTGAAAAAAGGCCCATTCTCTTGACGTATAACAAAAATCTTTAACCTTACTCAGTAATTTATCATTCAGAAACGACGCCTCGCACTTTCAAAAGCCGATAGTTCCAAACTCAATTCAAACCAAATTATCGCTTTCTTACTTAAAGACGTTTTAACTCAAACTCAAAGTCAAAGTATTTCAACTTAATTAAGCCTATAAAACTAATCTACGCGTAATATTTTTCTTATGCGTTCTGAAGAAAGAGGCAACAAGACAAACACACTAGTAATTAGCTTAATAAATCAGGCGACACTTCGCAGTGACGGACGTACAGAAATACCGGCAATGATTTATATAGCAGTAACTAGTGGGGACCGAATAACTTTATTAATAGAGATGTGTAATATGTGGGTGAAGATAGATGATGATATTATTAGAACCATTGTTGTTTCCACGTTGTTAATATCAAAGGGAGTTGAATGAATTTGGTATGTATAGGTACGCTCCGGCAAATACAATTCAAATGCTAGTAGCCGTATGTAAGACTGCAAACAAAGATGTATTAACTAAACAGAAAGATCCCGTATACCATTTCAAAATTAACTCATGTGCGAATATTAAGTCTAACAAGAACATTGAAAGAAAAACGATTATTTGGGTGAATATCCCGGTGGCCAATTGTACTTGTCCGTGTTGTTGTTGTTACGTTGAGAATCGAGGTGTAAAGTGAGAGGATGTTTCTTATTTTTTTATAACTACATAACTTGAGAGGATGTTTCTTATTCTTGAGAGGATGTTTCTTATTTTTTTATAACTATATAACTACATAACTACATAACTTGTTTCAATTAGGGACACATTTTTTAAATACAATTCAATCAATTCGATTCAATTCAATTTATACAAAGTTATTTTTTTACAATACAACATAAGTCTTAGAAATAATGTAGGTAAAACAGAGTTAGATGCCTGTACTAGGATAAACCTGTATCACAGGCGATGTGTTGTAATACTAAGTACATATTTGGACAACAAATTTTTAAACAATATTTAACATACGATGTTTTTTTGAAATTAGTGAAAAAAATTGGTAATTTATTATGATAATAATATACCTAATTAACTTTAACTCTTTTATTTATTAGACGAGAACAAAATGACAATGGAAAAAAGAAGAAAGGTCTTAAACATGTAGATAAAAGCTATGTACAATTTTGCGCTTAATCAATTACACTATTACAATAGTTTTAGCAGAATTCGTAAACAAGTTAGACTCGGTCAAGTAAAAATTGCAAAAATCATTGTCGTGATATTTTTATATAGCGGTCAAGAATTTGCTTAGACAGCAACAATTCGACGTTATACGTGTATATTGTATGCAAATTGCCTTAAAATTCAAGTTGGGTGGCTTGTCCCAGCTCCATTTTTTATGTGCATAAGATACATTATCTAAAAATCGTATTTAAAAGCACAAGGCACTCGATCAAAGTTTGTTCAAGCGAAAATCATTTGGTGGCACTTTTCCAACTTACATGAAGTTTCGTGAGTGTGCGATCAATCGCGTTTTTTATTTCGCATCTCTCAATCATGCACTTTCATTTGTGCGTAACAGCTGTGTGATTAGCGCTGTGGTTTTCCGCCAAAAACGGTAAGTATCTTGGGTGGCACGGGGGACAAGAATTGTAAAATTTAAAGTGAATTTAAAGTGAGAATTGTAAATGTAAAGTGTTTTAATAGTAAGTTACACGTTATAACTAGTGATTTGGGTTACGTATAAATTAGTGATATTTATTTAAATGTAACTTAAAACCCCTATTTTTAACGATTTTCTTTATGTCTGGTTCGAATTTTGGTGGCACAATTTTGGTCTTTTGTGGCGTTTTCGTGGTGAAAGTGGTGGAAAATTCAAAACGAGCCTACTTTAAATATATTATACTTTAGTTTATGTATTGTTTGTACCTATTTATCCAGTTTTTAAATAATTTTGTTTACAATAAAAAGATTAATGTTTTTTTTTTCGTGTCATAAACTCATAATTATAGGTCAGATAAATAATAATAAACATTTTTTAACAATGAGTTTGGTCAAGCGATAAAACATGGATATTTCCCGAAAATTTCTGAGATTATATTGAGCTTTATTTGTGAGATTGACGTTTGTGACAGACATAGTACATTGTACATTTTGATATAAGTAGGCAAACGACAGCTTTCAATACACTTTCAAAGAAATATAATAATAGAACGAAATATTTTTGTCATGAACTATTACGAAATTAAATGTTTTGCTTTTTTTCCTGCGCTTTGCTTTCGCCAGGTTGAAGGAGATTCAAAGGTATGAAGCCGCTAAACAGCCTAATATGAAAAATAGAAAATTCTTATACATTATATACTTCTTAATTTAGAACACAAACAAATGTTAATTTGTTGGTTATTTTATATGATTATTTTATAAATAATAATGTTTATTTATGATATTCTGTTCATAAACACAATTTGAATTTTCATTAAATAGGTATGAAGGCCTTAAAAACACGTGCCTCTTTGCTGTAAAAAAAGCAATCACCACCGACTATAGGGAATTAAACAGTTGTTTAATGTTATTTGTGGCAAAATCAGGAAAAATAAAACTCTCGTGTGTGATAAATGAAAAAAATCCACAAGTGTGAAATACATTGCATGTTGAACCTAATCGTAGTGCAATAAGAGTAAGTTTTCGAGTAAGTGTATTGAAAATTAAATTTTGGTGCCATTGATTTTCAATTTTGGTGGGCACTTTCAATTTTGGTGTACGATTTTCAATTTTGGTGGTCACACTAGACTTTTCATGAACTAAAATATCTCAAAAAGTTTTCGAGATATGCTCAGACTTCTTGAAGATCCTCATAACTTGGACTTTCTATTCATAGACCAAGTCCTTTTTTCACTTTGTTGATATTGACCCATTTGACACTCACGAGAAGCAAGGCTACTTAATTATGACTATTTTAAATGCTTTACAACTTTAACTAGGGTATAAATTTATGACAAATGACCAAAATTAAAAACGTCTTGTGAGTCTCAGTTACTGCATAGCCATGGATTTTACTAATCAATGCATTGCAAACGTTTTCTTTGTTATCAACGCGACGTAGTGAATACGAGTCACACGTTACCAACCATAATATATATGTTAGTATAGTAAAAGGATAAAGCCAAAAGTCTCAAAAGTGCTAATCTCAAAAGCCACCAGTCATTGTAACTTGAACTCTCTCGACCCTTTGAGTTAAAAATGTGAACTTAATGACTTTTAACTCGTTTTTAGTCGTCGCTAATCTCAGAATAATGGGGCAGCTGTTATAACATCAAATTAAACAGCTTTTTAATTAGGACACCATCTCATTTTATAGGGAGGATATTGAGTGCCGATTCGCAGAAGATTATTATTGGAACTGTACTGAAAAGCTGAAAAAATCCTTCTAAAAATAGAATAATAATTGGTCTGGACATGTAGTGTAATTTGTCAGTATTTACTAGTCATTGGGGTGTACTGAATATGTGACTGATGGAAGACCAAGGGCTATCAATATTATACATAGATCATAATCCACAGAGAAGTAGATATTGGGATAGATTCACGCAAAAATAAAGTTTTTGCACAATATGGATACGAAGTAACTCTATGATAATATGTACTTCTGGCTGGATAAGAATAGCATACATTTTCTTAGAGGGGTTTAAATCCAGCAGGCTAATGACGATGGCTACAAAACAGTTTTAATGGAGTTAACACTACCATCACCCCAAAAGGTACAAGCATAAACAAGAACATCCAACACTTGGAGGTATTTATGTCGCCTCAAAATAAAACGACTATTAACCGCACATCGCTTGTTGCGCGCGAACACTTCATTTGCGTCGCACGCGCATTTAATTGCTTTATAAATAACACACACACGCACTCACACACTCGGCACTATGCGTGTGTGCATTGTCACTAGCTTATAGAGCTTACAGGCTTTCCAGAATTACATTCCTATGACCCTAACATTCATAAAACCTTAGCAAATACGAATGCACCTTACAACTAGGTATTAAAACATGCGTTCTACATGCTGTGTCTATTATCTTCGTTTATCGTTTACACTTTAAAAAGTTGTAAAGCCTAGTCATAATATACAACAATGAATTAACTACAGCAACATGAAGAGAACTTGTCAGAAAGGTGAACAAAATAGTTAACATGTCTAGACATGTTACCTTGGTATGATGTACGGCTGGAAAATTAAAAGATCTTTGGTAATAATTATTTAGTTTAGTCAGCAACAGACATCGCCCACTGATTAATATTAGCCAATCGTCCATCGTATTTTCGAAAACAAAAGATTTTTCTAGTGCTATTTGTTTGGTGAAAACCTTTGAACTGGCTCTGAGTATCAACAAGTACTATGTCAAGTTCGTTACCACGGTGATCAAAATAAGGAACGCTTGAAGTATGCTTCTGGTGTTTATAATGTTTCAGCATCACTTGCGAGAGCACGAGGAAAATTCAGAGAAATAAATACAAAATGAAGGTAAAATTCCCAACGGTTTTCATATTAATAACTTCCTTAAACTTTCGATTTCATTTTCGTCTTGCTTTGATCATAGCAATTTCACAATCATTCTAGCAACATCGTCAGGTCAATGAAAGCTCTCTTCAGTGGATATGAAAACTCGTATACAGCTCTTTGATAACAGAAGAACATCATACTGAACATTTGATAATACTCTCAATACAATTCGCAAAACAAAAGCTTGTGCTGACTGGATCGTACTTAATACAAAGGTACTCAATTACACGGTGGCAGTGCACAAAAACAGCCTTTATTATTCACGAAATAAGGTCGAGAGGTTGCGAGGTAATATGTGCAGTTGCAGAGGCTTAATGAGCACAATCAAAATGAGGCGTGCAGCGATCCAGCGCTTGTTATTACTCCCATACTTTGTTCCGAAGCGCTTTTGGCTTTAAGGTCGCTGTTATTGAATAACATTTTCATAAAGGTAAGTAGGTCATAAAGTGAGTAATATAGAGATATATCATGGAAAATGCCTGAGTCTACAGAACATGTCGGTTTTATTACCAAGGACTGTATTCAGTCAAATAAAATATACCGTTCGTTAGCAAATGTTTCCGAAAAAATTCCGACTTAATTTTATTTAACAAAATATGGGTCACGTTAAAGATTATTTGGGGCAGTGAGAACTTTGATTGTGGTGAATAATATTTTATTTATTCGTGAACCAGTTAAATTTCGGTGGTACAGATGATTGTTACATTGTAAACAAGCAGAGATCATACAGGTTCTCTTGTATGGATCACAACTATTCTCATCGATTGCGTCTAGTGGTAGAAGGTTGTTTGCATTTTCTATCAACCGTCTGCACATACGTGGAGTATTCTGATCAAGTGTATATGGAACAGTTGACCATGGGAAAGTTAGCTGATGGCAATAAGGCCGCGTTGAATTATCACTATCACTAACAGCTAAGATTTTTCTTTATGCTAACTATACATACGCTTTGGCCATTACCTGAGTCGATATTGGAATAAGGCCAAGTAGTTCGTAACAATAAAGTTTACATGGTAATAATATGATCGAGATAAAAAAAATCCAACATCCCGGTAAATTTAACATTCTAGTTTATTCCACACACACAAAAAACCTAGAACTTATCTCCCAAAAAAGGGTAAAAAGTTATCCCAAAAACACACTGAATAACACAACAGTGTATGAGACGGTTTAAATATAAAATGAAGCAGTTTTATTTGAGCATCGTAAAGCGACAGGAACTGGGAGGTGCTCGTTTGTTGCAACTTTTTAATGTTGGCGGTAATCAAGTTTGATTGTGTTGGCTACATTGTTGGCGTTGTTCTGTTGTTGTTCAATGATATGTTACAATGTGTTGGTGGAATTAGTCGTGTTGGGGATGAGGGTGGCAGATTGCTGTCGGAAAAAAGTGTTCAGTTTTGGCAGTTATGACATGTGTTTTTGTTCTACGGAATTGCTGGTTTTATTACTTAGTTCTAGCTTGAAGCAGTCATCTGCTAGTTTTTGCTAAACAACTAGTTATCTTTTACATACTTAACGCCGGTTTCCTGGAAGGCTTAAGTGTTTTTAGTAGAGGTGTACCAATAGTACCAGTTAACTTCTTGGTACCTAAAATTGAAATAAGCCCGCAAAATCTAACCCAACACTCAACATCCACCGACGGTAAACAAACGACCTCAAACACATCTGCACACATACTCTTCAAGCGCAAAATAAATGCCTCTGATATTAATATCTAATGTTAATACGAAACGCCGAAAAAACCTTGAGAAGGCCTGACATCCCAGGGCTGGCACAGCACGAACTCATATAGTATTCATTGAACCCCGACGAGGAACAAAGAGGTTCGTACCGTGCAATTTATAACGTAGCGACGGAACCCTAACCCTTGCCGGTTTGAAAAAAGAAACCATCAAAGAAGGTAGATTGATTAGTATTATGTTCTAAAGGCCAAAGCTTGCCAATGTGTGGAGGAATACGGTTGTACAGATGCTCGGATCTTTTAACGGGTGCCCTTAAAACGTCGAACTGTATAAAAATTTTAAAACGTCGTGCATCGGCTGTGAAACCCACTAAGTAACAAATATGGAAAAATTATTTCCAATAAATTGAAGTGGGCGTAATCAATGAGTCGAGAAAAGACTTGATTAAAAAAGAGACGGACCAAGCACAAAATAAAATAAGAAAACGTAAAAGATTTCGCATCCTGCGGGGAAAAATAACGAATAATCACAAATTTCTTTCAATCATACCAGGAAAGCGTAGGTACTCCAAACCACAAAGAAATGACAATAACCCAGATACAAGCCTTAAAACCACTTGAAAAGGCTCGAGTAACAATATAAGAATAACAGGCACAAAGCCACGTACACAAGAGAACAAGACTCGAGTCGAACTGAAGAACCCTTTCTGATAAGTCTGGAGTGTGTTGGCACGCAATATTTACCTGCTTTACTTTGCAAGCTACAATATTGGAATACCGGCCCCCTCCGGCTTACCGTTTCTGGAAACGTGATCTTATTGGGCACGAATATTAATGACAGATTTGTGCTTTTAAATCCTAATTTAGTAAAGTTTGCTTTATTTTTAGGTGTTGAGCGCAGATTGTGGATAAGGACAATATTGCAGTACTAGTACTGGTTTAAGCCAGATATTTATGGGATACCTGACTAGCGATGCAAATACGAAATGCAACCTTATCAAGCGACTCCAGACATCACGATAAATCAAATGACAGGATAGACAGAGGTGAATTTCAGACAAGATATTGAAAATCAACATGTAATCAATCACATGTAATCAGCATGTATGTATAATCTAATGACACCTAATGGGTCACTTATAAATTTGTATGCCGTAATCATGACAAAACATAGCGCACCCCCTATTTATAAACACCTATGTAAACACCTACATATGTTTCACAAATAAACTGATTGATTGATTAATCTTCCTTTAGCCCACAAAGATAAACTAGAAGCTTCTATTCTGCCTCATCTACGATATGAGGATCTAAACACTTCATAAATATTGTTTGCACAACTTATTATTGAAGCTCAGTATTAATAAACGTCAATAATCAAGTACAATGCAGTCTCAAACTCAATCAATCGCTCCTCCAATAAACTCCTCCCCGTATTCCCACCATTCTCCATCAGTTCCCATGACGTAACAATGCACCACACAAGAGGGGAGCCGCCGAGACAAATCTCTTACGATTTGTATCCACCAGTCAAATAATTCGGATTTATCCGCGCGGGCGGCGATGCGACGCAGCGCGACGCATCGCCGCCCGTTTGTCATGTACCTACGTCACTGGCGAAAATATATCGGTAAACAGTCAATGTACAAAGTGTGTATTCGGAGAAAATGCTAAATAAATAAGTTAGAATAATAAGAGTTTCAGTATAACCAGATCGATGTACTCATAACATAACATGACGCCTGTCATTAGGTTAACCTACAGTACACCCGCATTGCGCCAGATGATTTACTCCCATGTTATAGCGAGCGATATGTTATGCTTGTTGCCACCAAGCGGGCTTAAACTCAGATTTCGGACTGATACTGAGAATTTCCTGATGGAAAAACCCAAAAACACATTGCTGCCACTAGACTAATGAGACGACAACTCAATAAAATTCTCTGATACTTTTAAACCACTAGAATTGTACCTATCGCGCAACATTTCTGCTTACTCCAGCGAGAACGTACCCAAGCGCATAATAAATCTGCGGGAAATCCGACGTTACTTTATTCATCTCGAAAAATAACCTCTTCTCTTATTCAAATGAAAATTGAATTCGTAATGCTAATATTTTTATACGCCTCGAGTTAAAAAGTAAGTTTATTAAAACTTCTCCCTTTACTTGCAAATTCTAAATGTACAGTTACATAGCAAAGTCGGGGCGCTAAAATGTAGCTAAACTTGCACATCTCCGACCAAAAGTTACAAGTGAACGCTTTCAGTAACAACTAATGGAAAATAGAAATTTTGAATTGGAACCGTCCACGAACGAATTAAAGTTTTAGATTGAATTTGTACAAAAAGTAAATTCCAGAATATTAATGTCTCGTCACCAAAAACTATCGTTCAATCATCAAATGAAGGTGAAATTAATTATTATTTTAAGTTTAGTTTTCAGAGTTAGAGAGAAAAGGTTTTTGTCGTGTGGAACGAAATTGCAATTAGAAGTCCAATCTCAAGATAGTTCAGCTTTTAAAATGCATTAAGATAAACGTTTGTACGAAAATGAAAAACTTTAATTAAGAGATCACTATTGCTTAGTTTAAGTGTTTGAACCCATCACCTTTTGATAACAACAGACCATTACGAAGCTTATGTAGACACTTAACTTCTCTAAAATACGAACTTACCTACATGTTTTCTCTGCGTAATATCAGTATCTCAAACGTTTAACATTGTAAACACTTATTTGTCAGTTGGTTGCTCTCCGCGTAAGAAGCGTGCCCCAGGTCCGGGACACGGGCACCTAATTACGCAGTTTACCAAACTGTCCCCACGCTAGTATTGGGACGTGGCGTGTCCCGCTAGTAAATATTACGTTTTGTTGGTCACAGGCTCACGGTACACCGGTACGCCGACAGCGTGACCGTGAGAACAGCGGGGAAAAATATATTTTAATGTCAAAATCGCGGAAAATATAACGCAAACACGTCATAAGCGTGACAAACTTGTGACATGACATCTCACGGGATTTCTGGCAAACAATTCGATGTTTACATTAAAATTAAACATTCTGGTAGCAATGTAAAAATAGGAATTCCAAAGATTATTGTAATGGATGACTAGCGACCTAGAAACGTGAGGTTTGCGAATAATTAACATGGCTTCTCTCTCGATTTGAATAGCTGTAGCTAACAACGTGGTCGGGATATTTATTTTTAAAGGTTTTTATTTTTTTAGGTTTTACAGCGATATCAACCCATTTACGTTTCAGGAGCGAGTCATTCTCAATCACTATCCCCTTAAGATTTTAATGTCACATGCAAAACATGGTCAGCTAGCAACTTGCACAGGACCTTTTATCCTCTTATACTGTTTGGGTTCCATATTCAACACCGATGGTAACCACAAATCAAGTCATCACGTCTGTATTTCCCCGATCCCCGAAAGATAAAGTATAGGTGTACCGGGCAAACCGCGCACAGATCAAGCTCCGAGCTGCTATTGAGAAATTCTTAAACGACCTAACAATACAGAACAAGCTACTTAAAAGCAGCGTGACAACAAACGGGTATCTCGCCTCGATCGATCATAATCCGCGTGACAGCGGCACAGGTGTGTGATCACTCAGTGAATCAGCGTGCGCAAAGAATCGACTAGTGTGTACCGAGCCGTGCTTGAAGGGTCACGTCGGTCACTGCTGAGAATGGTACGAGGGATACATTAGTAGGGGTGTTAGTTTACGCAAGCAAAGATGTTCTTAGATTTCGTTTTCATTATTTTACAATCTCGTGATTTGTTGGTTGATTAAACACGGATTTCGGATGCAACCAAGCTTGCCAAATTTTTTGTTTTTGCCTGAAAACTATAGGTTTATAATCGTTACTGGAAATACCAAGAACGCGAAATTAACTCTGTCAGTCTGTTGCCTTAACGTATGCTAATCTTTGGCACTGGGATGGACTATGACCTGGGTTATGATTAAGATGTAGAATATTTATGCCGGTAGTATTTCCCTGTGGGATAAGTCCCGCCGGTCAAGCCGCGAGCTAAAGCATGCCTACTATAACTAATCATGCATGCTTTTGATATTGATATGGTAGAGGTTTACAACATTAATCAACACAGTTTAATATCATTAAATATCCTCATCCCATCCTACTTCACGTGATTGTTTCTAAACATTGTAATATTAAATGACATGTATAAATTGTCGTTGGTGACAATAATTATTTTCCGTTTGTCGTGCAAACCAGTGTAATTGGACAAATTAAATGGTATCGCCTGAAATTGTTACATGAGCGTTATTTATGAACATGTTACCGGCACACGGTCCCGCAGCAATTATTATAGTGTGGTCGCAATATGTCTACTATTACTAGGATTTAATTTGGGATTAGTTGGGTTTTAGTCAGGGATAATGTTTTATCAGAATACATATTTGATAAATGACAACTGTTTGGTTTATTTAATATTCGGTTTAATAAGTACCAAAATGTTTAATTTAATATTAAGTATGCCTTTTATTTTAATTTGAATATTTGTTTTAATAATAACTAAAATGTTTTGACATAACATTCACAAACGATTATCATACGAAACAACACCTAAATAATGTTAGCGAAGCTCGAAGCATTTGCTTTGTTTCATCAGATACATGGAAACCAATTTGTTTACGTGTACACAAAATCAAGCTCAAGATTCGTATCTCGAGAACCTGATGCAATCAGCGATCCCCGACCATTACCGGTCGCCCCACATCTCGGGGCCCCACACTTAACCCGTCGCTAACGCTCGACGGCGCGACTGTTGACCTGCTCGGTGCCCGGCGACCGACCGTGTCCGATGTCGGCCCACATTGACAACGCTTACCAGAGAAACACAAACACAAGAAATAATCAAATATCTCCCACCAATCCAACTATGCAAATCCACACGAAAACTTTTGTAATAAGCGTCAGGACTCCTTTGTTTTTCTTTTAAAACATCTTAAATTCACAGATGAAAAGACTCTCAGAATTCCGTAACTACGAGGGGCGCCACCTTTTCATTCGGCGAGTGTACGCGCTTTATCTCTGCCCTTTGTTTAACGTTTAGGTGACAAAAACAATAGAAAAGATTTAATTTCCTGTCGTCGTCATAAAATATTATTTTAATCCGGGCATAGCTCCGATGCTGAATATTCAATGAATGCGGACCGGCCATATTTTATTTGAGAGTTTTTATGCAAAATAATACGGATCCGAAGCGGCCGTGCACACCGGATATTTTTTAATCAACCCCCAACGGTTCACGTTCAGTCCCAGTCATTGGACAAGTCGCGACGTACACTTGTTCCCTCATTCCTTCCTCTTTCTACAATCTTTTAACATTTTTACGTCGTATTAATGTTAAGAAATTGTTATGTATATTCATTGATATTGATTTGCATTTGAAGCCGCGCCGCACCGATCCCGCGATGAACTCTGATTAGATGTACTCATTACTGCATTGTGGAAAGAAAGGCAAGTCAGCTGAATACTGCATGATTTGGCATTGTTTAGGTTGCGATTAGTTCCATTCTCATTCGCAAATAAAAGATATCCAAGCAAAACCATGCAAAAAAAAAACTTTTATAAAAACGAATATCGTAAACAATAAAAGCATTTTCCCTTTCAAATCAACCCAGCGAAATAAACAGGAAACATAACCCTAAAGCGTCACCGAAACAGATTTATATAGGGAGATTATCGACGCAATAAGTTGGTGTAGGCGCGACACCCGCGGAACCTTTACAAAAAGTTAAATCAAAAACGTGAGGTGGCGACAAACAAGTCGAAGGCGCGGGAGGGGGGAGGATGGAGGAGGCGCGGGGGCTGCTGAAAGCAGAAAAAGTGTCTGCACGAGGATTTATGGCGTCCGCAACGCTCGCGAGAAGCGCGGAGCGTGCCAAGCGCGGCCGAGGTCAGCGAGCGACGGGTTAGCAGCGCCTACTTAACGCTATTAACTTAAAACTTTATCTGCATGTGCATCATTGCAAGATTTTCCGACAGTCTGTTGTGTACCATTGTTTAGTTGGTTCAACTTAATTAAATTGTATTGGAAGTTTTTTGGACTGCAATTGTACGAAATTGTGCAGTTAAATGCAAAAATTAGGACCTCGATGTTACTCACTTGATACAAAACGAATCTGTAATAAAATATAAAACTGCATTACGCACACGATACCATGTCACTCACAATATTTTTCAGGCATTTTATGGAAATTCATCTTCGTTTGATAAAGCCTAGGTATGAACGTCGAATACACGACACGTAGCGCTACGTCGTAGCGCTACGGCGTAGCACGGGCGTAGATAATATAGCCTACAAACACTGGTGCTACGTGACGGCGTAGACATAACCTACGCGTGCTACAACGCTACGAGTTCTTATTCTATTTACTTGCTTGACATAATAAAAGGCGTTCATACAGTTAGTTTCTTGAAGAATTTCTTATGTTGGATTTTTACATACTGTATTTTTTTGGATCAAGGAAAATCGAGACTTTAACCAGTAAAAAAAAATTTGCAAAACTCTTTCTTTGTGTGACCTAAATAAATCCTTATGAGTTTAGAACCTGATCTTGCAAGCAAATAGAAGTATAAAAGAGTCCGAAAGAAATATTTAATTACTTCATAACAATTTAAATTAATAATAGGCTTTGCATTTGAAACCGAATACCCACAAAAAAAATCTTGCAAAAACCTCATCAGATGTCCAGTAACAAAGAATGTTTTTCTGGAAATGAGAATGTATCTACAAGCAACATAATTGACTTTAGTAGTTAAACTATTTATATAACCGATTGAACCACGTAATAAGCTATTTTTATAATAATAAATTACTAGTATTAGAATAAAAGCGTTAGCCCTAGTATTACTCGGTCGCTAATAATATATAGCTATGACAAATTCATTCGGCTTTGGCGATAAATTATAGCGATATAAGTAGGTACAGTCGGCGACACAAGTTACTTAGGATAATAAGAAAGACTCTTCACTTCATCCCCTATAAATGAAAGTCGAAACTAGTCTGAATATATTTCATTATTACAACAATAGTCTAAAACTAACCCTCAGGCTGCAATTAGAGTTTGAACTTACGAAAAATAATTGTATCGTCTACGAAGTTTAAACCACTATTATAAATATGTTTGACTTTAATAAAGCTTAAGCCTCATAAAATAATATTTTTACGAATACTGTTAACACAGAATTTTGATGAACTAGAAGAAAAAAATGTACAGACGCTGCTTTATTTTCCAATAGTACGTTTTGCGACTTTCGTTGTTAACAGTACTCGCTCTTGATATAATAGTAACTTGGTTAGAGTAATAATTTCCAACTAAGGCTGTTATTAATTGTAACTGACTTGCTATAAACATAGCCTTGTTAATATCCCGGTCGCTAGCCTTTTCAGCTTAATCTCGGCTACGGTAATAAACTATTTGAGAACATATTTTTACATGAAATTGTAAATGCTTGGTATAAAATATTTAATTTCGGATATTAAGTACCTTTCATTATCCTGCAAAAACCACGTTTTTATTCAGTTTAAAATAACGAGAAAGGCATGTGTTCATTTTTAAATATGAATTAAAGAACACTTTACTCGATAAAATACACTATCCGTAAGGCAGAATTATTCTCAAAACTGCGAAACCCAACATTAAAATTATGTGCTAGTCACTGACAATATTCAGAATATATCAATCAAATCAAATAATTATTTATTTCAAACAACCAATGTCCATAAGGGTTAGTAAATAATTACTTAAGATGATGATGATGTTAGTGGTAAGAAATTTGGGTCTCGGTCTCGGTCTCGGCATTCTCGGCTACAAATCCAACCGAGAAACTTGTCTCGGTTCTCGGCTAATTATAGCCGAGATTCTCGGTCATGACCGAGATTGTAACATTGTTCGGATCGGCATTCAAATTTTACCGCGCGTGGCAACGCGCCGCAGCGCGTAGTCGATTGGTGTAAGTGCGTGAGAGAGCTGAATTGTGATTGGTTGAAGTCCCGGCTGGCGAACTGCGGCCGGCCGCTTTCGCCCCATTCGAGCAGTATTTGTAATTGTTTATGTTTACAATAGTAATGAGTGGAAGTTTGTTTTAACACAGTAAATTAAAATAAGTTCTTTTAAGTGTTGTGTTGCTACTTGCTGTGATTACTTGTTGTTGATACTTGTAAATTGATTAATTACACTGGTTTGGTGAAAGCAAGATCATTACTTATAGTTTTGCGGTGGAATATAAAGCGGGTAAGTTGTTTTTATAAATATAAGTAAATTAAATATATATTACAGATTGATAGGGTTTTGTGACGTTATGCGTATGTTTTTTGCTGAAAATACGTAAGGTTTATAATTAATAAAATACCTACAATTAAAAATAACTAAACACATGGTTTGTTTGTCAATAGGTACCTATAGCACTTGCAAAGCTTTTTGCTAAAATCAAATACGATACGTAGGTTAGGTACCGTTTCTTAGTAAAATTAATCGAAAATTGGTTTTGATCTAAGTTAACGACTTATTTGTTTTTTAAACAACAATCTTATCAGGTGCTATTTTTTCAGTTTTGTTTCGATTTAATGTGTTTAATGTTTATGTTTACTAAGAAGGTATAATATTGTATTGTTGCAGATGAAAACTAAATATGCCTAAAGTAAATCCTATTTGGGAATATTATGAAAAAAATATTGTATTACATCCATCAAAGGCTACTTGTAAGTCGTGTAGTAAAACGGTGTCATTAGGCAGTCCTCAGCCCAAACATCAGACTATCAAAGGTTTGAAACTGCACCTGTCGAAATATCATTCATCTGAATATGAACACTATGAGAATAAACTGGCTGAAATTGCTCACGAAAATAGTTTGAAACCGGCTATTTCAAAGCCCGTGCGCCTTAATATTGATATTGATAATAATGATAAAAAGCATCAACCTACTATAGAACAATTAATATCTCGTCCGCCTTCAGCAAAATGGCCTGATGATCATCAGATTGTCAAACGAATTGATAAAGCAATTATGGATTACATAATTGTGGACATGCAACCTTATACTACAGTGTCAGGTGAAGGATTTAAACGTTTGAATTTCGCTGATCCATCTGGGCCAAAACGATACAAATTGAAGTCCGAAAAATACTTTCGCAGTCAGTTAATGCCTGAAACATATGAAAAGGTTCAAGCCAAAGTGGTATCTCTGTTAATGAAAGCTGATTGGATAAGTTTTACTACTGATATATGGTCAAATCCTACAAAAACTTGTTCGCTGCTGAGTTTTACTGCCCATTTCGTTCGGAAAGAACAGCGCCTTAAAGTGGTGCTGGCTGCGACTGTTCTGGAAGACGACCACACTGGCGATTATATAGCAGAAAAACTCAAAGAAATTGCCGAAACTTATAACATTGCAAAAAAAGTTCACTTGGCTGTACGAGACAACGCTCGCAACATGGTCCGCGCCACTCGAGTAGCTGAATTCACATCGTTGGGTTGTGTTGCTCATACTCTGCAGTTGACGATCCATGATGCCATTTTTTCGGTTGCAGAAGTTGAAACGCTGACAAAAAAATGTCATAAAGTAGTCGGCCATTTTCACAGGAGTGAACAAGCTCGAAGACATTTAAGTACCTTTCAAAAAACCTTAAATTTACCGGAGCATGCGCTTTTTCAAGATGTCGAAACTCGGTGGAATAGTACCTACTTAATGATGGAACGACTGCTTGAGCAAAAAAATGCTTTGAACCTATACCGTATTGAAAAAGGAGGCATACTAGAAATTAACAGTGATGAATGGAATTTCATGAAAGATATAGTGAACGTTTTGCAATGCTTTTACCAAGCCACGTTGGATATCTCTTCCGACTCGTCCTGTGTTTCAGTGGTAATACCGTTGGTGGCAATGTTGAATGGAAAATTGGCGCCAACGCCAACACAAAACATTCAGTCCTTTAATGACCAGGAAGATGATAATGAAATTGGAAATCACGCAGAGACGATGAAGAGCAAGCTACTGGATGCACTTAATCAGCGGTTTTCATTTGTTAAAAGTTGTTTGCCACTAGTTACTGCAACACTGATCGATCCACGGTTTAAAACTAAATATCTAACTGAAAGCGAAGTTAACTCAGCCAAACTTCATATTATCGAGACTCTCACTCTCAATGAAAATGTAGGATCAGATTCTCGTGAGACGACATGGGCATCTTCAACTAACTCGTCAAACATGGCTGCAACAAGTCAATCCAACTTATGGGCAGCTCATGATTCGATAGAGTTGGAAGACGAGCCAATGACCAATGACGAATACAGTTCAAGCTCTGTGATCGAAATAGCGCTAGAAAGCTTTCTTAGAGAGCCAAGACTGCAAAGAAATGCTAATATTTTTGAGTATTGGTTTTCGTCGCCTTATAAGGTGCTTAAGCCCGCAGCAAATAAGTTTTTATCTGCGCCGCCTACTAGCGTAGCAAGTGAACAACTTTTTAGCAAAGCTGGACAATTGTATGACGAGAGACGACATTCTTTGAAGGGCGAAAATGCCGAAAAATTGCTTTTTTTATGTTATAATATAATGTTATTTAACTTTGATTATTAAAACAATTAATTTTGTTAAACAATTAGTAGTGTATTAAAAAGCAAACAGTATAAAAAAAAAATTTCACGCTTTTTCTATTCTCGTTCTCGGCTCTCGGTCTCGGCCGAGATATTATTTTATTCTCGGTCTCGGTCTCGGTCTCGGCCGAGAACGAAAAACCCATCTCGGTCGAGCCTTAATAGTTTACATTCATTAAATTAATTCATCTAATAATAAATACATCATTACATACATTCAGTCAAAAAAGTATCGGGAATGGATGATTTGTTTGTGGTTCCAAATTCAATTTTTTTTCGTTAGGTGGGCACAATTGTTTTCCTGTTTGGCGCGGATTTTGAGATGCATCTTTTATTTAGAATAATCACTTGGGTGTGAAACATGTTGCCGCTTGGCTAGTCCCAAAAAACCTGAATTACCAACATACATGAAACGCATTTTTACTGGTGACGAGACGTGGGTTTACGAGTTTGACATGCAAACTAGTCAACAACAATAGTCGATCAAAAGTGTGACCGTTTTCTTTGACTACCGCGGTGTTATGCACTCGGAATTCTTGCCGGAAGGTCAAACAATAAATAAGATTATTATTTGAGCGTAATGCGGCGTTTAAGAGAGCAAATTCGACGAAAAAAGCCAGATTTCTATAAAGAATTTTTTTGGATTTTGCACCACGATTATGCGCCTTCGCACAAGGCCATCATAGTGAACGATTTTTTGACCAAAAACTCAAAAAATACCATCGACCTTATACACCATATATGGCTCCAGCCGACTTCTTTCTTTTTCCTAAACTCAAATTACCGCTTCGTGGCACCCGTTTTCATTCGGTAGAAGACATAAAGGAGAATTGAACTCAATTTCGGAAAAAGCGTTTAAAAATGTTTTGATGATTGGATTATTCGTTGGCGTAAGTGTATCGTTTCTGAAGGACAAAGCGATAAAATAACTTTGCATGAATAACTAACATTTTGTGTGTAATTGATCATTTCCCAGTACTTTCTTGACAGAGTATTACCTACATTTTTCTATTTTATTTTAGTCAGCACCCTAGACTTTAAATAGGGCAGTCAAATTAAAAAAATATAAAATCAATCAATCAACCAGAGCCTACACAACAAGCTCAAAAACTGTAGGCCACACACACTACGACGACACAAACGTATCATCAAGAAATTCACTAAAAACAATTTTTGTATAGCTAAATTTCATTTAAAACTGCAGAAATGATATTTGAAATGTCAATAGAGACCTAAAACAATCATCGTTGAAATTCCGAGAATACCAACATTTATATTCAATGCAGAAAATTTGCGGTGATTAATACATAATTAACTGTAAGCATTTATAGACAGTGCGTTAAATGGACAATTTAAATGGAATCTCTTAAAACAGTATATTTCATTAAAATTTCATCCAAAATTGCAGAAATACTGTCATCTTAGACCTAAAACTAATACACAAACTTGCAAGTCAGCGGTGACAAGTCCATAACATATCGTAAGCCTCAGAACACAAATCTACCTCAACTATAAGACTACATACGCAAAGCTAAGTGGCCACAACATAACATCCTCCTAAAGTTATAAGTTATTGACAGCGGTCCCAAGTGTCCAGGGAGGGCTAAATTATGCACGTTGGGTACAAAGCCTTATTATACGCAGCCACGCAGGTAACCGGCGCGCGGCGCTTTCAATAACGTTCAGCGAAAAAATGCATATTTTATAGAAAATGGCGAGAAAGCTTAGCGAGGTGTGCTGGGACGGTGTGTCGACGATGTTTATAGCAGATTGCTGGTACAGTTTAGGTGTTAGGCTCTTATTTTGCGATGAGATTATATTCTTGGTGTGGATGGCTTTTTGAAGCAGATTTTGGTGATAGTCGACTTATGGATCTGTGAAATCTTTCAGCTACTCTCTGTCCTAGGTGTATCTATACATAAACTTAAGCCTTTCCTCATATGGGTTAAAAGTAAACACAGACCCGGTGCCGCGGTGGTGCTGCGATCCTTACAGGAAGCAGCATAAAGAGTTTATCCTTTTGCTCGTTCAAAGGTATATCTGTTCATACTCGCACGCCGATTATGAGTACTATGCACCTGACTTTTCTGAAAGACATCACCAATAAGCTGTGAGACTGAGCTAATATTGGTATAACTTACGAATATTACCGTCCATCGAAGTTTTAGGTATACTTATATTAATGACATTATAAAAGGAGGTCTAGAAGAAAATAATAACTTAGTAATAATCTTATAATGTTCACTACTTTATCATCGATATATTTTATTACTTTGGTGATGCAACAAGTCGATATACGAACGTTAAAGCAATTTGTTAAGATTATTTTCGAAAGCAATGAGTTACGTTTTCTTTAATTTTCAAATCAACATGAACGCAAAAGAAGATTGGTTTTATAAAAGCTGAAATGCTTTTCTAAAACTTGTTTGAAGTAAGATTTTACGCTCTTAGTAAAAAAACAACTTCATAAATTAGATTTGAAAAAAAACACAGAGAAAATAGAAAGTAAACATTTCTTTGGTTTGTAATATTATCTGCTGATTGCTTGATGCTGGTGTAGCGCTTAGGTAGTGTAGAATGATACTCCAGATGTGGTTACGAAAAGAGGTATAATCAAGACTAGGATAGCTTTCTTATAATGTAGTACATGGGCACAAGTAGTGGATTGCTTATTATGTGTTTACAAAAATGTAGTTCCAAAATAATACGCGTGGTGGCGCGCGGGTCGCAGTTGTAGGTCGCTGTCCTAGCGCGCTCTAAGCTGCGCCGAGTATAAATATCCCCTCTCTGTGCGCGGGGCTCCACGCATATTGCCCCCCTACTAACCCCGCTGTGGGTAACACCTTCCTCAGAGATGACCTCTCGGAGGTCCTTGGCCTAAGTGACTCCGTCATTCTGGCGGGAGACCTGAACGCCAAACACCCCTCCTGGAACAGTCACACGACTAACACTAGAGGCAGAATTCTTTTTGATCTGCAAAGTCCCCTAAATTTCGATGTCATCGCTCCGATGCATCCCACCCACTACCCCTATGACCCAGCCCAGCGTCCCGACGTGCTTGACGTGGCGCTTCTAAAGAGTGTTAACCTACGGTTACACTCTATGGAGGCGCTGGACGAGCTCGACTCGGACCACCGGCCGGTTATTCTGGAGTTAGCTCCTAGATCAGGACCACTAGACCCCTCTCAACCCCCCCCTACCATAACTATTACGGACTGGGGAAAAGTAAGCGAGTTACTAAAATCCACATCGTCCCCCCACTTAGATAAAATCCCCGAGAATATCGAGTCCATCGCCGAGGCCGAGGCCGCGATCGGCTCGTTCACAGAGCACGTACAATCGGTCCTGAACGAGTGTTCAAGGAAGGCTCCGGCGATGAGTGATCACCGCTGGAAACTTCCGGACGATGTGCGCGATCTAGTGACCGAGAAGAACGCGGCCGTTCGGGCTTACAGATCTTTCCCCTGCATCAGTAACAAAGCCTTCATGCGACGCTTACAGCGTAAAGTAAGTAATCGCATCGCTGAGCTGCGTAACAGTCGCTGGGAAAAGACACTGAGCGAACTCGAACCGACCCACCAGGCCTTCTGGGAACTACAGAGGAAACTACGCGCCTCTGATATTTCCCCGTTGCCCCCTCTCAAACGTCCCGATAACAGCGTCGCCTTCGAAGACGACGAAAAAGCAGAATGCCTGGCTGACAGTTTAGAGTCCCAGTGCACTCCTAGCACCCAACCTGTAGACCAAGCTCACCTCGATGAGGTGGATGCTGAAGTTGAAAGAAGGGCCTCTCTCCCACCTATCGAGAACCCTGATGAACCCCTACCTCCTATCACTTCAGAAGAGGTACAGGACATCATCAAAAATCTCAAACCCAGAAAAGCCCCTGGCTCGGACGGAATCAACAATAGAGTCTTTAAGCTCTTCCCTGCCCCTCTTATAGTCCTAATGACAGCCATTTTCAACTGTGCCCTGTCCCACAACATGTTCCCACAGTCGTGGAAAGAAGCTACCGTCATCGGTATCCCCAAACCGGGCAAGCCCAAGTCCTCCCCAGGCAGTTATCGCCCCATCAGTCTGCTCAATGTCCTAGGCAAAATCTACGAGAGGCTTATTTATAAGCGTCTCAAAGACTATGCCGAAGCAAAGAGCCTAATACCTAAAGAGCAGTTTGGGTTTAGAACCCAACACTCTTGTGTCCAACAGGTACACCGCATTGTCGAGCACATCAGCGACAAATACCAGCGCGGTATGATGACTGGGGCCCTCTTCTTCGACATAGCGAAAGCTTTTGACAAGGTCTGGCACAATGGTCTGATATACAAGTTATATCAACTCGGCGTGCCTGACCGTCTCGTGCTCATCTTACGGGACTTCCTGTCGAACCGCACCTTTCGGTATCGCATCGAAGGTGCGCTTTCCTCCCCCCGTACCATTCGAGCCGGAGTCCCCCAAGGCTCCGTGCTATCCCCACTCGTCTTCACGCTGTTCACCAGCGACATCCCCAAGAACAAGAAGACTCAGTTAGCCCTTTTCGCTGACGACACGGCCATTTATTGCTCCGGCCGGAGTCCGCTTGCCATCAGCCATAATCTCCAAACCTCCGCATACGCCCTGGGCGATTGGTTCCGGAAATGGAGAATCGAGGTTAATCCCGACAAGAGCCAGGCAGTCCTCTTCGTCAGACCGAAGAAACCCCCCCCTCGCTACCCCAGTCCGATCACCATGTTTGACAAGCCGATCCCTTGGGAAGAGCGAGCCAAATATCTAGGAGTAATACTCGACCGACGCCTAAATTTCAATGAGCACATAAAGACAGTACGTTCGCGTGCTGCTTTCGCTCTTGGTAGGCTCCACTCCATGATAAACCCACGCAGCAAATTGTCACTCAAGTGCAAATTGCGTATTTACACCGCGTGCATCCGCCCCATCATGACCTATGCCTGCCCAGTCTTCGCACACGCCAAGTCCTATCAAACCCATAGAATGCAGACTCTCCAAAACCGTTTTCTCAGAAAGGCCACGGGTTCTCCGTGGTTTGTCAGGAATGAGCGACTCCACGTCGACCTCAAAATTCCCACCATAAAACAGTTCATAAAGCGTATTACCAAACGCTTCTTTGACACTGCCGAAAAACACCGCAACCCGCTAGTGGTTGCGGCTGCCCGATACGTCCCCACCAAAATAGGGAAAATTCGCCGCCCCAGGCACTCTCTAGCTGAGCCCGATGACCCCATCACCCTCCTTCAAGAAAGCCGTAGGGAAACCAGCACTTTAAGGAAAAACAAACACAGACCGCGTTCCGTTTTCCGGCCCCGCCGCCGAGGCCCATCGCGACGCCCCCGTAACACCCCCACCCGACCCTTGCCCAACGAGCCAGCCCGCGTTGCTGAGCAAGTAACGTTAAATTCCCCAATTAATAATAATACGACCCAGCCTGTCCCTACTTGCTGCCCTCCCCAAAATGACGCCCTAAGCCGAGGTCCGAGCCCCACAGGGGGTGCCCTTAGCGAGCGGTCATTAATAGAATAAATTAGCTTGTAAGCCCTGGCTGGGGGCCTTAAATTCATTTGAGGTCACCACAGGATAGTCCGGTTAAGTAGTAAACCAGCCGTAGAGAGCTGGAAAACTGCGAGTGGCCATTATCAAAAAAAAAAAAAAAAAAAAAAAAAAAAAAAAAAAAAAAAAACGCGGGGCTCCAGTACACGGTTGGCGGCGGCAGCGGACGGATGTATGACTTGACTTGCAGCTACAGTACTCCCCCCTTAGTGAAAACGTACAGGCCTCTTCACTGATCGGCCTGATCTGGTGCGGTACTCGTTGGTGTTGGCCGGGAGTAGGCTGGTGTGATCTTCGCTGGTAGCTGCAGGTGACTGGGGTGTCTCACTACTCGTGTGGTCGTGTTCTTCAGTGTCGATAGTGTATGCCGGTTTGAGTCTATCGATCGATATTGTGCTGGATCTTCCCGGTAGTTGGATTGTGAAGAACTTCTCGTTGCGCTGGATGACCTTGTACGGACCTTTGTATGGCTGTTGTAGCGGTTTGCGGACGGTGTCGTCGCGTATCAACACGTGGCTACATGTTTGTAGATCATTGTGCACGAACATACATCGCTTGTTGGAATGCGATTTGTATGTTGGTGTTAACTTCGTGATGACGTCATGTAGTTGGTCGACGAAGTTGTGATCCATTGACTTCGCTGCTGGTGATGGTGCTATGAAATCACCAGGCAGTCGCAATGCTTGGCCGTAGGTGAGCTGCGCGGCGCTGGTGTCGGTGTCCGTACGCACGGCGGCTCGTAATCCCATTAGCACTGTCGGTAGCTCGGCGATCCATTTGTTGCTATTTTGTAGGCGAGTCATAAGTGCAGTCTTCAGTGTTCGGTGCCAGCGTTCGACAATGCCGTTGCTCTGCGGGTGGTAGGCAGTGGTACGGGTTCGTTCGACTCCCAGTAGTTGTGCGAGGTCTCGAAATAGACAGCTTTCGAACTGTCGTCCTTGGTCAGTCGTTATTCTTGTAGGGCACCCGTAACGAGATATCCACGTTTCATATAGCTTTTTGGCGACGATATCGGCAGTGATTTCCCGTAAAGGTACTGCTTCGGGCCATCGTGTGCAGCGATCGATCATAGTCAACAGGTAGCGATGTCCAGACGATGAAGTGGATAGCGGACCAACGATGTCGATGTGTACGTGTTGGAATCGTTCGCTTGGTGGGAACGCTGCAACTTCACTGTGGTTGTGACGTAGAACTTTCGAGCGTTGACATGATATGCACGTTTTCGCCCAATTGCCAATGTCAGTGTTCATTGCGGGCCAGAAATAGCGTTGTTGCATGAGCTTGCGTGTAGTTCGTAACCCGGGATGACTTGGATTGTGCACGGCGTTGAATGCGATGCGACGAAAGTCAGTTGGTAGGTACGGTCGAACATGTGACGTAGACGTTTCGCAGAATATTGGCTTGTTTGTAGCGGGCATGACGATTTTCTTAAGTTGAATATTTGTTTGTTGCAATAAATTGGGTATATCGCTGTCCCTTTCTTGTGCTTGAGATACGTCATCGTAGTTAATTGGCGATGGTAAGTCGACGGTTTCGATGCGTGAGAGTGCGTCGGCGACAACATTGTTTACTCCACTCACATGACGAATGTCCGTAGTGAACTCGCTGATGAATAACAACTGCCGGGTGCGTCTTTGTGTGTCGTTATCTGACGGCGGCTTGCGAATAGCGTAGGTCAGCGGCTTGTGGTCGGTGTAAACAATGAGTTCTCTTCCTTCGAACATTTTCCTGAAGTGTTTGATCGCCATATAGATGGATAGTAATTCTCTGTCGAATGTACTGTATCGTTGTTGCGTGTCGGAGAACTTCTTTGAAAAATAGCCCAGTGGTATCCATTTCTTGTTTACAAGTTGTTGTAGTACGGCTCCTGCGCAGGTATTCGATGCGTCACACATTAGGGAGATGGCGTCGTTCGGCGATGGGGATGGATGAGCGAGCAAAGCTGCGTTTTGTATGCCGGCTTTGCACAACTCGAATGCTTGTATAGCTTCTGTGTTCCACTCGATTTTGGTTTTGTCGCGTTTCTTGGAATTATGTAGGTACGCGTTGAGTGGTGCTTGTATGTGTGCGGCATTTGGAATGCTGTCGCGATAAAAGTTTACCATTCCGATGAATCGACGTAAGTCATGAATTGTTTCTGGTTGGGGGTAGGCAGTGATTGCAGTGACCTTTTCTTGTGGTGGCTTAATTCCGTTACTTGACACTTCGTAGCCCAGGAACTTGACACTTTCTTTGCTGAAGACACATTTCGATGGATTTATTGTTATTCCATAGTCGTCTAATCTGCGTAACACTTTTTGTAGGTCTTCGATGTGGCATGTTTCATTATCTGAAGCGACGATGACGTCATCAATGAATGGGAATGCGTAGTCTAACCCGGTGAGTACTTCATTAATGAACCGCTGGAATGTCTGTCCGGCGTTTCTGAGTCCTGGACACATTCGAGGGAATTCGAATAGACCGAATGGAGTGGTGATGGCGGTCTTCTCGATGTCCGGTTCATATACAGGCAGCTGTTGATACGCACGATTCAGGTCAAGCGTAGTGAATATCTTCTTGCCGTGAAGTAGGTAGGTGAAGTCTTTGAGTCGTGGTACTGGATAGCGGTCAGGTTTAGTGACGTCATTGAGTCTGCGGTAGTCGCCACATACGCGAATGTCACCGTTTCTCTTTGGTACGACGTGTAACGGGCTGGACCATGGACTTTTGCTGGGACGACATATCCCCTGCTGCATCATCGTCTCGAACTCCTTCTTCACGGGCAGGTATCGATGTGGTGGTAATGGTCTGGTCTTGCTGTACACTGGTGGACCGGTAGTTTCAATGTGGTGTTCCACCCGGTGTTTTGGAGTGTCCTTCATACATGACGGTCGAAGGATGTCGGGGTACTTGCTGAGTAGCTGGTGATACGGCTGACCAACATCGATACTTCTCACTGTAGGCTCGGCTGAGTAGGTGATTGGTGCTCTGGCGGTGAGTTTGGTAACTTTGTCGACGAGACATCGGCCGGCTACGTCGACAAGAAGTTGATGATGAGTTAAAAAATCGGCACCAATGATGGGCTTGCTGACTGCGGCGATGATGAACTTCCACGTGTAAGGTCTACGTAGGTTGAGATCCAGTTGTAGTGTCTTCTCACCATACGTTGGAATCACTGTGTTGTTCGCGGCATACAAACAGAAATCGGTTGGTGTTGCGTTCCCGCCTTTTCTCTTCGGTATCACGGATACGTTGGCGCCAGTATCAATCAGGAAAGATAAACGTGAGTTTTTATCTGTTATGAATAGGCGGTAGGATGAGTTGCTTGCGCCGGTTCCCGCCTCGGCCAACGCAGGTGTTAGTTTTCCGAGCGGGCGCTGCTGTCTTCATAGCTACACGGCCGCGTGCACCTTCTCGCTTCTTTGCCGAACTTGCGATGGTAAAAACAGATCACTGATTGGTCGTTTCGCGCGCGATCGTGATTGGTCCGGCTCGACGAACGCGATCGTGAGGGTCGCCTGTTATACGATCTGCGTCTATAGCTGTGTTGTTGCGATTGTTTTGCCTTCAACTCAGCAATTTCTCGTGTGAGAGCGTCGATCTTCTCTTCCAGTGACGTAGATGCATGCGAGGTGGTGGGAGTGGAGCTAACTGCTGCGATACTGCCGTATGGTTGCGACTGTTCGAGGATCTTGTCAGCCATCATCGCCAGCTCGTGGATGTCTGATTTCTTAGCGATATTATCGCGGGACTTGATCTGGAGGTCTTCACAAAAATAACTATCACGTCGGGGTCACCACTGTAGCGCTTAGGTAGTGTAGAATGATACTCCAGATGTGGTTACGAAAAGAGGTATAATCAAGACTAGGATAGCTTTCTTATAATGTAGTACATGGGCACAAGTAGTGGATTGCTTATTATGTGTTTACAAAAATGTAGTTCCAAAATAATACGCGTGGTGGCGCGCGGGTCGCAGTTGTAGGTCGCTGTCCTAGCGCGCTCTAAGCTGCGCCGAGTATAAATATCCCCTCTCTGTGCGCGGGGCTCCAGTACACGGTTGGCGGCGGCAGCGGACGGATGTATGACTTGACTTGCAGCTACACTGGTATTAAACTATGGATTAAGTGAGTGTCTATTAAAACTTCAAAATCTAACCGTAGACCATTCACTAAATCAATCTGTACCTACCATTGTTATAAAAGCTGAACCTTTTGTTAAACTCAAATGCTCATTGGTTAAGAAATGGTCTGTGAAGTGAAGATATGAAAGTATTTCAAAAGTTGATCGATTGAACCGCTCAAAGATTCTTAAGGTAACCGCCTCATCAGCTTGTTGCAGGCGTTTGCAAAAACCTTTTTATGTTAAAAGTTAATTTTATTCCGACAAGGAGTTTTTGAGGAAAGTAGGACCCATTATCCGATTTGTATACAGGTAAGAAAAAATTACAGGAGACTAGAATGGGGAGCCATTTTCTAAGTAGGTCTGTAGACTTTTTTATCAAAGTTTCTAGACCGACATTGACAAATTATAGCCGATAAAGGTATAAAAAGAAGTTTATTTATAGTATTTAGATAGCAGAAAACACTTTTTAAACATAAAATATCTTTCCAATAATAAATTATTGAATACCTGCTCTGTATGTATAAGAAAAGTAGGAACAGTACACAACATAAACTGGGAACAGAATGCATTCGTTATTTGATCCACGTATTCCCAAGAAGGGCGCTTCTGTAACTTCAGAAGCTAGTGCGCTTTAGCTATTCATCGCATATGCAACGTTAATACAACCATTTTCACTGAATGAGAGGTTCTGTCACCTAATGGTCTCATTTTTCTACGAAAATGTGTGAACCATAGGTGGTAGACATCTGCCGATCTTCAGGCAAAACAGGTGTGAAAGTTATGTTATGCAATGTTTCAGTACCTTAGCGCTCCTACATTATAAGTCGATCCTTAGAGATCCACGGTCCCGTTAATAATTTCAAGAACACTAACTGTATATACTTAAGTATGTTTTACCTACGTCTACCAACAAAGCAATGTAAAATTAGAGTTTCGCAATACATTATGTAAAACCAAACTTTGACGTAAGTAGGTAATATATAACGTAGGAATTTGCTGAAAGTTCCTAGACAGAGCATAGCGATGCTGGATGTCTGATCATGTAGATAACATTGAGATGGAGATCGTTCTATATTCACATTAGTAACCACAAAGTTTCTAATAGATAATTTTATGCTAGACTGGTAATAAGACCTAAACCTAGACCGCGTAGTATTTACCCTTTAAGATGGATGCCTTATTTGTACATATTTATGTTTACGCCAGAGATACCAGGATTATTTATTTATGTGAACACAAAATACTTAACAGGACATTACAATAAGATAGAAGAGCACAAAGGTACTGCTTATTTCATAAGAAATTTCTTCCAGTAGACCTGTGACAAGACAGATGATGAGTGATACAAAATATCGCGGGAAGAGACACAGACAGAGAAGAGAGACCTCACTAAATTTTATTAACACTTTCGGTGCTAAGCACCAGCATATGGGTCGAACAATAATTCGTTCGTGTGCGCAGAACCTGCCTCCCGAGTCGTGGTTATACGTAACTATAAATGCGGTTGCTATGAATGCGGCGCATACTAGTAAAAATTGATTATTTGCACTTAGCAGCGAAAGTGTTAAAAAGCCAATAATGTACCGAAAAGCTTTTGTCAGTCCTATAGGAAGTCGTTTAAAACGACATGCTTTGGCAAGCGATTGCTTGAAGACCAGGGAATCATAGCACAAAAGGGGGTAGGCTCATACCCAGTGGTGGGTGACACTGCGCCAATAATAATGATGGTACCATCATTATTATCATCCTACTGTTTGCATCGGACTGTTCACAAGGAACTATGTGTTCACGTGAAAAAAAGGAGGAAATAATCGATAATTTAATCGACTTGAAAAAACTTTCTAACTTCAGTGTCAATAAACTGCTTATGCGATGTTTTTAATGGTAATGAACATTAAAGAACATCGGCATTACATGAAAAACAGGGTGTGTCACGATCCCGAAGATCAAAAGATAAACTTTGCAAGAAGTTACCTTCGTAACTTATTAAACTTGTTGTGCTCACTTTACTAAGGACCCTACAAACACCATGAAAAGTAGAAGACAAAGAACATTACTCGTTCAAGGAAAATTGTTACAAATACATATTTACTGAGAAAGGATTAACTTCTTGGGTACTAAAGTCTTTTAATTATCACCCCATTTCAAATATTCTCAGTCGTCCGTCCCGGCAGAATTACATCTTAGAGAGACCCTTTGTACAGTGTGTACTTAATAAATACGAAAATAAATTAACACTGAAATGAAAATATCAGTGTTAATCAAATCTGACAAAGATCTTAGTTTCACGGTTGAAGAAAATAATTTTTGCAAACTAATTTGTATTAAATGCAAAACATTTTCAAGAGTTTTTCGCACTATACGGGTGCACAGAATACTGTTTCAACATCTAAGCAGACGGCGAGAGTACGGGTAGCAATAACATCTTGAGAAAATTCCTTTCTCAGGTAGTCACTTTATCAAGTAATTATTTCATGGTCTTTCTTGAGATCTTGCATGTAAACTTGTCAGTATAAGTGTATGGCACTTTTGCCTAATGATATACAATCAGTGTTTTATCATCTGTCCCGGATGGTCTAATATTTAAGAACATACCATAACATCTCAGTTTTTAAAAACACAAAAAAACCTTACGTTTCATCATTTATAAACGAATGGAAACAAAATAAAGTAAAACAAAACTTTTTTGCAAAAAAAAACCGACTTTCAAAAAAAACACTAAAAAAGTGGAAAATAACTTTACTTTCGGAAGTCGGTGACTATTGTTTGTTTCATTGACTTTTTTGCCACCGACTTCCGAAAGTAAAGATATTTTCCACTTTTTTAGTGTTTTTTTTGAAAGTCGGTTTTTTTTTTGCAAAAAAGTTTTTATTTTACCCTTTTTAGTTATCGTATCACACACAAATCCTTGTCAAGTACCAATTTCGCAATTTCTTTTACTTGGATGACATTTTTTCCAGTTATTCTGATTTCAAAATCAAACTGCTGAACCGAAATTTCTATGGTACCAATCGGGAAGTAGATCCATTCAGATAAAAGAAGAATTTTTCAAATCGGTTCATAAATGACGGAGATATGAGGTAACAAACACAAAAAAAAACAAAAAAAACAAAAAAAAAAAACATACAACCGAATTGAGAACCTCCTCCTTTTTTTGAAGTCGGTTAAAAAGACAGATCATCTGTCGACGAGCAATGGAAGCAAATGTGTCTCGGCAGAGCACACGCCCCTGACAGGGCCGTGCCGTGTCCCGTAACCACAAATAGAACAGTACTGTACCGGTATACCCGCCTCAGTGGGCTAGTGGGCGCCAGCGCTATTGCTGAGCACGAGGTCCTCGGTTCAATTCCCAGGTCGGGCAAAGTGATATTGAGTTTCTCTAGATTTGTGTCCGGTTGATGGCAGGCCCTTTAAACATAAGGAAACATAACTAGTGAATTGTAAACGAGCTACTAGAGAAATAAAATAATGGTAAACAGTATTTGATTATCTACCAAATAAAGCAGTGATAGTGGAAACGGCTACAACTTACGAGTTGCGGGTCGTGGGTTCGCATCCAGAGAGGCACTTTACTTTGAAGGTTTGAAACGGTGAGTATTCTGTAAGTAGTGGAAACTTTGTACTAACTACCAAATAAGTAATAACTCTTGGAAAACAACTTACGAAACCAAACTAGAAGGCAGATATGAATACGGCGGATGTGGCTCGTTCTTTGTCAATAATCATACGACACCCTCATACGACGCGGTTTCTTACTATTACGAATAACGTAAATAACGTAGCTATTATATTTCAAGAGATAGAGAACGTCTCTGGCAGATCTAATATTATATTCCAAGACATCTACATTATTGATTGAATTTTTGTAACAAACGAATGAAGAAAAAATACACGCAAAGTACACAATAACACACAATAAGACACACAAAAATACATAATAAGTTCTGAGTTACTTACAGTCCTTCCACATAAAATAACATTCAGCTGCATACGGTTAGACTGGAAGCTGACCAAAACATAGTTGGGAAAACATTAAACAGATGAGGTTTACTCATTAAATCTTTCCGTAAGTTTACAAGGAAATATTAAAGCTTCAAAAAAGCTATTATCTATATTATTATAGCTATCGACGTCTTGATATTAATAACATCAAACTCAAATGACCTGCCGAACCCCATCAAATGGCATCTAATACTATTTATTACTAAGAAACGGAACTATACATATGTACATAACACCTCTACTCCCTTGGGAATAGCCAGCGTTATAGTAACGTCTTACTGCGATCACCTACCGCCTCTCAAGCGAGTCAACTCGACCATATCTCGCAAATCGATCGCCCTAGCGGGCTATGGAAACCCAGCCTGAGTTATAGCGGTAAATCGAGATAACTTGGTATAAACTGTGTCTACTATGTCCTATGGTTATCGTAGTATAAGTACGGTGGCGAATGGTTAACGCGCCGAACGTATGAGTTGAACCCTATCAAAAAGCATATTTAACTTAAAAGGGGTTAACAAGTGTTCTCTTAGTCATCTGTGAAACAGATTAGTTGAAAATGTTGTAGACATAACTATGTATTATCATTCTATTCTCGACCGATCGCACCCGTGATCTTTATCACTGTAAGCATGGTGCTAGTTTAGTCAAACAGCTATCTATCAAATGAATACATAAAACTAAATTACTCTTATTTCCAATCTGTCTTCACAGACAATCTCATCATCAACGAAGCCTGAAAACACTCCAAAATGAATCCGATGACGCCAGTAAAAACACAAAGATCCAATCTACGTGGGATAAGAAAGGGAACCTCTCGACCTTATATAGAATACCTGATCTGCATAGGAATACGCGCAGGATCCTATTCAAAAACCTAACGACTTTAATAGGCCTGACTCGGCGGATATTGAAATTCGGAACACACGTTTTATTATTCAGCATTTTGTAGTAGGAGTTGAATTTAGAATTTTATCCGGAAAATGGTGAAAAGCTCATCCCTCTCATGGAGATTCTTATCATGAAATAACTTATAACTTTGCCTACGTTTCATGGACAGTTTATCGCTCATAATTATAACAGGATAATTATGATTTTGTTTCGATTTCGTTTGTCTAATCGTTTGTTAAATGGCTTCTCATTGCTGGGAGCTGGCAAGTGTGGCACGCAGTCGAGGTCGGTGCCACGCGCTGCCAGACACAACCCTGCCACTAATTCCTCCTAAAAACCTAATAAACCTTTGCCCTACACAGGGTTGGCACTTGGCAACCGACGGGGAAATTTGACGATATGTTAACGCTAGTTAAAATTCTGCATGACATCGTCAATATTTCATGTGAATTTGGTAACCATATTTTTAATTTTACATTTTGGTTTGTAAACAGTCAAAATTATATACATACACACATGGTTCGTTATACGAATTCCACCAATAAAAGGCTACGTTAGCTACCCTTATTTCATCCTTCGTAAGTTTCCTTATGGCAATCAATAAAAGTGAGGCAAAATTATTTTTAGACAAATTGTTCCTGTAACGTTTCCTGTGTCACCCCAGCGAAATCACAGCGATTTTCCTGAAACTACATCAGTACCTCACAACCCTGAAAACTAACACTGAAATACATTTCTTTGAGACGTTACTTGGTTTCTTAATCACGCGAACGTATCAAATCTTCGTTTGTTATTTAAAATTATATTTATTAGTTCATAACTGCTAATCACGAACGCCTTACGTAAACATACGACCAATTAATGAACATGTAGTCTTATACTCATCCCACGACGCCGAGACGGGCTGGCCACATACTGGGTACATAGATGGGCACATATGATGGCAATTCTCACAGCACACACACACAATTATATGCATATTTAATATAACACAGGCACGGCGCGTGTCGTCGTGTACGTACAGAGGTGATCGCTGAGAGGGAGACTCGGGACACACACGGGCGGTCGCGGAGGACGGCGAGCGTTCACTGCCGGAGCCGGCGCCCTGAGCACCCCGCCTGCCCCACGCCCCGCGCCACGCGCCCCGCCGGAGGCTGAAAATCCCTTTCAGGCGCGAGTTTCGCTGAATTCGCCCTGGTATAAATTAAAAATTATGTTACAAGTACACTCTAAAATTAATCAATGGCTATTACTACCTGGGGCTAAATTGGCCTGTCTGTTTTTTTATGCTGTTGTATAAAATTATTTTATATTCATGAAATTATGTGCTCTCATTATATTTCCCTTGATACACAAAACAAGAAACATTCGTGTAGAAATTATTGCCTGTTATTTACTTGACACATTTCTTCTTCACATTTTAGTATTCATTCAATTTTAATGTGTTTGCATGTAAAACGAAAGGTTTATTGAATTATTTAAAACACAAACTTCATATTACAAAACATGATATTCAAAAAGCTCTATCTTACATGTATTACTAGAAAAATCTTTACCGAAAGAACTAAAATGAATTCTAAATTCTAAGCTTGAAAGCTGTAAAATTCAATAGCCTTTTACCCCACTGAATTAATAAGTAAATCAGTGAATTCTGTCTTATGAAAACCTCAGCGAAGAGCTTTTAAATTTAAATTAAGTAGTTGTTTTGACCGTGGTTTGACAGTGGCGTCAGTTGGGCAACGAGGTAGACAAGTCAAGCCGACTGCCTACTTAACTGCTAGAGCCGAGAACTGAGACCGACATGTCATTGCTGTGTTTCATCAACTTTACGATGCAAATAATCTCAGGATGTTTAACTAATACCGATGGGCACAAAACGCGGCCGGAGATAAGGGCTTGGTTGACAAAGACATGAAGGAAAACATTCGGAGTTGATGACACACCTTCTGACAAACCTCATTCAGTAATTGGAGAGGCACCAGAAAAAGAAGAATAAGGATGTTTTCAATTATATGCTTATTATTCTCTTCATTAACCTGTTTTCTAATACGCAATTAAAATAAAAACTACAGATAGTTTTATGTAAAATCTATACTGAACGTCCCAGCTGCCAAAATTTAACGCAATTTAATTACAAGGTAACTTCTAACACGTCGCCTTACACGGAGTTGTGTTCATTCTTTAATTTTGTTAAACAGGAGTAGCTAGCATTAGTAACGTAACATCACGCCTATCGTCCCCGAAAGTTCAAACAGAAGTGTAAGTACACAATAGTACACACACATTCCAGCAATTATTATGTTTAAGACACACGCAGGTAATTGGGGCAAGTTTATTGTCATCTACTAAGGGTGAAATTCACCGATTTTGTTACAGACCGCGTTTTCAGAAACTAGATTCAGCATAAACCCAGATCTCATGTCTGACTGACTTCAAAAACTACACTTGGATCGCGTACGCGTTTTTGCATGGCATAGAACGTAATGTTGTGAAAAAAACGCAATGCGTTTAGATTTGTAACATCCAAAAGCGACCTACTGCGACTTTAATAACGAAATATGTCAGCATCTCAAAACGCAGCTAGTTGTCAAAACTGTCTTTACAGTTGTGTCAATTTCTATTTCGTTTCGCCGTATGTGTTGCGTGCTTATTTATATTCGTTTTTGTAAATGGTATGTCTTGGAAATGAAAAAGGGACTCTAAATTCGCTACGGGCGAAAATGAGACGCTTACTATTAAAGTTGGTGGATGAACATTTTGACGTGGTTGAGTGGTTGAACGGGGAGGATTAAAAGAAGATTTCACATGAATCAATGTGATCTAATCAAACGATGTGATAGCGCTTGTGTTTTATTAGGAATTGTTATATGTTTTAAAATAAAAAGTTTAAAATAAATAGCGTATTTTATTCAGACAACTATGTATATTATTTTCTAGTTTTCAGCCATCTAGTAGCACAACGTTGAACTAACTCCCAACTATCCCTGATTTTACAATTTTTGACAAAGGGGGCTTCAAAAAGTTTGTAAAATAATTAATAGATGGAGTTGTTTTAAAATTTGGGGTGGATTTCACCAATTGAATGACAACGCGATTATGTCGAGTGGAATCCGAGTTTAATTTTTGAAATTTGATTTCACCAACACAATGTAAACCTGTTTTGAGATAAAACGAGGTTGTCATGCGAACGCCCGAATGTGGGCGTTTAGGAGCCAAAACCGACATTATGAGCTGTCAGTGTCATCATTATTGTATTGATTTTATTGGTTTTCAACAATATTTAGCTTATTTAAATACAATGAAAGGACTTTTATCTCTTTTTTGACGAAAGCTGTGACGACGATGAGTGAGAGGAACATTTTCAAACCCTGGATGGCCATGACTTTTTCAAAATATTTCGACTCAAGAAACCAACAGTTTTATCTGTGTTGGAGTCTATTGAGGACAACCTACTACCAAGAATGCTGAGCCTGCAAAGTGCGCTCCTCGTGCGTCCCGGTGCTCCGCTCCCGTCCCGCTGGCGCCTCCCATCGCCGCCGCAAGACCACACGACTTGCTGCCTGTTTCTGCAGCTTCTACAAAATATCGACATGTTCCTGGACATTTCGCTAGCGCAGTCGCGGGCATAACTGCTCCCGCTGGGAAGCCCGTGCCTGAAAAGGCACCGATTCGGGCTGATGATGGCTTCGTGACAGTTTTGAGGAGGAAGCGTGCTGCGAAGCCGAACTTTCCGGTGTATATCTCCCGCCTTCATTACACCACTACAGCGGAGGACATCGTGAAAAACGTGCGTCAGAAGGCTAAGTACATGGTTAGAGTGCAGCTACTTGAGTCGCGCGGCAACGTCAACTTTAAGGCGTTTGTGGTGCTAATACCAACGTATTATCTGCACCTCGTCTTGGAAGAGGACTTTTGGCTGCAGGGAGTGGTGTTCCGTCGCTTCCACGGACAAGTGCCACATGAACACACAGTGACATACTGCACAAGTGAAGTGTTACTAACTTAGTTTTGAGGTTCTATTTACCAACACAAGTTGTATATTTTTATATGTATGTTAGTCTGTAAGGTACGAGGGTGGATTGAAAAGTTCGCGGCCTCAGCAAGAAAACAATATAAAATATAAGCAAAAGTAATTTATTTTTCCACGTAATCTCCACTTAACTCTATGCACTTCTTCCATCTGGTTTCCAACGCCTGTATGCCGGTCATAAAAAAAGTTTCTTCAAGGCCTTCAAAAAAGTCACCCACCGCAGCTTTGACCTCCTCATTTGATGAAAATTTTTGACCTCCAAGGTGTTTTTTTAGGTTTGGGAATAAATATGAAAGTCTGAAGGTGCCAAATCAGGGGAATAGGCGGGATGGGGCAGTAATTCAAAGCCACAATCACGAATTTGAGCCATAGATTCAACAGACGTGTGAACGCGTGCATTATCCTGATGGAATAACACTTTCTTGCTGAGTAATCCTCTTTGATTGTTTCACGCAAGCGACGTAAGAGGGTGCAGTAATAAGCCGAGTTTATAGTTTCACCTTTTGCAAGGTAGTCCACCATGATGACACCCTTAGCATCCCAAAAAACTGACGCCATCACCTTGCCAGCTGACAAAATTGTTTTGGCTTTTTTTGGAGTCGGTTCATCAGGTTTTTTCCACTGCTTGGGTTGCTGTTTTGACTCTGGGGTGTAGTGGTGTACCCAAGTTTCATCCATTGTTACAAATCTGGCCAAAAAATCTTGTGGATCAGCCTCAAACATTTCCAAACAGTCGCGAGAAATCGTGAGGCGTATTCGTTTTTGTTCGACTGAAAGCAATCTGGGTACCCACCGCGCAGAAACCTTAGAAAATCCAAGTTCATTGACTATGATGTTTTGTGTTCGTTCATACGAAATGCCAATAGTGTCTGCAATCTCCCTGATGGTCAATCTCCGATCTGTTAATATCAGATCACAGATTTTCCCGATGTTTTCTTCAGTCGTAGACGTCATAGGCCGGCGAGAGCGAGGGTCATCTTCAATACTCTCTCGTCCGCGTTTAAATTCAGCAACTTTTTCACAGTCGTATACTACGGAGCAGATTCCCCCAATGTTGTTGACATATCTTCGTGAATCTCTTTTGGAGTTAGTTTTTTTTTAAACAGGTATTTGATGACCGCACGTAGCTCAATTTTCTCCATTCTTTAAAAACGCTGCACAAAGGCACAAAATTCAGTCTAATTTAAATACAGTTAATGCTATTGCGATAGAATTTTACTATTTGACAACCAGAGAGTAAACTAATCGAATGAGGTCAGTTACATTAAAATAGTTTAAGTATTTATGTGTTAGGCCGCGAACTTTTCAATCCACCCTCGTATTACGGGGTTTTTCTTTCCATGTAATATCTTGTTTTAATTAAGCTGTACAACTAAAAAAAGTAGAAACAAATATTTGGAATTTGGGAGAAAACAGATCTTTGCTAGGTGCCCTAGTTTTTGATAAATAAATGTGGCCAATCTGGGGAGATTCTCTACAGAACGTCCGCCTATAAACCATTATAACTTTTGATCCAATGACCGAAAAATTCTGATATTTGGTGACAAATTTCTACAAATTACCGACAATTTTTTTGTGTAATCAAAATTAAAATCCCTGATGGTGACCATGCTAGTGTCAGTCACACTCCAGGACGGTCCATTAAGGTTGACAGGAGAGCGTGATCCTATTTTGCAATACATTTGTCAAATGTATTACAAAATAGTATGGCGGCGTTAGTTCTTATTTTGCCCACGCGACAAGTATTTTATAAATTATGTTATTTTAACCAAATCCAAAATTAGAAAAAAATATGCTGTGATTACCTTTGAGTATTTTTAAGAATGTATGCGAGCTCTAAATGTGGTCCCCTGATTGTGTGGCAAGCTGCCTTTCTTCATTCCGTATGTCATAGGTGCTATAGATTGCACTCATGTAAAGTACACCAAATCACCAGGTAAAGTATTGTTGTTATTACAGATCTTACCGTTTAATATAAAACTTTTTTGCAAAAAAAAACCGACTTCCAAAAAAAACACTAAAAAAGTGGGAAATAACTTTACTTTCGGAAGTCGGTGACTATTGTTTGCTTCATTAACGTTTTTGCCACCGACTTCCGAAAGTAAAGTTATTTCCCACTTTTTTAGTGTTTTTTTTGGAAGTCGGTTTTTTTTTGCAAAAAAGTTTTTATTTTACCCTTTTTAGTTATCGCATCACACACAAATCCTTGTCAAGTATCAATTTCGCAATTTCTTTTACTTGGATGACATATTGTTTCCAGCTATTTTGATTTCAAAACCAAACTACTGAACCGATTTCGATGAAATTTCTATGGGACCAATCGGGAAGTAGATCCATTCAGATAAAAGAAGAATTTTTTAAATCGGTTCATAAATGACGAATATATGAGGTAACAAACACAAAAATTTCCACCTATTTTGATTTCAAAACCAAACTGCTGAACCGATTTTGATGAAATTTCTATGGGACCAATCGGGAAGTAGATCCATTCAGATAAAAGAAGAATTTTTCAATTCGGTTCATAAATGACGGAGATATGAGGTAACAAACACAAAAAAAAAAAAAAAAAACACAACCGAATTGAGAACCTCCTCCTTTTTTAGAAGTCGGTTAAAAAGTGTATAAACCAGCTGGGGAGGGGTTCATACAAGATATTGTGGATACAGATTTAATACAATATTTTTCAATTAAATATTTTGGACACAATTTAACAAAAACATATTTTTAGGTCTGGAGGATCCTGAGATTTTTCGTAATAGAAAACACTATTTTTCAATCAGTGTTCACACGAAAAAGATCCTTATCTACTTATTTTGTGGTTTAGCGCAGTAGGTCGCTGTCGCATGTTATAATACTAAACGCAATGCGTTTTGGTGAAAACATTTACATTCTATGCTAGGATGGACGCTATGGGATCTTGGTTTTCGAAAACGCTGTCCAAATGTAGCTGGTGAAATCAGTTTGACGTGAATGGAGATTAATATGGATATGAAAACTGGGCTATGCAGAACCTCGGTCGTGAAAACGCTTTCTGTACCAATGTCGCACGGTGGTACCGCCTTAGTTCATAAATGCAATAATTTTATCATCAATTACCCCCAATTTAATTACCTAATAATGATATAATAATGATTTACCGATAAATAAGCTACCCAAAAGTATAAATATGTCACCATTTTACCTAATTATCAGGTCTTCTCCTGGGATCACTTCATCGACCGACTCACCAGCCATGGTTCACCTGATGTGGGTTTACCGGGTTGGCCTCGGATGTTAAATTTCTTCTCTAATTCTGCAGTTTCAGCTGAAATTACTGGCTTAAATCAAGATTTGATTGAACGTTGTTCCACAATTTGACAAGCCTTGTCCTCGGGTTTTAATATTGATTCGGATAAAATTAATGAATATGCTTTGGAAACCGCGCGACTTTTAATTCAAGAATATCCGTGGTATAATCTCCCAGCTGTGGCACAGTATGCTTTATTATCTATCGGGGAATTATCAACAAACATTATAAGGCCTTCAGACGGGATCACACGAGAAAAATGTCGGAAGTACTTACGAATACGGACTTACCTAACAGATTTTTACTCAGCTCAGGCCCATTCATTACTAGTCTTCGGAAACTTCCCCGTAAGAAAAAGAGCATTATGTCGACGCAGGTTTTAGATTTATTACGAATTTAGTTTAAATTGAAATTAGATTGGTGGTCAAGTACTATTTTAACTTAGTTGTGGTTGTGATGACGTTTGTAAATAAATTGTAGAATTTTGCTTTTTGTTGTATATAATATGTTTAATATTTAAAAGAATACATATTTAATAATAACCCCTTCATGAATAGCGTTAATATCATATTCAGGTGTATTTCCGAACGAGGGACAATAAATCTCAAATATTGACTATTTAAATTTGTATATAAACAGTACATATTGTACAGTTTATTGTATATTATGTATTGAATTATGTAAATAAAGCATTAATGTACATTTGTGAAGTATTTTTTATTATTTACCTTTCAGAAAAAAATCCCATTTAACAAATTTAATAAAGTAAGGTATTTATGACCGCACTTGTAGGGCGCTTGTACCACCGTGTGTCGGTGACATTTTATTTGAAATGACAATAACATACACACATACATTCACGCATTTTCCCATGGAGGTAGGCAGAAAACACAGAACGCCGAACGCTGAACGCCGCCTGCTTCGATCCTTACATACTCCTTCTGCCTCGTCCACGTTCATACATCTGGTTATAGACGCACAGGTTGCGAGTGCTACGCACCTGACCTGTCTGAAGAACCTCACCATTAAGGTCAGTGTATGTCCTTCTAGGGCGTTCCCTCTTGGCGTTGCCACTCACATCTGCCCTGTAAATACTATTGATAGTCGCCTTTCACTCATCCTCTCATCATGACCAAATCATCTAAGCATACTCTTTCAAATTGTTGCCACTACATCTTCTTTTAAACCGCACGTTCTCCTAAGACTAAACTAATAAACTCATATTTCGAAATAAAAATCACTGTTACAGAGACAATCTTTAATAATACATGACATAGGTACACATAACATCACGCCGGTTGTTCCTGAAGAGTTGGGTAAACCTAAGTAAGTACATCCACATTTCGCCACTTATATAATTTTAAATTAGCCGGTGACAAGAGACGAATCCAAGTACCTCGGTAGGTACCATTCTTACGTGGCCAAAATTCCTTCCATGCCACTCAAATCCAGTCTGTAGTTTGATGTAAATTATCTTGCTAATCTGAAAAGATACAATAATACAGTCTGTATTTATTGTTATATTACTAAAAATGATTCTTTGCTATTAAAATAATGGACTGTTACTGATTCATTGTTATCAATATTGCTCAGATCCTCGAGGGCAAAATACCATTAGTTGGAGTGATGCGATAGCAGCACTGACTCTGTACATAATACTATGTGCAAAAGAGGTACTTAATTCTACGCAAATCTGCAGCAGACATCTGATATCACTCAGTCGCGTAGAAACGGGGAGCACAAATAATAATGGTTTAGGCTGTCCTTTTGTGCACCAGGTAGGTACATATAATTAAAATAAATAATCGTTTGGTAGGTACTTACATATTTGTTGGAAACTATTTTGTCGTCAACAGACTCCAATACAGACAGAACTGTTGCTTTCGTGAGATGAAACCGTGTAATTAATTCCTGGTCATCAAGGGTAACAAAGTGTTCCTTTCTCTCGCGTATCGATCTTGGGCGACGAATGTCCTGATCCTAACATTCATGTAACATTAACAGTGTTCTTATTTTGCATAGCCAAATACCAACAAAATCAATATTTTTAGTAAAATACATAAAACAATAATTATGATTCACAACAATGATGACACTTGTGGATGACACTGACAGCAAAAATCGGGCGTTTACATGACAAATTCCGTTACGGTCAAACGGGTTTACGTTGTGTCGGTGAAATCAAAATTATAAATTAATCCTCGATTAAGCGCAAAAACGCGATCTCATTCAGTTGGTGAAATCCACCCTAAGACTCCAAACTGCTGCTGCAATATTCCTGATGGAAAAACACGACAACACCTTGCCTTAACTGGGAATCAAACCCATTCAACTTCACGCTCATTTTTTAGCACTTGCGACTACTTGACAGCTAAAAAGAGAGAGGTAAACAGTTTAACGTCTAAACATATACACAAAGTGTCTTTGTGTAATTGTATAACGGGCTGGTGTCCGCAATTCCACGTCCAAAGCGCGTATTTTGCGTACTCAAAAAGTGTCTTTATACGTTTCTATAAGAGCTTATAGGATTTACAGCAAATTGCATATTTTAAATCAGGCAAATACAAAATGTCACAAAAGACATATTTAGGAAAAGGAAAACTTTGTAAACTGGATTTAATGACCTGAACTACTACCAACAACAGATATCAGCAACAGCGAGGATCCTGACGATATCCTAAATATAAATAGTTTATACTTGTTGCCGTGTAGGAGTGGTTCAGTAAATTAATCAAATTGAGGCCATCAAAGTCAAAGAAGCACTACTTGAAATGACAACAAGCCGACCGTTGAACAAAATAATTACTTCTTAGGGCATAGCAACAAGGGCCAATCATCTGAAAACTGTTTAAAGCCCTACTTTCCTAAACTACCGTTCTTCTTAGAGGTCAAATGTTTCAAATTCAAAGGCTAACGTAACTTCACATATTTTGTGAAGAAATTCTAAAGTTTCGTTAATTGTGGCAATTTAAATAGTTGCAGGGTGCTTCAGAGGTCGTTAGGTACTCAGTCAGGCTTCATTTATAGCCCTCTGTTTAGAACTAGACCTTAACTTGATATTTAATAGTGAAGCCGTTAAAGGGTGTAACTAAACTGAAAACAAGAGATGCAGGTTGATGACTGTCAAACGGTTTTACACAAAGCCCGTTCGTTCACGGCGCTTTTCTAAACTAAGTATAACTATCTTAAAATCAGTAGCCAGAGTGGCACGGCCAATGTAGTATTTTAATGGCGGTTCGTACACGATGCAACCAATCACAAACCAGCTAATTAATATTGCGTTAGTAAGTTGCGTCTAGGACTTATCTCTACCGATTTTCATACTGTTTTGTTTCTATTTAGCGTTTTATCTATAACCACCAACCACCAACCACCAACCGCCACCAACAACCACCAACCACCATAGCCACCAACTGTATAATGTACAACGTGTAATAATGAAATAAAATATTTTTGTATTTTTTTTTTTTTTTGATCTATCTCCGTCTCTTCGTTGTAATTAAAATAAAGGCTTTTTGTAGCACATCATTTTTATAAAATTAAGAAAACCTTTTTGTCAGTTACCTGATTAGATCACCAATAAAGCGTAAAAGTACTACAATTTGCTCATTATATTACCTATTCTGAAACTATAAAAAGTCTATAAAAGTCGACACAAGACGAAGTACTTACAATTTACCTTTATTATATTCTACATTAGAGTAACTTTGCAGTTTTTTTATTTTTTATATTTCATTACAAATCCAGAAAAATATGTATCTCAGGTCTAAAGAAGATAATTATTAAAATATCGCAGTACTATCTGAACGAATGACGATAAAAAATATAAATAAAAGAGTCCTCATTAAAATGTACAGTTATCAAAAAAATAATACAAAAGTTTCATCTGTCTATCAAAGCGGAGTTAGAAAATTACGGCTTTTCATAAAACTTTTCGTTTAGGTATAGAGGAACGGTTTTTGGAAGGGAATTGAGTCTAAAACATGAACTTTTGAAAGTAGAAGAAAAGTTCTCGAATTATAATAATACAAACAGGATTTATTTTCAAAGTAGCAGAATTCATTTAGTCGTTCTAAAAATATAAATAAAATAACAACACTTGATTAGCCAGCGTTATAGCATGATTAATTCAATAGTAATTAAGTTATTCCCTGTTAATATTTTTCTGATAAGAATCCAGTCGTGGGAAAAAGAGATATACATAAACAATATTATGTAGAATTTATTTAATAACTATGTATCTTTGTGAGAGTTTTGAACTATGGCGATATTGCATTTTTGTGTTGTTTTCAGTTTTATTGAAAAATGTCAAAAGAGAATATCAGAGGTATATATGCGAAAAATTTAATTATCACATGATTGGTTAGTGTGTGTTCTTATTGTTTTACATCGAAGCACGGTGGGTATTGAATACATGCGCTCGGTAAAGGTACGTACAACTTCAAGCCGATTATGATTACAATGCCTAACGATATTGATGTATTCAATAATATAACATTTCTCTCTTTTTTTCTTATTGTATTGTGTACAGTATTTGGTTCAGTTTAATTTATTAGAACAATTAATCCAAAAAAAGGTTATTTACATCACTCGCAAGCTATCAACGCCCCACATGTTTCATGGTTAAGTTAGACCACCCACATTTCGAAAGTTGTGTTAAAGAGCCATTAGGTAAGCCTTTTTCCAGCAACCAAGCACATATCCGGACTCTTAGAAATTCCAAATTGAAATTCCAGACAACGCACTGTCAGGCCTGAGAATTAAATCCAGAACCTCATGTTCAGCAGTAACGCTATCATGTTTAATATAAGTCTATTTCTTCTTGGTTGAGATAACGTATGAAATCGTCTGTCACCTCATTTTGTCGACCTACGTTACTTGTTACTTTATTGCTCAAGGCAAAACACACTCCATTTTGTAACGCAAAAATGTTTAACATATAATAATTCGACAGCTGCTTGATTATGTTAAACAAATCCCATTCATTTAAACAATGTCTGGAGCATAAATCCTAATCCATCACACTTGCCACACTGAAATACCGAGTAATTATGCAAATGTTTTACAAAATAGCACAACGTTAGATATTCAAGCTGAGCACGTTCAGACGAGTTTATCTTACTATTCTATTATCTTCTTAATGTTAAAATTCTTGAGCTTCACAAGGCCTTACGTAAAGCATTATCGACATTATAATAATTTTATTTCAGCCAAAGATTTGAATCGTTCGATCCGCTTTACCGCGTTAGAAGTTATCAGTATCACGTTTCTGTTTCAATGACGTATGTCATTTGAATAATATAGTCTCACTCACTCATACTTTATTTAAATAGTACTATAGAAATTAACTCTCTGACTAAACGAACTTGGTTCACAAAGCCTTCACTGTGTTTGGAATTTTCGAATGCCAGTTCGTTTCTCACAATCATTTACAGCTTCCGCAAAACTGAACTAGATCATAGCTGTATCTCGTCAGAATTCAGTTTGACCACAAGTTTCGAGCCTAGTATGCCTAGGTCCGTTTTGTGGTGACCTATATCCGCATCCTGTTTGTTTTTCTTTTCTCCGACATCCACTATGGCCTGATCCGTTGTTCGACGAAAAGTCTAATACCATTCCTAATTCATCCGGTTTGTTTATAGTAGTTACCGTCTGACAGCCTGTCTGAATTTAACGTGACAGGTTTTTCTCTGTTCCTAGAATTTAATGCTTCTAAAATATATAACTTTTTATTTTTCAGGCCTAAATGACACTAATGGGAAGTACTACGATTTCCGGACTAGGTATCAAAATATGATCCCTGCACAAACAAATATTTAATTGGGGCAAATGGTTCATTTATCTGTAAGCTACAATTGCAATAAAAAATAAAGGGCCAAGTGCGAGTCGTACTTGCACACACAGGGTTCCGTAGCACCAACCAATTTGACAACGATATTTTTAACGCTCATTGATATGTAAAACACTCAACAGCAAAACTAAATTTATTTATAATAGTAGGTATGTTAATGAAAGACAAGGTACCTACTGCTGCAGTTTGGCGAAAAAGTCCCATATCTCAAACACTAAATATCTATCAAATCTTATTCAAATCAATTTTCGTTGAAAGTTTTTTTACGTTCTACAAACCTACACTTTTTCAGAATTTTCCTCCTCTAAAGTATTTAAGGAACCTCGATATCTTTTTTAATAGCTGCACATTTATATACGTTGTTTTTTTTTCAACCCTCAGTTACATAGAGCGCCACCCATTTTTTTTACTATTATTTAAAATCATATTTGTGTAGCGGTTCATAGAAAGCACCTAATGTCTAAATTTCAACGGTGTGGTGTCAATAGTCTCGGAGGTAAAAGGCTGTGAGATACGGGCAGACAGACAGGCGGACAGGATGAATATTATAAGGGTTCCGTTTTTCCATTCGGCAACGGAACCCTAAAAATAAGATTGAGTTGTGTATCAAACAGTTTGTAATACCTTACGTTTTCTCTTTTCCTTTTCGCATAACAAATGTAAAACCCTTAGGAGTGAACCACAAAGTCGTACGTCCCGTAAGTGATTCCGCAAGTTGGTTCGCCGGCTCAGCGGCACGGCGCGGCACAACATCCACAATATATGCCACCGGTCCCAGGCGGGCGCCACTAAGAAACTTACTCTCTACGCAGAATAAATTGCACGTACCAACTTACGGCCGTACATATAATTAAGGAAAACTACAGTTTTAGAATAAATGTTAGTTTTAAATTGTTTTTATTAGTGAGGATATGATACATATGTCAGATACCTAGGATGCAGTCATTGTTAGCTTCATCACACTGCTGGGCAAAGCCTCTCCTCATGACTTCCAGTGCATTCGATCCAGGGCTAATGTGGACCACTAGTCGCTGGTCTGGTCCAGCTCGTGCCGCCATCTTCTACGAGATCTGTTACGTCTCCTTCTGGCTTTTATCTTTTACTCCAGTAATAATTCAAAATGTCTATATTAATGAAACATAGCACGGGGTTTCAAACTTAAAATTGGAAAACATATCGAGTGATAATATAAACCACAAACAACTATAAATCTCACCAAATTGAGACATTTAATGGATACTAGATACTATACAAGCCAATGTGCCAATTATTTTAACAACACAATTAAATTGTGAAATGAGGCCAATGGCCGAACTTACATAAAGAAGTATTTGTGAAGGAAGTACTCGTACAATAGTGACTTTTGTAGCTACTAAGATCAAATAAAACCGAATATAACTGTATTGTGTCTATTGTATCAAAAGTATTGACTTTAACAACAAAAAGATTTCAATAAGAGATCAAACTGGTGGATGTTTCCAGTCGAAGGATGTCGGCATCTTCATCCACTAATTGGATGTTAAACTGTGGATGTTCCGCGGAGTACCTTGACGATTGTTATTTTTAGATGGCCGCCGGAACATTCGTTTTGAAGAGATTTTAAAGGGTTGTAAAGGGGTCGTAGGTATTTTTTGTATTTATTCCAGCTTTAAAGCGACTAGTGCGTAAATATTTTACGTCTTGATCCTAAAACTTCACAATGACTTTTAACTATGTTGTTACTAAGCAAAACATACCAAACAGTCGTATGAAGATATTCAATTTCATAGTCTTAAATCAAACACAAACCACGATAGACTATCGTCAACCAGATACATCCAAACCGTTTCAAGAGCAAGCTCAGAATTAATTGCACAGACAACAAACGTATTCATTCTGGGAAACTAACCTCAAGCCTTTGTGCCTCAATGACAGCTCACAGCAACCAATTGTAACCACACACAACACTAGAACGCCACCATTAGCTACCCACCTCACTGACAACCCTGCAAAGGTTTAACAATCGAATATATAACTCGGTATCGAGACGAAATTGTAATCAATCATCGATTTAAATCGGAAAGTAATTAAACTAAGCGCGGCTTTGCACGTTACGAACGTTGAAGTCGAATCATTTCATCGTTATCCATAAGTAGCAAATAATTGTAAAAAGGTAATCAATTCTGAATATAATGAATGGAATTCTGAAGGTTGTAATAAACTTTGAAGATAAATTCAAATAATAAGTAGTCACAAATATAATATTGAGCATATTTTATGAGCTATAGTTTTGGCTCCGCTCGCTAGGATAGAAAGTTTGACAAAATATGACTTCTAAAATTTTACATTAAAAAGTACTGTTAAAAATATTCTACGAAAAGTTTTTAACATTAAAAGTTTCGACACAAATATTTTGAGGTAGTCAAGAACTTTTAATTATGGCATCTATATTTTAATGAGTTTCTTCGTAAACAAAAAACACGGCCACAAAATATGAATCGGTAAGACAAGATTTCCTACTGTGAAGTAGGAATTCACAAAAAATATCCGAATGATTGTGAAATATCTTATTATTTCATTAAATCTCAAATACACACTTGATATCTTCGATTTCATGTACTTAGTTATAAGTTTATCATGAATTAATCAATATTAATTCATGATAAACTTATTACTTAAAAGTATGATGATACAATTATCATCATACTTTATTCATCGTATAAACACATTTTTGTCATTCAAACACATTTTAACCAACTGTATTTTTCTGTTGGGTTATATGTCCCACTGCTGGGCTAAGGCCTGCCCATAGCATTCCACTCTTCTCTCCGTGCAGTTTTCTCCGGCCAATCTCTTACAAACGCCTCTAAGGCGTCACGTCAGCGTTTTCTAGGTCTCCCTCGGTGACGACGTCCGACTTCTGGTACCCGGTGTGTGACAACTCTGGCCAGCAGTCAGCAGTTCTATTAACTTAGGCTTTTGATCCAAACGCCTAACGGGAGCCTCGACAGATGTTCGTTGAGATTTGATTCTGTGCACCTAACATGGAATAAAACAAAGCCGGTTTTCGAGTCTTTTTGTATGAAGGTATCTTGCTGATTTAACCATGACATAGATAATTTCCATTTCACACAAAGAAATATGGTGCGTAGATTGTCTTACGCTAGCACATTCCTACACAGGTACGTACGTAACATTGCCTCAATATAAAAACCTACCTCCACCTTTCCCCACAAACACGTAGATAAACGCAATAATTTAGTGTTCCCGTCTTACGTGATCCAATTAGGAGCTGCCCTGATCTGCAGGAAAAACATCAGCCGAGAGATTGTCTGCGCCAGTCGTAAGCACTCTTCTTACATACAAACTTATTATGTTTTTAGGACATTCTACTATGTACCTGGTTTAGGTACTGAAATAAAAAAGACAAAAAATAATTTAATTTTAAACCCAATTAAGTACCTACATACGTCTCTGCATAACCTTCGGGGATTACAAGCGTGGTGTATGTTATGTTACATTTTAAGTTTCTTTAGCATACTTAAATCTGAACAATGGTAAATTGTTTATGATTTCTTATTTTGTCATCGCGTATGTACCTTGTACAGACAAAAATATTATCTATAGGTCTAAGCCGACTAGGGGAAAAACTACAAAGGAGACGGGGACTTTTGGGCCTGATTGTAATAAGTTGAGGTATGGCTTAAAAAAAAGGTTATATTTTTCTATTTCAAAATGTGAAATATCAACTCAATTTACAATCTGTAAAATGAGAAATCCAATAATTAAGTTAAGGTTACGAAGTAATTGGAATATCGATTAAATTATAATCGATTAACGTTACAGAGTTCATACTATTTACGAAAATGCTTTCACTGGATGATTAATTCAATTAACATAATTAAATATATTAGAATTAAAGTATTAATAGTTTAAACTAATAAAATATCTACGTAATTAAGATAAATCGATTCACGTTTACTAATCGATTATTGTATTTTTAATCTGTGCTAACTCTGACAGTCTGACTTGACATGCTTGACATGACATCGACGCTCGTTTCGTATCGTCTATTGCGTGTGCGTTTTGAGTGTTTTCCTCCCATAGTTTTATAGTTTTATTGATATTTTCCACATCCCCTGCTTTCCTATGGACTTCTGATCTTCCTTCTTGTACGAGCCTTGCCTTGCTACAATAACAGACATGGAGAACCCCGCTTTAACGTTGAACTTGGACTTGTTATTTTGGATTCTACGAACGGCCTACCGATTGGATATTGATTGACATCATGGATCATTGTGTAAATTGTGGTATAGCGACTAGTCGCTGTAATACACTAGGTCTACGAGCTTTGGATGACGAAATGATATTCGCAGTGATTCGACAATGGCGTGCAACACAATCTGTAAGTACTTACTCACTTCCTCTTTATTAGCTCACTGTTATATATGTATGTTTTCCTTCACCATAACACTAACAATATTATATAGTATAGATAGGTAAACATTTAAAAGCCACATAAAGATACATTACATTGAACTAACTAACTATCGGGCAGGGTAAATCAAATCATTTATTCGCATAGAACGTAGGTATTGTACAATCAAGTTGTAATAAAAATATAGCGAGCCGGGTACATTCTGCCTGAGTAGGTAGATCTTTTTTAAAGTAATCATATTATCTGTTATTAAAAACTTTGCATCTTTCAGGTAAACAGCAGTGACAAATGTTTGCCAAGCTTGCTGGGACTTAGCTCAAAGATCACCTCTTGGCGCAAAGGCCACCATAGCATTTGTCTCCGATGTGGATGTTCTCTTGCATCTAGAGTCAGTCATTTACTTCACACTGGCTCACCTCGTGAATTGAGAATTTATAATGTTATTCAAGAGTGGAATATGCCTAAAGCTGTAAGTTGAATCACACGCTGAGTTTACATTGTGTTTTCTAAATGCTTTTGTTGTAATTCAAATTGATTTTATAAATACTTAAATGATCATGTATTGTTTGTTACAGATAGACGTAACCAGTCGCATATGCCATACTTGTTGGGTGGCTGCAGACAGAGCTGCTAAACGTATTTTGGATATATTTTAATCGACAGCTCTCGCACAGACAGCAACAAGTAGGGAATCAATATTAAAATGTTATTGTAACTGCATCATAGGCAAACGGACTGTAGGCAGCTGCGCCCATGTTACGTCAATAATATGGTACCTTAGTTGGGCTAGGTACTAAGAAAATATAGTACCACCAGCACAATTCCTAGATGACATTCTTGTTATAATTGAAGATAAGTAAAATATATTCATAAAAAACGATTTTCATTTAAACATCATCTTCCCACTCTACAAAATATATTGAACATCCTATCTAAATTATAAAAAAAAAAAAACAAAAACCCGACTGCTAAGCGAACTAAAAAGACTTAAACAAGAAGGAAATCATGCTGTGCAGTCGAAGGATAATCTGGTTTATATTAATTGTTTTTATATTTTTGAAATCACCTCGTTAAAACCCTTTAGTTTGAAAACCCACACGATCAGTTTGGAAGAAAAAAAAATGGGCCCCCACAATCCTATGGCGCCAAAAGCCGCCATTTTTTCAATTTTAATGTAGTCAGTGACACTCGCAAGGTTAATACGAATCCATTGACGTAAGAATCCTCAAAATCGGCTTATGCGTTTGGTCTCTAGCACGCTACAGAGGAACAAACATAAATACATATAAATATACATAATATGTATATTGATAAACCCAGTACCCTCTTTCGGCAGTCGGGTAAAAAATGACACTCGCACTTCAAAAATCGGCTGTTAAGTATAGATTGTTACGTAACCTCACTTTTCCTAAATCTCTTATATCTCGGCTCTCAGATTGCCAAAATCTGCAAAATTTTCAGTGATTGTTTGTTGATATAGTAGCTATCAATTGACACCAATTTCATCTTTTTACATCCAGGCCCAATATTGTATGAAAGCGTATCCGTCTCCTTTAATTAATATTCAAACACTGGTCTCAAATACCTTCTCATTATACCACGCGTACCAAAATAATATTATTAAAAGCAAAAATACACAAAATTTGCATCTAAATTAAATGTTGATAGAATTTAGAAGGCAATGTGGATTTATTAATATTCATCCTTCCAAAGTATAAAAGAAAAGGTAATCCAAATTAATTAAAGTTCCCGTAAACAAGGAAATCCATGGGGTTGGCTACGGTCGTTATGGCAGCCGAATGAGAAGTCTTGAGTTGGTTTCAGGAATCAAAAATAATTACAATAATTGCTAAGAAAGATGAACATGATACGGAATATACTTACATAATTATTATGATTTGTGGCTGTAAATTAACCGATTTTAACCGTATCCAATACTTACCTCCATAGCTGATCTAAACAAATCATAACACAATATAAAGCCGCAATTTCTAATTACACCTGTGAACAACAGATCAGAAATTCCAACAATTTGGCGCCATAACTAAAGTGATAGGAGGCGTCATGTGTCATGGCGGCGGTGACGTCATCAAGTGCTTGAAAGTGCGTAGTTAGAACTTTGGCTGTAACTTCCAAGGTGGGTAATTTCGCATAACTACAAAAGTTTTAAGTTCATCTTGAATTAGTTATTCTACACTGTGTTTTGGTGACGGGTTGTAGAGGAATCCAAGAGGGGTTTGTAACTGCGCAAATTCTGTGGGTTCGGAATTCAGGTTGATTTGAAAATTAAACGAAATATTTATTACGAGTATTGAAAGTCTAGTTACCGCATTTTACGCAATTCTCATCGTTGGAAACTTAAGCTTTTAAAAAAAGGAAGTGTAAACTCCATAAAAAGCAAAAAGTTTGAAATATTACCTAGATGTTCACAAGTCCATCAAAGAGTTGCGGTTAAAATATTCCGTCTTTACATTTTTATAATTCAGTGCGCAGAACAGTTTCAAGTTGAAGTTTTATGGTGATTAATGAATAAATTAAGGAAGCTTTGTCTCAGACTGCGAAGAAGACACTTTTATTTACACAAATTGGAAGAAAAAATTAAAAAACAAATTTATTAAATGTTTTGTCTTCGTCTGTAATAATACGAAAACAAGTTATTATTTGCGTATAAAGCGTTCAAGGTCACACGAGGCTACAATGACTAATGAAAGATAGGATCGAAAAGTAAATTTAAGTTGTTCCTATCAGATCCAGTTGGTAACAATTCTTTACACATTGAACGAAGAGCACTTCAAACACTCCAGTAAAGTAATAAATCAGTCTAGATATCAGTATGGTACTGTTGCAGAAATGTTAAATAGCAGTAGCTCCGTGTATCGTGCCTATTTACTGTCATCATGTTGGACTGAAAAGCGAATCATAAACTAAGAATTTTATGTATAGTATTATCAACAAAAACCATCTTCAAAGTTGGACATCCATTCCCAAATCGCCCTTAATCTATTTCAGACAACCGAACCTTGCATAATACTTTCAAAGGCCGGAACTAATAAAATATAATCATTTTCCACATGAACTTCGGGATAACTTGCCCAGTTACTGCTCCTCGCACAGACGCTAAGGGCTCTCGTTCACGACTGGTTTTTACCCGGATGATACGGCCCGGGCGACTGTCTTGTACAATGGAAGTTTGTTCACGCTGCCGGCGCTAGTCCCGGTTCATCTTCGTCCCTTTCGGTCGTGGCTAGGCCCGGTGCACAGTAAAGTATGACAATTTATGAACTCTTGTTCACGAGGCTGCACGTTACATACGGTGCATGCCAGCAAAATCGCATCTCCAACTGGCTAGAGACCGCCGTGCGAACCGTACGTGAATAAGAGCCCTTACGGTTAGTAGCCCGTCGTTCGTAGTCGAAACGTTGCGGTCCGTAGTACGGAGGGTGCCAGAGATAGGGAGGATGTTATGTGCCGGTTTATGCGGAGTCATTCGCGCCACTCAAATATTAAACAGTGCCGATCTGTGTACTGTTGTATTATATAACACAGTGGAAACAGAGTTTGTATTAAGCGCACTGCAAACGTGCTGAGAAATTGAAGGTTTCAAAAATGTGTTGGTGTATTGGATTTTAAACTGCTTATATGCAAGTCGAAAGTTTTGTACGCGGTGGTACTTTTACAGTTCTGAGAAAATAGCAAGGAAAAAACGTACAGCTAACATTTTCCTTTTCTTAAATTGATAAAGTGGCACACTTTTAGAATCACACAAATCGAAATTCAGAGTAAATAAAAATCACGTGTTGGCCCAATTAGAGACGGGAACACGTTTTGATTCGGGAAACGATTACAAATGTTTCGTGCAATGGAAACAAAGATGACATATTATAATTGTGACGACCGAACAAATAATAACAAGCATGTAGTATGCCTACGATTTCCGACCACAACATAAAAATCCAAAGCACCCTTTCCTTGCACTTTGAACGCAAACAACTCGTTAATTTTAACAAGGCACTCACTCGTTCAAAATCCTATAAAAAACGCTAAAACAAAAGCACTTTAGTACCAATAAAATGAAATAGGCTTTACATGTCAATACACAATGTAATGAAGAAGTAATCCGAATTGGAAGCAAGCGAAATGTAATGATTTTGAATGGAATGATTTCACACTTGAATACATTTGAAATAATTTTAATTAGGCTGCGGGTGATCTGGCTTATAACATTTTATCACAGATGAGCCGGTATAAATGGTGTTGACAAATTACGTCGCACTATACATGTTGCTTGTATGCAGGTTTGCATTGCAGGATTGTATGAATTGTTCTTTTTTATTTGCAGTAAAATGGCCTTTTAGACACTTGAAGTATTTGGTATGCTATTCTATGCTTCTACTAAAAAACTCTTCATCTTTAGGGACAGAGGTCACATGACAATTTAACTGCAAAACCAATTAGCGGTTTTTTGTCAACCCCTAGCTTAGAATACATGTACCCAACAAACCCTACCCTTTGGGAAATCATACATGAAAATGAACACACAAAAATCTATCCATAATGGCTTCACGAGAATTAATCAGTACTGTAACTCGTTAGAGACGCGGCTATAATTTAGTAATAACAACATCATAACGGGCTCAGCCGCGACTACGAAGTAGTTTGGTATTCATGAAGTGGCTAATTATTGTCGACACTCGCGTTGTTTTGTGGGTCTATGATGTAACAGAGACTGTCGTTGTGTAGTAGTTGCTTTAACCTCAACTATGACTGAGTCTGAAGGAGTTTGAGCATTACCGATTGTAGTAACCACTATAACTGCCTATAGGTATATAAAGTTAACTGGTGTGCAACATTTTTTTATTTTGGTACTGACGGAAAATAATTATACAAGGTGTAACAAGGTGTGACATCGGCGAACAAACTTATAACGAACATTCGGCACTTTTCATCGTGTAGGTATTGTACTTTTGTGTGAAATAACTGATTTCTTTTTAAAAACCGGCGAAATTTTTATGCTGGGGAGTCTAAAATCATGTGCTCTTTCGTAGTACGCAATAAATCCAATTTACATCATCAGCTAATAATTATGTTACGTTGATCCTCCGAAAGGTGCCATGTACTTTTACGCCAGAACACGAGTCACAAATTCCAAACCCAACAAGCCATTCAAGCGTTAAAATCTAAAATTAAACGCCCCACTAACAATGCAGTTTTATTATTAGAAAAGGTTCTCCTAAACCCTTATTAGAAGGTAAAACAAACGCCCTGATTCCAGTACACTCGTTTATAATTGAGTGAACAATAAAACCGGCCCAACTAGCGCTAACTTCAAATAAATTAGTTTTAAAGGCCCTCACGTTAATCTCATATAATAATTTTGATTGTTTTGTAGTTAATTTGAACCCTTTAAGGGGCATTTATCAGATTTTATACTAATTTTATAATTTAGTGTTGCCACGTTTAATTTCGTTTTAATTTATGGACTTTGTGAATTTGAAATTGCTGTGTTGTTATTGCTGCTCTTAATAAAACGTGTTGCTGATGAAGTGGTCAAGTTTTGACAATAATTAACGATACTCTGTTAATTAAAAAACACACACATTGCTATATTTATGACTCGAAACTCAAGAGTCTGATTACCAGTCTTACCAAGAGGTATCGTATTACCCAGTAATTAGGTTGTGCAGGTCGCTTCATGTATGATTGTGTTAATTACAAACAAACAAGATTTAATTATGAGTCACACAATAATATGTTTGCGTCATTTTTGTAATTATAAAATTTCGTTTTCATTCAATGCTGCGAGTTCATTCTTATTTAATCAGAGAATGATATTATCAGAAAATTAAGATCATTTCGAACATTACATTCTGCAAAATAAAGTAAATAAATATTGATAGAATCTTAAACAAACCTTTGATTTGACAAAACTCTGTTATTCCCTGCATCAAAACAATTTTAAGGCGCACGATCACATTTACATTTCTTAGTAACAACCCGAAGCTTGGATGGTGCCCGGTTGATGGCAATAGGTTCCCTATTAAACGAGACTAAAACATAACTGGCAAACTGTAGGTGTAGCTAGTAGCTATTAGTAGTAGCGGCTAGTGAGCCTAACCCTTCGAAGGTGACAGGCGTGATATTATGTTGGTAACAGTCGCACGACAGTCGCACGACAGTCGCACGACAGTCGCTTGTCGAAAACACACGCTAAGCTCAGCGTCGCCACACGCAGACCGCGCTCATCTATCATTTACTCAAGCATACAGCGAGCCAGACTCAACTGCGGCCCGTTTGTTAGTGCCTGCGACTCTAAAGCCATTGTAGCCTCGCTGTCCCTGACTCGGTGTTAGGATTTCTATTCTGGATATAACGTTTCTATTTTAGCCTTGAACGGAAACATTTTGCTTCGCCATTGTAATAAAAATGGTTGCCATCTCGACACTTTATCTTATTAGGTATTCTATCCAGAACATGTTTAAGTATAAATGTGTTGTTAGCGTCCTTAGAGCGCTGTCCTAGAATTAAAATGTGGAGCAATGTATTTACCAATTTCTGAAAGCAAAAAGTAGGTACACAAAAAAAGAAGAATTGATTAAAATAGACTGACCTTTCCCTTACTTTTCAAAATATCAATTTCTACATTGTTTTACGAACTAAACGTTCATAATAATTTTCCAAATTGGATCTCCTATTTCATTGGTCTTCCTGGTTATTTTTTTTTTTTTTGTATAAAAGCAATACTTTTTGCTGTCTGCTAATAATGGAAATATTTTTAGCTAAACAGTTTATTGAAAGCGTCTGTAGGTACTCCTGACTCGCCTGTATGCTATGGTTTGTCTCATCCAGGTCTCACCTGGATGTCGATCTTCCAGCACTTCTTCTACCTTGCCTTATGTGCCAATTCAAATTACCACCCTGTCATCATCACCATATCAGTTCGAAGCCATCCACAGCTGGATATAGATAGGGCTCCCACAAGCGTCGTCTCGCTGTTTTATGCCCTTTGTATCCAGCAAAAAATTACTTTTGAGTAGCGTCGTGGACAACGTGCCCAAAGACTTGCAAACCATTCAAATGCTCAGCAGTAGGTATACTTCGCAAAGCCGATTAAGTAAGACAGAAGGCGAGCCATATTTCATCGTTGGCTAGACTTTGCTAAATGAATGCATAAATGAATTATCTCAAAATATTTTAGGCAATTGAGTAGCGAGAACTGTATTGAACTTAAATGTCTAATTTTATACTAAATAGACACATTTAAATTGTACATGCAAATTCAATTAAATTTGTTTAAGGTCTAACTTTTGAACACGTTTGTAATTTTTGTGTAGTTTTGTTTTTAGTCCATATTTAGTATTCATCGCTTTGCTTTAGTAATTGGCTAATTCTATTTAAGCATACCATGGCGAAGTAGTTCGTGCGTATTTTCTCTCGTGACTAGTTTCTTGTATTGTTTCACTAATAATTATAATAAGGAACCGAGAATAAAAGTAAACGAAACGTGATCTCAATCATTCCTAATATTCGCTATCAAGCACAATATTGTGTGATTATTAATCAATTACAAACGGTTCTTTCGGATTTTTTTACCCGACCACTGCAAAGCCATAAAGAATGGTTATGATTTTATCAGTTTATGTATGTATATCTATTTAACCTTTATTTTCCATAATGGAGATCCTAATTTTTATTACCACTAAGTTGTTATTTGATTACCGACACACGAAAACTAACTGTGTATGGGCTGTAGCACACCTACTAACATTCAAAGAGCTTGACAATAAGCGCAGTGTGTACATGAATCTTGCTTGCCTATGCGTACTCTACGTCGAACATTGGACACTTACCACACAAACTAGCTGAACAAAACTTAGCACTGGCTTGTGATTCGAACTTGCTCTCAAGTCCAGCTAAATTGGTAATTTATGCTTTGTTACCTCCACTCGAAGTTACCTCAGGAATCTAGGTTCCCACTAGTTCTAGATGGAACTATTTCGAAGGAGTGAATGAAATGGCAGGCCTCTTCTCATACAGAGGAGCCTTGAGCCATTGCTCAAAAGTCTGAAATCGTCATATAAATAACCCGATCTCAGTGATGCCCAAGAAAAACTGCGAAAACATAAACGAATTAAGATCACTCTGGTACTCGATCAGTGAGCGGAGTTCGCGTGGCTGAGTTTTGGGCCAAACACATTTGAGCTTATTGCCATCGATACGCTAGGAACATTGGTACTCGTATTTCGACTCACATTTTACATTGACGCGGAGCGGAGCAAGGGAGTAATGCGGAGCAGTGTTGCGGACTGTGTTAGTGCCTTGAAGCGGAGCGGAGCTAGGCCGAGAGTACGCGACGAGTCATTCAAAACAAAATGTTGCGGACAACATCACTTCTCCGTTTCAGGAGGTCTACTCTCTAAACACGAAACCCGTAGTTTCGGCCGAAGATACGGGTGTTGCCTACTCCGTATCACTTACTTATACTATTAGTGAGGGACCCGAAGTAAAAACGAATGACAACACGATTGGACTGTTGTCCCTACTCCCGATGTATTTTCAAAACTCATGAATCCGAAAATAATAGGGCGTAGGGTTTATTTCGACGTTTCGATCTACTTTCGTAGGGGCCCGTATCTTCGTTGACGGACTTAGACAGTAGACCCCCAGTTTTTAATCTACTCCGTAAATGCGGAGCAGAGTTTAGATTTTACGCATTCTGTTGGTCAAAATTTGCAATGGGAACAGTATTGGCATTATTGGCTAAGGCATGTGAAGCCTGGACGAAAAGTGAAACTACCTACATACATACTTTTTTTTGTACGGTCGATGTGTGAGGGCGCTAAGTAGGGCTGACAGAACAGATGGTTTTTTTTTACTTCGTTGAAAAACTTCACAACTTTTTAACATCGCTGGTTTTACCAACTTTAAGTAGAGTTATTTATTTACGCTACGGGAGAGTCTTTATAAATGTTGAAAGTTATGTTTTCTCAAATTCTCAGTCCCTAAAACGGAGGTCATTATTATGTTTGCGTCAGTTTCGTGTCTTTGGTTTATTAAATTTGACTGTTTTCTCGACTTATTTCTTTAAGAACTGTTAATTAAGGTAGATATTTTTATTCTTTATGGCTAGATATAACTAACTTATAGTACGCTATAAATAAAAAAATTTGCTCACAATATACCCTCGCGCATTTCACACAATGGAAACAAACATTACATTATTATCGTACAATCTATTCAGCAAAGGCCATAAAGCTATTCTACAAAGCATTAAAACAATTCCCAGCGATAAAAATACCGAATAAAACCGACTATAAACTGAAAGCAGGCAACCCTAGGCAAGGGGGCAAGAAATGTAAGCGCTACTCATTAAGAATTAATTCCGACGATAAATCCGAGGATGCCAAGGTCGCCGCCCCTACCCTCGGATAAGCTGCTCATCTGCATACCGGCCTGGATGCTGCGGAGGAAAGTTTTTTGGCAACCAGCTCGCTTTTGTTCGGGACATTGTCGCTTCTTTAGTTAACTTGAAGAAAGGTAAGATACTGCGAGTCGCCAGTGTTTAAACGAAGCTACACATTTATAATTAAACACATTTATTATCGATGTATGTTTGCATCGGCTTCCAGTCTAACCGACCAATCTAGTTCGGTAATACGATAACTCTAATTGGTAAGACTGGTACTTGAACATCCTTTTTCTTTTTTTTTTATCCTTTCCCTTCGAAACAATTCATATCAACAGTAAGATTTTTCCATAGACAAAAATATTTGGATAGTGAAGTTATTTTCTTTATCAAAGCGTTGTGGCTAAAACTTTTAGCAAAGAAGTCTAAACAAAGCACACAGATCAAATTGGTTGCGGCAAACAAATCAAATTAGTAGACGCATATGAAATTATAATTAATTATGTTCTTAATTGACTTTCCCTTCACTTTGTTTGCGCGGAAGAGGCCATGAGAGGCCCCGCGGTGTCAATAGCACTAGATTATCTACGCTAAGACCTGTTTACATCAGACTGTAATTAAAAATGCACGGAACAACTTTATAAGGGGTTCAACTTTTCATAATTATGTTGACTATTACTTTTTTTTCTCTGAGACGCAGTACCATGAAGATGTCTTGATCGTTCACAAATAAGACTAATTTTCTATGAAACGTCTTTATTAAAAATATTGAATTTTAACTTTTTCATTTTCTTTTCGTAGAAGGGTAGAAAGGGGTGCAATAGATGTATGATGATTGGCCAGTCTTAAGATACAATTCCGAAGGCCACCGCAGACCGGAGACGGCAGTGGCGTTGCGGTTGACAATAACTGTAAGCGAATATGCTGCTGTGGTTGTCTTTCCGAACGGGACGTCACACCTTCGACGACAGCGACACTTCTACTGGCGAAAGTCATTTTCACCCGCGTATTACGAAGCAAAAACATGTTTTTGTTTAATTGAAGAATCATAACCGGTGATTCTTGAATTAAACAAAAAAAAAATCTGTTCCCTCAGTGACAGCCACCTGACCACACTACTACAATACGTTGCCCGTTTGCGGTTGCCGCTCTACCATAGTCTGCAGCAGTGACGCCATTTAGGTACGACAGTCAGTATCGTAGACTGACCGCATCGGCATGACTGTCAATCATTGCGGTGGTTTTGCCACTGTAGGTATCATCACCATCTTCATTTAACAATAACCCCCATCATATAATTCTTAGTCTGCATGACACAGTATTATAACATAAAACAAAAACCACACAACACAATTCTTAGTACTCTGATTAATGTAAATGTATCTTTACAGAGCAGGCTGAGTGAGAAAGTGTTGAAAATTTAATGGCAATTAGTTTGAAGGAACGCATTAGATAAAGTAAACAGTCTAGTGATAGCAAACGTTTGACGTCGCTCGGAGGCGAGAAACTATGAATAGATAATAAATTGTAAAATTAATTACAAATGCTAATTATTTTACCTAATAAATCAAAAGATTTTCAACTGGAAGTATTATCTGTAAAACGAAAGCAACGCATTTTCTAATTCAAATTGCTACTTTTGTGCGATATTCTATTTGTGATTTTAATATTCGCATTAGATGCACTCTATACTAATCGATTAAAATATTACGTTTAAGTGGTTAATAACAAGTGCATGTAGGAATTTCGCACAAAAAATTATAGGCAACGATTTTATTGTTATTTCGTTGAATTTTTTTTTTATTAATCGTAGAGAACAAGTAAATTACTCAAAAGTGTAGGGTCCTGCGTTCAAACATGTTACATGGGACTTAAACAGAAATGGCAAATTGTGGCTGGTGAGGCCACAAGTCTCTAATAACATATGGCTTTGTCAGCAAATGCACAGGACAGCGGGTACCAAGTCATCCCCTTGCAACAAATTTCACTTGAGGACTACTCTTAAAACTTTCCTCACGACATTTTCCTCATACCCATACCACGACAACCGATTACCACACAACTTTTCAGTCACCGGCGCCACTTTCAGACTTCCTCTTATATACGCATTCCTTATTTTATCCATTCGCGTTACATCATACATCCCCCTTAGCATTCTCATCTCAGCCACATGCAAATGCTTTTCATTCATCCCTTTTGTCGCCCAACATTCTGATCCATACAGGACAGCAGGTCTAACCATTGTTTTATAAATCTTCCCCTTGAGTTTAAGGGGAATGCGGGTGTCGCAGATTGTTCCCGCGACCTGCCGCCATTTCATCCATCCAGTGTTAACTCTGTGCTTAACACTCCGATCTATTTCGCCATCGCTTTGCACGAGTGAACCGAGATACCGAAAGTCGGAGCAGACAGGAAGAAACGCGCCATCTAGCGCTGTGACTCCAGCACTAGAGTCATATTAATCACACAATCTTACAATTTCTCATTAAAATTCACGCGAAAATGAATCTTGGGAAAACCATATTTAAAATTTCAATGCTGTTGACGGTTAACGAATGAGGCAAAAACCCTACTTAAAATTCGTTAGATTTAGCCTCACCTTTATTACGCAAAAAAAAATGTCGATACTGAGAACTGAAAGGGAGTTAGCTCTTACATCTTTTACATGGCATTCATGACAGCATGTGACATTGTGTGTGACAGAGGTGTCAAAACGAAACAGACACCCACTATCATATTTTAAAGCGTGGCGAGTCTAATGATTTAAATAATTGCTTAAAAGACATCAATTGAAGTTTATTTTACAGATGATTGCAAATTACGAGGGACATTGCCTTTAATTTTAATTCGTGTTTAATTATTTATTTAGTGATATTCAATCTTTATTACGCCTCATTGTTTTTAGTGTTTTAGTGAAGGTTAATAGGTCGGCAGGGTTAAATCTTTAGCAAGATTAACTCTAGCTCAGAGCAAGTACCTGCCTATTCCCGTTAGATCATGAATCACTGCACTGTCTGTAAAGATAAACTTGTGGAAATAAAATATTAATTTTGAGTACAACTCCAGTCGCCACTCTTTCGGTCCACCTACTTTATAAAAAAAATCATTTTTTTCACTGGCAAACAACGCCCGGGCTGAAAAATATTATGAACATTTTATGGAATACCAAACTTCGTAGTAACATTCATTTTTTATTAAAATATTAGTCTTTTAAAATTGATTTGTTATAGCGAAAAATAAATTACAACTCACTTGTGACAGACTGCAAAACAATTTAAGCCACGTTACTGAAACACGTAGCTTTGAAATTCATAAACATAATCTGTATAATTGTTGAAGTTAGCTTGGTGAGCATATTATTTATTAGACAAAAAAAAAGAACAAAAATGAAGAAACATAAAAGTGAAACTCAAGTCACAACGGACGATAAAGTGGCCAGTAATATGTTCAAATAGTTTTGTTTAAACATAATCAAAACATTATACTTTATTTTACTAACTATTACTAAACTGAACGCGTTCAGCGCATGTTAACGTCGTTCAAGATTTATCAGTATCATTATTTCATAGCAATTATGACAATTGAAGCTCTTGAACGCGGTAAGTAACATACGAACTATACAAGGTGGACGGGAAATATGTGCTGTTCCATACAGGTATCCCTTCCACGAAACATAAAAACCACCCACAGTCCTGAAAATAAATCCTCACTGTCTACACACCACACAACAACTTCAAACATAGACCTCACAGGTTCAAAGCTAATATATTTTACTTGTATTTACCCGACTTTTTTGCGCCAGAAGGAGGGTTGTGTTTTTCGAGAGTATGTATGTATAATTGTTTGGCACGCTCTGCGGCCTAAACGGCTCGCTGGATTTTAGCTTGAGAGGTGCCGTTGGATTCGTATTTACTGTGAGAATGATACTGGGTAGGTATTTCAAAATTTAAAAAAAATGGATTTTTGGCGTCAAATTTAAATGTTTGGGACGCTCTGCAGCCTGAACAGATCGATAGATTTTAGCTTCAAAGGTGTCGTTAGATTCTTATTAATTGTGAAAGTGACACCGGGTATAAATTTGAATCAAAACACAACATAATTAAGCTGGGAGTACCTCCACGCGGTGAAGGCGGTAAAAATTTGTTTGGCTAATCGTCTGCAAAATCTTTCACATTTTTAAACTAACTAAAAAGCTGTAAATAAAAAAGTAATTAAAATACCACTATTAAAAAGCTAAGAAGAAGCACATTTTAAGTTTAAAAAAATTGGAAGCAGACGGGACCCATTTGAGTTCGAAAATATAAAAATGGAATGGCTCCCGCCTGCTTTCACTTTACCGCAGTCGAGTTTTTTTAGTTTTTTTTATTACTTTTTTTTATTCTAGCAACCACGTCGGAAACCAAACACCACTAAAATGGCTGTTACTGAAATCAAAGCGCGCGTAGAGTGACAAACGGCACTGCACGGCACGGCCCGGCCTCGTGCGACACGGCACGATAATTTTCGCGCGGTTGTCGCACAGGCAGACACGGGAACAAACAAAGTGCTAATCGCAGTCGAACCTAGTGTCGAACTATCCTGATAACACTCGATAGAGAAATATCGATGCACAAATAAATGTATCAAATTTTAGATTTACTTGAACCTTAATAATTAATATGGTAAGAGTAATATTACGAGCTGAAAACTTCCTTGATAATGTATACAGTTTGTTTTTCGAGAAGGTTTTTCCTGAAAGCCTGCTGTCAACGTTCGTTTTAATAAAGAAACGTCCCCAAAAGTTGCTAATGAGTGGATCATAATCTTTATCTTTTTCTGGGTCAACACAAAACGAATGACATTTGACCTTTGAAACTTTGTGAAAGCCAACCTTTTACGTAAAATTGAGCCAGATCCGAAAACACTCCTACATAAAACGGATTTTCAGTTATTTTCGAGTAACGAAATCTCTTAAAATCCATCACTTGGACACCCTTCACACATTATCGGACATCACACCATCAAACCCCCGAATTGCGAGCCACAATGACCGTAATATCCCTCCAGCAGACAATGAATCGGAGGCTGCACGCACCGACGTGACGCGCCGTGATCAATACCGCTAGGAAATGGGAGACTCATCCCGGTTGACGGGCCCCGACCGGCAGCCGGCGCCGGCCGATCCGATCCGTTACACTCCCAATCGTCTTTAACGAACGTTTGAATTTACAGCGAGGATTTAATTTTCGACGTTTTGGTGATTAGGCACGCGTAGAACGCAGTGAATAGGTAGATAATTCGAGTTCAGTACACCGCTTCCTGGAATACCTGTAGAATAACTGGATTTACTTACATTCCGTCTCGCAAATTTAAAGGAGCGTGAATTCCCATGTCCGTTGCGAGTAAATGAAATAGACTCGCATATCCTGAGCTCTCGGAAATTCTCGACTCAGCCCGAGATTTTAGCTGTCTGAGAAATTCACTAAGTACTCGTAAGTAAGTAGTAGGAGAAGAAACTCGGGGCACGAACAAGCTGTCAAATAAATAATTGATATTCCTCAGAGTTCTGTAGATAGATAGAGGGCATTTCTTTGGTAATACCGCACCGAGAACAATGATAGATCACCTGATCAGTTAGTTTGTAAGTAGACGTCCATTACGGGACACACTGACACAGTCGGCATCAGATGGGTCAGTGATCCATTAGTCGTAAGTGCATTAAGTACCACAAACCACTAAATGTGTTTAGCGCTAAATGTAATTAAAACATTGTTGTGTTTCTGCCAATTGTTTGAAGAAGACAAAGGCAAAATGATATGTTTTAAATGTGTTTAGCGTTAAGGTATACTCTCAGTTATCGTCTTACTCAAGTACACCAACTCATCTTACTATGAAATCCGTTGAAAGGACGTCCCATTCAAATAGAACTTTATCATCTAGGTAACTGTTAATGCATTTCTACCTAAACCTTCAAAGATGTTGTGTGGGCTGGCATAAAAGGTTAGTGCCTAACCTGAACCGGCCATGGGCCTCTGACATACATCATCATTGGACGTTGGATAGACAGGTAATACATAATTATGGCGTCACCTCTCTATCCAATCAAACACCTTATTAACAGAGACAAGCAAATATTAATAAGAGAGTAATCACAAATTAGAACAGCTGCAGCTGATTGATCGGCTTGACACTAACACAAGAACAATGGTTGTGTTGTGTGTGGTTCTACACAACACTATGATTGTGTGTAGTGGTACAGAGCACTACACGACGACGTAATCACTTCAATTAGTTAACACGGCATAGATATTGAGAGGATAATGTGCTCTTGTAAACATAGGTATCTAAGGCTTTTGGAAGTACACTTGATAGTGAAGACTAGCTGTTCCAGACGCTTTACTCCGTGAAACAAAAGCGATAATTCACTTCTTTCATTCGTTCACACGACACCAATAAAATTATATAAATGAACGACATACTTAAGTGACCATTCCTTAGTCGAATGAAAATACACATCGTTTGTTAACTGACTTAATGGGCAAATATCAGCCCGAAAGTCTCACTACCAGTCTTACCGGAATATCGTGCTGCCCAGTGCCCAGTAACTGGGTTGTGGAGATCTTATAAGCTGTCGCTCCCTGTAAACTACTGGTACTCATGCATACGGTTAAATTGAAAGTCGACCCCGACATAGTTCGGAAAGGCTGGGTGATGAATGAAAGTTGATTTTTTTTCACTTTCATGTCTACTCGATGATTTCGCCTTATTAAATGTGTCCCATTTCTTTCCAGGTTATGAATAATATCACTATCACACACCCCAATAGCATTCACCAAATTATAAACAGATACCAGCCCATTCTGAGCACAGCTACAACTGAAAATCAACTAATTTTGTTTCGTATCTCAACGAAACTTACCACTTTCAATACAATAAGAAATTCCACACAACCATTATAGCTTCAAACGGCACTATTAGTCTCACACTCCCACAGGTGGGCAAATCTGGAAATTCGTTTACGGCGTCGTTATGATTTGAGTTGGGCGCAGTAATTAGGCCACATATTGCGTCGCGGCGACGCGACGTGAGCCGCGTACCAGTGTGGCGCGACCCCAACTCGTTAAGTCATATATGTGACAATAATAATTAATAATTATCATGAACAAGCCCTGTATGGTATGGGAAATACCATCGAACTACTCTAAAACCGACAAACTCCCAAACCAATTTGCATCCCCTATTTTTCCCCTTCGGAGGATTTTTAAAACTCTTGGTCCCCGTCACTTGCGTCATTCCGGTTTAAACCGCGAGTTGACTGTGTCTGTGAATAACTGTCTTGTAATGATAATAGAATAAATAATAATTAATGGTAGTTTCTAGGTTTCCCCCATTTCAACAGAGAACGCTATCTCGTCTGGTTCTTAAAATAGCCTCAATCTAAACAAAATTTGAAAGAAGAGGTCCTCAATTAGAAGAAAATACTTGTTTTTTCAACTGTTTACTAATTTCAGAGGATTAACTACACGCCTCGTATTGTTCTATGTATGTAGGTCTAGGTACCACAGACATTACGTTCATTCGACTATTTTGCTAATAAGCACCAAATCGTTGCCTTCCTAGATAAACGTTTATGTTTTTCCACATATTACAACTCAAGGCCAATTTCATCTTTATCTTTATTCTTCATCCAGTAAGAAGAGAGTAAATGAATGAATCGACCTCCAATCACTTCCTACGACTGATGATGATGACTCCCAACCCAACCAACGACACACACAGCATCAATCCCAAATCAACCAAAACGAATTCCCGGAACACAAAAAACATTAGGCAAACAGCTTCGGAGAACGATTTATCACAATATATCAGCACAAAGAGAGCTCACGTTGCTCGGAGTGGTCCTGAGCGAGCGACCATGTATTTTAATTAAATAATGTTTATAATACTCCCAACTTTAGGGCCGTCAACAAGTGTACAGTCAACGAAACAGTTTGGTATGCAGGTCTACTTAGTCATGATTGGAATACCTACCTGTGTAGTAATTCAATTGATAACTATACCGGCATTTAATTGTTTCGCTTATGGAAATGCCCATTTTTTTTTCAGTCATAACATAACATCACGCCTGTAATCCCCATAGGAGTAGGCAGAGGTGAACCTAATAGTACACCCACAGTTCGCCTGTTGTGTTTAAGCCTCGTGTAACAGGGGCGAGTCTATTGCTATCAACAGTGCACAAAAATGCAGACTCTGTGGCTGCTACCCTCATGGATGTTTCCATGAAGAATTCCCAATAATACTCCATCTCATCTCGCATCCAGGAGGTCAGGCTCAGCAGTCGCGCTTGTGACCACCAGACCAACAGTGTATTTTCAGTAATTATTATGTTTATTCAAATGGTATATGTAACTTAAAAAAAAACATGCTATGTCAAATACTTGACATAACATGGCATAAACAACTGCAATCGTTAGCTACCCGCATACTTATCCGTTTTGTTGACGTTACCTACTTAGCTTAGCTTAGCTGTTCTTTCAGTAAGTTCTTTCTTAAAGTTAAATTGGAATAACAGCCATCAAAGAATGACGGAATGTATTTCAAAGTTAACACAGTAATCTTAGGTGGGCGCAGACATAATGACAACAGGGTTCTTTGTTTTTAAATGCGATGTTGTTTAATTGCTTCCGGTAGATATTTTCGACGACCCGAATGGCGCAGCGGTAGTGAGGCTGCCTTACGTTCATAGGGTTCCGGGTTCGAATCCCGGTAGGAGCAAGTGTTTGTGTGATTAAGCATGGACATTTGTTACCGAGTCATGGATGTTTATATGTATAATAAGTATGTATTTACAAACAAAAAGTATCTATGTAGTATATCAACTATCTAGTGTCCACGACACAAGCCTCGTTGCTTAGTGTGGCACTAGATGGCGCTGTGTGTAATGTCTAGCGATATTTATTTTATTTATTTCTTTTTAGATTTCAGAATACTGCGTGCTTTTTTACATAAAATAAAATTCATAACTTTCTTAAAACATGCATAGGTCTTCGATGTTATGGTTGATTTGGGACCTATACATAAGTGCCTAAGTGACCTTTCTTTGAATGTATACGTAACATGACACGCCGGATCAAGCCTATTGCCATCAACCGGGCACAAATCCAGACTCTGGCTGTTACTGGAAAATTCATGTTGTAGAAATCCCAGCAATCCAATGCCGAGAGTTAATGCTTCGGAACTCTAGAACAACAAGGAATTCATAACCTCCTTACCTTTTTCTCAATCAGAGCACTCAAAAGTACTAGGACAACATAAAACAGTGCAACAATATCGAACTCAGATCGGAGGTATGCAGGCATATTGCCAAGTATGCAGCCGTGTGCCTCGCAGCCGATGCTGGTGGCATTCTCGACGACCTCTTCAAGTCTCCTGCATTCCCGTGCACACGACGTCAATATTTTGTTAGCTACGTAACAGCTAAGCGAAACTGCGAATTAAAGATTATTACGAGGAACGAATTAAGAAAACGGTGCCAAATCAGTATCTAATTGTGAAATGTCTTGAACATAGCATTTCCAGTGACCAGCACAATATTTACGGTTAAAATTATTTTTTATTATCACCACAGCACACGATTTTTTAAATCGTATGCGACGCTGCAGCGCATAATGAGGATGTTTTTAGTTTACCTGCAGTTTGCAATCAAGAGGTTTTTTTTTTAAGGTGGGGTAATAACAGAACTTTTAGTAAAAAAATCTTTATAATAATCCAAAACATTACAAATACTGTCTAAATTGGGATGACATTCCCATCTCGACGACTCCGCGCAGCCTCCCCGTGACCCTCAAGGTTAAACTCACTATCGCATTACCGCTTCGTAAAAACTAACAAAAGTCGCTACGTGATCTAATTAAAAATTTCCCTTGCGAGTCCACAAAGTAGCCTTTTTAGCTGAAAAGAAAACTTGTAGACACCAAGATAACCGAGAAGTTGTAGCGTGGCGGCCCCGCCTTCGGTAAATGGTAAGTGCTGGGTTCACGAGCCCGCGCCGCTATCGCGCATCTCCCACGCCCCGCGCTATCAGGCCTTTATTGTTTAGCGTTTGTTTGTAGCTGAGCCAACGTACACATTTAATTTAGATTTCTTTGCTCGATGCTCGTTAATCAGCTTGTAAAGCGAAGTTTTAGAATGAGGTGTCGGAGCTTATGGCCGGTGCTGTTAGCGAAGTTTTTTCTTTATTTATTACTTTGTACCGTGAAATGGTGAGGAAGTTTTTGGCTTGGATCAGGGTATCAAGGTATCGTTTTGATTATTCTGGACTTGTTTACACATCTTTGTATTAGAGCAAAGCTTTTGTAAAATTATTTTAGGCAATTATTCCGATTTGTTTTAAAAACTGTTTTCAATATAGCTATGCCATATTCATTCCTAAATTATAACATTGTATGATTTCCTAGTACGATTTTCCGAGTAATAAAGCCTTTTATAGGCAATCTTCAGATCCCAAACATCCACTAAAGCGCAAAGCATTTTCTCCTCATCTCGCATCAAAAGTGCTTCCCTATGCATTTCGTTCATACTTCAACAGCATACATTTAACACAAAGAGCTTTCGGGGAACGTTGCACGTTGAGTAAACGTTAAAAATAACGAATTTTGGCAGAATTGCATCCGAAATATATGGGACACGTAAATGATGTACCGCTGCCTTTACAGATGAGGACGGCGTGGGAACTTGGCTGCTATTGGTGGATTACATTATGCATGGCCGCCCTACTTCGCGACGGCCATGGTGAATGTTGAAATTGTATTTGGTAACTGTGATATTAAAAGTATTGATGAAGGGTATATAACAAAGTGAGACAATATACTAGATTTAAATTAGTCGAATTGTACAATGGCAAACTGGCAATACAAGTAGATAGATAAACACGTGATAATTGTGCTACGAAATACGTAGTTTCTCGTAGCGCTGTTGTGTAGGTTAGTGCTACAAAGGGAAAGATCGTAGCATTCATTCGTAGCAACGGATAGTGCTACGAATTATTATGATGCGTATTATTTATTATGTACCGGAGTCATGGTTTCATAACTAAATCGTGAAAATACAAACAAAACAATTGCTATTATTACTCTTTCAAATAATATCAAACATAATAACCGTAACATTTAACTATTGCAAACAACTATTCTCTGTAGCAAATAAATCATAAACACTTTAATATGAATTTAAGAGACAGAAGATATTGCAATAACTTGTTGTTTTCAAAACAAATTTAATAATATTAATTGATACTTAACTTCAATGGCTTGTTCAACATAATAATATCAAGATAAATATAAATAAAAACTTATTAAAATTTAAAAGCTATAACGATCAAGTGATAACGGCTTACATTAAAATTGAGATTCGTAAATCATTTATAAAGTTTGTTTATGGATTCTCGAACAACAATAGCACGTAATAAAAAGAGTTAACATGGCACAATGCGTCTATGCATTTTATGTATGAATGGCCAAAAACTAAAATCAATAATGTAACAACAGAATATTGTTCTGCTTCAAAATAATTTCGTTCACCCTCACGGTTATCTTCTCTATATCAATATTTCATGTCACCAACGGGGCTGAAGCAACTGACTGTCCCTTTCACGATCAACTTATGTGTGGCGCTTTCCTTGCAGGACCCCCACAGATATTAACGTACCACGTGGTCCGCATAATTATGATCAAACCATTTCAATTGAGTTTGTCTCAGTGTTTCTTTTCAGAGTTGTTTGCTAAATTGACCAAAAAAAATATTTCTTTTTAACATGTCTGGCTGTTATTTGATGTTAAATAATATTTTTTCTTTAGACATTCAAAATCATTTTTTGAATTGGAATATCTAAAGAAAAAATATCATTTAACATCAAATAACAGCCTATGGTTGATTCCACTGCAGAGTTACGCCCTCTTCTCACACAGAGAAGCAACTAGCACTGATCATCACACTTTCTAATTTCATTTTACTCAATCAAGTCTTCCCACATTTTCTGATATTTTCCTTACGGAATCTACTTATCTGACAGATATCGGTCCGATCTATGTTCCAAGCGTTACTTAGCGGATTGCTTCCAAGTTTACCTTTCGGTGAGAGCATGTTTATCTTTTGAACGTTCAGTAAGCTGCTCTTGGGAGCAGTTGCCAACTTTGCCTTAGAGGAGACGTATGTATGTCATGTCTGGAGACTGATTTCTGGGAATTGTTTTATGTTAAAAAGTGGGCAGATGAGGGATATTCTACTTTTGCCGTCTCAATACAACGCTAATTCTAACTTCAGTGCAAGCGAAAGTCATATATATTTTGAACCTTATTTGGACAAGCGTAAACCTCTGACAACTTAAAAGACTCGGGTAAAGAGTCGGACTTAGTAATTAGAACTTTTGCTTTACCAAAATAGAGTTGGATATTCAAAAGTTAATAGCTGGATGGTGGTGTTAACTCGGTTCAAAAGAAGAACCTTGTTTTGTAATCAGGCCGTTGATGATTTCCGTTGCAAGTATAAGACCGGTGAAATAAAAGGCAAACCTATTGCATTTCACCGAATTTATTGACTCATTGGTAAACAAGCCGGGACCTGATGGGAGAACTTCATTAACAGACATGCAACACCAGGGGGATTTCACATTGAAATATGTCGAGTATTATGGATACCTAGATACCTGTAAGTCCACCGGCACTCGTACCAATTACACCGGATCACAGGAATGCCTGTAGCGGTATAAACACGAATGACAGGATTGTTTGCACTCGACTACAGACAAAGACTACAGAGGAGCTCGTGGCTAATATAATAACCACCGCTATTGCAAACATTTATTGTATTACCCAGTACTAACTGGGTTGTGGAGGTCAGAGAGGCAGTAGCTCCATGTAAAATACTGGTATTCAGCTGCATCCGGTTAGACTGGAAGCCGACCCCAACATAGTTGGGAAAAGGCTAGGCAGATGATGATGACAAGATTGTTTGCACGAAAGAGCTTTTTCAACGAGTTTTACTGCACCTCAAATCAAAAAACACTACCTAGTTACGAGGTTACGCATCGTCACAGCATAACCTCTGATTGGAATAAGTTAGTAAAAGTGAGGGTAGTTGACGAAGAACGCACGACGTAAACGTAACGTTAAAGGATTCTGCCCACTAAATCGTATCATACCATGGCCATGCCATGAATTTATCAGGCATGGAAAGATACGACACGGTTTATTATGCTCACTAGAATGTATCAACAGCGTAACATATCCTTTTATAACGGGTTTAAAACGGTCATCATACGCGTTTATAACGGTCATCGTACAATCAGTCAAAAAGTCATCATAAAATCAAAAGTCGTTCGAATTTAACTTTTAAGCTCTAGAACACGTATTGACGACATTTAGACACGCTTAAAGAGTACCTTGTAGAGACAGCTTGTAGTGAATCAACAATGGCATGGCACAGATTGACACATTATTGTGTAATACAGTAGCTCTCCACACAAGTAGATACTCTTAGCTTAATCAACAGTTAGAATTAATTATAATTAGTAATATGTATACGGAATAGATTGATTATTCCAATTAAATTATTGAAATTAAGGAGATCAGATTGCGCGAGAAGCATTTCAGATAGGATCGTATCTTGATAACGACTTTTTGCATTTTTTCAAAGTTTTCCATAATAGATTTCGCCTAAGTGTATAAGTCCTGCATTTCAGATGATAAAAACCTAAAAGCACCGCTGACTATGCCACTAAACGCTAGACAACATCATGGCCGACCAAAGCGAAGATGGTGGAACGAGCTTGAATCCTACCGAAAGCACTGGCTGGACCAGGAAATGACGGAATTGTGCGGAAAAGGGAGAGTGAGCTGATTGCCCTGCAGTTCGACAGTAAGCTTATCACTTAGACTAGAGGACTTACTTTACTATTATGATTCTTTTAAGGGTGAAGATAATTATAACATCACGCCTGTAATCCCAAAAGGGTTAGGTAGAGCTGTACAACATATTACACCCACATCTTGCCAGTTATGTTTAAGTCCAATTTAACAGGGGGCAATATTAGCAGCACAATATTTACTGTTAAAATGATTTTTCATGATCACCACAGCACACAATTTTTAAATCGTATGCGACGCTGCAGCTCATAATGTGGATGTTTTTAGTTTACCTGCAGTTTGCAATCAAGAGGTTTCTTTTAACTTGGTATAACAGAGCTTTTAGTAAGGAAAGTCTAACCAACCCAATAACATTTTGCCCGACCCGGGCATCGAACCCAAGACGTCGTGCTCAGCAGTCGCGCATGCAGTCAGGTTTCGCATAATCATTATAAATTATTATCCAAACGTACCTATTTACATCATTTGAGAAGAATACAGGCGTCATAGAAATAAGTATAACGAAGGAACGAACGCTTCTCTAACTGCCTCTCATTGTATCTCGTTTCTCACCTGCACAACACAGGAACACACAGAAGGCACACCTCTTCACAATGCACGAAAACTATAGAACGTGCTCATGTTAGGCATAGGGCATACAAGACAATACTGTCACCTGAACAGATTGGTGCGGTTTTCGTTGTAAAACTGGCCAACCTCTTAATTGCTTTACCACCTTTGAAAAACTCGTCCTGTCGTTTTATGACGTGCAAGTGATGGTGATTTACGAGATTGAATATACAATATTTAAAGGGTATAAAAACCGACTGCCGAACAGCCAAGTTGGTCTAGTGGTCGCCATCGCGACAGCTGAACATGAAGTCCTGGGTTTGATTCCCGGGCCGACCAAATTGTTATTGGGTTTTTCCATCAGGAATGGCTCAGTAGCAACCAAGGAGTCAAGATTTGTGCCCGGTTGATGGCAATACGCTTGCCCCCAACATGGGACTTAAATATAACGAGCGAAACGTGGGTTTACTATTAGGTACACCTCTGCCTAACCTTTCGGAGATTACAGGCGTGATGTTATGTTATGTTGCTTTACCTTTATAGATTTATAACTGATTTAAAGGGCTTAACAACAAACTGGGTTCTCTGAACCATCTCCTATGGCGTTAGAAATCTTAACCCTGACCCAATTAGTGTTTCTCGCGAAGACCACAAGCACTGCCTTCCCACTAGACGTCGCGCCGTAAAGGTCGCGCACGACCACAACACGAAAATAGGCACGAAGTTAAACAATAGGCAGAAAGTATTATTACGTATTCCTCGTAGGACGTCATAGTGGGGCTGAAATGCAACAACTTAAGCCACCAAAATGTTCTACCGTTTTTAAATTAGTCCGATTTTTTGTTTTTTTTTTCATAAAAATACAAGATTAAATGTAACGAAGTTTTTAAATAATCGTGAGCTTGATGTTAATTTATTTAAAAAAATATTTACTTTTATCACCAAATTTATTTGTGTTCTAAATTCAAAAATATTTTAATTTTTAATATATTAGGCTGTTAAACGGCATCATACAATTGTTTAATTTAATTTACCGAATAATCACCTTCTACGTTGCAAGCCTGACATATACGGTACGATGTAATTGCTTGTAGAAAACCATGAGGTGAATTAAAAATAGAAGTCATCTAACCGCTTGGCAACCAGCTGCACGCACAAGCGGCGCGCGTGATGAGTGGTGCTAACCTAAATAAGTTTTGTAATTTTTTGTCAGCAGCTACTCGTACATGCTGATGTATTTAAATTGACGTGTTAAAACAGAGATAAAGTTATCTACCTACAGTGAACAAATGTTTACTGAACGAAACACAACTAAACGGTGGTACATATATTTTGTTCATTGGTAATTGAGGCAGTGAATGGCGGCGTTGTTTGCCACGGGAAATGAAACTTCCACCTTGTTTCCCTAACACCTCCCATATTCAGAGCCGCACTTAATTATTACCGACAGACGCCTCATTTCGATTCGGTTTTCGTTTTGTATTATAGCTTGTGGATTGAATTTCGGAGCTACGGGATATTGAATATTTTTGGGAATTATTACGTAAAGCGTTGTTTTATTTCGAAATTTCCTGGCAATTTTTTTCCTGGGAAAATCCTCATGAAAACCATACGTCTGGGGCGGGCGGAGGGCTACATATGTCGTACTCTAACCGACAAAAAACCCACTGTTCAACATGTGGGCCCGGGAGATACGCGTACATTCGCGCGCACCCCTATTTGGTACCAGCCCGCCATTTCCGGCGGGTCCCAGCACCAAGCGGCCTATCCAGCGACCGCACGTTCTCCATAAAGGCGCCACCGCTTTGGGCCTGGCTGGTATGGCGACGACTCTAAGTTCAGTCAGTGGTAGTGACACTAGCTCTCCGCTGGCAGGAAATTAGATAACGATGTTTATAATAAGGGCACATACTAACGTAACTAAACAACACACTATCGAACGGCATCAATAAAGCAGTGAAAACGGATGGTATAGCTGGTATATACTTGATGGTTTGCTTCAGGGTAAACATCACTCTCAGTGGATAGTCCGACCCTAATACCAAACTGTGCATATAACCTGAGTTATATTTTAACCTTAACCACGTAGTACCTTATAACGGTTTATCGGATTAGTAACTCACTGTGAACTTAAGAACTAAATTATCCTTAATACTACAACTAACATAAAGGCACGAGTCCAAAAACAAACAAAAAGCACAACTTTTATAAAAGAAAGAAAGTAAAATAAAACAACGGCTAAGAGGAAGTTGGAACAAATAACTATTTCAATAAAGTTAGTAATAAAGTAAAAAAATAAAACTATTGTAACCGTTTACTGGAAGTCGTATTTAAATTAAGAACACTCCACTCGTCCGCCGTGAAAAAATAGATAAGTTTAAATTTTATATTAAAGCAAATGAGATTTTTCTGGAGTTAAGGCGCAGGGCTAGGGAACTGGACCACTTGAGGAGGTCGGGCTGGAAACCTGAGGGTCTAGATTTCCATAATGCCTGGTCGCCAAGACATTGGAACTTATATAAAATAAATGGAACGGTAAGAATGTTGTTTGTTGTGACTTGTGACAATCACCAGCATCTTAAAAGGTATTCATGTTGTTAAAGGTAAATATTTCTCTGTCAATGATGAAGGTACAGGAATGTATCTTTAGGTAGCTTTATTTTAATTATTGTTAATATAAAAATTAAAATACATTTTCATGGCGTCGTAAATTCCTGATTAACTGATTTTCAGGTATAGATAGCAACAACAGCAAGCAATTGTCAAATCAAATTATTTATTGAAAAAATGCTGTTGTAACTTTTTGAATGCGGAGCCATGATAGAAAAATCCCTAAAATATTGAAGTAAAATGTGTTACTTAAAACTTTTGGAAAAATATCTACTTTTATAAGTAGCAAACCTAGTTAGCATTTATGCATTTAACTAAGTTATAACTTCAATAACCTATCAAGCATTAATCATATTAATATATTCAATATTGTAAGTGAACTGAATTTGTTATTTAATATAATAAATGAAAACGGCGAGCCTTAAGCATCTCGGGCGAGTAATTAACACAAGTAGAACGAAATTGGATTGAACGAAATTGTCGAGTCAGCTGACGGGCGAGTACTCACCACTAGTGCACAATACAAGGAGATGCAGTGGGCTCATTCAGCAACACGTATAAAAACTCACCGACGGCGACGCATCCCCATTCTATCATCGGATGAGCAGAGATACGGCGAAGCGTCACCGTTATATCGTTGAAGTTCCACAAACCCAAACAAAACGCTATGCTTCGACATTTATTGTGCAGTCTGTGGAATTCACAGACGGCTTCTCTGTTTCCGTTCCGTTTCCGATCATTATAATCTGGTTCTCTTCAAGGTTCGAGTGAAACGGTTTCTTCTAGGCAAACGTGCTTAAGTCAGCTCTCAATTACCCAGAAGTCTTGTCATAGTAATTATTATCAGGTTTATCGTTTTTTATTTTGGTATTTGTTAAAATATTTATTAGTTTATTTTAATTGTATATGTGTATTAGTATCTATAAAAGTATATTCCTACATTTTCGAAAGTAGTATTCTTAATTTATTTTTTTGTACCCTATCACAATTTTGTCCTATTTAACCCAAAGGTTGACTGGTAGAGAATGCCTTGTGGCATTAAGTCCGCCTATGTACCACTATTGTACATGAAGTTTAAATAAATAAATAAATATTTTGGCAAGTACTGGCTGCAACTTGCTGCCCGTGTACGTTGAACCATCCAGTGTGAGCTATAATTATAGTGCGTTTACAAAACATTTAAACAAATGTGTTTATAGAAACATAATATACATATGTATATTATCTCCACTTTTATGACTTCTTTAATAGTACCTACTAGTTATTCTTCTTTACGAAGAAACTAACATTCGTCGAAGAGAAGCTTACATAGATAGTAAACAAGGATTTGAATAGAATTTACCTATTTTATACTTTGCACACACTAATATAATACAATAATGGATTAAACTCGTAGATATTGTGTCACGGACAGGGTCCAGCCTGCCTATAAGCCTAGGCTGGAGACAAGAGGGATGCCGAAGGCCTAAGTTCCTGTTAGGAAACATTTCAACTTAATAACCCAACCCTTGGAAACCAAGGTACTCTGAACAAAACACACATACATCTTCATCGTCTGCCTTTTCCCAGCTATGTTGCAGTCGGCTTCCAGTCTAACCGGACATGCATATATATGTTACGTTTATTTGTTTACACTAACGTAACATATCCAAAAATTTTCTTGAAATTCTCATTTAAAGGAAATTTACTTCAATACACCATATAAAAGTGGTCGTGGAGACATTTTCGTTATTCACAGAAAACGACATTAAATTGAACAACAACACAATACCTCACATAATATGAGAAACAACCCTTCAACAATTCAAGCTTATTAGTCACAACAAAATCGTTTTCCCCCGTGCCGCACGGCCGGACGGACAAATTCATTACATATTTATTTGAACGCACCACTTTAATACATCCCTGCCTATACCCCTGGGAGCTACCGTGAGTTTAGTTGGTTATGAAAATTCAACGAAGATTAATGATATTAACTGTGCAGGCTCCCACGTGTGAAAATGACCCTAAAGTTTACGTACCCGCCTTTAGGATGTTCATAAAATATTAGCTATGATATGCTTGTTTAGGTAACTGTAAATCAATCAGGGACCAGTCGACATCCTTGCAACCACTTTGTCAATTAAAGTTTTCCCCCAAAACTGTTTGCAGGCAAATCTGTAATATGGGTCATACGGATTAGTTCCGTGTTGAAATCAAAGCCTGTCTTTATTACGAATGCGACGTATGCCACCTATTCACCCCCTTAAATTAGCCTTAGAGGCCTAAACAAATGGCAATCGCTTTCAAAGCGTTTCGTATGAACAAGCTTATGTGAATTATTTTGAAAGTCAATACATTTCGGCAGCTCTGTAATCGTTACCACTGATACAATGCCACTTTGTCTAAGCCCTCTCAAACAAACGTACTTACAAGTAAGTTCCTTTTTAGAATCCAACTCACGTTAGCACACACACGGACGAGTCAATCAATAAATTCGATTATCATAAGGTATCGTGACAAATACTGTTTACACTCAGCCAAAAGAAACGATAGTTCCCGTCAGATCGGAATCAGAACAGAACATAGTATGTCCCCTTGTTAGACAAGCCAATCAATATACCGTAACAGATATCCATGAACAAGCTTGAATCTGCTCAAGTACGGCTAAGTTCAAGGAACAAGTTTACCCATAGAGCAGCAAACTTAGGCTGGTTTACAAGTCATTGTGGGGGTAGTCTGACAAGTGAAGCGTTCGGCACTTTGGTTAGCAAGTTCGATGCTTGCGTTGAAGGCTCTATACCTTTTTGTTGGTATTTATGGCATTCTCAGACCCGCTCATAGAGAACTACAATAAAATATTAATAGATAAAAAGAGACGAGACAAAACTACAGGCAAACTCTATAGAATTTATACTATCAAAGTCTGTCTACAACTTCAACCTGAACAGTTAGATACCTAATTTTTTGATTATAGAAGGGGAGTATCTTTGGTGTGAACGCCCTGTCAAAGTCATTGGAGTGTCAGAAGATCAAATCAAAAGATAATTATAAAAGTAACAATAACTTTCGTACATTTTTCATTTAAGTATTAAAACGATGGTTCAATTGAGAGAAAACCGAGATCACAAAATAGTAACAGACCAGAGTCAGCTTAAAATATGCCATTAAAATAACTGCTGATAGACGGGCATAGTACCCACTAGCTGTGTCTATACTTGCAGCCAGGGTAATGTATGCACACACGCTATTACTAAGTGTAATGTGGATATAAAGACCCCTCATTATAGCCGGGACACCGAACTTCAATGCAGGGCTGTCATGGAACATCCATTAATAAAGATGGCTGGAAACGTTGGATGTTTCTACACAAAACCGGGGATAGAAGCCTGTAGATGTGTGACAGAAAAATTGCATGGGTTTCACTGCTGTTGATCATCCTCCTACATTCCAATTCATGTAAGGTGAGCGAAGCACGTCTTGTTCCTCCAAACCTCTCTATGACCCGTCCTCTCAGTCTCCCCGTTTCTTACGTTTCATCTTCCAAACAGTACTTCCATCGTTTATTTGGTCTTTCCCTACTCTTGTAGCCATTCGCTTTGTCTCAAAACTTTTCTTGCGACCATTTCCTCATTCCTGTGCATAAAATGCCCATCATACCATAAATCCGTTCTTCATAAGATTGCATTGCTATTTAACTTGATATTAGAGGGTGATGTAGACTTATCTGGAAAAAAACATAAAATAATTCTGAACATAATATAATTCTAATTATCATAAAAACATGAAAAAATTCCTTGTAGACATTGAAGATACCCTAATTATGGATACCTATTATCATGTCCCAAATACAATAAGCTCTTCATTAAAGCTTACATTCCACGCCCAAAATATCTACATAAATTAGCTAATAATAAGATATTTCCTTAAGATTTTATACAAGAATATTTTCAGTGGAAACCCTACTCCCGAACGAACATAATAATAACGAGAACATTAACATAAAATTTTACGCAAACACTTTAGACCCGAATAAGATTAGAGCCCTAGGTAACTGGGAACTGGGCACACTCGGCACTGGGACGCTACACGAGATTACGCTACGTAGACTTTTGTAAACTATAAAAGCAATTTCGCAGTTTGATGACGTTACCAAAGAGAATTCAATCGGTTTTGGATTAACGCACCTTTGTGATCGTTTCTTAATAGGAACATTTTTCGTTTTTTTATTTCAAGAAGATAAATCGTTAATGTAGATTCCCTTAAAGATTTTTATTGTCACCTCTCTTTTAACGAAGATCTCTAGGGGCTTATGTACATATCGCGACAAGCGCACCGCATAAATACCTACCTACATTGTTTTTGAGACAATTTATCTCGTAATTATATACACTGTGATTTTGAATAGGATATATTATATCTAAAGATACTTAAAGTTCAAAACACACGGAGCGTATCAGCGGTACGGAAAGTGTTAACAATCCCTTGACAGGACACCTATCACCCCACTAATTCTAACTACATTTACTACACCCCATTTCTTGATACTACTAAGTTATGCTTGTCTGTAATACCTTAAGCCTCGAGCATCCGCAGCTCTACAGACCTTTATCTAACATACAACGTAGCTAAACAGTTGAAGATCACAGCTGAAGGTCAAGCACCACTTAATACCCTTGTTTAGAACCCCCGCTTCACGCCCACCCCCCTCAATTACCCCACAAGAGGTAGTTGATCAAAATGCCTAATTTAATTTAGACATAATGCTTATATTCCTTATACAAATAAGGTATATAAGTATTATGGCTAGTCTGTCAGACGAATTGGGCGTAATATCGTCTAATCAGCCGATCCAAGAGGTTCTATTCTTATTGGCAACACGTATTTCTGATTTTTCTGAGTAAATGGCGATTATTTTATGAAGTAGGTAGGATATTGGCTAGGAGTTTCTCGATTATTATCGTGATATTAACTTTTAGCTTAATAAAGGTATTTTACCTACATTCCTTGGTACCAAATTGAATAACCATTAATCTTTATTAATCAAACGGACAGTTAGATTAATATACTTTGTAACTCACCAACTCTATTTTACAAAATGATAGACCCCAAAATAACTGGAATTTCGGAAACTTCATCAGTGTGAATATGGCTTCTTCTCTCAAAATAACGAAATAATAGCACAAACATCGGTGCAATAGAAAGATTTCCTAGAAGCTAACTTTAATCCAAACATGTTGACAAATGTGTAGAGAAACTCGTCACTTAACATAAACCCACAACAATGTTCGAGCTAACAGTAGGAGTTCCTTTTATAACATTAACTCTTTACTCGTAATTTCACGTCTGCAAATCCGATAACCCTGGGAATGGCGCCACCTCATCATTACGAAACCCATCAAGGCAATAAATGGAATCATTCAGCGCCTCGCGTGGCCGTATCTATTGGACATTGTGTTATCAAAATTAATAAATTCGGCTTATACGGGCCGTTACACCGAATCTATCGGTTTTTATCAATACATTGTTACGGTGAATTTACACTGAAAATATTTTAAATTATCTACAAACTTTAACTCTTATTCTCTTCTTTATAATATTTGTGTACTTCTACACTAGGTAAAGTTTATAAGTTCGGATGTAGATGGTAATCTCAGGAACTAATGATCCGATTCCGAATAAAATTTCACTAATGGGAAGATATAATTATTATCCCCGAGTATCATTTAAAATGTCCCCGTGTGTAATTTCCGACCATAACGCGAGTGAAGCCGCAAGCAAAAGCTAGTGACTAATAAAACGAAATAGTCATAAATAGACACCACTATATATTAGAATCTTTTGTCGCTCGAATGACGCTGTCATAGTGCCGCTGGTAAACTTTGTACCTATTATTGTTTCTATAAAAAACTAGATGACAGTGGCAGTTCCAATTTTAGCCACGCACCACAAGATTCTTGTAAAGCTATCAATGATAATGATTACTGACTATATAGCATTTTTCTAAATTTATGCTTAATAACAGTAGAATACCTCTTGGTAACTAGGCAACTAGGCACTTACGTAATATCATTAGCTCTGAAAGAAGAACGAGACCTATTCAAATACTTAATTCTGAAATAGGTAGTCTACTGTCTAACCTACAGACATCCCGCCCACATTCACAGTAGGTACCTAATTGACTTTTACATGAAAATGAACCAGCCAGTAAGTAATTCACCTCGATTACTTACTACATGATGTAACATCGGTTAATTTTTCTAAAAAGTTATATCAATCTTAAGACAATTCTAATAAATTAACTACATTGCCTTCTTCCAGTGTAGTTGGTAGTGGCAGTTGTAGCTACTGTGTCTAGGTACATAAGTCCATAGGTACATAGGTGTATAAGTCCGTGTAGTAGGTACCTATGAACAATGGCTACTACCCGCTACATTACAAGACGACAAAAAAAAAGAAAAATGTCGTAAGGCTGATTCTACACATGCCATTCGTGTAAAACTAGCGAACCCACGCCACTCGTGTACGTGTGTACGTGTATGTACACAGCGGTGTACATGCTGGGCCGGTGCATACCAACCGTAAAATGTAGAAGAGGCAGTACGAAGAGATTGGATGTGACAGCTTTCGATGGCTTGGAATATTTCATATTGAACATGAAATAGATAATCATATGATGTTTCTTAAGAATAACAATCTTTGCAAGTTTCTATGATCGCTCTCTAGAACAAAAGACCACATCCAGCATATCAAACAGATACCTACATACTATCCTAAGGCACATTTTGAAAGACAGGTTATCTCTAAATTCATAGAAAACAACTTGTTTATTTTTCAAATATTACACGTGTCCACGACATCTGATTCACTGTTTCCCCTTTCCGAGAGCAGCCCACAACATTCTGCCACGCAGCAAAACACCAACAACAACATGTTGCCCAACCAAAATTAAAAACAAATACAAAAGATACCGTATCTTTCCGCATCGTACATGGAGGTAGGGTCTGAATATCGCCATCAGATATTAAAATCAGGCCGACCCTCGGCTCTCATAAATAATAACGGCATCTAAATAAAAATCACTTTTATACGCTTTCCGTGCCGTAAAATATAAAATACACTGATTCCGCTTGCATAGCGTTGTAAGGCCCAGGCCCACCGTCCACACGCAAGTGTGCGCGCAGCCTTATAATTATAATCTGCCGGTATAGTTATGCATTATAATGATTATGGAAGAATGTTGTTTTATTGTAATAATAATTACTGATTGCATTCAGGCTGTTGTAATGTTAAATGTGGGGGGTTTCATAGAATAATTATGCCACATGAAACAAAGTGGTCATTTCATATTTTCATAGACATGACGCCTCTAGGCCGTGTGTGGGTGTGTTACAACACACAACATTTATTATCACATCCCGCTTGTATTCCCCTGAAGGTAGGTAAAGTTGCTTGATTGGTTATTGAGAGTTTAATGTGTCATACAGCGACATAATTGTGGTGATACAGTATCGGTTCCACATTGCATTGCCGAAAATTTTCAGAAAGCAACTATTGCGACTGTACCCACTCGTACCCACTTGAGAATCCCAGCACTAATCGAATTTACTTCTGAACAGCGCACAATTTGAAGATCCAATCACAGTCCCACCTCGCCTCGCCTCACCGCCGCCCTTTCCCACAGAAATTAACCCAAAAATACAATCGTAAAAACGGAAGAGCCCACAAAGTTGTTGAAATCTATTTAACACTTTCATAGCTCAGCTTTTTCAGGAGCGGTCGGTAAAAATTACAGCTGAATCGTGTATTTTAGGCAAAAACGGGGAGTTTATCTGACGGGCCTGCCTAATTCCCATGAATTTATAGTATGCGGGCTGTTACACCGGTTATTATTGCGGCCCCCGGTTCATTATTTGACCTAAATAGGGTTAACATAACATTTTATTGTTTTTGCATCAAGTCTTATGTACAAATATGGAGGTATTTTGGCGTAAGTAAGTTGACAATTGTGAGGTTATTTAAACGACATAAACCATTTGAATTCTCGTCGTTTGTCCTGCTGTTCCTGCTCCTGTCCCTGTGTTCTGTCGTCATATTAGCACAATGCGGTCTTCGACCGCTCAGGTTGCTCAGGATGAATATATGTACAATACCGAAGCCGACCGAGCGGCAAAGCGCAATGATTCATGATCGCAGCGACACCAATGGTTTCCATGTTACTCCGTGTGATATTGCCGCCTATTGTCGTTTTTATACTAACATAGAAACCAGAAGTGAGCTTACACGACATCTTTAGGACGAAAAATCGTACCTTTTTTAAAGCTAGATGATTTCATAAACGTAAAGCTGCAACAGAATTTTATATTCCCGGCATTTTATGATTACGTAGCTAGTAGATGAGCCGGGGAAGCAATCTCGTCGCGACTGAAAGGCTTCTCAGCTGATTAAACGAACGTTGCTCCAACATTAACTCATTGAGGACCGGACCGGATGGGGGAGACTCAACTGACACCTCACAACTCTAAATAAGCAGTAAAATAGAGAGGAAATTCATAACTGCTAACTTTATTATGATACATTTTTTTTGCAAAAAGTAAGAAAGGTGTTTTGGGCGATCTTATCGCTATACACGATTTGTGGCAGACATGCTGGGAATGTTCAGAGTGCCTGTGCGAGATTTTATACTTACCCGATCGCGTCATTTATCATCATCCAAAGCCCGACTTCACCCACTGCTGGTTAAGGACTCTGTTTGCTCGGCCAACCCTCACGTTCCTGCGTCAGCCGCATACAAGACTCGTTACGTTACACTTATTCCATTATTGTCACCAGGCAGTGCAAATTGAAATTTATGTTACCGCAAACAAAGCTGTGTATAAAAACTTGCACTAAGACCGTGGAACAGGTTGCACGGTGAAACATCACACCTAGATCCCCGAAAAGGCAGGCAGTGGTGTACATTGAACTCAGATTTCGCCAATTACCTAATGGTTCTTATTTAATTTACCCAAATAGTGATTTACATGGATAAGAGCAATTAGACCCGGCAAATCTATTACGTTGGTTCAAGGAAAAGCCTTTCAGCTGTGAATTCGTGATATGAGCTTATAATACTAAAATTAGGTACGTAGAGCTAAGTGAAACCCGAACTTTTTTTGCAAAAAAAAAAGGTTGGAAAACTGGTCTACGGACCTGCTAATGGAGAGTGGTAATCACCATCTACCGATAACTGTAACAGTACCAATGGTTTTTTTTCTGATTAGCGATTTGGCAAAACAAAGTTTCGAATTACCAGCTCAGTACTTCTTAAATCGGAACACAACATCATCATCCTCTGCCTAGCCTTTTGTATTTGATTTTCAGTTTAACCGGATACAGCGGATACCAGAATTTTACATAGAGTAAATGTCTATCTGACGTCCACAACCCAGTTATTGAGTAATAAGACACCCTTTGGTCAGGTTAAATTGGAGCCCTGTAGTGGAAGAAACGTACAAAAACACTATTTTAAATAAATAAATATTTATTTATTTATTTAACAATTTATGTACACACTAAATACAGAAATCAAGAAAGGAACAGAAAAGAGAGTACAAAGGTATTGCTTATTTCTAATGAAATCAGCAAGAGTGAGCTTTCACGGTTTATAACTAAACTTTCATTGCCACTTAGGGGCTCTATTTTCCATGTTTATGCGTCATGATCATGACATCTCGCCGGCGCTCGGTCGAAATATCGGGAGCTCAAAATAGACAATAATCACGGAAGATATCCCGTAAGTGACAGTGAAAGTTAATGTACAAAAACCCCAACTAAAACACATAGCCAACTAAGTAGTAGGGATCTATCTACCTACCACTGACCATAGCTATAACTGACACTGAAAGATATAGGAATACGTTTGTTGTCACTCAATATCACACATGCACATTAGTTCCCTTACAGCTCGCACTGTGGGATCACACATACCCAACTGTATCTTAATTAGTGATGTGTTCAAAAGCGATAACTTGGGCAACTTTGATCGTAACCCGCCCTCCGCAGTGATGCTTAGCATATTGTCTTACGAACAATTATACTAATAGTTGGCGCTAACGACACTTTCACGCTAATTCATGCTTCTTATGTGAAAGAACTTTGGTATTGTTCGGCAGTTGTAACTAACATGCTAACGACCGTACTGTACCGTAATAACGATTTCTTCAATAAAAATCTTGGTTTCAGTGACGGACATTATAATCAGCCTATATTTTTCGCACTACTGGGGCGCAGGCCGCCTCACACACAATTTTGATTGGCTGTTTCTAAAAGCATGAAATTTTGTGCAAGTTTCTTATAACTACCTAGGTTGGTAATCTATCACTTCTTCTTATATCTGTCTACTTCTGACAATATGCTGCGTTGAGACCTTAGGACAGTTCATGCATTACGGAATGTCGTAATTCCGGAATTCCGTAACAATTTTTCTGATATTTCAATTCCGGAATTGAAAGGAGTAATATCGGAATTCCGATATTCATAAATTCTTGATATTTTGATTATTATGTTTTACTGAACGCAACCAAACTAGTCTGTGGAACTTTCCACAAGCCGCTCAACCCCCTCCGCAATAGATTCTTCTGATAATGACGTAACAAATAATGTACCAACTTTATAAGAGCAGCTCGATAAAGAGTTAGATAAAAGTAATTAAATCTGTAAGAATCTCTCGACTAATTTCGACCTCGCAGGCTTTGTGAAATTAGAAAAAGTTATGTATGATAACGGAGGAGACCGAGGCGTGTATCTGACAGAAGCTTACAAGTACATTTTATGCGTTCTACCAACGAGTGTGGAGAGTGAGAGAGTTTTTTCCTATGATGGCTACTTTTGTAACCGAATACGAAGTTCACTCTCTGACAAAATGTTAGACGCTTTATTGTTCTTGAGAACATATTATCAAGAACAACGAGAACTCTCAAAGGAATAAATAAGTATTGTTTTCGTGATTGACTTGATCTCAATGTTGTTTTTTATTTTTTATGCTATCTCACTTCATAAGAGAAGCTAAGTAGTATGTAATGTACGTGACATGTGATACATACTACGATTCAAATATCGTATGTTTTTTATTCATATTACTAATATTTAATTCTATTGTGTGATTAATAAGCCTTGTTGAGTTTACGGTTTAAAATGTTTAACAAGAGTAGTAAGGGAGAAAGATGACCAAATATGTTTAATTTGTTAGTAAAAATGATTAAAAGACTGATATAATTATAAGTCTTGTTTGATTTGAAACAAACTTAAAAGTTACCAGTTCCGGAACCGGTTCCGGAATTCCGGAATCTGATCTCCAGTATTGGAACTCAGTTCAAGAATTGAGAACCTTGCGATATTGCATGCCCTAGGTACTTAGGAACATGCATTTTATGTAAAGCTATTTTTCTTACATCACAAACTAACCACAACAGTGACGATTGTTAATTGGAACTGAAATCAGACACGATCTAAGAAGGATATTTATTTCGTATTTACCCAACCAACCCAGGAGGGTAAGGTTTTTCGCGCGTATGTAAGTAATTATCTATGTCCGTTCCATTGTGACCTCGTTACTTCTAAACGGAAGAACCGACGCTCTAGCACGAGCGTCCTGTGTAAACGTTACGTAAATGCGTCAATTTCGAAGACTCGAAAATACAATTATCCTAAAGCATTAACCAAAAAGCACTAGTTTCAGTCGTGTTTTTTTTTTATAAAATATATTTTTCTCCTAACTTTAAAAAAATAAATACATTATTAATTGTCAAAGGTTTCCCTCCATTCTTCCTATTACACTGTGTGCTATGAATAAAATAAAACAAAGAAATATTTGACAGTGTTTTATATGTATATTAATGACAAAATTCTGTGTATAGAATTTAAACTAACCAATTCAAGGAAATGTAAAAATCTTATAGTTTTAGATTCATGGACCCTATTTGTGCGACATCTAGTGACTCTTATAAAAATTAAGGGACATTTGAAAGACGACGGCACGACTAAGTTCCGAAAACCAAAACTAGATGGCACTGTTAACTGGGAATAACATTTTACAAGTTTATTTTACAACTACGCTTACATTGTACTTACATTCATACTTGAAAAATGTGATTTTATTCGACAATAAATCATTACAATCGTTCATCATCTTAATCGTTCATATAAAAATTTATAAAAATGCTAAAACAAATTAAATGTAACGTCTTGTCTCTGTTTTATTTCTACATTATCACTTCTGATCGGTTTATATTCGGTTGTAGATTCGGGATTAAATATTGGAGACTTTCATAATGATAAAAATATTAAAAGTATCATAACGGATTCAAGTTCACCAAGAGTACCATTCGTATACTTATTTTCATAAATAAAATGCTGGTTATTTAAGCTTGGGGTCACCTGATACTAAGTTAGATCCAAAATAGCACTTAATAGTATAATGTAAAGAATACATTAATGTATTTAATTATTATTCTTTATTAATTTTTTCTTCTTATTGTTTACATTTTTAAATATTTCTTACAAAAATAAATAAATAAAAAAAACATTTAAAAATATAAAAAATAGTAGCCCACCGGTATCGGGAACAGGGTCCAAGCTACTACTACTAGGGTCAGGGCTCCAGAGAGTGGAACCTCCTAACACTACGAGCCGTGTCCAGAAGTACCGCTTTCTGAATCAAGCCCTTGATCCAGCTGCCTAACGAGAGCCTCCTCGGGTATTGGTCAAGGCTCTTGGCAATTAAGCCATTGGCTGAAATGGGCTGAAATGACTATCGGCACAATGATCGCCGAGTCCACTTCCCACATGTCGACAACCTCGCGAGCCAAGTCAAGATACTTGATTTGCTTATCTTTCTCGGCTTTCACGAGGTTCCCGTCATGCGGGACCGTTATGTCAACAATCATTGCGCGCCGCTCTGATCGATCCACCACCACTATATCAGGCTTGTTGGCCACAATAGTCCTGTCAGTGATGATGGATTGATCCCAGTACAGTGTGATATTGCTATTTTCGAGAACTGGGTCGGGCACATACCTATAGTACGGCACTTCCGATTCCACAAGGATGTATTTTAGAGCAAGTAGCTGATGGATAATCCTGGCTACAAGGTTGTGTCCATGTAAGTACTCTCCGTTAGCTAGACGAGAACACCCGGAGATAATGTGACGAATTGATTCGCCCGGACGGTGGCATGCCCGACATATGTCAACCGTGCCGTCCTTCACAATAAATCTCCGGTAGTTGTTCGTCATCATAACTTCATCCATAATTGCACGGACAAAACCTTCGGTTTCTCCGAAGAGGTCACCGGAACGTAGCCAGGCTACGGACGCTGATAGGTCTACATCGGGCCCATGCAGGGCCCGGAAAAAGCGTCCGTGGAGCTCCTTACTCTGCCATACCTCCCTGCGGTCGTTAGTGTCAAGTACTACATGTTTGCGCCAGTTCTCTTTAGCCAAGGAGAGCGGGGTGAGGCCCTTGTCCACCGCAACTACATCCCGATGCATCCCCACGTCGTTTTCTAGGAAAAAATCCCTGAGACTGCATATCTCGCGATTGTGGAGAGCCTTAGCGTTTAAAAAGCCTCGACCTCCGCACCTCCGCGGGATATACAGTCTCTATAATATATTTAATTTATATTAAGTTTAGCGAAGCACTCCGTCATTTGCCCTCGAAGAACCTGAAGTCCTGGAAAGAAACAACAATGCTTTATTAATACAATCTTGTAACTAGTGAAAAAAAACTTATTGGCAGGTGAGTAATCAATTTCACTTAAGAATCGTCTTCTGGGAATCGTAAATGTCTTCGTATGAAGGAATACGATGAAAAGCCTCCATTAAAAAGGGAGAGGATCTAGACGTCGCGCGTCGCCGAAAAAAAGTTCCCGTAAACGTAATTAGGTCGAAAATACCACACCAATAACACACCAATAACATTTGGGACATAATCAAGAGCGACAGAGGTTGGGCCTTTTTTTTTCCGGATGGGAAATCATCAAATGACTTCTCCCGCTCTGGGCTGAGCGGGAGGGTGTGTCAGACTTTTACTGACTAAAACCCACCCATGTTCCTTCATCGCCCTTTGTGTTCCGGGGCCGCGGTATCTCTTTCTACAACCCGCAGCACCCGGCAGGCATCGGCCCTTGCGGGCCCCTTCCCTATGCTGACATCTCTTTGAGGCGCGCGTGGAACACGAACGCGCCGTCGACACGGCCTGTCGTCCTAAGACGGAGGGACGGCGAGCTAGCCCTTAGCTCACCGTCCACAGGCCCGCGTCTACGGTGGCCGGGGGCCACCACGTGGCCCCCGACGCCCGGTGCGTCTCGCGCGGCGGCTGGGACGTGAGGAGGAACGCTCTCTCTCACGTTCCGCCTCCTCCTTTGCTAGCATGACTGCTTCCCAAAAGGAGGTGACGGCTTCCCATTCCGTCTCGCTCCGGACCATGGCTCGAACCAGGAGGTCTACTCTCTAAGCACGAAACCCGTAGTTTCGGCCGAATATACGGGCGTTTCCTACTCCGTATCACTTACGGACATACGATTAGTGAGTGGCCCGAACTAAAAACGAATGACAACTCGATTGGACAGTTGTCTCTACTCCCGATGTATTTTCAAAACTCATGAATCCGATAATAATAGGGCGTAAGCTTAATTTCGAAGTTTCGATCTACTCTCGTACGGGCCCGTATCTTCGTTGACGGACTTAGAGAGTAGACCCCCAGGGCCGGACGCGAGAGGTCGCCGCCGCCGATCGCACAGAGGTTGGGCCTACGATTTACATTTGCGGGCGAAGCGAATTTATAAAATTGCTTGGATCTAGTCACTGTAATAATAGGTAGTGACCTCCATATCTACCACTCTACCTTGTTCATGTTGAACTACATCTACCAACACGGAAACGCACTGTTCCATGCTCCTACCCTTTTCTATCGCTCAGAACCGATGCGCTCGGCAGCACGCTCTGTTTCTGGCCCTATCAAATGACGGGTGAGCAAGAGCAACAGAAAAGGATGGAAAAATGCGATTCCGTGCTCATAGATGTGGCGCAACCTTAACTTGTTATTCCAGTTCAGACTCGTATATCTCTATCTCACAAAATACTGCGCCGTTGGTCTAACGGTCGGTAGCCCGGTTAGGTGAATAGGGTCCCCCCCAATTACATGGGACTCAAACATAACTTTCGCAATGTGAGGCTACTAATAAATAACATACAGGGCGTCCCACGGATATGCCACATGGAGGGAAAGTACCTTGAATATTGTAGATGGAACATTTCACTGAAAGGAGACATTATTTGAATTTAAAAAACAATTTAAACTGCATTCATATATATTTAAATAATTACATGGTTGAACCGGGAATCGAACCCGTTACATGAGAAAAATAATCACCCTGCAGCTTTATCATACCGATCGAAAGGCTTCATCATAAGGATTATTTTTTGCTAAATAACATAGTGTCACAAATAAAAGGAAGACGAATTATTTCTTTATCAGCCAGCCGCATTGCGATGGACAAAATAATTTACGCGCAGGTACCTACTAACTACGTATCTCTTTATCATTTTATCATGCACTTGAATTACAATAGGGAAATGATGTGCACTTCTCAAGTGGGTACATTTATTAGTAATAGGTACTTATGATAATGTTAGTTGTATGTCCTTACGGCAATGTCAGCTTTTCATTTTTCTGAACAAAATTTCACATCAAATGTTAAAATTCATGGTCTTCCTTTTATTTGTGACACTATGTTATTTAGAAAAAAAAAATGCAGTTTAAATTGTTTTTTAAATTCAAATAATGTCTTCTTTCAGTAAAATATTCCATCTACAATATTCAAGGTACTTTTCCTCCATGTGGCATATCCGTGGGACGCCCTGTATATTTGGAGAACAGGCGTGATGTAAACGAACTTGTTACAAACTTACAATGAAAACGCATGCGACGATGACACCTAGCTTGTATTGCAAGGCGAGATCAGCAGGGAAGGTGATGTTATAATCATTTTTGAGGGAGAAAAGCTCCTTTTTCCACCCGAGCCACAGCTTGTGGACGCTGCCTATGGGAGCCTTGTTCATTGTCTGCAGCTGTAACATAATAATGCAACGTTTATTTCAACCAACAAAGGATCATAATAGGCTTACCTATTACCTTAGGTGGTATATACATCGAGCGGCACTACAAAAAGTACAGCAACATTGTGCAAAAAGTACTACAGCGCCATCTACATCGACATAAGACCATATAGAAACACCCGACAACAACTCGACAGTTGTTACGGTTGCTACGAGTGTTGAGCCTGGTGGACAGTAGTCTGGTCGGAGGATCCTCCCTTTTCTATGGGGGATGAAGAACTTTACACCCTGCTCTTCATACCCCTATATACGCAAAGGATTAACTTTGATTCAATGTAGCGCCCGAGAAAACCATACGAGTGGTCGAAGCTACATATAATATATTACGAATTTACCTGAAACGTTGTAATTTCACTGATCTTCCCCTTGAGCCTGATGGCAGGCTGTTCCTGTGGGGTTCTGATGGTGAAGATTGGTGTCATGCATGTGCTCTCCATGCAGATCACGCTAGCCAGCTGGTCGTTCAAGAACAGCTCTATTTTACTTGAAACAAACATGCATCCTGCCGAACGACGGAACCGGAACACCTGGAAATATAGCAGGTTGTTAAGGAAACTGAATAATCTTGAAATTCACAGTGACAACACTGGCAACCCAGAGATTAGATTTGTACCCGGTAACCGTACATATGAGGCAATCGAGTATCCACTGTCATGTTATGAAAAGTTATATTAAAAAAATGCTGGGCATTGCAAGTTCCCTGAGAGTATCAAAGAATATGGGAAGAAGGTAACTCAAGTCTTTCGAAAATTATTGTTCCAAACAAGTGGCAATAATTAATGTTATTGACCAATAACATTAATTAATTATTGACGCTTGCACAACATTATCAAAGGGCGCTGTCCTGTAGGTAAACATTTGTGACATTGTCGGAGGCAGCTTTACAAAATGTTGGTTAACAGAATAACGAAAGCCGTTCGTTTGTTAAAGGCTGGCATCGCGTAATGCTGTGGCATTACGTCATGCCAGTACGCCAGGTTTGTCGATCCCATGAACGGGTTAGGTACGTAAATAGCCTCATTTATAGGTCATTCCATTCTACTTTCAGAATAGCTTATAGCTGTGCTTGTTTCAATTGCGGGAACTTTTTCATGCCAGACGCGCCAATACAGGGTTTCAATTCCTTGTTTCTATTGGTAGAGTCAACAGAAAATATTAAAAAATACCGACTCATCCCCATTTTCTTCCCAGCTTTGGTACTTACTAGTGGGCAACCTATCAAGTGGCATTGCTTTTTAAGTGTTATTTTTAAAACGATTTTCTACAGGATCATCACAGCTTATGTCTGTTCCATAGATTTTCGCTTGGATATAAAACATGTTGCCACTCGGCTAGTCTTAAAAGACTTGAATTTTCTCCAAAAACTCAATCGCATAAGAGTCGCTGAGGACATGCTAGAACGAGTCAATTCCGACCCAGCATTCGTGAACCGCATTGTTACTGGTGACGAGAAGTGGGTTTACGAGTTTGACATGCAAACTAGTCAACAAGCTTCGGAATGGCGCCTTCCAACTGAACCAAAACCGAAAATACCACGCCAAAGTCGATCAAAAGTCAAAGTCATGTTGACTGTTTTCTTTGACTATCGCGGTGTTGTGCACTCGGAATTCTTGCTGGAAGGTCAAACAGTAAATAATGAATATTATTTGAGCGTCATGCGGCGTTTAAAGAGCAATTTCGACGAAAAAGACCTGAGTTGTGGAAAGAAAATTCTTGGATTTTGCACCACGATAATGCGCCTTCGCGCAAGGCCATCATACGTGAACGAATTTTTGACCAAAAACTCAACAAATACCTTCGAACAAGCACCTTATTCACAAGATAAGGCTCCAGCCGACTTCTTTCTTTTTCCTAAACTCAAATTACCACTTCGTGGCACCCGTTTTCATTCGCTAGAAGACTATCGTTTCTGAAAGAGCATACTTTGAATGCAATAAAATAACTAACATTTTGTGTATTATTGATCGTTTTCCGGTACTTTCTTGACAGAGTAGTATGTCTACTCACCTTTCTCCCTGTGTTTTCCACGCCGTCAAAGATAAACGGTCTGTGGGCTCCTCCACGGAAGAAGGTGTCAGGCACCTCCTCGTTCATGGTGAACAGGATTTCGTCCCCACTGAAGACAGTGTAATTGTTGCCATGGTAGCCAGTACTGGTCTGGTGGACCTTGACGGTAGCCAGTTTAATTAAGCGCTCCAGACCTGGAACTGAAATTTTACAACATTGAAGCGTTTCAGAGGTGCATCAGTGTATCAATAATATGTACAAACAACATCAAGCCTGTAAGGCGGAGGTGTATTTACCTATAGACCCTATAGACCCTATAGTCCATTTGTTTAAGCGCCATGTAAAAGTGGCGAGCCTATTGCAATCAACCAGGCACAAATCCAGATTATGAGCTGCTACTGAGAAGTTCCTGGAAGATAAACCCAGTACCGCTTTGCCCTAACCCAACCCAGGACTTCTTGCATAAGTATAGTATTTCCACTTAAGGTGGAAACGCGAGGGTAGTCCGCGAAATTCAATTTTTCTTACGTTTTTTGCAATTTGTCAGTCAGTGTCAGTCTGTAAGTACACTAAAAAAAATATGATTCGCGCCCGTAATATGTATGTAGGTATTTACAGAATTATGATAATTAAAATCTGAGAATGACTATTTCATGAAAAAGTCATTCCAATGGGGCTAAATGAATTTTGAGGGATGCTGATAATTTTAATGATTATAACTCAGTTAAACCATATTAGTTACGGTCGCGAATCATATTTTAATCAACATGCAACCTGCCACTGACCGGCAAATTGCAAAAAAAACTTAACAAAATTTGAATTTCGCGGGCTTCCCTGGCGCTTCCACCTTAACAACATATTGATTGCGCTATTTATCAGCTGGGTGATTCATTTGTACCTATTTCACTCACCTGCGAGTGGAGCTTGCAGAGCAGCAGCCATGGTTTACAATCAAACAAATCTAGAATCAACTCACAACTACTACTCAATAGGACAGTCCTATCAAAACACTGAAATACACTTTATTCTTATTTACAGCGACATCAACATTCGCAGACGCACTGTGCTGATAAGAAGTCACAAAACAATTATTTACCTCTACATTATTATCAAACTTAAAACAAAATGTTTGAAAGCGCAATTTGTGACGATATTAACTTTTAAGTTACACGGACCAATAGGGGTCAATTAAAACGAGTTTATGACAAAACGACGCGAATAAACGAAGAAACACAATTAATATAATACTCTTCGCACGAGACGCGCGTCTGTTCCGTCCAAGGCCAGACGCCTGACTGGCGCCTATCTACATAAAATATTTTCGAGATATTAGTATAAAACATCACTCAGTAGCAGTACCTACTATAGTGTCCAAAATTATTAAATTAGGAGCCATAATAATTAGATCCCATATGGCCACCAGCACCAAACCAGTTTCTATGCATTTCGGTGAAACCAACATTGATGTGCCTTAACCGCATAACAAAACATCAATTGAATAGACTTACATATTGTATTACATACATAGAGCATAGTAATAAAAAAGTGCGAGGTTATTGTGCGCACTTATGAAGGTCAAGTGCATAACAACAAAGCTATCACTACAGTTTCGATAATTTACCAGGTTGCTCTTGGCGCTTCTAATTTGGATGAGGCGATAAAAATTTATTTGAAAATGACGTAATATTAAATTGAAAAGCCAACCTTATGGAATGTATCCTAATAAGTTTGCAGTATAGTAGCTCATTTGAGCCTTCTAATAATATTTACTTTACAGTGCTCATGTGCTCGTCAGCTCGCTCGGCACCTCGGGTGCGACATGTCCCATGTTCTGTGCACTATCTAGACTTCTAGAGTTCCGGACGCTCTTGTTGTGTGCGCCACGCGAGTGCGAATTTGTAGCGCTACGAGTTTGTTTGTAAAAGGTTACCACCCCGACTACAAAGAGATGCTATGAGGGTTCCCATTTCTTACGAATGTTGCAAATATGCGCCGAGTCCAGCAGTTTAAATTAATGCCTTTAATTGATTCAGCAATTTAGTTCTTTCAGACAGCTACTCCTACAGTTTTTTTGCAAAAAAAAATGTAAATAAATACTCGCTATTTATACTAATATTATAAAGAGACTATATGTTGTAAGTTTGTTGGTAATCTTCGGATTACTGATCAGACTTCTGATCCGATTCTGAAAATTCTTTCAATAACGGGAAGCTACATCTATCCATCCATCCCTGAGTTTTATAATCTACATTTATTTATTTGACAAAGTAGTGAAGTAAAACAAATATACACACATCAAAAGTGTCTAGGGATCAAGCATTTTTATGCGGATTTCTTGAGATTGAGATGTGGCTTTGTAATAAATTTATGATTTTATAAATTTATATGGATCCTTTTTGGTGCATTTCATAATTTGAATCAGGAACTCTCAATCAAATTCGAGTAAAAGATGAAAATAAGCTGTCAATATTTTCCCTATAAAAACATACAACGCATTGAAGACATTATTAGTGCTACTGTTTCCCTACTACTGATTAAAACCAACGTTATTATGGAGCGGCGACGTCATTTAAGCAGGGAAGAAATGCTCAGAGCCGTGGGAATGATAGAAGCTGGTTCCCGGCAACGTACTGTGGCTTTAGCTCTGAATACAAGTCAGAGTGTTATCAGTCGACTTTGGACACGTTACCGAAGCACTGGTACCGTGGCTGAGCACCATGGAGGACGGTATCGCTGCACCACACGGAGACAAGACCGATACATTCAAATCTTAACTCGAAGAGCTCCAACAATAACCGCCATGATGTTAGCCGTGAGGCTTCATCACTCTTCAGGGAACTTAATTAGCGACCAAACAGTCAGAAACCGCTTGCATGAAGTGAACCTTCATTCCCGAAGACCGCTACGGGTACCACCTATAGCAATGCACAATCGTAGGATTCGATTTCAATGGGCTCTTGAACACAGAAATTGGGCAGAAGAACAATGGCGTTTCGTGTGCTTTTCTGATGAGTCTCGTTTTGGTATGAGACCGGATACAAGACATATACGACACTGGAGAACCCCTGGACGCCAACAGCGATTAAAATCCTGCCAGGAAGTCCATCCTTATAGTGGTGGAACCATCATGGTATGGGCGGGTATTTGGATCGGCGGAAGAACTGAGTTGATTTGGATCAGAGGCAACCTCAACGCTCAAATTTATGCTGAGACGATTGTATCAGACGTCATCGTTCCTCTACAAGTGCAAATCGGTCCCTTATTTCAGTTAATGCATGATAATGCACGACCGCACACCGCAAGAGTTGTAAGACAGACTCTCGCCGCAGGTAACATCAATGTCCTGCCCTGGCCTGCTCATTCGCCAGACTTGAACCCGATTGAGCATGCATGGGATATGCTACAGAGAAGAGCTCTGCCGAATATGGAGGGTATCCAGTCGCAAGAAGACCTTTTTTTGTTGTTGCAACGAACATGGGCGGCCATTCCACAGCGTGATTTGGATGAACTCATTTTGAGTATGCCAAACCGATGTTCTTGTGTTGTTAGTGTTCGCGGTAGAAACACGGATTATTAATTGTTTAAGTTACCCAATAAAATTTTAAAGAAAACTGTTATATCAGTCTTTTTTTCGAACTTTAATGTTAGTGGTTCAAATGTCAAAAATCCCTTTATTAGGAAAATGGCAAATTTCTTTATTAATGCAAAGGTGACTTGGTTTATCGTTACTGTGACAAACGAAAACACTTTATTTGATGAATCCTTAAAGAAAATTTTAATTAATATCAATCAGGAGAAAAGTTATTGCAAAAATATATGTTGATCCCTAGATACTTTTGATATGTGTATATTCAATATAGTTTTAATATCTTTTGATAAAACAAGTAAAAAATTGATATTGTGTCCTCTGTAGGTAGATAGTTAAATACTTACCTACTAGTGTGACATTCTGTGAATACTAAAAAAGAACAATAAGATAAAGCTTATTAAACTGATAGACACTTAAGAAGTAAGTGTAGAACTCATGGCAAAACACACTAGTCGCCGAAATGATGTGCCTTTGGTGTAGAGACTATACAGGGTGGAAGAGACCCCGACGCGAAAACGGTTTCCACGTATTCAGATTTTTTGCAAATACAATTACGCAAGCACCCGCATACGGGTTAAGACCAGTGTAATTGTACCATAAGCTTGACTTTTATTTGTAAAAGGTTTCCCTCCATATAAAATTAGATATAAGATCAAAAAAAAACAAAAAATGTACCAGTCAACATTTTATTTTTGTCAAAATTCTAAATAAATGTATAAAAATGTGTAAATAGTTCAAAAGTTGAACGAATAAATGATTTTTATACTGTCTCTATTAGTGCGATATTTAGTGCCGCTTTTAATAATTTAAAAAAAAATCTAAGTCAATAGCACGACTTTAGTTCCGAAACTCAAAACTATGTAGACGGCACTGTTAATTGCTATCAAGATTTTTACCACTTTTTACTTTATAAAGCGTATTGTACTTACATTCATACCTCAAAGGTAATTTTAACAAATAAATTATAAATTTCCTTTATCGTTCACAAAATAGATTCTATAACAAATGCAAAATTAAGTCTTTTCTTCTGCTTCATTTCTAAACGATTTTTATGTCGATTTGAGATTCGAAAGTCGAGACTTCTTATATAGGCCTTATCGCTGGATTCAAATTCGCCAAGAGAATAATATTCCATTCTTGTCATCATTTTTTATTCACTAATTATCCATTCGAAATTTAATTTGTACAGGTTTGAAGGGACACTGACACAAACGATTACCACGTATTCAGTACTTCATCCTGAAACCCCCCATTTAGAAACTTTTAATCGGTAATTTATAAAAACTTTTTTCTCTTCCACACATTTTGACCGTGTAGGTATTGGACTTTTGTAGGAAACAGAAGATTTTGTTTAAAATTAACGATCAATAAATTCTATGTGGGGGGGTTTACAATGATGTACTGAAGTCGTGGTAATCGTTCGTGCGTCGATGTTCTAACCTGTAGGTATACAGAATGATTGGTAATTGGGTGCAGTCCTTGAAATGGGTGATACAAGAGCTAATTTGTAACAATTTGACCCAGAAATGCGTAATAACCAGTACGGTCAAAATATAGTATTTTTAACCGACTTCTAAAAAAGGAGGAGGTTCTCAATTCGGTTGTATTATTATTATTTTTTTGTGTTTGTTACCTCATATCTCCGTCATTTACGAACCGATTTGAAAAATTCTTCTTTTATCTGAATGGATCTACTTCCCGATTGGTCCCATAGAAATTTCATCAAAATCGGTTCAGCAGTTTGGTTTTGAAATCAAAATAGCTGGAAAAAAAATCATCTAAGTAAAAGAAATTGCGAAATTGATACTTGACAAGGATTTGTGTGTGATACTATAACTAAAAAGGGTAAAATAAAAACTTTTTTGCAAAAAAAAACCGACTGCAACAACTGTTGTTATTATCCATAATGTTTCTTGAATAGGGTACTGTGATATCATTTTTGAAAGCTAATAAGACAAGTAAGCGTTTCTGCAATTTGCACGTTAAGTGTCATACATTTATTTTGAGTAATCTGTCTTGAAAAGCAAGGGTGGTTTGATTTTTTCTCATATTATGAACTTTATGACGCTGTTAAACCAAAAGTTTTTAAAAATTGGTTTTGGAAAGATTAATTCGTTTATGCGCTATCTACAATTATCAATACTTGGTCGAGAGGAGGTAAAATTTCTAAAGAACACTTAAAAGTTCCAATACTCCGAAACCACTTAGATTGGACCCCTAGTTATCGGGATCAAATTCGTTGTAAATTAGCTCTAGTATCACCCATTTCAAGGATTGCACCCAATCACCCTGTATTTTCATAACAGTAACGACGGTTGTTTATTTTTGGGGGCAGCAGTTGCTGAGATACAAATAGCACTTTAAGTACGTACAAAGAATACACTTATAAATAAATAAATCGTTTTTCAAAGTAGTGCGTCAGCGGTCCTCCCGCATCACTTGCCTTCGTGGAATTTGAAGTCCTGGAATAAAAAATTATCTTTTATGAATTATCTATCTCGTAGTGGGACGTGAGACGGGACTATTCAACTGTTCTCCGAGTAAAATCAAGAGGAATAATAAAATAAAAATAAATAAAACATGTTTATTGCTTCAACTTAAGGAATGCATTGTGTAATTCGTAAAGTGTTATGGTTCAAGTAATTTAGCAACTTAATTAGTTGCGAAAGAGCATTATCTAAAGGTTGTCTGGAAGAGATCGCTATCAGCGACAAGACCGCCATTGTAACCATAAAATTATCAATTTTGTAAAACCGTTCTGTTTCAATTTTGGTGTACAATAAAGTATTATTCTGTTCTATTGTATTCATTATCTGTCCATCGCATACGGAAATAACTGTACTGTAGTGGTAAAGGTTGAGCTGGGGCTCTCAGATCTCACAGTCCTCAGGTTGGGCTGGAATTGCTGTCGTATGGCAACCCTATGTTGAGCCTACTAGCAGACGAAACTAGTATGCATTAGAATGTATTTTACTACATGGATCCAGTCACGGTACCATTCTAGGTTGTATAAGAACAGGGCATTAAGCAAAGATAGAACATCGTGATACTTATATAAGTATGCCGATGCGATGCTGCATGATGATGCTGCGATGTATCATCTGATACATCATGATGCTCATCGAGCTATTCTAAGTTCCTTCAATGAAACTGCAAACTTGCACACTTAATACACCCGGCGTGTGTTATCAAGTCTGCGCTGACCGTTAGTTTGATTTATCCCTCGTGATTTATCCCACCATAAAAAAACTGGTTACAAACTTACAATGTAAACGCATGCGACGATGACAGCTAGCTTGTATTGCACGGCGAGGTCAGCAGGGAAGTTGATGATAAAATCATCGTTGTAGGAGAAGAATTCCTCCTTCCACCCGCGCCACTGCTTTTGGATGCTGCCTATGGGTTCCTTGGTGTTTGTCTGCAGCTGTAATACAATCATTATAATAAGAATATAAATTTTTGTTTCGATCAACAAAGGATCGTTGGAAAAGTACAACACTGTATTAGAAGACAAAATCAGAAAATTAAAGCATATTTTTTTTTATTTACTTTGATTGCTCAGTAAATGAACTATACATCCATGGTTTATGCACGTTAATCTTTGGACAATTCGTTACGTTCGGGATTCAATAAAGCGCCGGTGTCAACATAAGACACTGATTTATCCCCTTGTTGAATAAACTCGGCGTATTTCTTTACCTTTCGCGGCACCATGGTGTCCCGGAGCTGAGTAAGTAACGAAATTACCTCGAAGGTTTTGGAGTGCTTCCCCTTGAGCCTGATGATAGGTTGCTGCTGTGGGTTGTTGATGCTGAAGACGGGCGTTAAGAAGGTACTCTCCATGCGGATCACGCTGGCCAGCTGGTTCTCTATGTACAGTTCTACTGTGTCCGAAATTAATATGCGTCCTACCGGACGAAGGAACCGGAACATCTAAAAATATAGCAGGTTATTAAAGAAAATGAATAACCCGGAATAAACCCTCAGTGACAGGTCAAAGTTTAGATTTGTACCCGATAAATGAGAATCGAATATCCACATTGATGTTATGTAAAGTTTTATAAAAAAATGTGGACATTGCTTTCAAAGCGTTATTTCTAAAACGATTGCAACAGGATTTACACAAGCTTTTGGGTAGCTGAGGTCTGTTCTATAGATTTTTGAGGCAATACAGAACCACAGATAGGTGAAACCAAGGTAAAGGTCTCCCCAGCCCACGTGCCTAGTGGGTACGTTCTACAGCGTATCTACATATGTTTGCTCACTTTTCTCCCTGTGTTCTCCACGCCGTCAAATATAAACGCCCTGTGGGCTCCACCACGGAAGAAGGTGTCAGGCACGTCCTCGTTCATAGCGAACAAGGCTTCGCCCTCACCAAGGACAGTGTAGTTGTTGCCATTGTAGCCTGACTTAGTCTGGTGGACGGTGACGGTAGCCAGCTGCAGTAGGCGTTCCAGACCTGGAACTAAAATTAAAATTATTATAGCTTCTTATGGCTTCGTTAGTGCATTATGAATAACAATTAACAATACACTACGCTAGTACTAGGGTAAGGCGGAGGTACATCTCTACCCTGCGGTATAACCTGCACCTGTTTTTTTAAGTTCCATGTTTTAAGGGGCGAGCCTATTGCAACGAACCGGGCACACGCAATCCAGGCTACGGGCGGCTACTGAGAAATTCATGATGGAAAAACCTGATGTGAATGATAAAGTATTGTTGATGAGTGGGGCCCGACCCAACTCGGGCGTGATCGAACCCAAGACTTGGTGGTCGACAGTAGCGCTTGCGATGCGACTAGTGGACCAATGAGTCATTAATCATTATTACGTAAATGAAGCAGGTTAAAAATAGTCCCATAAATTATTATTTTCACTAAACAACATTGTGCTAATTATTAGGTCATTCATGTGTAGGTACTTCACTCACCCGTGACTAGAGCAGACGAACCAGCAGCCATATTGTTTACAAACAACGACTACCTCAAACAGAATACTTATACAGTTATACCCTACCTACGTAATAGTCCTATCAAAAAACTGAAACACACAATATTCTTATTTATAGACACAGGCGCAAACACATTCAGCTGATTAAATGTCACAAAAAGAATAATTTACGTTATCAAACTTAACACTTAATTTAAATTGTTGAATGCAAAAGCTGATAAGTAACTTTTTATCACGAATCAACAGGGGTCAATTAAAGCCGGTTAAAGACAAAACGACGCGATTAAGCGAATAAGTACCGTAATGCAAGTAATATTATATTTTGCGCGGATAGCACGACTGCTCCGTCCAAGGCCAGACGCCTGATTGGCGACTATCTACCAAAAATCTAATCTAGTACATAACGTAACCAATACCTAGTGTCCAAAATTAGTAGCTTAGCATTTAGTAAGTTTTACTTCATTTTCGGGTCCCATATGGCCAGATAACCAGTTTCCATGCATTTCAGTGAAACATACATTGACGTGGCTTAACCGCATTTTATGACAAGAAAGAAAGTATTCATGTACGTATGTACGTAGGTGCATATTCCGAATTGATTGTGCCTTAATTTTCAAAGTGTATATAACAAAATTATCATTGGTTATATTTTCCAAAATTACATGTTGCTCTTGGTTTAAATAAACGTTATTAAAAAGCCAACCATTCGAAATGCCCCTTGTTTTGTATGGAATACGAAGCGCACTCTTGAGCCTGGCAATTTTGTTAAATTTTCAACGCCCTTGGGTTCGTCAGGGCGTCACCTTGGGAGCATTTGCGGCGCAAAGGCGCGGCCGGCGCTTTTGTGTGACTCAGCCCACCTTGTGTGCATGCTGCCAGTGCACTGCCTACTAGGACGCTTGTTGCTAACCGAGTGTTAGAAAGGGAAGCGCCTTTCTAACACACACCTGACACAGTCAACCCTGCATTTATTTCTTTTCGAAGTTGTCCACAAAATTAATTAATGTAGGTGAAGCTAGCTATCACGACAAATTTTTCTTATCGCTTTTTACTTTTCTTTTCTCCTACCTACTCGCTATCAGGTAACTTCCTTTTAACCGACTTTTAAAAAAGGAGGAGGTTATGTATTCCACCTGCATCTTTTTTTCTGTATGTTCACCGATTTCTCCATGATTACTAGTCCGAGGCCTTATGAACTTTTAGAAGAACGATACAGTACAATTACAATATGTAGTGGAAATAGACGGATTACCAACGAAGTTAGAGACGTATGTAGTTAGGTACTTAGTTTATTCTTTAAATCAAATCAAAATCTATTTATTTGCCAGAATGTAGGTTTACAATGTATGATCTTAAAACTATAATGGGCCCTTTTCATTTGGTAAAAGAAGTTCGCGCTGTGGCCCAATGTAAATTTTATTAACTTTGCTTCGGTACTTTATGAGTAATCCTCTATAATATGCATTATTTCTTCTTCGTCTAAGTGGACGTGCTAATAACTTCTAGTTACAATGTAAAATTGACACTTGACAAGGATTTGTGTGGGATAGAAAAAACCTGACAACAAGTGTCGGGCAGTAGCCCACCAGACACAACACCCGTATGGTCGGAGGATCCTCGCTTTTCTATGGGGGATGAAGTAAGGGTTTAAATATGCTAACCTCTCGCTCGCCTCTCGGGCCTGTAAAGCCCTGACAAAGTAGAGAAATAAATAAAACAAAATGTAAAGTTTTAATATCTTATAACAAAGTAAAAATTAACAATTAATATTGTGTCTTTTTTACAAGTGCGACATCCAGTAATGACTTAAAAAACTTATAAAAACACAAGTCCAGCACAAACAAAGTTAAGTTACCAGCTTATTATTTAAAATTAAGCTACAAAAAACGATGCAAGCACAATATTGGGTAACCGTGATGGTTCTAGACCACGAATTACACTGATGGATACTCAGGAAGAGAGGAAGTATGGATCAAGGGATGGATGGGATTGACAAAAGTTAAATAGGTAACAAAAAAAGTTGAGATCTGTAAACATTTTACTGATAAACATGGTTTCAACTTAGTGGATTAGAAACATGTTTAATATAGTACACATTTAGATGTTCTAGTGACTTTAAAGTAATTACTTAGCTCTTGTTCCATTATAAGTAACAAATGGGAATGCAATAGTAAGTCTTTCCGTCTGTCTGAAAATGTTGAAACTTCTAAAATGGTCATTTGGTTCTAAATTTTACTTGGTAGGTTTACCAAAAATATGTCTGACTATTCGAGATGCAATATTCGAGAGGATATTTAAGTCTCACCCTTTTCAGTTTCAGGTAGGCTTACCTACTACCTAACTTCCTTCTTACATTCATTTTTTACAAATTATATTTTTATACCTACGGATGTTTAGGCATCAATTGTTGCTTATTGTTTCAGATAAAACACTTATTAAGTATAAAGATAGATACTTCAAGCTATGTAAAAAATAACATCGTAAACATTTTTCTCTGCGGAAGCGCTCCTGTTCTGCCCTAATTCGTCCTGTACTCATGGAATCTGAAGTCCTGGAGAAATAAAAACGATGATTAATTAATTTTTAAGGCTAATATTGTTATGATTTTGCTTTACTTCTTCCTTGACTTTTGAGGAAGATTAAAATTAGGACATGGTATGAACATTTCGCTGAATGGCGAAAATTAAAGGGTGAAATTAAAGTGATAGTAGATGTGTTAGAATTAAGTAATAACAGTCTACTTAGGATAATCATGACATATATTGTTGCGGAATTGGATTGAGCTGTTTTAGAAGAGATTCATGTTCATGCATAAAAGGCGATAAGTGTGATCACGACTCCTAGTAAGGCTTACAATGAGAACGGCGGCCACGATGACAGCGAGCTTGAACTGCACAGAGAGATCAGCGGGGAACGTGACGACGTAGTCATCGTTGCGGGTCGTCATCTCCTGGCGCCAGCTGCGATTCTTCTTCACGACGCCGCCTACGAGGGTGTTGTTCATTGTCTTCAGCTGAAATTGAAGATAGACCACTTAACTTTGGGGTTACTGATTAGCTCAGTCTATCGCAGTCCACTGCTGGACCAAGGCCTCTGTCAAACTAAGCCACAACACCTTGTCTTGCACATTCATCCTCCACTTTCCGTATCTAGTCTGTCCTAGACGCTTTTTAGGCTCGTCGGTCTTTTGACCAACAAGGTCAGCAAACGGCCACATGCTTGCTTAGTCTGCACGCCACGTCGGAAACTCCAATTCTTTTCTGAATAATTTCAAGCAGTTTACCAGGTTGCGGGTTTGTCAATTACCTTATAGGTGGAAGGGGCAGTGCAGAGCTTGCACTTCAGCCTGAGGGTGGGGACGTCCTGTGCGTCGTTGATGCTGAAGACCGGCGTGAGGCAAGTGCGCTCCATGCGGACCACGCTCACCATATCGTCGTTCATGAAAATCTGTATCTTATCCGATAAGGACATGCCCGGGCGACGAAGCGAGAACACCTGCAAATGTAGCTGGTTGATGAGGAAAAAATATACCTAGGTATCTAGATCTAGGGGACAAGGTAAAGCCTTTATAACCTTGAGGTTGAGGTTGAAGTCCCTCAAGAATTGTAAATTGTGATACGTTCTCCAGTGGATAATTTTAGTCAGTTTACCTTCTTCCCCGTGTTATCCACGCCGTCCATGAGAAACCCCCTACGGTTTCCACCTGAGAAAATGCCCTGCTTCTGAGTTTCCTCGACCAGGTTGAACAGCACCTCCTCCTCATTGAGGATGGCGTAGCTATTGCCCTTGTAGTGAGAAACCAGCTGGTTGAGGATGACGGTTTCAAGCTGTGCCAGGCGCTCGAGACCTGGAACTGAAATGGCAGAGCTACTGATTGGCGTTAAGTTACGGCATAGTATAATGGGCTAATATGATGATTCACCTGCTCCACTGCCAGACACATTGTGTGGTGGCAACCCCGGCCAGACATTTAAAGTACGTAAGTATGTTAAATTGTAAGTTAAATATGTCATTTTATTAAATCTGAATTTTATATACCTACTAAGAGTTTCAGGTTTTATAAAATGACGTAGGTCGGGCGGTCATAGGATATTAGTCCATACTGTAAAAATATTTTGTAAAAATATTTACAAAATATTTTTACTGATAAGGTTAAATTGAATCATTTATGCATTCAATATTATATTTTATTGTGTATCAATTAAATGCCGCTTAAATAGACCGTCTTCTCGTCTAAACTCATTGATTCTACTAATTTGAATCACTCGAATAAACTCATTCACTCTACTAAATCCGACTACTCCACTAAACTCATCCACCTCTACTAAAGCCGATCACTCGACTAAGATAGCATTTGACAACATTAGGTTCATAGCTAGGACGCTAGGTCACCTACGTCACGACGGACCTACGTCAGTTTTATTTTGGTAAGTTGTAACAGTGGTCAGTTGTGTTTGGTGGTCATTCCCTATATTGTAGTATTATTGAGCTATAGACTAAAACTCACCTGTGTCTTGCACCGTAACCATCTCTATGGCAGCCATTATTTACAAACAAACAAATCTAAAATCATCACACAACTATTAAGTCAATCCTACCATATATCTCCGATATCACAAACACATTCTGTTGTTTCAAAATCGCTACGATTAAAATGGCAAAGTTGAGTTGAAAACAAAACAATGATCATTACCTAAAGCTTCATATTTTGAGCTAATAATAACTTAAAATAACTTCTATGGAAAAACCGTAAGATTCAAAGTTAATATACGAAAACGAGGCTTGAAATATGTATGAAGTATTCTTTGCATCGAAATGTTTGCGACACGACGTAACCGTCCAAGGCCAGACGTCTGACTGGCGTTGGCGCCTAGCTGCCTATATGTACTTACTACCTATGGAAGTAGGTATAGTCTCCACTTTTAGTGCACAACATGAAACACTAATCAGTACCTGAACTCAATTTACAATCTTTACTAGTGCCTGTTAGTAACAATACCAACCCACATTAAGATTAACAAAAAAGTAGCATATAGCCAACCATGAATCGATTAATAAAATAATGTTACCTACCTACCCAGTGAGTTCAGTGTGTTGGCTCTATGAAGGACTTAAGGTCAAGTTCAAGTGTTCATAGTCACTACATGAGTATAAAACAAAGTCGCTTCTCTCGTCTGTCCCTATGTATGCTTAGATCTTTAAAACTACGCAACGGATTTTGATGCGGTTTTTTTAATAGATCATAAGTGATTCAAGAGGAAGGTTTATATGTATAATACATGCATATTATAGTAGAGAAAACATTAGTATCTACATTACACCCGTGCGAAGCCGGGGCGAGTCGCTAGTTCATAATAAACAACACAATTTTGGTCAAGAACTTCATTATACCTAACTAGCAACGCCCTTGGTGGATAATAGGGCGAGTTTTTATGACCGCTTAGGATAACACTGTGCACCTCGTTTGCAGTGTGACAGTGTGGTTTCTTTTTCATTATCATATATCATCAGGTATCAAAGGCCAGCAGACAACTTCTTACTACATTTTCGTTTCTTGGATGGAGACCTGTGCAGTTACACTCGGTATTTTGATTTAGAGATCGTGTTAGATTTTCTATTTAAAAAGATACAAGGGCGAAATAAAACCAAGTACTTTAATAGAGTTTTATTACCTATTAATTCTTTTTAAAACATTTATATAAAAATGTTAACATAAAACATGACGTGTGGAAAAGGTATTAATCGGAATCAATTTCATTCTGAACATTGTCTGTCTGTAAGGGCGACCTCTAGTGGCGATCACAAGAACTAATAAAGGCACGTCAAAATTCCCGACTAGTAAGAAGGCGCTGGTACGTAGACAGATAATTTAATATAATATCCGTAAAGTTGAAAATATCCCACATTCGTATAGGTAATAACAGTTTTATATAATAAAATCATCAATAACCCTATATTAAATTAATAATACAAATATGTACAGATAAAAGAAGAAAAGTATTAAAGGGCGTCAATAAATTCGGCCACATCGCTGTCAACAGGAATAGTGCCCAGAAGACTGGCAACATTGCCACGTTGACTGGCAATGCTGATTCTTTGACCCAAAAATAGGCCAGCCCTCTGGTCACGAGAAGAGTCGGCCAACCGCTAGGCGATGTCCCGAAAAAATTGGTAGGTACATCCCATTTTTTTTTTCCATTTCGGTTTAAGGACACTAGGTACTACCCAGATTGATTTAAAGTTCTTACATAATTGTATTTAAGTAAAGTTTAACATTTCTCGTAATTTTATTGGAGTAGAGATAACAAAATAAAAAGGCCTTATTTCTAAAAAACTGTCTTCTACATAATTAGATAATAAGTAGACTAACGCTGCAGTACAAACAATAGGCGACCATAGCGAAACATACCTAATAGCAGTTAACTGCAAAATCAAAAACATCTAATTAACAATCAATTTAGATAGGCATGTCATGTACAAACGTATACGTACCTTCGTATTTATTTATGTCTGTTTTGTTTTAAATTTAGTGTAAATTGTTTAACAATTACGAAAACTGAAGTGTTTTTAGTTGACTTGCAACAAAATTCCATTAACAATTCAGTTTTCTTAATTTTTAACAAAAACAAAACCTACTAAGTATTTAAAGAATACGTAATATTCAAAATTTCGAAAAGCATTTAGGTAATTAAATTAACGCATTTCGTGTAAATTTTGTAGATCTGTAATGGGCTTTAATCGCTAACTGTGTGAACAGGTGAACCGTATCCATCTACCTTCAGGAGCAAGACACGATGGTTACTATGCAGTCATAAATAAATGCAATTTTTCTAATAACAGAAACAGTGATAAGTCACAAGTATTGCCATGTCACTTCGATGATAAGATTAATGCAATATCGATGCTCGTTCTCACTTACACTAAGCAATACCTAAATGAATACCTAAGTAAATGCGCTTTGTTGTATTTTCGACGCTCGGCTTAGAACTGAAAGTTGAAACTCCTTGGTGTGCTATTTTATCTCCGAGTTCGTTTTGATCCATTAGTGGCAATGAAAAACTAAATCGTTTCACACTACTCGTATAACGATAAATGCAAAACTAAGTATTTTCTTCTGTTAGATATATTATCAGTATCTGCTTAACTACTCATCTGATTCTCGTAAAATTCGGCAGATAAACTCTATGTTACAAATTAACGTACCTAGTACACTTTAATCAAATAATCACAGAAGATAAAAAAGCTTTCCTTGTTTTCCCAGTGGGTAAAACAAGCACATCAAATGCCAAAAATAATATATTTCACTAATAACTTATTTAATTACACTATAATAAGAAAAAACACTTATATTTTAATCTTAAGAATAAAAAATCTTGAAAATGTATAATTGTCATAAAATGAGTGCAAAGCTCCATCACTAACTCTCGTGGTATCTGTAATCCTGAAAAGAAAAACAATCGTTTAAGAGAATCTTTGTCAAATATGTAAGTGGTTTTCAAGTAACTATAACTGGAATTTTTAAATCATAGGTCAATCTTCTACCACCTCAACTGTCTGTCAAATGACCTACAACGTTACATCTTATCTCCAGCATCTCTTTAAAAAAACCTAATTATAATTCTGCGAAAGACTATCAGATATCCAAGGGAAATCTCGCATTTTTAATTATACTGCAGTTTTAATTAACTCTGATCCACTTAAAAAAGTGCTTATTACAATGGTCATGGAATCATTAATTGACTCGGGCTAATCTTGTCGGAAATTACCTATATCAGCTCGTAAACAAAGAAAATTGTAAGTCTACCTCAAAGATGAGTTAATTTTATAAACCAAATTAGGTATACAATTCAAATGATTTCATCAGAATTTAAATCAACAACAACTTCACTAACGACTTTACAAATAAACGATACAGACAAATTCATCAAGTAGTTAACCAGTTAAATCATTAAAATCAAAAGTGACTAACGTTTATGACAATTATTATATACTAGCTTATGCCCGCGGCTTTGCCCGCGTGGAGTTCGGATATTCTCCCACGGGATCGTACTACAGAGATAAAAAGTATCCTATATGTTGATCCAGGCTATAAACTATCTGTGTACTAAATTTCATCCAAATCCGTTCAGATTTTGTGTGACAAACATTTTCGCATTTAAAATAGTAAATATATATAGTGAGTAAGTAAGACTGAAGATGAACTCACAATGAGAACACAGGCTGCGATGACGGCGAGCTTGAAGCGCACGTCGAGGTCAGCGGGGAAAGTGATGACGTAGTTATCATTGTACGAGAACATCTCCTTCAGTAGACCGCCGAACTGCTTCTTGATGCCGCCGATCGTCTGCTTGTTTGTTGCCTGAAGCTGGAATCGGAGATCAGGTTTATTTACAGGTAAAGTTGAGCCGAAGGGAAAGGAGCGGGGCTCGTGGCTCAGTAATCAAATATTATTTCTGGAAGTAGATCTTCTAAGATATCTTTACACGTATTTTTTTTAACTAGATCTTGCTGGGTTTTCCTATCTGACTGATCCCTGAGAATAAATACCGAAACAATCTAAGAGCTCAAAAGAATGACAGCACCAAAGGTCGATCAAGATTAAGCTACGTTTACCGAGGAGACTTCAGGAATGGGTGTGACACCGAGATCCCGCCGCGACACAGAAAGCAGTTTAAGACAATCGTAGATCTTTGACATAGGGATGTTATAGTCTAAGCTGAAAATTAGTTTTAAGGGCATTTGTCGATATTTGAGAGTCACAGGTTGTCAAAAGCCAGACAGTCTGACAACGGCGTGGTGATGGAAAGCTGGACGACGTAAGCAACGGTTTTTAGTGAATAATTACAACAAGCAAGTGGTGTTGTCCTCGTTCCTATTCTTTATGAAAATGCCTTTAACCTGCGATAAGAGCTGTTACTTTTTATCTATATGCTGCTCTTATTGAAGGAAGATCTAAAAACTATGTCAACAAGTTACCTCAAAGTCATAATCAGTGATCTCTCCCTTGATCCTGAGCGTGGGTGTATCGTGTGCGTCGTTGATGCTGAAAACGGGCGTCATGAAGGTGGTCTCCTTGCGCACGATGCAGACCAGCGAGTTGTTCATGTGCAGCTCCACCTTGTCCGATATGAACACACATGGACGACGGAGGTGGAATACCTGGTCACAAAATTAAGTATTAGCCCTGGGCCCTACCGTTATTGTACAAGGACAAGTTGAGGGCATTCGATCACGCAGCAGATGTCCAAAGCTATGGACAGATCAAACCAGGGTTGCTATTGGCCATATCATGCACAAATAAGGAGAGCGGCAATCAGAAAGGAACGGAGAGACATAACTAAGCGGTTCACACATCAACCACCACCGTCAAATCTGTCAAGAATACACTGACTAAGAAGAAGGCCCATTTGCCCCAAGGTGATCATTTGCTAGCCAGGTGATGTGCAGGGCAGGTCAAAGTGATAGTCGACAGTTGCAGATGGCAAAAAATACACACACTTTAGCTTTCGTCTAACATAGAGCTGCTATATTAGGAGTACCGGTAAGTGCCCTGTTATATAATACCCTTACCATACACTTGTGGTTCTGGTCCAAGTCTTCGAATTTTCAGTTCATAGACTTGCCAGTTTCCTTGTGGTGTTTTTTTATCGTTTTAAACCAGTGGTAATGAAATAATTTAAAACATAAAGTGTCAGTCTAGATTTGAACCTACGCATGCAACTGGTAAGTCTTGGCCACCGCAGATACAAGCCCAGAGTAGAATTTAGGACTCGATACTCGATTCTGAAACCCTTTTTGGAGAACTACACTTAGTCGACTAAAGTGCGTGTGTCACGGCATTCTTTTACTAAAATGTTTTTTTGCTGCTTCCATGGGCGTCGCCAGGGCCCCGGGGCAGGGAGAGTCCGGATTTAAAAAATAGTTATCATTTTTCGTGCCTGATGCCACAGAATTAGTAAGTAAGTAATAAATTGTAGCGTACAGTAGAATCAATCTCAAACTTAAATATTTTTAAGGCTAAAAATGATCATCTGAATACTCTTACTACCGCAAAAAAACTTATATATTTTCTTTAAAGCAACGCGCGCGTTTCGTACATTGAACCCTGCGAAAAAACTTTAATCATAGAGGCTCCTTTTTTCTGCCTTTGGATTGGCATTCCATTGGATTTTGCCATGATTAACGGGTATAAACAAAGGCTGAAATTAATTAAGAGCCCCTTGTCCAAGGGCTTAATAGGCAATTATGGCAAACACAAGGTTGCTAAAAAAGAAGAATGTGGACATTTTGATCTCAAATAACATATCTGAATTTACTCGAGGCAAGATGTAAAAATTTTCGAGCTCGCTTCGCTCGGTCTTGCAGCCTGCTTTCTTTTGAATCTTCACTTTGTCTAGAAGTCGCCCAAGTAACTCCGGTGGGGTCGAAACTTGAAACAATTATAATCTGTCCAAGGAAGGTAGGGTGTTGAAATTTTAGAGCTCGCTTCGTTTGCTCTTCAGACGACCAAGTGTATCCACTATGGAGGATCCTAAGCTGTCCAAGGCAAAGTGTCAAAAAAAATTCGAGCTAGCTTCGCTCGCTCTTGCAGCCTACTTCCTCTTAAATCTTGACTTAGTCTGTGGATTGGTCCAGTAACTCCTGTATGAAGTGTCGAAACTATTCTAACCTTGAAGATGGCAAAATGTAAAAGTTTTCTGCGCTTGGAGCCTTAGTTCCTTTTATTAAAAATTCTCCCTAAGTCGATTAAGTAAGTAAAATCTATTTCTGAATAAAAAAATGTAAATGGTAACCGTCTTTACTCGCACCCTTGGCTGCTTCCGTTGTAAGCATTTTTTTGTATCACATTGTATGTTATTAGTAACAAATTATTGAAGCACCTAAAATGACGCAACTTGAACACGAAAGCAAAGCAAGCACTGGTTACTTATTAGTTCATAACTAAATATTTAGAATAGAATAGAATATACTTTATTGTACATCAAAATTGAAACACGGTTTTACAATATTGTTAATTTTATGGTTACAATGGCGGTCTTATCGCTGATAACGATATCTTCCAGACAGCCTTTGGATGGACTGTACGAACATGAAATAGAAAAAAAGGGGGGTAGTCAGTGGTGTACTAAACCCATCCACGAAGTCCTCGTTTAGCGTGGCCTCTTAATAGTCGATTTCTCTTCTTTTTAATGTATTGTAGGCAATATTTAAAATTTTTCTACACCAATTTAAACACAACATTATCATTGGTCTCTAGGCGTAAATCTAGTTTATACGTGTAAAGTCATTATATAAACTTGAGAACTATTTGACATTCTACTAAGTTTGTGGTTCCTCTCGCGGCAGATCTTAGTTTGCAGTCACGGATGCGGAATTACGCGGATGAAGTCGAGTTGTCTACTGAAATTATTTTGTCTAAAGCAAATTATATTATTTAGGTACCAGAGCCTGAGAATGAAATCTGTAAACGGAAGTGGAAAAAGTTAGGGTTAAGTAGATGTTTTTAAAGCTGCTATTCTCTAAAAACATATACCGCTATACACACCTCTTTATAATTTGTACTAAAAGTGGTTTTAAGTGTGTTTCTGACCGTAGAGCTTCAGAATAAATGCTTATTTCCATCCTACATTTTCTGAACGTATCAAGTAGATGGTTTTTGATCCTCATCATCATCTGTCTAGCCTTTTCCTGACTATGTTGGGTTCAGCTTCTAGTGGTACCGGATACTGCTGAGTTTCAGTATTTAACATGGAGCGACTGCCCATCTGACCTCCACAACCCAGTTAGTACTGTGTACCGGGCCGTTGACTGCTTGTAGCGTAGCGACAATGAAGATGTTTTCAGATACTCTTAGTTTTAAAACAAATCATCGTTTTCTTAATAATGCAGTGTCAGTGTGACAGTAAAAATATTTTTATACAAATTTAAAATAATACAAGTTAAGTTATTCACTACTTATTATTAATAAGATTAACAAAGTATAAGTATTTACTTAAGTAAGTTTCAGTTGTAGGCAAGTAAGTACCTACAATATTATTTAGTTTACACAGATACAACCACCCATCTGGGCAGGTCTATCGGTCTTTTTTTTCCTTGTGTGTCCCACTGCTGGGCAAAGGCCTCCGCCATATCCCTCCAGGTACTCTTCTCCTGCGCCACCTCCAACCAGCCTCCGTGATGCGAGATCAAGATCATCTCGCCATCTCGTTCTAGGCCGCCCTCGGCGGCGCCGTCCATCCTCAGGCACCCATCGCTGCATCGTGTTGAGACGTTTTCCCAGCGGTCATCATGCATGCGGCTCACGTGACCCGTCCAATTCCATATGAGCATGTCGGTCATGTTGTTTTAATCTATTTATATTTCTTTATTTAATCAGTTATCAAATGGGACAACAATCCACTTGACTTACAAAATTACCGTGAATCGACGCGTTTCGCGTTTTTGTAATTTTATCGACTCCTATTTCTTGCAGTTAGCAATTCTTGCAATCCAGTAATGCTACTTTATGGACGAAACACAAGGAGCTCCACCACCACATAACATGACACCAACTACCTTGTGGATTCTGTGCACATAGAGCATCGTTTTTACTATAAAATTATATCTGAGAAAAAGTCTCCCTTTTCGCGTGATCGTTTGTTTTTCTAAATTCCGCAAAAGTTTTGATCCGTTTTTTGCTATCATTCAGAGAATTTATTCCGAAAGGTTTTTGAAGGTTAAATGAATATTTATCTAACATATAATAAAGAGAATCTCCATGTTTTGTCATGTAGTGAAGACCGTGCGAAGCAGGGGCGGGACGCTAGTTTGAACTAAAGAGATGTTGACTCAGTAGCCCACTCAGTATCTGTTACTACCCACTATTCACACAAAAGTCCATTACAATCTTTTAGGAAACATACACGTATACGATTACTGAGCAAGCCTGTTTTATGGGAGCACACCATGAACCCACACTCATTGCAATTTAAACTGTCAATTAACGGATATGACGTGATGTCACAGAACCTGTCAGAGGTACCTTCAGTGCAAACCTGGAGGACACAGGTGCCATTAGTATGTCGACCCCTCACATGGGTAACGAAAATAGTCCGTTTTATGGTCCAAGGTGTGCCTAAAATCGAATGTTGTTTGATTGAGAGCTATGTGTTTTAACGCACCCTTTACTCCGGTAAAATGCCAAGTCTGGGGTGACCTTTTAAAAACATTAGCCAGAGCCACAGACACAATTGCTTTTTTTTATTTCACTTACACCACCATTAACTCTAAGGCCGAGATCTTAGGTATTATACCCTATATATATATAACCCTGGAATCTATAGACACAGTGAGCATTGGCGGCACAGCAGTTTAGTCGCCGATTTACGACCTCGTGGGTTCGAACCAAAGCACTCATTTTAATTTGCTTTGTGAGGATAACTGCATGTCCTAGAACCGAAAAATTCAAAGGCTTGTGACATCTACCAACCCGCACTGGGCCCGCACTGGGCCCCCACTGGGCCCGCACTGGGCCCGCACTGGGCCCGCCTGCGGGCTGGAAGTATATTACCCAGCAGTGGGAACTGTAACCCATATCACCACTACCTCTGATGAATTTTAATTCTTACCTTCCTCCCTGTATTATCCACTCCATCAATGTGGAAGGCTCTGCTAGATCCACTAGCCAGGAAAGTCAGGGCGTGGCCATCCTCCTTGAGTTTGAACAGCACCTCTCCCTGACTGTGCACCATGTACTTGTTGCCCTTGAACCCGCGCCCCTTCTGGCTGATGTCGATGCTGGACAGGCGTGTCAGGCGCTCTAGGCCTGGAGGTCCTGAAACTGAAATAGTTATGCTTCATGAAGATTAAGTAGCGGACCTTTTTCTCACTAGATTTTAAGAGGCAGTGAGCTGGCCATGTCTGTGGAAGGACCGATGGAACAAACTAGTCCTGGAGTGGAGACAGTATTCGGCAAGCGTAGCGTGGGACGGCCCCAGCTGGATGGACCTAAAAAGGGGGCTGGGTCAGACTGGATGCGGAAAGCGGAAGCTAGTGTGTTGTGCCGCAGTTTGGGAGAGACCTATGTCCAGCAGTGGACTGCAATTGGCGGAGTAAATTGAGGTTTTATGCCAGTTGTCTTACCTAACCTACAAACACATGCAAATGCCATAGCCACAAATAGCTCGGTTCGAATTTAGTAAAATCCTGGCTAGTCAATAAAAATATTTTTAAGTCGTTTAAATACCAAGGAAATATTTATACGACTGAAAACATAACACGCTAATATTATTTTATCGGACTAATCCGACTTGAGCGTAGCTTACTAGTGGCTGTAGCTGGGTGCACTCTACATTACTGATTCGTGTAAGATTAATAGCATACTGTATCTCTTCGTCGAACTTAGCTTGATACACTACCATGTGTTTAGATTAAATGTAATTGTCATTATAGTAACATTTTCATTTTGTTTTGGGTGCATGTTACATTTATAATATTGTTTTGATTCATTCAATCTCGGCAACTCTCAGCCAGCTGCTCCCAGCTGCCTTGCGAAGATCGTCGCTTCACCTAGCCCGAGGGCTTCCTACTTGACGTATGTCGCCAGTTTCCACTCAAAAATAGATGAGGATGTGGAAATGCGTCACAGACAGACTATGAATTTCACCTTTATTCCTACTCCCCAAAAGCTGCAGTCAGAGCGAACCCTGCGCTGCCACCGACGACGCCGACGATGTGGTAAAAGTGGCGAAGTATAATTCTGTATTATGAAGGCTAAACTACTACAACTTTATTATTTATCAAATCCGTTCAAAATTGGAAATTCCATGTTATCTATATCTATTCTATATCTATCTTCTATATCTATACATATAATCTATCTATATTTATACATATAGTAAATCTGTAGACGTGGCGTTTCTGTACATTGAATATATTTAGAAAAAAAAATAGTAGGGGTGTTAAAGGATAACAAACAGAACCCATTTCTACTATTTTTAGAATTTTCGTCCGTTTTTTCTGCAGTCTGTTTGTCTGCAGTCTGTGAGTCTTCGGCTATGTTTGTTTGTTTAAGTATCACGTGAAAATTACAAAACCAATGTGGTTAATTTGAATGCACAAGTATTTTGCGCAACATAGAGAAGGTATTAGTTTTTGTTTCATTGCAATTCGTGTTCTTAATCAAAAGATATATGAATTTAAAGTGTTCAAGAAGCAATCATCATCATTACTTATGCAACGACATCTATTTAATCAAACTGGTACTAATAAATAAAGATGAAGTGCTCACAAGATAACATTAAATGGACTTATCGGGTTTTTCAAAAGGTTATGATAGCAAAAGGTGCTTTGAAAATCTTCATGGCCTATATTGTTTGTACGATCGCTTTCCATGCATAAAATTTTAGCAGTTTAACTCCCGGCTCGATAAATGGCGTTGTTCATTTGAATCGCTGAATCGTGTTATGATTTTCCGTGAAGGAACGACCCTCGCCGGGTAAACTGCATCGATGTCGGTTGTTAGGTGTCTTTCGTTTCGTGTTGTAAAAGTATTTGGTTTCATATTGGTATAATAATATATATTGGTCTAAAACTGTGGTCTAAAAAAGTGAAATAGTTGTTGTAAAAGTATTTGGTTTCATATCTATACTGATAGTATAAAGCTGAATAGTTTGTTTGTTTGGTTGATTGATTGAACGCGCTAATCGCAGGAACTACTGGTTCGAATTGAAACATTATTTTAGTATTGGATAGCTCATTTATATTATTATATAGTCCAGGAAGGCTATATAGCATCACGCTGCGACCAATAGGAGCGAAGCATTAATCAAAAATGTAACGCAGACGAAGTTGCGCGGGTCAGCTAGTCGAAAATAAAACAGACGAATGAGAAATCAATGAATCGAATCGAATATATAATTGATAATGAATTTGTTTCTGTACAATGTACAAATACTATGATTTTAATAAACACGCTACTTAATTTACTTATTCATCCTAATTCCTATTACAATTCAATTAAATTAGATAAGGTAAAAAAAACTACTTAATTTAAAAAAAATACAGGATAAAGACCTCTAATTGATTAACGCTTGTCAATCAGCGAAACACATTTTTTTATTAAGTATTATCCACAACTTACCGGAGGCAGTGGCCATTGTTGACAACCAAACAAACAAATCTAAAATCAACACACAACTCCGTCAACAATTGTATGAAACACGGTTAGCACACACTTTACTTAATTATATGTTAAACTCAAGTTTAATTAAAACATAAATATACTTAGGTATATGACAACATTGATAATTCAAGCCCAAAATAGACCTCAAAAGAGTAGGGATCAATTGAAACAAGTTATTCACGAAAGAAATTATTAAACGATGTATTGGTTATTGTTATTATTTGCGAGGAAATGTGCGCGACTGTACTGGGCAAGGCCAGACGTCTGACTGGCACCTAGAGTGTAGCCTACTCATGAACCCGTATACATATATGATGACAGTAAATTATAGTGTGCACTTATGCAGGAGTGGCAAACATACCCATGGCTCGGTTACGGATGTGAGCGACATACGCTACACATTATACGGCATTGTTGTTAAAAATAAGTAGGTGATAATTGGACGTAGTTAAGCAGAAAGGACTCAATCCACACTTTGGCCAAAATTTAGTTAAGTATGCCATCGTACTCCTGAGGGTCGAATCTATCATGTAGTGAAAACCCTATTTTTAAAATGTACACGGAAACTAGTTTTTCTCACTACCCCGACTCAACCCACAGTAGGAAGAGCATACAAAATGTATTTGCTGAAAGAACTCAGTCCGCTTGAATTGTTTTTGAGTAATGACATTTCTTTGTATGTTCTTTAAGGTCGATAAACCAGAATAAACTCAAACAGTTTGGATCCTTTCTAAGAATTAGTTTTGATTGTAAATATCATTTTATCAAATAACTGAAACGACTCAAACAGGTTGGGTCGTTTCTGTGATATAGGTTTACTAACATAAAATATTTCTTTTTGTTCTTTTAATATCAAATAACCTAAATCGACTCAAGCAGACTGAGCCGTTTGTAAGGATAAGGAATAGCTGTAATGACTGATACAAATACTTTTAATTGAATTGCAGTTTGTTGTTTCGACTCAATGTAGGCACCGAAGTTCAGATTCGCACTTAACTTCGCGCCAAAAAGCTCGACGCTATCGGTAACTGGTATAGATATACTTCGGAAAGTAGGAGCCAGATTGAACGGGCTCCTTTTGGCGGTGAACAGACACACTTGTGTTTTGGTGGCGTTAAAAACAACCACATTTTCATCAAATCAAATAATTTATTCACATAATATGGGTAGATAGATGGTGCATAAGTGTTACATTACTTATTATAACAATAAGGATCCTCACCTCACTTGGGGACAAGACTTACGGTTGAATTTGTTCGCTCTATCATGGTCTCTCTCAATGAACGCACTTCCTCACCGCTAGTTTTTGCGCTGGATGCATAACTCTCCATGACTGTGCTGTCGTCTACGTACCCAACAATACTAGGAATAAGGAGGTCATTGCTGTGCAGCAGAAAAAGCGTCGCGGAGAGAACAGACCCCTGAGGAACTCCGGCGTCAATGGCAAAAAGGTCAGAAGAGCAGCCATCAATGAAAACTCGGATAGAACGTTAACTCAGGAAGTCAGAAATCCAGCAGCACAGACAGCGGGAATGCCGTATGCAGGATGTTTGCTCAGCCGACTTGCCCTGTCGAAAGTCTTCGAGATGTGCAGTGACACGGCAAGGGCTTCGCCGTGTTTCTCGATGGCCTCGCCCCAGCCAGCAGTGCGTAGCACATACTAGAAGGTTCCCTGGTTGATCGTCCCCGGCGAAAACCATACCGACGGTCAATAAGTAGGTCGTTGGCTTCTAGGTATGCTAGCAGCTTCCCATTAAGAACCCTTTCCATAACTTAGCAAAGTATGGAAGTGATGGCGATTGGGCGATAATTACTGGGGTCGGCACGACTACCCTTCTTGGGTACTGGTTGTACATTAGCAATCTTCCACGATTTCGGTACCGTCCGGGTTTTAAGAGAAAGGCGGTACAAGCGTGTCAATACAGAAGATAACTCAGGCGCAGTTCCTCAAGACTCTTGCTGGTATGCCGTCAGGACCGCTAGCCTTGTTCACGCCTAGGCTATGAAGCACTCTACGAACCGCTTTCATGTGTATTGTGATCTCCAGCATCGAATAATCACAGCGAGAAATTGTTGGTGGCTGTTTTGAGTCAGTATCTAGACGTGAATTGCTCGCAAATAGAGATGCAAATAGGGTTGCCTTCTCGGTGGCGGAGTGAGCTAGCAACCCATCCGGTTTTAGCAGGAGGGTAATGTGGGCCGGCAGAAGTTGGTTTCGACTGATTTGGATAGGGACCAAAACTGTTTACTACCAGGGGGGTAGGACGCAAGTTTTGCCCCCCTATGCGACTGACGTGGTCGAAACGCGTCTTTCGGATCACCCGCTTACAGGACTTTGCAGAATTAAAGGCTCTTTTCTTCGCGCGAACCCATCGAGCTCGAACTTTGCGGTCACGACCCAGGCCTGGTATGCAGACTGCATTTGAGCTTCAGCACGAGCGCAGTCCACATTGAACCAAAGACGGGCTTTGTGACCGAGTGGTGTTTCGGAGAACGGAATATAGTATTACTTTCTCTGCCGTATCACGTCCGCAACCGTTTCAGCTGAACAAGAGGGGTCACCCGAAGATCCGTGAGATTGTGAGTTGTCAGATGTTCCCAGTGGGGCTGATACCGACACTGAGTGCCTGTCTGGGTCCGTAGTCGGCAGCAAGTCCAAGCAATTGGGTGTGTCCGTCAACATCCGGCATTCGCGTGGCTTCACTCACCAGCTGGGTGAGATATAGCGACAGTGCAAATCTGCGCGCCTTTCTCCCAGCATGGTCAGTTTTCTGGAACGGGAACAACCACTCATCGTGGTGGGCATTAAAGTCCCCCAGAAAAAGAAGGTCCACCGTTAAAGTAAGTAAGCTCTTTGGCCCCAGGGAAAAGCCATTCCTCAAGCAAAGCTCGACGATCTTAGATCTATGTTTACTTTAATACTCGAAGACTGTCACATATTTTATAATAACCTTAAGGGAACCAGCTGTATCAACGAGGATGTTGATGAACTCTTGACTTTGCAAAACATGGAGGATGAGGAAAATTGATGAGTGTTCATTTTAGCGACGTTTTTCCTATTTTTTTTAATTTTAATGATGGCGTTTTTACGTGATTTTGTTAACTTTATATTTCGGGTCAGTAAATATATAACTTTTTTATAATAATACTTGTTTTATTTTTTTTAAATAACTTATTTTCTAGTCGATGGGTAGTTTTGAGTTCATTCTGAGAAAATAAAAAAAAATACCTGTCTTTACAAACTTAAGTTTAATTGTAAGGACTCAACCCACATTTCACTTAATATCTCGAAATCTATTACAAAATATATTACTATTTTGATGGACAAATAAAATATAAACTATCTTCTTAATAATAACGGGCCAAATTTAAAAATAAAAACACTTTTTGTTAGAGAAATTACAGCTGAAACTTCAAACGCCCATAACTCAAAAGTGACTTATTGTGGATTGAGTCCTTTCTGCTTAACTACGTCCAATTATCATGAGCTGTAAGAAAATCACGTCATTGTTTTATCTTCTTGAAATATAGATAATTCGATACTTAACGTTCACTGTCACTTACGGGATATCTTCCGTGATTAGAGTTTATTTTGAGCTCCCGATAAAATGCTCCCGCTTTTATTTGTGCTGCTTTTGCTTCCACCACATACTCAGTACATCATTCTGACCCCCCCCCCCTCCCACATAGAACATTTTCGTCGGTTATTAAAAAAAATCTGCTGTTTCCTACAACAGTGCAATACCTACACGGTCAAAATGTATGGAACAGCTTTTTTTTAAATAACCGACGAAAAATTTCAGAATGATGCACTGAGTATTTATTTATTTAACACTTCAAGCACAATGTACAGAGGCGGACTTAATGCCATAGGCCTTTTCTACCAGTCAACCTTTGGGTGATGCAGAGACAAACAACGGTAGGTGTGTTATCTGAAAATAACTTTAATTAAATACTAAACTAAACTACAAGGATATATAAAATACTATAAATATATATTAAAATACTATAAAAATATATATAAATGTAAAAGAACAAATACACGGATATACTAAAATAAAAAACAAACTATGAGGAAAACATTAACGTTGTGACGATACTGCGAGCTTTTTCCGAATGTACTCGCGAACTTTCATTTTAAACGATAAACGATTGGTTGCCATCCTGATTTCCTGAAATAGATTGGACGAAGAATGATCGGTGAATGAAGTCAGTGCGGTGAGAGGGACATTGAAGAACACGGTTTTGAGATGAGCGCAGACTCCTTGTATGGTTGTCACAGCTGTACTGAAAGTGGGGAGTCAGGTAGCTAGGGGAAGTGGGGGAAACAAGAAAAGAAAACAAGTGGTTTCCGTTTTCGCGTCGGAGTCCCTTCCACCCCGTATACATATTACAAGCTTATGCCAGCGGCTTCGCCCGCGTGGAGGTCACAAAATTGACCCACGGGATCTTCCTACCGGGATGAAAAGTAGCCTAGTGCTATTTCAAACTATAATCTATCTCTGTGCCAAAGGAGACCCTTCACGTTTCATACAAAGTTCGGCCCAAAAGTCAACGTGATCAAACATCACGCCTTGCAATTCCCGAAGGGTTAGACAGAGGACCACCCACATTTCACCAGTTATGTTTAAGTCCTATGTAATAGGGGGCGAGCATATTGCCGTCAACCGGGCACAAATCCAGACTCCGTGGCTGCTACTGAGAAATTCCTGATACAAAAACCCAATAACACTTTAGCCAACGCGGGAATAGAACCCATGACTTCATGCTCAGCAGTCGCGCTTGCCGCCACTGGACCAACGAGGCAGTCAATAGTTAGTCATGTCATAATACTAATTCAAGGTCATCATCCCAACAAGCTCATTTTCGCGATTTTTTTTTTCAAATAAAACGTACGGAAAATCTGATTTTTCAACCCAAAAAATCAGCTGAAGGAATGTAGGTAGTAATAAATACACGGACTGACTTCCTCAACAGTGGCAGTGGTGACACGTTTTTTTTCGTTGGCCGGCGAAACGTTGAATGATCTCCTTTCAACCAGATCCGATCAGCCGTTCTGGCGTGATTGAGTAAAAAACATCCATCCATCCAAACTTTTGCATTTATAATATTAGTATAGAAGTATAGATTCTCAATTTACTGCGATCGGTCTGTGAACACTATAAACAGGTAGGGACCTATACCTTTTTAACCGACTTCATGTTTCCTCATATTTTTATCGATCCCCATAACGTCTGCACAGTTTCACCAGCTGCTCATTTAATTTCCATTTATGCAGTATGAGTAGTGGTATAATATTATTTAATACCTACTCTATACCTACGTCATGTTACTTAATATTTATAAACATTCGTCACATCGGTGTCATATATTATGTATGTGCCACAAAACTCTAAGCTAGAGAAAGGTTTGTAACCACTGCTATATTTATAATATGTAACAGGCCATTCACACGAGGTCGATTAGTTTTTTTTGACGTATCGTCATTTTTCACGATCCGTCAATTTTTTTGACGGCGGCAAAGCTTTTTAAATGTTCACACGCATCACGAATCGTGAAAAATGAGGACGCTTCTTAAATCACGTATCGTCTTTTAAAAATCATGTACGTCAAAAAACACGAATCGTTATTTTTTTGTGACGGATTCGCTGATGCGCTCGCTCCAAACTAATGTAAATATCATTTCGTTTTTTATGCAATGTGAACGTCCATCCGTCATGACGTATCGTGTTTTATGACGGATCGTCAATGACGGAAGCCGTGTGAATGAGCCCTTATAGTAACTTTGTTTGTTATTTAGTAAGTGATTTGATAATTTATCAGGCCATCCATGTACCCGGCAACCGGCACGCACTCTGTATGCATTTCGGTACAAAACAGTTGACGTAAGCATAACAATACTAGATTCCAATGAGTTGACTGCTCACTTGTGAAGGTCAAGTGCAAGATAAAATCAATCGAGCTCGAATTACATTTCTTTTTTTTGTAGTTAACCTATCTAGTCCCATTGCTGGTCAAAGTTGTTCTCCTCCAAATTTTGGTTACAGGTCACCTTTTATGGGGACCCATTAATTACTCTGTATTATGCAAGTCATACAAAACTAAGTTCATCGTTCCGTGTCTATCAGTGTGGCCGGTTAGATCTTGTTAACTACCCAACGGGGTTTGATGTAGGTGTCGGCTTCATTTAGAACATTTATCCCGGAAGGTTTATGTATTACATTTCATTTTAATTAAACTTGACACGGAATTGTCAATGTTTTGACATGCGCCGTTCGAAACAGGGGCAAGACGCTATTTTTTTTTTTATTTTTCTGTAGAATTCATAATCTTAAACATTTTAAAAGTGTTAAACATTAATTATACATGCATTCCTAAAAACTACAGTAATCTACATTTCGTATACCCGCTTCCAAACTACAAGCCAATGACGTCATTTTCCAGGGCATTGATCGGCCCTACGGCCTTCCCGACCCAAACGGCGTAGCACCCGCGCGGCTTCTGCCGTCTGTGGTAGCAGGTTCGATTCTTCTCAGTATCTTGAACGTTTCGTAAATGTTCGTGAGATGTGATAACGTTTTGAAGAAAATCACGTGTTAAAGCCTTAAAGGGACCAAGCTTTGTTTACTGATATTTTAAATCAGCCGCAGTGCAAGTCTCTTCATAAACTAGGAGCTTCCTGAAGCTAAGTACCTATCCTTCACATTATGAAATAACTTAGAAAACAGGTCGTGTCGAGACGTCTGGCGACTTTTTCAAACACTTTCACTGCCGGCTTCTCTGTTCCCTGATCATTATAATCTGGATCTATTCAAAGTGAGTGAATCGGTTTCTTTTAGGCAAGCGTGCTCCACCCTAGGCCGCATCATCGCTTCACATCAGACGAGTTGCGGCCAAACGCAAGCTTAATTAGTAATAAGTATAAAAAAATCTGTCAATAATCTGGAACAGTTCCAAAAGAATTATGTGAGTTCTGAATTGCTCATGATAAAAAAGTCACACATATATTTCTACATTTTCTACCTTATAGAATTTATGAACTATAAATGCTTTTGTAACTCTGTTCATAAATTATTTTCAAAAATCCAATTTATCCTTTTCATGACTACCCCTTAGGTCTAGTGGTAACAAGCATGCCTGCTGAGCATGGTGAGCCTATCCTGAGTTCGAAACCCAGGTCAGGCAAAATTTAAAATTATGAGTGACAAGGCTGAAGACTTGTACAAATACATATATTCCGTTTATAGTAATAGGCTCGTTCATAATTAATTACATGAGTATAAGCAGACGGTCAGTGTATTTTCATTAATTTACAGTCATAATATCCTGTTATTCGATCTATGTAGGTGTGTATTATTCGATAAAAATGTTGTTCATATTTTATTTACGTACACATTTAAACACTTCCTTGAGCGGAATTTATCAGGCAATACAATACCCATGCAACTATGATACAGTTTAATTTACATACTTAAACAACACGGGTTAAATAAAACAACACAATATTGTTTTATAACATTTATTAAATGAAATTAACTAATAATCACAATAATACAAACGGGTAGGTCGGCACAACTAAACTAATCAGTCTATGAAAGCATAAGAGTAGAAGAATAATATTAATAAGAATTATTGAGAAATCACATCACGACTTTTCTTCGCTGCCCTTGGACTGTTCCTCGCTGCCGCTAGATTTCTCCTGAATAGGGATGGTTCGCTCATTCAGGGGTTCAGATCTAAACGCCACCAACACCAGTTTGCCCTTGTCAAGGTGACATTCCACACGCTCTGGAGGGAAACCTTCAGGCAGCAGGAACCGCCTCTCAAAGTGACTCCTCGTCCAACCATCTTCTTTCTTAATCTCCTTCTTGCCTTCTACCATGATCTCATTCCCGACAGTTTTCACATGGATCTGTTCTGGAGTGAAATTCTGGACGTCCAAGTGCACTTCCACTTTCTTCCCGTCGACTTTGACTTCGTGGTCGGAGTAAACGCCTTCGACATGGTCGACGGGCGCCGTGACTGCCTTGATGTACTTCACCGGGTCCCTGAAGAATGGGTCTCTTGAAAACACCGCGAAGGGGTCCTCAAACGCCCTGGCGATAGGGTCCCGAGTCGCCAGATTCCTCAAATGACGAAACCAGTACGGAGCAAGTGACATTTTGATAGTTTTGTTTACTTCTCGTTTTCTTCGCTTTCGCTTCTTATCTCGGTCGCTTTCAAACTTTGAATATTGCGCAGTTCTCGCCCGACGTTCTTTATATACCCTTGCTGACAACGCTATCTATCAACGAGAGGCCGCACCAATAGACGTGAACAATCAAGAAAGTTCGAGCAAGTTGCTCGTAAACTTAATTTTGCGACATCTAGCGCTGAGTAGCCGAACTTCTAAGAACGTTGCAAATTAAGACATAGTTGACCAAGTTTGTTTCATACTTTTGCACCATTTCAGAATTTAATATTTTCATGTTGTCTTGCAACGTTAAGAAATAATTCAAACCTAAAGTATAAAAGATCCATCAAAAAATTAAATTTAAAGAATAATGTGACTACTGTTCACCACAAGATGGCGCTAGGAGTTAGCGCCATCTTGTGGTAGATAGTAGAGCCACAGGTTTTCACTGTTTGAAAGTTGTTAACCACGACATCTGTTGGCAAGTAGTGAAACCATAAAGTTTTAACTAGAACGTTCAAGAGCGTATTCAAATTAATAAAGTCTTTCGAAAATCGATATTGCCGTAGTTGGTATACAATATCTTTAGAGTAGCTATACAATAGCAACTCAAACTATTCGAACTAATTACAACTCATCACATGTTTATACATAAATATGGTTTCGGTGTAAGATCAAAATGTTATTGTGCAATCGAAGATGATGAAATCTTGCCCGTATTTTAAGTCATTAATTGCGTTATTAACATTTGCGATGCTATGGCCTAGGTAGGTATACCTGTGGAATTGCAAATGATGATTGCCAACTGCTTGTTTGCCACTCAATTACTGGGTAAAAGAAAATACCTACTAACTTTGATTCTTAGGCCTAATCAATTTACTCATCTCGACCCATCTCAGGACATTTCTGCATTCCAGCATTAATTTCCAACATTGAGAAACATCAATGTTCAATAATTATTGTCGTGTGCACTTTGCCAGCTTAATGAGCAGGTAAATGTGCAAAAAAAATACCACGTTATATTAATATACTTAACGTGGTTTATTTTTTTTGCCCATTTACCTGCTAATAATCTACAAAAAAAATACCACGTTATTTAAAGTGGTAATTTTTTTGTAGATTATTTTATTAGTAACTGCCTCGTTGGTCGAGTGGTAGCAAGCGCGACTGCTGAGCATGAGGTGCTGGGTTCGAATCCCGGTTCGGGCTAAGTGTTGATTGGATTTTTCCATCGGGAATTTCTCAGTAGCAGCCACGGAGTTTGGATTTGGTGACCGGTTGATGGTAATAGGCTCGCCCCCAACACATGGGACACACATGGAACATGGGACTAAAAAACATAACCGGCGAAATGTGGGTGTAGCATCAGGTAGGTAGGTAGGTACACCTCTACCTAACTCTTCTTCTAACTTAACAGACAGATGAGCATCTATGTGTTGCTGAGAAGTTTGTTCCGCCACTTCCACTTTGATTTTGGTCAATAAAAATCACAAACCGAAAATTAACCGAATAGTTTTCAACGTTTCCCCATCAGAGATGCATACATAGGAAGCCGCTCTGTTATCACAAGTAATTTATCCAGTTTATCTCAAGCACACAGTGGATACAAGACGCTGATATCTTCCACAAATACCACCGAATGGAACTGGTAACAATTGACGCATGAATTGGGCTCTAAATGTCTAATAATAAACTATAATAGTTTTAAAAGAATTGACGTCAAGCTGTGGTCGAATATTAAGAATCTATCGATATCAACAATATGGTAATTGTTTAGAAAAGCAATACTGTTGGTAACTGATTATTTATTTATTTAATTTTAAAGAAAATTGATTAATTCGTAGTTACAAATGCACACACAGATATAATACAGATGCACGCCTTGAAATCTAGAAATTTCTAGAGGTGCAATAGATTTGACAGAGACATTGCATTTCACCCTATGATAAAAAAAAACCAGAGATATTTTTGTCTCTCGTAACTCGTTCTCTATACGTGATGTGATAGATCTAAAGATATGAGAAATTCAATTTCCATACTCTTGTGGGTGATGCATGTGGGAAATTAGCGATTAAAATATATCCTTCTGGTGCGGTGCTCGGACCAGACCATGGCGCACCTGCTGGAATGGCCAACGTGTCCCTGCACATTAGAGGACTTAAAAATGCTACAGACGCCACGACTAACGTAGCATCCTAGTCCCCAAAATTATTATTTATTTATTAATATTAATTTAATTTTAAATCGTTTTACAATCTCTCATATTTACTCAGCAATGTTTCGAAACAGCCAGACAGAGGAAGCAGACCAGCAGACACTTCCTCTTTCTCGCTCACACACACACACACACACATACCTACACTAACTTGAATAATCTCTTACATGCGTGACTTTTCTAATTTTATTATTAAATGCTCTAATGTCTCGTGGACGATATGTCTACGGATCATGTTTCGCGCTAAATCGTGACTCTCTAGTTACTATCTTACTTTTATTAAATTAAAAATATTAATAAAACAGCAGCAGGATTCTGGTTCCGTATAGGAAAGACTTTGTAAGATTTAAATAGAAAAACGTCAAACCAATGAAACTCAAGTAAAACCTGAAAAGTTTAAAACCTAGAGGACCTATTGTTCGAGTAATAGGTGGCCTAACTATCAAACTATTCACCGCATTACTTTATATCGGTTTCCAAACCTTGGCACGAGTTGCTTAACCTGTATCAGTAAGGTAACCCATCTGTGGACAAACCTTGGCAAGAGTTACTTAACCTGGACCGGTGAGGAAACCCATCTGTTTCCAAACCTTAGCAAGACTTACTCAACCTGGATCGGTAAGGTAACCCATCCGTTTCTAAACCTTGGCAAAAGTTGCTTAACCTGGACCGGTAAGGTAACCCATCCGTTTCCAAACTTTGGCAAGAGTTGCTTAACCTGGACCAGTAACTCAACTCAACTCAACTCAAAGCATTTATTTCAATTAGACCATTACAGGCACTTTTGAATGTCAAAACACAAAAAACAAACTAAGCTACAGTCCCAGTCACAGGGTATAATAACTTGTGAAAGTACTGTAGTTGCCCATTCGAAAGCGTAGATCTCTATGGAGAAGAATGGGCAAGAAACTCCATGGACACTCTTTTAAATCATTGTTGTTACAAAGTCTCGGTTACATCATTCATGTCGAGATTAAACATACATGTGAGAACGATGTAGAAAGACGTGCGAGTAAGAGCGTCCAGAATAAAAAGATAAAATTAACAATTCAAAAATACAATAATCCATGGCAGCTGCGAGATGACCAGTCACAACTGACAGCGCCCGTTCACGAACATGACGCATGGATCAGCCATCATTCAACTCAACCATTTTGGAGGGAACTAAACGACCCGACACACGCGCCACCATCAGCGAGACATTTGAGTGAGCATGACATTCTCTCAACCGCCAGGGCAAATTCGAGTCAGTAAAAGATGTAAATGGTAGCTTTATCGTACATAGAACTCACACATGTGCTATGCAATTATATAATACTAAGAGACTGAATCTATACAATGCAAAGATATGTTTACAATCTTCTGCAGCTTCCACAATAACTTCACAAAGTAATCAATTAGTTTGCCCCTATGGTTGTGGAGCAGGACCAGCATTGAGCCAAGCATTTTTATCATCAATGTAATCTCCCAACTTATAGTATGCTTGCCTACATAGTGTGCGTTTTATACAAGATTTAAACTTCGTCTCATTCAGTTGTAGAATGCGGGGAGGTATTTTATTGTAACATTTTAAACAGTACCCCATGAAAGATGAGTCTACTTTAGCTAGCCTGAAACCTGGCTGAACTAGTTGGTCCCTGGTTCTAGTATTATAGTGGTGTCTGTCGCCTCTTTTACTAAATAAATGCAGATTTTTTCTAACGTACATTATGTTTTCATAGATGTATTGGCAAGGTACTGTCATAATGTTAATTTCCTTAAACAGTTCTCTTAGAGAATCGCGCCTACGTAGATTATATATGGCTCTGATGGCTCTTTTCTGCAGAATAAATATAGACTCGATGTCTGCAGCCCGTCCCCATAGTAAAATACCGTATGACATAATACTATGAAAATAACTAAAATAGACTAGCCTCGCGGTATCTACATCAGTAAATTGACGGATTTTTCTAACAGCATATGCTGCTGAACTCAGCCGTCCTGCAAGAGATGTTAAATGAGGACCCCATTGTAGCCTTGAGTCGAGCGTGATCCCCAAGAAAACAGTTTCATCGACGAATTTTAGTTTCTCTTGATCCAATACTATGTCACAATCACTACTTTTGACATTTGGTAGAGTAAATTTTATGCACTTGGTTTTTTTCCCATTTAATACTAAATTATTCGCGGTAAACCAATTATGGACCTGCAGTAGGGCGCTATTTACGTCGTCAAGATTTGAGGCACGTCTGTTGATCTTAAATATTAAAGAAGTATCGTCAGCAAACAACACCATTTGTGGTTGGTTTTTAAATAAATGGGGTAGATCATTAATATAGACTAAAAAGAGGAAAGGACCTAATATCGAGCCTTGTGGTACACCCATCCTTACTTTTAAACCCATTGAATTGACACCATTTATTTGTACTTGCTGATGTCTATCGTTTAAATACGACTTCACTAAACTGAGCGCAAGTTGTCCTAAACCGTAATGCTCAAGTTTAAGGAGTAGGGTTTCGTGGCTCACGCAATCAAACGCTTTCGAGAGATCACAGAAGATTCCTATGGCATCTTGTGCCTCCTCCCACGCAGTGAATATGTGTTTTAATAAGGTGACACCGGCGTCAGTCGTACAACGTCCTTTGGTGAAACCATATTGTTTCTCATGTAAGATCTTATTGTTGTTAAAGTGGTTAAGCATCTGATTAAGCATTACCTTCTCAAACACCTTGCTAAAAACTGGCAATACGGATACGGGTCTATAGTTATTGGTGTCTTTACTGTCCCCGGATTTGAAAAGTGGTATTACCTTGCTGTATTTCATAAGGTCCGGGAAGACGCCTTGGTCCACACACAAATTAAATATTAAAGCCAAGTACGGTGCTATAGTCTCAATAATAGCTTGGCAAACTTTAATAGACATTCCCCATAGATCTTCTGTTAATTTGATTTTGATTTCCTTAAAGGCTTTAATGACAGCTATGGGGTTTATATGTTTAAATTGAAACTCAACCGGACAGGCTGAAACATTTGCTCTTAATAAATCAATAGAAAGCAAGGGTGAGGAATTTAAGGTTTCGGTAGTTTTAAGTGGGATACTGGTAAAGAAATCTACAAATTCTTGAGCAACTTCATTTTTAGAGCTTAGAACACCACGTGAGGTTTCTAATGTGATATCACTATTGGATTTTTTATTTCTATTAGTTTCACTATTGATAATTTTCCAAACCGTCTTTATTTTATTATCTGCGGATTTAATCTTGTTGCTAATGAATAAGGCTTTAGCAACCTTGCAAGTGTTTTTAAAAATTTTTGAGTATGTTGCAACATATTTATTAAAAGTTTCTGAATTAATGTAAGGCTTGAGGCCGTACAGCTCAAACAATCGCTCCCTACTTTTCCTAATACCCTTAGTTGCCCATTCACTGAACAAAAACTTTGGGTAAATAGATTTAGTTTTCATTTTTATTGTATTATTAAACTCCGTGTAAACTACCGAAAAGAATTCCTCATAAAATTGATTTACATTTTCAATAATATATCCCGGAATGCCTAAATTACCAATTAAGTTATTATTAAAATTATTCAAATTACTGGGTGTTATTTGTCTAGACTTAATCTGGATTTTTTGTAATGGTGTGTAGGACTCGAAAACAACGGTTTGACCACTGTGATCAGAAGGAAGGTAATTTACAATGGATTTATCTAAGTAGTCGCAACAACAAAAAACATTATCAATACATGTAGCAGTATTTTTAGTAATTCGGGTTGGTTCCGAGAACACGTTTAACAAATTGAATGATTTAAAAAGATGTAATAATCTACTGCTATTTGAATTTTTCTCTAAAATATTAACATTAAAGTCACCACAGATAACGAGTGATTTATTACTAGTAGCAAGTTTTGCTAAAGCCTCCTCCATTACTGACTCAAATAAAGAGTAGTTCTGATAATTTGGGGGTCTGTAAACGCACACTATTACATGCTTATCTAGCTCAACACAAGACAGTTCAATATTATGCTCAACCGATAGATCAACAATATCATTACGAGACTTAAATTTAATACAATTTTTAACTAAGATTAATGAACCCCCACGCATCTTAGATTTCCGGTTAAAGCAACTGCCCACACTGTAATTTTCGTAATTAATGAGCATTTCAAAGTCTTTTAACCAATGTTCAGTGAAACAAACTATTTCAAACTTTGTTTTTTCTAAAAACAATTCAATTTCTAATTGCTTTGAAGCGAAGCCTTGAATGTTCTGGTGAAATAATTGCATGGAATTCTGCTTAGCCCCTTTTTTACATCTAACTTTTTGGGAGCAAGAAGGTACCTTTGTGTTGTTGGTTAAAGTAACATTACTGTTACTGGTATCTTCTGTTGTCTTACTAACTAGTTTAAATGAGCATCCGGAGTGAGCCCCAAGACTCCTATGCCATTACAAGACAATGAAACCTTAGTACTAGTGGACCCTACTTGAGAATCTTCTGTAGTTACACATGGATCCTCGTTCGTAAAATAATTGTAAAAATGAATATTAGTATTCTTACTAATAGTCGCAGTGTTAATAATAGAACTAAACATAGACATACTATTTATGTCTGAGTGAATATTAAAAACTAATAGCCGAGCTATTTTGTGTCTACAACTAATAGGTAGATACACATTACCCCGTGTCGACTTAAGATTACCTACAAAACTGTTGATATCAAGATATATAAGTTTGTCACTATAGTGACCTACTAAGAAATGAACATGCTCATTCAGCATGTGAATATAATTGTTTTTCTTGCCTGACAATTTTTCTAAGTATGGGAAAGCACACAATATTATTTTACGACAATTCAACTTTAACAATTCAGTTACACTGTCTGTGATGTCTTCTTTTTTAATTTTTGAACTATTTCCAATAAATATAGTGATGTCTGTATTAATATTATAAACATTTCTAGTTACTGATGCCATTATCTGTTTGTATGTTGCCCCTGGCATACAATGATTTTGATTGGGAAAACTCAGGTTATTACTAACTAATTTACCTACACCTCTTCCTATACTATCTGAGAACATTACTGAACAAGAACAATTATGACTATCATAGTATAATATCATAGTGTAATATAGTAAGGTAACCCATCCGTTTCCAAACCTTAGCAAGAGTTGCTGTACCTGGATCGGTAAGGTAACCCATCTTTGTCCAATCCTTGTCAAGAGTTGCTTAACCTAGACCGATAAGGTAACCCATCCGTTTCCAAATACTGGCAAGAGTTGCCTTACCTGGACCAGTAAGGTAACCCATCCGTTTCCAAACCTTAGCAAGAGTTGCTGTACCTGGATCGGTAAGGTAACCCATCTCTGGCCACACCTTGGGGGATTTGGCCATCACCTTACCCATCAACATGGGCAAGTTTGTTACTAATGTATTAGATCGGATTGTGGCTGTTTGAAAAAGGCTCAGAACGCGTTCTGGCATTTCCTCATTGCCAGAAACCGTTGTGGTCGTTTTTAAAACTGCCACGACGCTAATTTCGCTTCGTGGTCGTTTTGAATGTTTGCCACATCGCGATGTGGTCGGTTTTTTCGCTCAATGAGCGTTTCCGGCCTTTGAGCCTAATATCTATATCATGCCAAATACTAACCTTTGTTCGTGAGCGGATGTTCTTCCCCGAATATCGTACGATAGAGCAATGTCATAGAGGCAGCTAGACTAAATAAAGCTGCTGTACTGGAAGTGGAGTGCGCATACCCTCATGAGAATTGGTTCCCTAAAGTACCTGTACTCATTGAACAACTATCATCCCACCGCGCGTGACAATTTATTGACTGCACCTGAGGGGTCCAAGGGCTGCAATGCTGGGCTATGAAGAAGACGGATGAAAAAAGATTGCATCTCCGCTACATGATGAGAACGTTGAGGTGCATGAGTGTCAAGAATGCATTAAATAAAAAATGAGTAAACGTACCTAAATATGAAATGAAGTTCGAAAGTTGCGCCAGCTACATTACAGAGAAGTTAAAAGAGAATCGTCTGTCTTAGTTGTCAGTTATATATGTGTCACCGTATCGTGTTGTGTACTAACACTTAGTTTTTAAGCACTATGTTACTAACCCTCTATGAGCCTCCGCTCGAAATAAAGATTTTGAATTTGAATTTGAAAAATTAGTATGTGTCTTAGTACATACATGTGATGTGGAGGGGCACATGTGACTAAAAGAGTCATGCATGAATATATTTCTTTATTTATTTAACACTTCAAGTACAATGTACAGAGGCGGACTTAATGCCATAGGCAGTCAACCTTTAGGTGATGCAGAGACAAATAGCGGTAGGTGTGTTATTTGATAATATATTGTAATGGGTGGAGAGGGCGAGGAAGAACTAAGAAAAGATGGATGTATTGTGTTGTGAAAGTTATTAAAGAAAAGGGAGTGATTGATAGCGTGACGGTTGACAAGGAAGATTGGTAGAGAAAAAAAAAACGTGTTTCGTGGACCCCAAGTAACATAGGTCAAAAGTAGGAAGATGATGATCACCTGAGAGGCCCACATTGGGCAGAAGACAGGATGGAACGAAGTGGCATTCCACTGGAAACAGGCCAAAGCCCCAAAATTAGAACACAGTCACTTAACACTGCTGGAAATAGCTTAGGACAACACATGTCGCGATGGCTTGGCGATCGATCTTGCTGCAAAAACTAAGCTTTTATAATTTGCTACAGTTGATAAACACGAATTCACAAATAAATGAGATAGTCGAACTAATGGGAGAGAATCTCAAGCTCATGCAAACGGTCAGAGAAACAAAGTTTGCCTATCTCGGACACGTTTTTGGGCAAGAGAGAAGTATGACCTAAAACTTCGCCCTTTCCGCATTGTACATTAGTACAGAACCCTCACCGCTTTGTTGAAACAAATGGTTTCTTCTAGTTAACACCACATTATGGCGGTATTATTTATAATTCCCATTAAATCTGCGATACGCGTCATTACCTTCCGTCAACATACAGAACTTCTATATAATGCCAGCAGTTCCGTAAATGCATCAGTTAGAATTTGGCAGAGGGTTAGAAGATATTGAAACAGGGAATTTTTGAAGTGTTGTGAAAATGCAGAAAATTGTTGTATTCTTACTTGTAGCTTTATTATGCACAGTTTTGTGTCAGCCCTTGGATTTAGAAAAAAATGGTAAGAATCTTATTTCTATAAACGTGCCGTCTCTTAGCTGTGGAATATTTGGTTACTCCGTCAATTCAACAAAAGGACTCCACAAAGGTCTACGCTTTGGTAAGGAGATGGAAAATAATACTATTTATCCTTTCACATTTAATAAGCCTCTCATTCTGCATCTCCATTAAAATCAAAGTAATCTTTATTTGCATTTCAATAAGGGTGCCATTATCAGGGGTGGAGTAGCTTTATTTTAGTGTATTTGACTAATCGACTCCTTGACAGTTCAAAGGTATTGGAATAAATACCTCGAATTTCTTCTCTTTCCTCACTGTTCTGTAATACCTACCTATTCCAGCCGATGAGTCAAAGGAGGTGCCACATCACCTGAGCAAGAGATTCATCAACCCAATGTTCGCGCTGGGAGGGGCGGCAGACAGCGGTGTCTCCAAGATGAGGACTAAGAGACAGTAAGTGCTGGCCAACCAGAAAAGAAATGTATTACTGGCTCACTTTGGTAGAAAAACAGGCTAGAATTTGGCCATTTAGGCTAAAGAGAAGCTATACAGAGGAAGTCAAAAGCGCGCTCGCTCATTGCTTTAACCTAAGTACCCAATCCGTGTAGGTACTAATGTCATGCCTTTGTTTTAGAGCTGACGAATGTGAAAAGCTAGCGCTGTGCAAACTACATGCGAGATCACAAAATAACTTCTTAGCTGCTTTCCAACTGTACTTTGTCAAGTAAGTTCATAAACTGCATGTTAAATCGTAATTACACTTTACGTTTACACGTCTTGGACTATGGACTTCGGGTGAACAATTACGTCTAATGAATTTCATAAAATTCTACAGGTTAGTGTGTGTATATTACATGTCACATATTACAATTTGGGTAGTACTTCGAATACCCGCCTGTGGGCTAAGACCAAGTGTAATTACGTCTGGAAATACATTACTGTTTTTCTTTATAAGAATGAAGATATTCAAGTTCTTCTCTATATATGTGTACTGTACAATATCCTTATTTACAGCAAAGAAAACGCGAGACTATGGGACCACCACGTGAGATCCATCGCTGATTGTCAAGAACGCTATGGTGATTGTTACGAATAAATAACATTGTTATAATATATTTGCACGATTTCTGCTACTGGTCGAAGCTTTAACATCTACTGCGATAAAAAATAGAAACAGTATGAATGCTTAGCAAAATAAATATTTCAAATATTTTTAGTCATTCATATATTGTGTATCGTTTTAAATCGGTAGCTATCAAATAGCGCATAAAACAAATTCCTATTTGGCTTGTTAAGAACGCAATCACAATAGAATTTGAGAAAACAAAAACGATAGAATAACTCAAGAGGATTAAAATAAAAGCACTTTCATAAACAAACAATCAATTTTATTTTCCCCACATTTGGAATATTCATCACATAAATGCATTAAAGTTTAAAACAATGCACAACAAAATATAAATAAATTCACTCACTGTAACCTTAACCGAAGATAACTTAAAATATTTATATTAATAAATGATATAAATTGGAATACAACGATCGCCGGGACATTAGTCCAACTCGTAGGCGAAAACGAATAAATGATGTTTTTTTTATAAGAAAACAAAAGCCCGTTTGAATACATCATTCAGCTGTTTCAGAGAGTCGTTTTATTACGATTTGAGGCGCTTTAAAATGGAACCTCCTTTTTAGACGTCGGTTAAAATAACCGTTGTGGTTTACGTGCGACTTGGGATTCTGCTCTCATTTGCTGTGTGATTTACAATTGCGGGTCTTTTTTTGTCTAAACAGTCATTTTTATTTGAAACAAAGATACAACAGTTTTTGGTGTCTTTATTTCCTAAACTTCACTTTATTTTTACTATATTTGGATGATTTCTTTAGTTTCTCTTAAATATTTATGATATTTAAATAAATTTTCTATTTTTAACCTAAATTTTCATGATGAAAAAGATTTTTTTGTTGGTATTATAAATTATTACAATTTAGGAAAAACGATTCCTTACAAAATCCTGTTTACTTAACAAATTTGTTCGAATGTAGATACTTGTATGAAGTAAATATTATGTTTTCATTTTTTTTGGTAGCACACTGATATAACAAAAAATCTTCTTATTTATTTTTAAAATGGTTTAATTTCTAAATAACTGTTGGTACACATGACAAAACTTTCACAAGAGTGAACTTATACAAATATAGTTTAAAACAGTTTCGGTCTAGTGGTACACATGTGTACAAACAGTGATGTTTCATTGATCTATCATGATTTTTGAATAGTGTAGAAATTGAATGACCTGACATTTTGATCGTTATTCACATTATTTCTTCACTCCAGTATCTCTAGTATAAAATACACTTCGTCACACAAACATAATCACTTAATAATTCACCAAGAACATTTGAGTCACATCCCCGTTAGAGTTGTTTCTTCTTAGGCTTCTTCCCGGGCGGGTTGAGAGAGGAGACGATCTGGTCGATGCTGGCGCGGTCGAGCGGGTCGGGGCGCTCGGCGCGCGCGCGCGGGGCGCGGGGCGGGGCGCGGGGCGCGCGCGCGGCCGCGCCCTGCGCCAGCCACGCCACCAGCTTGTCGCGCTGGATGTACGCCAACACTACAGCCGCTAGGAGAGGGATTACTAGTAGGGAGGTCTGCCGGACTTCTTGTTCGCTGGATTTTACCTGTGGAAAGAAATTGCTTTGATTTAATTTTCGTTACAAACAAGATAGGAAAACTTTGTCATTATTATCATTAATATACATACATCATCTGCCTAACTTTGTCCCAACTATCGTGGGGTCAGCATTCAGTCTAACCTCTGCAACCCAGTTAGAGGGATGACCCTGTACCTGGGTTGCGTTGTAGCTGGGTAATCTTAGTATGAGTAAAAGTATTTTAGGGGGTAACATTGTCAAGTGGTACTTCCATAATAAAACTGATTGTCAGACGTTCAAATTTTACAAATGACAATTGGGATTTTTAACCCTGGATATGTAACAGATGGTTACACAACAGACCGACTTCGGCAAACATAGATTAGCCTTCGCTCAAACTGTGAAGTTGTTATTATTCTTGTCACAAGCTCTTCATAATCAGTATATTGTTACAATTAAACATTATAAAAAGTAAATATTCCCCCAAAAATCTTTAATAATAAAAAATAAATAAAAAAATGTTTACCTTAGGCACAAACTCAATAGTGAAATGTTTGAATTGTCCGTCGGAATTGAAATAATGCACTTCCTCGTCATAGGAGTGCGTGGCCTTCGACAGCGTGGAGTCGAGCTGCAGCACGTAGGTGTTGTTGTCGGCGGGCAGGCGCGGCAGCGCGAGCAGCAGGCCCGGGTTGTGCGGCGCGGAGTAGCCCGCCGCGTCCAGCCGCGCCGCGTACAGCGGGGACCGCGCCGCGCTCTCCGGCGCCAGCGACAGGCGCAGCGACTTGTAGTGCTCCACGTTGGCCGTGTACACGAGCACGTTCGTGTCCGTCAGCTGCGTCGGCTGGATCGCGATGAGGCGGACGTTCTCGATGTCTTTGTTGTCTTTCACCTGGAACAAGAAAAATTGTTATATTAATGCATCAAAATCGAAAAGTTGTACATGAAAATATGGAGTAACAAAAAACGCATACATCATCATCACCCTAGCAGTTCACTGATGGATATTGGCCTTTTCAATGAATCTTGAAAGAAATTTCACAATCATGTGAATTACAGTAAGATACGGAGAGCAAAATTCAGTTCTATCATAGAGGAGGTGTTTAATACTACAAAATGTGATACTGTATTCTACCTCCAACACAGGGGGTGCTTTTGCTAGTTTTAGTCCGAGCAGTTCTGGAGCTGACGAGTCCTTCAGCTGAATGTTGTACACGCAGTTCGGGAGTAGGCCTCGGATTCTGTAATATGTTATACAATTGTTTGTAATATTTGGCTAGGGCTAATTAAGCTAGCTCATCATCATCATCTGTTAGCTTTTTCCCAACTATGTTGAATTGAATTGTATGTCCAGTCTAACCGGATGCAGCTGAATTCCAGTATTTTACATGGAGCGACTGCCTATCTGACTTCCACAACCCAGTTAGTACTGGGTAATACGATACCCCTTGGTAAGATTGGTTGTCAGACTTTCGGGCCACTGACTACCTGTAACGACTGTACCGGGACCTACGGCTTAACGTGCTTTCCCAGGCACGGAGGTAACTCTGTATGTAATGGGTGGTCACCCATCCACAGACCAACCTAGGCAAGCGTGGCTTAATATGAGGATTGATCTGAGCGGCAGTTATTATTTAGCCACGAGCTTCTCTTAATTATGCTAGCTAAGGGACTGTAAATAATTTATGAAAAAATTAAGTTTGATGTTATTTTATTTGACCATCAGAACAGAACCAGGATATTTTGATATTATAATTATGACAGAGATCCTTTTAGGTTTTCACTGTCCTGAGATCATGAGCTCGGGCCACTCAAATAGCATCAAGCGACCCGCGCGTGCGTTACTGTTTCTTTCACGTAACCACAGTCGATGATTTGACTAATTCTTTCAATTGTTTTCTCCACTGCGGAGAAAACAAATGCGTGCCACATAGATCGTTTCAGATTCCTTGTTGTTTACTAAAAGTTTGAATGTATAAATTGGTGGTTTGTTACCTGAAAGCGCCGCTAGAGTCGGTGGTAGCGTCCTGGGCGGCGCAGCGCGGCGCGTGCGGGGGCGCGGGCGCGGCCTGCAGCGCCGCGCGCGCCACGCCCGCGCCGCCCAGCGACACCAGCGCGCCCACGCACGACCACGCCACGCGGACTCCTCTGTGGGACCACGGAAAATATTGCTCTAATAACAAAAACTCCACTTACAAAAAGGCTCATTTTGTGGTTGGTATCGTATACTAGGGCCATTACAAACGCCATGTTAGAGTCAAAAGATACCCAATGAGCGCAAGCTCTTTTTCCATGATTAGCTAAGTGACGGCGAAATCAACGAAGAATTATTAAAAAAATGAAAGTGAAAGTGTGCATCAGCAGTTTTTTTTTTTTAATAATTATAACCCAAATAAAAATGTAAAAAATATATTTTTGGTATTATTTTATTGTTTTCTCGTATCGATAATACACTCACCGCGTTTAGGTACAACACTAGGACTGCGCCATAAGAGTCGAGGTACGTGCGAAAAGTCCGATTAAAATGATGTAAGTATTATGTATGAACTTTGTTTTTGCCGAGTTTAGTAAAAGTGATTCATGATGATGAATACAATGACCCCTTGAGAGATTTAGGGGTATTTAGCTTATAGATTGAAGAGATGTGTGGTACTCACAGAGATGAACAATAAAACACACTGATGCACGGTCACACAATCCAGTACAGGAAGAAATACAGTCAGAGAGAACAAGCACAGATGGTAAGCAGAGATGCGTAAAGCGGAAGCCTCTAGCGCGCGAGGGACTGTTAGATTTAGTCAGCTCAGTAGCGGGTCACGGACTGCCGGCCGCTGACGCGCTGACAGGCTTACTGGTTACTTTCTCGCCCGCTAGTGCTTTACGTACTAATAACAAAATCAGTTGTCCGTTGGTTTATAAAGCAAGTAAATATAATAATATATAAAGTAACAGACAACTGGTGACACATATAATTTGATGAAAATATTAATAAGTACTTATATCTAATACAATACACAATTAAATGTGACACTACATAGATTAGATGATTGTTGAACCCCAAGAGTTCTGGAGGACTACCCTCATCAAAAAGACTCGAGCTAATCCCAAAAACCTGAGCCGAAGACTCCTTGGTGTTACTCGGACAGTTTCAGTTTTTGGATGAGTAATTTAAGGAAGAGTCTGTGACAGCGAGTGGGGCGTAATCCACCACGCAGGGCCAGTTCGAGTTGGTCAAATAACTCCATAACTTACTTGAGCGTAATATGATGCGTATGTCCCTCGTCCAAGGTGACGATGTGATGCGGAGGCTCGAAGCGGTACTCCTTCATGTTGGGCTTGACGTAGTACTGCGCGGGCGCCAGCGACGCGAAGCGCAGGCGCCCGTCCGCGCCGCTGGCCACGTTGCGCCGGTACGCGCCGCCGCTCACCGACACCAGCGCGCCCTGCACACGGGAACCACACTTTCATTCAAACACTGATATAAGCTTTCGCGATTTTTAACTAAACTCACACTGTCACTTACGGAAATATGGGAACTTACAATAATTAATAATCACGGAAGGTTACAGTGTAAATTAAATATATGTATATACATATATTTACGCCATTTGGTTTGACCCCATTGTGTTTATGTCGATTGCACTATTATAATATTGCCAGAAAATTACATTCGTCATTTTTTTTTCTGAATTTCAGAATATACCACCACCGACAACCCGGAATAGACCATCTTGATGCAAGTTGTCAAGAACACCCAACTTTAAATTAGTTGTGAATAGGGCACGAACTAGAAGAAATCGTTTTCTAACGTGTGACCATGCAGCATGAACATTTACAAAATGTTGGTTACCATTTTGGCTGAAAAAAAAAACTAACAAATACATTCTTTTCCACAGTCATATCAATTTCTAGTGTTATCAGTATGAAATTGAAATCACATACACATGCATGACCACTAACCTAAAGTTGCTGACCCTTTTCATTCTGCGACTAAACATACAGTTTAAATACCATAGTCTGACCTGCAAGGGCGCGCCGTCTGCTTGGTCCCGCAGCTGCACGGAGATCTCCGCCAGCTTGTGCGCCGCGATGTTCCCCGCGTCGTCCGGCGCGCTGAACACGTACGACTCCTTCTCCGCCGTGATCGTGTAGTGCTTGGACGCGTCCAGCGGACCGAAGCGGTAACTGCCGTCCTGGCTTGTCACCTGCGTTAGTTTGAGATCGTCTGGAATGTGGACAGGTAGGTTAGAATGTGTTTATATTGGTAGATTTTATTGATAAATCGACTAGAAATTAATATAGGTACGAGAATTATATGATTAGTTCTCTTGTCATGGAATTATAGCTAGCGAACAGAGAAATAACGAGACGTACTGCTATCATTTTTGCGTTTAAATGACGTTGTTGGCGCTGACGGTAAACATTGCGCTGTTGGTAAACATTTTTACGAAATTGTATTGAAAAAATAAAATAGCGCCGAAAATGCCAGCCAATAATAAAAATGGCTTTTTATATTTAAAAAAAATACAGATATTGTCCATCTGGTCATGGATTGTCTTACCAACTGAGCGATAATGTGGATGTCGCTATAGTCCAAATGGATATTAGAACAACAATGAGTCTCTCTCACCTGAGGAAAGTGTGACGGTGACGTCATCAACCGGCGGCACAATCCTGCCCAGCAGCGTCAGCGCCTGTCGCGCGCGCAGCGTGAGCGCGTGCGGCTGGCACCGCGCGCGACCCACCACCTGTTGCGGCGTGGACGGCGACATGAGGAGAGATGATGATGACGCTGATACTACTGCTACTTCACCCTGAACAGAACAATAAGAGTTCATAAAACATTTCAATAACATAAGTATACAATACGTTTTACTCATAATAAGTAATATTCGAATTTTTTTTTCAGAAATCCTTCCTTCTGAAATCTCTCGTGCTTCTTTCACTTGACAATTTATTTAGTTGTAATTTTCGGCCCAAACAGCTGCAGACTCACATCAGCCATATAGAGCGTGTGCTCGAAGCCGTACCCTCCGGCGGGCTGCGCGAGCGGCAGCAGCGGCCCCACGTCTCGCCTGGCGAGCCCGTCCGTGCTGATGTGCAGCATTAGGTCCTCCACGGGCTGCGGAGACGTCACCTTGATCACCACGGAGTGTGCCGTCGCTACGAAGTATACCGTCTAGAAATGAGGAAGTGTCTTTAAACATCTGAAATCTGTAGATCCATTTTTTTGATCGGCAGAAACTGAACATTGTTTTAACACAAGCAAAATGCATTTAGTAATTTATGGTTCATGTCTAAGAGCCAACAATACGGCAAGCCCATAAGGCAAGCAGACTGTTCAGAAACCCAATCATGTATCGTAGGTTATAAGGGCAAGCCAAGCTTATAGACTTGTATGAAAGTACCGCCACTAGGTGGAAGTAGGCTTGTATTTGCGGCATTTAAACGCTAATTTAAAACTTAAAATCGAAATTGTAAACACTTCACAATACAAGTACATGTTATTCACCCGTTACATAGAACTGTCAAAATATATGAACAAATGTCAAATTGACATCAAACACAAAACACGATCATTGTCTTTGGATAAAAACTAACAATTAGTATGGTGGAAGCGCCAGGGTAGCCCGCGAAATTCAAATTTTCTTACGTTTTTTGCCATTTGCCGGTCATTGTCAGGCTGTACATTAAACAAAATATGATTCGCGGCTGTAATAGGTATTTAGTTACAGCATTATAATAATTAAAATCATCAATACAACCCTCAAAGTTCATACAACCCCATTGAATGACTTTTTCATGAAATAGTTGTTCAATGGGGTTGTATGATATGTATGATATTTATATCACATAAAATACCTATTTACAAGTTTAACAATACTAATAAATATTTACACTGTGCAAAATATAATCATACATTGTAATGTGCTAGCCGCTACCTTTCCGAACGCAACTTCGGGTGTGTTCTAGACTCGGCCTCCGTCGGAGTATATGACTTGCTTTAAAGCAATTAGAATTGTCATTCGCGCCCAGGAAAGCCGCCCGATACGTCCCCACCAAATTAGGGAAAATTCGCCGTCCTTGGCACTCACTAGCCGAACCCGATGAACCCATCACCCTCCTTCAAGAGAGCTGTAGGGACACCAGCACAGTTCGGAAATACAAGTACAGACCGCGTCCCGTTTTCCGTCTTCGCCGCCGAGGCCCATCGCGCCGCTCCCGTAACACCCCCACCCGACCCTTGCCCAACGAGCCAGCCCGCGCCGCTGAGCAAATAGCGTTAAATTCCCCAATTAACAATAATATGACCCAACCTGTCCCCACTTGCTGTCTTCCCCAAAATGACGCCCTAAGCCGAGGTCCGAGCCCCACAGGAGGTGCCCTTAGCGAGGGGTCATTAACTGTGTAACTTAGCATGTAAACCCTAGCTGGGGGCCTTAAATTCATTTGAGGTCACCACAGGATAGTCCGGTTAAGCAGTGAACCAACCTTAGAGAGTTGGGAAAGTGTGAGTGGCCATACATAAAAAAAAAAATTCGCGCCCAGTACTCGTTTTGGCCTCTTGAACAGTACACCACAGAAATTATATAAAGTGGCAGTACATGCTCGAACTCGCAACTAAATTTAGACTTACTTCATAGACCTAGATATCGCCAATGGACTCGGTATCGTCTCCTTAGCCTTTTGTTGATATTAAGTATATTGTCCTGCGTCGTCTTAAGTTATTTGTAACATTAAACAACTAGAAGTATTGAGAAATTTATAATATAAAAATATATTCCGGACGCTATTTCATTCGCCGTTTACTCCATGCACTTCAGGCCTTATAAAGTTGATAGCACATTTATGTCAGTTTCCTTACGACACACAAGGACAAAAGTCAGTTGCAAATATAATATTTCCACGATACAACTTGCCAATATACATTGTATGTCGTGAATGTGCGACAATATAATCATGATATTGAATCCTACAAACTAAGAGATACACATATTAATACCATAGGTTACTCACAGTAGGTAGTAGGGTGGAAGTGTCAGCGTGCGCCTGTTCGGGTTGGAAGCGATGGCAGCCTCGCGGAGTGAGCGTGTACAGGTCCGCGGAGGGCACGCAGTGCTGGCTGGCGCCGGCCGGCAGCGCCAGCACGCCGCCCGCGCTCGCGCTCGCGCTGCTGTACTCCACCTGCGATTCATTGTCAGGATATCGTATGGAGAGTTATGAGCAGATGACGGTGATGAATGCAAATATTTATTTTTTAAAAGGTTTTAACATGACTTTCAAAAAATATTTAAACTAGATATATCGATTGTATATTTTATTAGACTCCAAAAGTGTACCAAAGCCCAATTACAAATACATGGCAGACTACACTGAGGAGAAACAAACTGCATCTCTTCTAAAGCCCAGACATTATACATCAGATCATGTGATAACCATGTAGATACATGTAGATACATCTCAGATTATCTTTGAAACAAGAAACCGAAACTAGGACACGATTATGTAAGATTAACTAGCTGGAACATCATCCTATAAAAATGTGATAGTATGTTTATATATTCTTACCTCAACCTCATGTGTAGAATGTACCCTCAGCACATAGCCAGTGTGTTCGAAGGTGGGCACATTGGCATGGTCCTGTGTAACGGCTACGTTATGTCTCGCCTCTGCCCAGCACAGCGGGTCACTTTCTACTGAGATCTCCACACTGCCAGGTAGGACTTCCTCAAAGGTGTACTTGCCATCTGTAAATTGAAAAATTAAAGCAATCATGTTTAATTCTCACTAAAGTAATGTAATGAGACCATCCCAACACCGTGAACGTTTCTGTCTTTGTCGACTGGCCCTGCTGAGCTCGCCAACAAGCTGTGTAGACATACCCTTAGCTACAGTAGTGACCGGCGTGCCGACGTACCCGCCGTCGGGCGACAGCGGGCGCAGCGTCACCACGATGTTGGCGCACGCCGCCGCTAACTTGCAGCGCACGCGCCCGCTCAGCTTCCCCTTCAGCTGCGAGAATGTCACACCGGCTACGGGCGCGTTGCCCACTGACACCTTCTGCGTTAGCGGGTAGTATCTGTTGGAGGAGATATGTTGTTAGAATAACTCATCTACAGCATACAGAAATAAACTTACATAATTATATTTCCCTTGAGGGCGGCAGAAACTAGAGCACTTGCTGCTTCATAATACTCACTGCAATCCATCTCTCTGTTCCTGCTCTGAGACCTCCACTTTGGCAGTATACAGTCCAGGCGCAAGGTACGAGCACCAAGCTCCCTGTTCCCCGTCCGCGGCCACCCGCGCCTGCCCGAGGCCGGCCTGCTCCGCGCTCAGCAGCACGTTGCGCGACCCGGCCGGGGTCACCGCTCCACAGACGCGCCAGCGAGATGCCCGAGCGTTCGGGGCAGAGCGAGGGCCGGTAGGACTCACTACGAGTTGGATGTCGTCGAACTGGGCTTGTTCTGGAAGAAATGTAAATGGTTAGTTATTTTCTCAGTAGCAGCCTGTCAAATAAACCGTGGGCGGATATTGTGGCGTAGCTTGAGAAGAGTGGACTGGACACATGTGATGTAGTATTATGATTGTGGGTAAAATAGTTTTTATTTGGGAACTTGGGCTATGTGGTTTGCTTTACTTATTGAACTGTTACTTTTTGGATGAATTCCTATATAAAAATTTCAAATGGATTGAAATGCAATAAAATATAACTAAATATACAGTAACATTATTAAGAAAAATATTAGGGTTATTGACATAAGGTTTAATTACAACTATTCATTACCATGTTTAAATCCGAGTGTGTAAGTAGATGGCTGCAGGTTGGGCAGAGTGAACTTGCCGGTGGCATCAGTATTGCCGATCGGCTTGCCGTCCATCATGACGCGGGCGCCCGCCATGCCCGGCCCGCCGATTGACTTTACTACATTTCCTACAACTGTGAACCCTGTTACCTGGGAAGAGAGTAGAAAGTTGTGTAAGTAAGGGAATTCTATAGTAAGCACTAGATAAACGTGGAATAACGGTCATTGACCCACATACATTTATTGACATACTTAATTCCAAAAAAACAATAAAAATGACATAAAGCTGTCCTAAATCGACATATATTAAGGTTTTTTTCTTTTTTTTAGTAACAAAAAACGATTCATAATTTATTGTCCGCGTACCTACGCAGAGAAATTAAGGAAAGGGCATTGAACTTTATTCCACGTTTATCTGGTGCTTACTGTAGTAGCGGTAACATTTGATACGAATTGTAGGTGGCTGGTTTCTAAAGAGGTATAAAAGGCGGAAAAATGTGTGTTTAATTTACTTTAAGTGTGTTTCCTCTTTGTTATTACTAGGCATTTTCAGAGGAGATTATAAAATAGGCCTTGTAATTTTTTTTATTTACTTTGAGATACCTGAAAAGATAACAAACAACCTGCAATAAAATTATCTGTACCATTAAAGAAAACTTACCTCAAAAGCATTCTTGATGAACAGACTGTCATGTCTGACAGTGAAGGGTACAGCTTTTGGCCTCACATTGTAAGTGACAGTGACCTGTCCAGGTGGTGTAGGCAGTGCCAGGAGTTTGTACTCCCCAGCTGGTACTAGGCCAAAGCTGAACTCTCCATTTTGGTCAGTAATAGAGTGGCAGATGGGAGCATCGGGTACTCCCTGGAGGAGGGCTGTCTTGCAACCTTCCACTCGAAATTTGGGACTTTCCTAAAAATATTAATTTGCATGTGGTTTTAATTTGACTGAAGTGCATAGCATAGTTGTCAATTTTGCCAATCATTATAGTCTTTTCTCAGAATGAGCCTGAAACATAAAGTCTGGTTTCCACGATAGTGGAGATTTGCTAGAATCAACCAATCATATTTTGAAAGTGACAGTGTCTCTCAACTCTCTTGTTTGGTTGAACTGCAGGACTTCTCTACACTGGTTGTCTCGGCATTGTTGTGGAAACCGGGACTTAGCCTTTCCACAAAAATGAACAAATAAGTAGAACATGTACCTCTTTGGAATACAGCAGCACATACAGGCCACCAATAGGGCTGCCAAATGAGGTAACTGATCCTGTCACGTCATAACCTTTCACAGCGAGCACACCAAATGGCAAAGCAGTGTTGCCTTCCTTCACCTGAACTAGGGCTTGAGCAGGGTCAAGCTTCCATCTGTAACAAATATCCTTGTTTATGATAATATTTTCTTTAAAAGTGTGATGAAGAGAGCAAGTCAATACTATGAAAACAAAACTAGATATAAAAAAAAATTGTCAAGTTAATTTCAGTACTTTAGAGGATTCATAATAGAACTCTTAAAACAATTTTATAATTAACTTGTGTGAGTAGTCTTCAGTAGTAACTTACTTTGCATGGGAAGCCTTCACAGTGTATTTCCCTGGAATGACAGGAGTGAAATGGAAATCACCACCAACTGAGGTCACAGTTTTCCGCACCTCTCCCTTTTCATTGACCAGCTGGATAGCTATGCCACTAGGACCCTGCTTCTGACCAGCAGTGATCACCTGCCCCGTAATGCCGAAGCCATTGAAAGCGAAGTTGATGTCCTGACCAGAGGAACAGCGGTCTGTGGTGCCGTCTACTGACAAGTTTACTTCAGACGGCTCAAAGCTCCATCCCGCTGGAGGATGAACCTTGAGAACGTATTCCCCTTTCTCGTAAAGAGGCAGGAAGTAATAGCCATTCGTAGGAGCACTCTCTGTCTTCTCCTTCAAACTTCCTTCTTTAGTATAACTGAAAATACAGTTTATGAATTAAAGAGTTCATTGTGACCCTACAAGTAAATAGCTACTATTGTACGTATCAGTTCAAGCCACGTAACTAAGATTTCATTTCGTTAATTGCTATGGAATACATAGGCAAAATTAAATTAGTACAAGTTTTAGGTTAACTTACAGGCCAATTTCTATTTTAGAAAAATCCAAAGGAACATGACTCTTGACAAAACCACCACACCCTAGGATATCATTTGCACTACATTTTGTACTTATTAATAGTAAAATTATTGGTAAAAATATTCTACCGATGTAAGCAATCATCGCCATTTTAAAATAGTGATGGCGCGTTTCCATTTTGCTCTTGCTGATAAGACTGACCAATCGATAAGAAGATAATCGAGTTTAGTGAGGTTTCAATGAGGGTTTTCAGTGAGGGTTTTTAATATTTTTCTGACACCAGATGTCGCTACGTAGGCGTCTGGTCAACTGTCAAACTGTACTGAATTTTATGCCACTTGAACTTAATTTTACCGTAAATTCATCGTAATTGCACTGTTTTACAATATTAATATGGATTACAGTAAAAAGAAAAGTAGCTGAAGTAAAGATTAAGCTCTTAACGCAGAAGTGCAAAAGTCAGTGACTTTTACCAAAGACAAACTTATAAAAAGAAAAGTTATGCTACCCATACTAGTTTTCACAAATTTGCACTGGTTTCTTTTTCAATTATATATTTATTATCCTTGTAAGTTGTTATAATTTTCACTGATTATTTTATATGTCAGGCTAAACGGCATAAAGCCATAGTGGCAAAACTAATAACTTAAAACCATTTTTTTTTTTGCATAATTTATTAGACTGCCCCGTTGGTCTAATGGTCGCAAGACTGCTGAGCCTGGGTCAAGGTCCTGGGTTTTCCATCAGGAATTACTCAGTAGTAACCACGTCTGGATTTGTGTCCTATTGATGGTAATAGGCTCGCCTCTATTACATGGGCCTTAAATATAAATGGTGAAATGTGGGTGGTATGTACTATTGGGTACGCCTCTGCCTAGCCTTTCGGTGAATTCAGGCGTGATGTGATGTTATTTTTTAAATGCATTTTAATTCTTTATTTAATTAACTATACACACAAAAAAAAAAAACAATTTAACTACAATTAAATAAACGAAACTAACAACAAACTATAAAAGGGCATCAACGCTGTATAATCTGAATATTAATGCAAAACTTACCAAGTAAGATTAATTACAATAATAAAGAATAATCAGAAGAAAGCTCATACAAAAATGTGAATTTAGAACGTCAATAGGTACACTTGGTTGTCAAAGGTTTGTTGAGCACTTAAACAATTGTTGCGATGTAAGTGTAAACTTTATCATTATATTACACATACAAAAAAAAAAAAAACAAAATTTTAATTATTCATTTATTATTTTATTTTCATTTTATTTCCGTACGCAAAGTACGCGCTTTGGACGTGGAGTTGCGGACACCAGCCATACAATGCGGAGTTGCGGATACAATGCAATAATTATTATTTAAATATTATTAATTTATAAAAACTTTTTTGCAAAAAAAAACCGACTTCCAAAAAAAACACTAAAAAAGTGGAAAATAACTTTACTTTCGGAAGTCGGTGGCAAAAAAGTCAATGAAACAAACAATAGTCACCGACTTACGAAAGTAAAGTTATCTTCCACTTTTTTAGTGTTTTTTTTTGGAAGTCGGTTTTTTTTTGCAAAAAAGTTTTTATTTGCCACCGACTTCCGAAAGTAAAGTTATTTTCCACTTTTTCAGTGTTTTTTTTGGAAGTCGGTTTTTTTTTGCAAAAAAGTTTTTATTTTACCCTTTTTAGTTATCGCATCACACACAAATCCTTGTCAAGTATCAATTTCGCAATTTCTTTTACTTGGATGACATTTTTTCCAGTTATTTTGATTTCAAAACCAAACTGCTGAACCGATTTTGATGAAATTTCTATGGGACCAATCGAGAAGTAGATCCATTCAGATAAAAGAAGAATTTTTCAAATCGGTTCAGAAATGACGGAGATATGAGGTAACAAACACAAAAAAAAAAAAAAAAAAACATACAACCGAATTGAGAACCTCCTCCTTTTTTTGAAGTCGGTTAAAAATCCGGGAAGCGGATTTTACAGACGAGGCCAATCTTCATTAGACTAAATAAAATGGCAACAACACACTGTTTTAGTGGGGTTTTAGAGATAAATAATAGTAAACTACAAGGAAGGTCATGTATTTTGACAGATGATTAGACCACAGAGTACATATATATACGGTTAGACCTTAACAGTGCTGCCACCTCGTGGATCTTTTACCGGAAAACCGTTATTGGGACCGAAATTAGATTTTCATTGATTTATTTATAATTATTTTCATTTTCTGACGTTTTGGATTGTAAAATATAAAAATGCAAGGCAAGTTAAATAAAAGCTTGTAACAAGATAGACAACCTGTAACAGATAACTTGGTACCCCATTCATTGGCATACTTATAAATGCTAGTGTCTGTTAGCCAAGTTACAATGCCAAGAAACCTCGCGCACTTTCTGCCTGGTTTGATCAAAAGTCGAGGTCGTGACCGTGTAATGCGTGAGGATAGAGGTACATAAAGAATTTGTTGGTAGCTTATTACATTCTTTGCGATGGGACAGGGTTGGTTGGAATTAGAAGGGCATCTTGGGAGAGGGAGCCTCATCTCTGAGAGGGAATGGCCAGAATATTGCCATAATCAACCGTGCAGGCCGCTATATTCTGGTTTAAATTTTATTGTGTACACGCATCTTTTAGCTAGGTTATTGATTTAGGAAGGTACCTTGTTATTTATTTAATTTAAAAACGTTATGCTGCTTTGGTTTTGTGCAATTTTATTGAAAGATATATACATATAAAAGAGTAATATGTAAACATAGGGGGTGTAGAGTGGTCAATTCATACATTTTCATATATGTACATTATAAAACAAAGAAATAGACTTAAAAATACATTTACTAAGTTAAAAACATTACAGGACTGTATCTTTCCACTAATGAATTTTATGTTGCCACTGCAGTTTTTGTCTTATTCTGAATTGGTAGGAATAATTTAAACTCTGCTGGAAGTTCATCTTCTGAATACAGTCTATCAGAGAAGTATACCCTTCTGATTCTGCAGTTTGCATGTATTTGTACCCGGAGAGTTTCTACATAGTTTGTTCCATAAGCTCTTCGAGTAAAATCGGCCAGGTTGAACTGGATTTGATTCCAACCTTCATCAAGACGCATGGGCATTGTACAAATAAAAGGCTTCACTCGAGTCGTAGACTGATAATTGCTGGCTCTGAATCTTCTTCGTACATTCTTATCATCCAAAACCTGTAATTACAAGAGTTTGAGGTTAGAATAAGTTTTATAACCTAGGGGTACAAACATTATGTTGGGATTCATCTTCTGAATGACAAGTATTAAAATATAGTAGGTGAAATAATATTAGGCTTACCTGAACTTCGAATGTGAAGTACTTCTTCAGATTCTTTATTATCATAACCAGAAAGGGCAGCTTGATACCGAGCGTCTTTTTGGGATCAGCGGGACACGTAATGTACGTCGTGCTGACATTGGTACCAACAATTTCAAGCACTAGACTTTGTATATCGTTGTCGGTGATCCTTTTGATATGCCCATTTCGCACTTTTTTGTCCCAAATTTGCAAAGGTTTGCTGCCTATACTGTAAAGAATGGAAAGGAAACCGGACTGAAATGTGTTTTTGAACATTTCGCTCGAGCTTGCCCGCAACACACAGAGTACTCTTACATTTAGCAGACGAATAACAACAGTAGTTTGATCAATAATTAACCCACATTCGCGGTTGCATTGTAATTTGACACTTTGACAGTAAACACAGGAATTTTGAAAATGGCCATTGATTGGTCATACGTTTGTTATCAACACGATTACCATAGCAACGACACGGGAAACTTCGTTCCATTGTATGCAATATCTACAACAACGCCGTTTCGAACATCTTCACGTGCTTCGGTTCAAAGCGAAAAATTTCATTTTCTTTAATTAAAGTTTTTTTACAAAACAAAAGGAAATAAGAACGTGAAAGCTTTAAAGTTATAAAATAAACAATAAAGGAAAATACTAAACGAACTTTTTTTGAGCTAAATCATAAAATGGAGTGTACTTCTGAAATTGACAGCTGCGAATATTTTATCTGTGCTTGTCGCAGTAAAAAAACCTCAAGCGGTGCATGTGCAGTGCCTGCGTATTTATTTCTGTTCAAAAATATATATTTTACGGTCATTTATTTCACCATTTTATAGAAAATGTACCGAGATAATATTGCTGAGTGTTGATACAAATATAATGAACGTTTTTCTTTGTGTATCTAGTTGTTGATTTCAGTAAGTGATATAGCGAAAATGACGGAAATGTCGTCCAAGAGGTAAGATTACTTCGTTACTTAAAATTCTTGCTTCCTCTATTTTATTTAATTGTTTTCTGTATTTACCTGACAAAGTTGCACCAAATTATATAACAGTTATCTCGATGCCGCGTTGGCTGCCCCTACACCAATATTGGGATATCGAACACTTTGGAACTTATTAAAAAAAAACCTTATGTTTATGAACAAGTCTCTAGTTAGTGATATAATATTAACGAATATACCATGTGTAAATAAATAATTTTCGTAAAACTCGTGTTGAAGTATCGAAACTTGTTTACTGGGTTCTGTCAAAATTTAAAATGAGAACTATTTTCGTGTCTTGTTAATTTTAGATCCAAATAGACATCCAAAGATAGAAGAGAAATTGTAATGTTTCAGGATTTTAATTATATTAAGCTGCCATAGCAATACAAATTGTTACTAACATAATACCAATAGGTTTAATACCTATTGGTAATTATTAAGTTTAGTCAGTAATAATTTTATACATTTTAGCTGGTGGATATAAGTATTTAGGCTTTTCAAAATTGTGTTTACTACTAACTTCATAGAGTCAACAATCTAACAATTGCTTAGTGTTTTGATTCTAGATACTAAGATTAAAACCTTGAAAGATCAGAAAATCATATCATATTACTTGTTGCTTGGTTTCACACAACTGCTAATCATTGGGTCCTTCCAAATAGGTTCAACCTTTATTTTTTACATAAATTCATTAAAATTCTTCTGGTTTTGAAATGAAGTAATCAAACCTAAAGCTCACAGCACAACATACTGCAAATTATTATTTAATTTGCTAAAATGACAATCTGGGTGACATTAATTTATCAACAACCTTTGATGTGTCAAACGCATCAGAAAAGTCAGTGCAACAAAAAAGTCTTCAAAACTATTTGGTACCAAAGAGGTTGCACACTAACATACAAACTTAGTTTCAATATGGTAAATCAATGCTACTGCTTCCATTATTACCCAATGTAACTTAATAAGCCATGAAGTAATTCTAGGAGTTATATTACCCAGTATCACTTGATCGGTTTATGCTATATCAATAGCAGTGACTTCATCATAATTATTTTGAAATTCATTAATATTCAGAGGGACTGTTAAACAATGGTGTATTGGCCCATACCCCATACATAGTGGGCCATATTGGATGCCCTGCAATGATTTTGAATGGCTTTGATGTCGACATTGGCAGTAGATTATTGGTTGATTGCATACTTTGAAAGTATTTGATTAAGCCCAACAGTAATCCTGCGTTAGTGTTAGCATAGCGTTTATTTACTTATGCACAAGAGAACCAATACCAAAGTGTTACTGAGCAAGTAGATATTTTTTACTCTGATAGATTGAAGTTTTTACATGTACATATGTTCTTTATATTCAAAAGCTTCAGGACTGTTTTATATTCATGATTAATAGGGAAGTTATTTAAAAATATACTGGACACGATTTGCTATGAATTATACTACACTTACCTACCTACATGTCCTTACATTAACATTCAAATTGACAGCCAAGCCATCAAACATTATCCTCATATATTTATCCTCAATTGAAATCAGTACAGTGACAGTACCTAAACAAAAAAAAAATACAACACAAACAAATTGTTATTGAAAAATTGTGATTAATGTTGAGTAGTAGGGAAAAGGACAAGGGCCATGGGTTTTATCTACGCATACCGACACACGCGCTTCCGCCGATACGGCCGAATGGCAAAGTCCTTCGTTTGACTGGCGGCATTTACAGTTAGGTAAGGAATCGTGAGCAGGTGTTGCCTTGCCCTTCCTGGACTCCTAGTACTTCCCTCTAAACTGTTAAGTAGTTCCTGGTTTTTTTTTTTCGGACAGAAAGTCGCTATAGATATTGCGTAGAAATACCATACATTTGGCAGTTTAATTAAGCAAAAAAACCTTTTAGTAAAAATTTATATTTATGTAATACACAGTAGGTATGACTCCGCGCCGTGTCCCACCCGCAGTCTTGGCCGGTTTTTGAACGTTCCAGATTGAGTCGTAAGTGGCGGAATGCGCGCGAGCAGCTATAAAAGGAGACACAATCACGCCGATTAGACTTCGTCGCCGTCGTTCTAATATGCGAAGATATCCTTACAACACACGAAAATTCCCCGTATTTCTTTAGAAAAACTCAGTCTAAGACGATGCAAGATAAAAATTCCTAAGAAGTTATGGTTAAAAAGCCAACCGGAGTCTGCGACGTCCCATTAATGCAACTGCACCTATGTGCAAGTTATGCAGGTAGGTACCGGTTAATTAGTTACTTTCTCTGCTCATTCTCGAGACCAGTTTTTGCAATAACCATAAATACGGAGCTTTATACGCGAGCATTTGTTTTCGTTTTATTTGGCCCAATCAATGAGTCTGAATCGGAAAGGCATCGCTTCGATTTTGCTCAGTACGGGGTCGCTCAACCCACCGCCTGCTTGCAGGACTATTCTGCCGTATTACGTATGTAGGTACATAAGTTAATGAATCGGTGCAGACAGACATGGGGTGCTGGCAAGTGCAACAGTTCTTTCGTATAGTTTTATCAAAGACTTAAGTTGCGAAACAGTGATTGAGTTAATTAATGCAGGGCAGAAAATTACATGAATCGTACGTAAAACTGTAATTCCTGGCTGTTTTGTGAGATCAGAATCAGGAAAACTTTTTATCAAGTTAACAAATTGAAACGGTCGGAAATCAGGCAAACGAGACGTAATTGAAATAATCACATTACACACTGCCTTGAGCTTTGCAGATCAGTTTAACTAACTAAGAGATGAACAGTTTGGATTTTCCACTTTTCGCAAAAAAAACCTACTCACATACACCCAGTATAGAATGTGAGTAATAAATATTTTTTTAATGTTGCAGAATAACGCTTGAGAATTTCAGAGCGCGGGAAACCAGCATATCATCGCCATTGTTCTCAGTTTTTGTGTTCACGAACTACCCATAATTTAGATCAGATTTATTTTAAAACTCGCTTCTAATTTGAATATTTTTTTAAATTTAGTAATTTCCTCAACACAGTAAAAAGTTTACTCGACAACATTCCATACCACAAACCGCTAAGAACTTTATTGCGGTTTTTTCCGTTTCTTTTTACCGAAACAGAATATTTTCTCCCCACTACTTCTTCCAGAATAAGTAAATCCTTGATTTCCAATACCAAGCTGGCAATCTTCTTATGTAAACACAGCCAATCAGCTGATAAGTTTATAATCACAATCATTATTTGTATAGAGTGATAAAGAAGTCCCTTATCGTAAGCGCCACAATGCAGTTTTCTAGCACAATCACGCCTTTTGCACCATTACCGTACGCATGTCGGGAATTTTACACTAAATATCGATTGAGCATAATAAAGGGTTTTTCCATCAGGAATCTCTCAGTAGCAGCCCGGAATCTGGACTTGTAATAAATTGATGGCAAGAGGCCCTATTACTTGGGACTTTATACATAGTGTAGTATAGTTATATCCCTGCTTAAACTTTCGGGGAATACAGGCATGATAATATCGATTGAGGATATAATTTAAAAGTCCCTTGTTTCATGTCCAACCGATTACGCGCAGATATGCTGCATTATTAATGGGGCTTCGTATTGCAGGGCGGTCGAGCTCAGTGAGTCAGCGACCATCGGTGTCTCCATAGCTTAGATTACTGCCCATTGTTACGTGGGCTGATTCAATTTATCACAAACAACTTTTTTGGGACAAATGTCGTCAAAAGATGGACTTGATAATTTGATGCAGAAATCCTGGCTGGTGATGAGAAATTGAGTAAAGATTCTTGCTTTCATAGTGCACACACATTTTACTATTCGGAAACTAATTTGGATTTGAAACAAAACACATCAAACCCGAAGGTATTAATTAAAAGCTTCGGAATGATACAAAAACCCTTCATATCAAAATCAAAGTGGATCGGAACGCACCTTGTTCTGATGTGAAACGTTGTGTTAAACAACAGTTATTTACAAATAACACCTGAAAGAATAAGGTTAATACCTAATACACGCATACGTCGTCCATTAAACTGTAACATTAGCTGAAATTAATATAGAAAACTACAAATGTACTCCTTTATTAATACTGGATAGAGAACTTGTCATCACAATTTATTGGAATAAGAACTCTGCAAAAAGATCTCAAAGTTAAGAATCTATACAGCAAAGAAATATTTCAGCAACAATGCAGTTTATCTATTTTCAGGCGTACCGACCGAACACTGAACCATTCATCAAATGCAGTACTTAAAACGTTTATTTTACTGGTTCGCTTGCAAAACTGGTTCACGTGCGAATAGTCGGCGGATCGCGTGGGGGTATATCGAAAAGCGGGATTATGAACGGCTTTATTTGTTCAGTTTCTGGGTCGTCGATCTTGGCTGACCTGTCTCGAGCCAACTAGAAAGTGAGTGCTTTTTTACATGGCGTTTCATGTCTTTGCGGCTATATTTTCAATTGGTATCATGGCCAACATCTGACCCAGAATTTTAACTATTTGATTGGGCTGAATGCAATAAAATATCGCAGTTCCATATAGCATAGTCGTGATGCCAATTAAATTAATAAAACCTCATGGCCACTGCACGATTGCGTGTGATAGGCTCTGTATCGGTAGACAGTCCGTCTTCACCAAGTTCATTGCACGATGAATTGCGGACGCAAAAATATCACAAACGGAAGCTTAAATGTGTCAAACATAAGCGGTATGCGGTGACATCTCGGAATAAATATAAACTCTTCATATGAACACTTGAAGATTCCAATTAGAGCATACGGAATATTTGGTTCCACCTTTCAGAAGTTTGACTTCCTTGTTCTCCAGTCGAGCTTGTGTGAAAATCTTTGCGGGCTCGAAATCGCTTCAAATAGTTATTCTCCAACTATACAAAGACGCAGATGTCACGACAGGAAGTAACGGATGAAATATCAAAAAAGAACCAACAAAACCTCAAGATCTTTGTAAATATTCAGCCCATTATAAAGCAACAAACAAACGTGGGAGCCTATTATCATATAGTGCGAAGGAGGAAGACAAATGAGAGAATTACAGTAATAATAATAACAGTACATGTTACTGTAATTCTGACTAATGAACGTTAACTGTATACCAATAAAAAGGCCACAGTGTCGATGTAACGAGTAGGATCTGCGTATTATTTATAGACAGACCAACACGCGGTTTTATTTATCTAGAGCCGCCCACCCGGCCAAGCGGGCCCAACAACCAAAAGCTACATACACCACCGTCTTGAAAAACTTTATGTTGCGATGTGATTTATGGGTTTTGGTTATTTTATCGAAGACCACTTCTTTCAAGAACGCTGTTATTTGGCATTTTCTTGTCATCCGGATGAATCACTCCCGCATTCTTGTAAAATAATCTGAGAATGGGCCAAATTAGCAAGTCTGTTCGTTAACTCGATTGTAACAAACTGCTAATGAAACGTTTGATATTAGGAATGCAGCGAACAAACAAGGCAGTGTTAAGTAACCCGATTTTTACACCTTTGTGAAACACCTTTTGTTCGACAGCTAACTGTAGTGCTTCTTGAATTCCTGCAAAATCCGGATTACTATGTACAGAGTCCTGTCTGACCGCTTATAGCAAGATCAGTTGAACTTGGAACGCTGAGTTGTTGACGAACATCAAAAGCAGTCACGTAAAAGCTGTCGCAGTGGACAGACGCGCCGTCGCCCGCCTCCTTGCCGGTTTTAGCCCTGAAAGGATACGTATGTGTTTATTTCGGGACTAAAGTCTTGTTCATCGCTTTTGTATGATTTCCGTGGACTTGGCTGGTTACGTAAATTGTGGGTAGTGCGTGTGTACTTGGCTCCGGATTCACCGACGAAAGCTCAAGTTTAATGGACTAAAGTTTTAGTTACTCCCCGATGTTTCGAGTCTAAACAGCGATCAATTTCAAAAGATAACTATCTAGTGTACACCACATGTGCCGTAACCCCATTTTATTGATAGAGTCGTGGTGACTGTTTACACGATAAACAAAGTTTCGGTCGTGTTTGTATATCGATGTTTTTACTGAAAGTGTAGCGAGTAACTCAAGATTCTGTGAACACAGTGACATTATTAATACACTGAACTTTATGGATTTTAGCTACGTTGTTTAGCAAGTCTAATAGTAGACAAAAGGTGAATTGAAAGAGACATTAAAGAACATTTTCCAAAGATGCTTCGATTATGGTAAAGATGCAAGCCCCTCATGGATAGTGAGGGTAGACTGGTGTTTTGGAAGAGCGGTGTATGGGAGGGGGGAGCCCCTACTCTAAGCTGCAACACCTGTAAGAAACGACGCGCTGACAGAATGAGTGCCAACGAAACGCAACGCCCCCTGGGGTGAGTATCCGGATTAGTCCTACTTGGGACACGAAAAACTGAGTAAAAATGCAGTGTGAAACTTTTCACTTTCCATTAAATGAATGCTATCTTGCGTAAAAGTTGTTACGAATATACACGTTACAGTCACGCACTAGATGATCCGGAAAATTACCCGCTGCTGCACAGACACATCACTAATTACTTGTAGACTAAATATAGCAGTACAAAATGAGGAAAACTCTAAGCAATGCCAAAAGTTTTTTCACCTTATGAAAATAGTCTTGTAGTTTGTACTCCCTTTCTCTTCATCGAAAAAAAATAATCTATCGAACAGAACCACTTATGAACCCCACTGTAGGTCTTGATCTTAACTTAGAAGATAGAACTTGACTGATCAAGGCTGCCATAAGTGCAAAGTCATACATAAGTACTCTTGGGTACAACACAAGTACGTACCGTATGTACGGATCATTGATTGTGTACAAAACAAATCCGCTAGCACCATACAGTCTGCACGATTCGCTCCTGTCAAGCTTATTATTGGAATCAAAAATAAACATTGCAAGCATTCTACGTCCCCATACAATAACATTCCTTCACTTGGCTCCCGAGTTCGTACAGATTTAGTGAACTAAATGTGGGTCTAGATAGCTACAATTTTCGTTTCCTAAGCTTACGTTTTATGCAGAGGACTTTCCGTAGATGTATGTATATGGAGTTCTTCCATTGTTCGCGACATTCCACAATACTGTAATGAAGAAGCTTCGACAGGTGCATTGATGACTATATCTACCCGATATTCGTCTTTTACTTTACCTGTGAGTAGCGCACTTTCTTATATAGGGGTCAAAGGGGATTTAACATTCTAAGTAAGTAAGTTCTCCGAGCGAATTTGGGCAGACAATTTAATTAATTTTGACTTTTGCTTCTTCAACAACGCAATCCTCAAAGAGCTTCTGTGCACCAGACTTTAATCTCGCACAATTTCTCCCTGTCTAAAACCCAAATATGCAAGATTACTCTCGCAATTAAAGTGCGTTACTCGAAATGCTAAGTCTGCACAGTGTTTGTACGTAAATAGATCGTTATTTTGAACAAATTCTCAGCATTGTGTGCTTATTTTCGCCTTGTTGCATATAAGGGAAAATAATATTTGCATGAATCACCGTTCCCTTGCAATAGGTCCGGACTTCGGAACCTGTTCTCCTTAAGCGGTCGGCAGCCAATTTTTAATATCGCATGTACGATACGGATGTGTTGACTTATTATTGGTTTAATATTGTTAATTAAGAACAATGGAACAAAGAATGATAGTCGATTTATCTCCCTTTGTTTTGACATTGTCAAGTGAGGTAAGATTTGACCTTGAATTCGTTAAATAAGCGAAGTGGTTGATGAGATTTGGAATTACTCCGACAATGATTTTAAAAACATATTTTTTTGAATGCAACGTTGTGTATAGTTTTGCATTGCTTTTTTTCTAAGTATAGTTCTCATAGAGTAGGAATTATAAGGTTTACTGCATTCAGAGGAGCAATCGTAACAGAAAGCGACCTTGCCTTCCCTTCCGTAGAGAGTGCAAAAACTTACTTCTCATCGGAAGTGGTTCCCAGTCTAGTGCCATTTCTTTTCCGCATTCATAATGTAAAAATATGCCAACTCAGTATGGGTATTTTTGCATTTCTAATCACCCCGTTAAAGAAAACTGCGTGCTATTAAGGAAGTGGTATGAATGTTAGATCATTATCGATTTCTCGTGGTTTGCTATATTGATGAAGACAATTTTTATTGTAATAAATGGCTTGTAAAACGTGCACGTGATTATACCGAACGATCAAACTCAATATTGAAGATTTTTCTCTGGTCTGTCTATTATTTTGGTAATTTGTCTATCCAACCCCTCTGTTCATTGTTGTCTGGCATCAGCTCTAATAGTTAGTAATCAATCATAGCAATGAATTAATCTACATTGAAAAGTACATATCTGTACTAATATGAATCGTGACTTGAGTGATGTTTTTATTTATGTAGATATATTCTATGCATAATCGGGATTATTTGCTTCCCCAGTAACTAAATGTTTTTTTTTAAATATTTAAATTAAAGTCTTCCAGTATTTTTTACTGAAAGGCTGCCCTGAAATTTATTTGGATACTGCCAAGGCCACCGGTTAAGATCACAAAACATTTTCACACAGATTTCACCACGGTCAAACCTATATCAATCATAAATAGCATTTTGGATAGTCTTTAGGTCTTTAAAAGTCTGAGGAATATTGAAAATGCTTGACTTATTTGGTCGTACAAATAAGTAATATTCTTGCCCATAAGTCTAATTTTGGTATTTTGGCCGGTAATATGCTTCAATTCTTTTCTGAATTCTAATATTAGCATTCATGCACGCTATATTTATGCTGAATTTATAAGCTGTCTCGTTTACTATTTTAAAGTAGGCCATTTTCGCCAATATTGGTATCGCGGTTAGCAAGTGGTTGAATATGATATGACAAAACATGCTTACATTTTGGCTGTGTTGACCTGTTACAAGCATGAATAGCTTTGCCAAAACAGGATGTAGTTTCACAACTAGAATATTATTAAAAGACCATCTCCCAAGAATGTCTGCTTTGCTTATTGAGCTGATCAGGCTGGTCCGAGTCGCAGTGGTGAAAATCAGCTGGAGAAGTCTTCGTTGACCCTGTAAAATCATCTTCCAATTCTAATTTCCCTTGTGGCATAGCATTCCCAGCTCTAGATCTACATTATCAAATTAACTGTGTCTAAATTAGGTCAGAGGAGTCTCAGGGATATAATCTGGAATCCCTGTTTTATTGGCCCAACTCTACAAATATGCAAAATAGTCTTCCTGTAGTAAGGAATAGTCTCGATTGTATTAATATATGGGGTAGGCGGATATAATAAATGCTTGGCATACTTATCCATGTTACGTCGTCAGAGCTTCCCGTGTTTGTTGTCTTTGCTAGTCCTAGATACGTAACTAGTGTTGTTACTTCGATACCAATGTGTCTTTAGATTAGTGATTCGATTTTCTCAGAATTATTTTTCATTGGCAAAGAGTCTACAGGCTTTTCAAATACCTAGATCCTGCGAACCCCGTTGTGTAAATCTAGCCTGTGGACAGATCGATACGTATTGATCCATATTCAACTGTTGACGTATCCTGTCCACGACTCTACGCAAACGAAAGTCATCAAACTATTTGCGACACCGAACAGAAATAAACCCGTACCACCTTTCATTCAGAATCCAGGCGTACTCGACGTGTCGACATTCTAAATGTCATTATTTGTCTACTTTTAAATGCATACATTTGAGCAAGTAACTTGTATGAGTATTTGGAAGAGGCTTAAGACATCTTTCTCGCAACATACGACCTAAAATACTACGTACTGGAAATTTCACAACCTGATCTTCATGCGTCCCTAAGATCCGATGATGAAGATGTCGAGAAGAAATTCACATTTGACACTAGTGATCCAGGTGTTGGCAACATGCTGCGTCATAAAGCCGGAATGCCAGTCGTTAAAATTGCCTATAAACCATCACAATGCTTTGTAATTAGCGTGTGTCGCATTCCACGCCTCGTTCTAGTTTTTATTATATGACTGCTTGTATCTTTCGGGTTGTATTGTAAGGGAAATTAGTTTAATAATCCGCGTTGGTGTAACATTATATTAATTGATGAGATCTGTCTATTAAGGAAAGTCAGAGACACCCAGTCTTACTAAGGGTATCGTAATATCTTCATAGTAAATGGAGTATGGAGGTGAGATAGGCAGTCACTCCACGTAATATACTGGTATTCAGCTGCATCCGGTTAGACTGGAAGCCGACCCCAACTTAGTTGAGAAAAGGCTAGGCAGATGATGGTGATAAGATCTGTTTCATCATTTGTGTTGCTAAATATGAAACTGATACCGGAGACCCTATGAACATGACAGCTTTTAATCTTTTAATGGCTCTGGAGTCTGTCTTTCTCGTCTTCTCAAGCAGTGTTTCTCCTGCTGTATTTTCTGAAAGATCATATAATAAACATGATGTCATGTATGCAAAAATATTTACAGTAACATGTCCGCTTATTCAGTCACGTTTCCGATACTGAATAAGCGGAACACGAGGGAACTTTGATTTAAATTACGTAAATGGCATAGTTAAATTAATATGAAAATATTGCTTCAGTGGTTTTCCGGAAACTTTATGGATTGAAGTATTTCAAGTTATAATATGTAAATGGAATTCTCCTGAATATAATGGAATTCATTGAATGACCCATAGAAATACCACATGTAATGTCCTGACATTTACAATTGCCTAGAGCACGCTTGGACGCGAAACGAAATTCTCAGGAAACCTATTCTTGGACGGATATTACAGGCCATAATTACTGAGACGGTCTATTGACCTTTAAATAATAAATAAACAAGTTATTTCAGTCTTTATATTGCATTTCTATGTATTCTCGTTTATAAACTTTTGTATCTACTGCAAAAGCTACTTTATTATTCTCGTTCTATTTATCGATCATGATTTCCGTAAAATATTTGGTATTCATTTCCTTCCTTCCTCTGTTTCTGGCTAACTTCATTCCATTATGATGTGTCATATCTGTATTGGAACCGGTTTGAGTTTACTTCCATCCTTCTCCCTTTCCACGACTGTCATAAGCGCTAAATTGCGATAGCGGCATTTGCACTCATTTCATTACTTTGCGAATTATTTTACTTCTGATTTACTGACTTATGGAAAGTTTTAAAGCTAAATAAGTGATTGCGCGTAAATCCTGGACGAGGAGAGGACCGTGGAGGTTGGCACAAGCAAAGAGAGGCCATACCCAGCAGTAGGTGAAGGCGGGCTGTGGATGAATATGATGATGTTGAAGTGATTGTCGTCAAGACGCTTAAAGTTTGCTATAGTACACCATAAGTATTATACAACAGAACGATATATGGCAATATGTATAAACTCTCTAGCACGAAAAAACACTCGTCAGTTATTCTACGTAATAGTTTTAGGGACGCCTGATCAACTGCGTGTGAGGGGGTCACACCCATATTTGATAAAAGTTCGTTAACACCGCGTCGATTGTTGATGTACAATAGTTTTTATTTAGTTATTACTTCTACGGCCATGTTTATTGACAAGCGGGTAACTCAATAAAGATATGAGTAAGCAAACTTGCTATAATTTGTCGATTTTGTCTCTGATATGTTGAACTTTGGCCTTAGATTGTTGATGATGTATTTAGTGTGAGTTGATGTTATTAGATTTGAATTGGAAACCGTTTTAATAAAGTTCGTTTGAATGGGGTTTTTTGAAGTGTTTCTTTCATACGCCTGTTCGCTAAGGTCTAACTAACAAATCATTGAAATGGTTTCGTTATCACCGTTAGATGATTCTCTGAAAATATTTCGTGTATGAATAGTTACCTTATATACGTCATCTGCTCCTTGCGGACTATTAACATAAAGACTGACTACGTAACAGTCATAGAAGCTACTGTTTACTACTAGAAGCATCAACAGAAAACATGTGGAATATAGCCGGCATCTAGTTGAGAAAACTAGCGACGTCGGTCTACTTTATAATGAACGCTATTGCGAACAAGACTATTAAAATCACCACACTGTTCTGAGGAACAAAACGTTGAACGAATGAGCTAATACATATTAATCACTTATCAAACATGAGTAAGATGCTGACGTGTTTGTATGTTGCAGCGAGCTAAAAAAGCTCTCAGAGGAGAGCCTGACGCGGCAGCCGGAGGAGGTGTTCGACATCATCTGCAAGCTCGGCGAGGGGAGCTATGGCAGCGTTTATAAGGTGAGCAGCACTTCTTAGGCCGGCTGTCCATCAAGTTTAAAGATATGTGGGATCCACCCGATCCGCCCTGGGCACGCGTGGTTGCTTATAGTCCACTTCCTCTTGCAGAGAGGAGGCGTGTCCCACTTGTGGGAATATTATAGGATGATTATGCTCTTGCTGCTATAGTTTCCCTAGGAGTTTCAGCAATGAACAGCGCTCAGCGTGACCACACCTGCTCTAGGAAATTCTACCTTTTTGGTTCATTTGTGAGGAGGAAGCTGTTTCTGTGTAAAGAGTGATGTCTACGAACTTAGCTAATGAAAGTTTCTACGAGTTATGTTGGACTTTCTGAAACGAAACTAATTAGATACTTGTTTTCTTCCTGTTAAACTTTTTCAAGTTAATTAAAGTAATTCAGTTCTAATACAAATCTCCGTACAAATACTTATTGAAGTATTTTATCAGTGTCTGGGTCCAAAGCCAGCCCGTTTGACTGGATTCAGAAGAAACTTATACAATTATATTGAGAATGTAGATAGTTAATATAACATTGTACAAGTAATCCTATTACTAAGAGGTTATTTATTGAGAGCATGTAAAATAATAATAATAATATATATCTTTATTGAACAAAAATACCTTACAAATTTGCTTAATATCTAGCTCGTGTTACACAATTTGTGAAAGGCGTACAAATATATTAAACCCTCACTCCTAAACTAGGATACCCTGTGTCTTAGGAGTCAGTGTTCTACTGTCGCTTGGACATTATCTTAACCCATAACAAGTTAACAGTACAAACGCTAAATCAGCAGATTATTACATGGTAAATACATACAAAATTACATAAACAAGGAAAGAAAAAGAGGTGAATAAGGGGTAAACTGAGACTGAGTGTGAGTGCGTGTGTGCGTGCGTGTATGTATGTTTGCATGTGTGTGTGTATGTGTATGTGTGTACGTGTCTGTGTGTGTATGTGTGTACGTGTCTGTGTGTGTATGTGTGTACGTGTCTGTGAGTGTGTACAGTTGTTTAGAATGTTATTAAATTACATGTGAACGGAATTAGTGTAGTTCTGCAGTGGCCTGTTACAAATTTGTTTAAGACATGGGCAACAGCAGTTTCTCGGTCTGTGCATAGTCAAGAAGATACAGCATATTTTGCAATTTCTTTTTAGCGTCGTGTTTGTTGAGGCTAGTTATAGATGAGGATCTATTTATGTTTCTATAGATTATTGAGCTCAACACGTACAAATGCCTTCTGGCAAAGGCGGTTTTATGCGACACACTCGGGCAATTTGTCCTGTTTCCCCGTTTGCCTGGGTCTGGTGGTGGTATTTGCAGATGCTTCCAGAGTGTGGCTCTGAGCACAAAGAGCTGTCTTACCGTTAGAATTTTATGTTCGGCGTATAACTGATGTGTGGGATACCTAAAAGGTTTATTTAACATTACTTTAAGAACAGCCCTTTGTGCCCGTTCCACCTCTAGGAACTTTGTTTTAGCTGTACCACCCCATGCTAGAATGCAATAGTTGGCGATGGACTGACATAGGGCAGTGTAAACCATTTTAAGAATCTCAGGATCTGCGGAGTGCCTTAGCGATTTGACAAGATGAATGGTTTTCCTAATTTTGCAGGCGATATTCCCTATCTGACTATACCATTTCAGTCCATCATCAACCATCACACCAAGGTACTTGACAGATGTAGCTTGGGGCAGTGAAGAGCAAGAGCAGGTTGAGGGATCCGGACACATGTGGGCTATGATAGAATAGGTGTTGGGGGGTTTCGTTTTCGCATTAATCGAGAAGGGAATAACGTTAGTCTTTTGAAGGTTTAATGTTAGAAGGTTCCTGTGTAACCACTCTTTGACTATTTGTAGGGATGCTTCTGCGTTTATTTTTACTTCGGACCAGTTTTTACCATGTACCACAATGGCGGTGTCATCGGCATATGTAAATATATTAGCAGTTGGTAAGGTTAAGGTGCACAGATCATTGATGTAAATTAAGAATAGTGTTGGGCCGAGGACACTTCCTTGTGGCACTCCATAAGTCATCGTCTCCTCAGTACTAATGTGTGATCCTATTCTAATCCGAAAGAAGGCAAGAAACCTTACAAATTCATGAAAAATGCAACAATATTCGAAGCAACGAAAGATAACAATGCTGTCTTTTGGTTGAATTACACTGTGAAAATCTTATTGTTTAGAAAATTTCATGGTCTATGTATGGAGATTTTTTAGTTTCTGGTTGTAGATGTATTCTTAGAAGGTTGATTTTAAATACATAGTAACTAAAGTGCGGCCGCGGGAACCCACTGCATACTAGAAACTTAGGACCGGTCGATGTGGTGACGCTTGGGAGAGCGCTATGTTCAGTATTGGACGATTTTCGGCTGACATGATGATGAATTAAATTTTATCTTTTCTAATAAAAATTACATATTTGCACTTGCTTAACACATCCCCCTTATGAATAAATAAATTCCAAGACATTCATTTCTCTCCAGACTACGGCTAAGCAATGTCAGTAAATTCCAATCTATTTCATCCTACCGTCTTCAAGGCTTCCTTTATCTAATTAAATACAATTACTGGATCGCTCATTAGTAACAGGCTAGCGTCTACACCGCAATCCACTCGGTTTCAGGGGTCCATAAGTTCTAATCAATTGGAAATTAACACTAAAGTTGGTGTAGTATTATTTCCTACGCTGGAGTCACTACTGTCACTAGTCCAATACGCGACTTGATGTGAGTCTTAAGAATAGTCTGGCATAGTCTAGTCTGGCACCCGAATAACTACTTTAGTGAATAACTTCTTATAGTCTTCTACCAACTGACCATAAAAAAACATATACCGTTTTCTATTAGGGTAAATGAACACTACGATCACTACATAACATATAACACACGATAATTCAATCATCAGTAAAAAACGCGCTAGTATGTAAGTACTACGCACCTGACCTTTTTTAAGGACACCAGCAAATGTGGCTAATCACCATAACCACAAGTAAACTCATGCTCTTTCTCATGAGGGTATGCAGAAAGAACGCCACGATCCCAATATACTCCTACTAAGTTACAAACCCCATTTTCAATCGCTCTTTCTCCTTCCAGGCATTACACAAAGAAAGTGGCCAAGTCCTGGCGATCAAGCAGGTCCCCGTGGACACCGACCTGCAAGAGATCATCAAGGAGATATCGATCATGCAACAGTGCGACAGCCCCTACGTCGTCAAGTACTACGGCAGTTACTTCAAGAACACAGACCTATGGGTGAGGCATTCAAAGGTCACGATATGTTTAGTAAGTGGATAAGGACGCTCATCTTCTTGCTATGTTTGAGTATGTGCGGATGTTTGTTGTACAGTGAGCCTAGTCTGGTAGTTAGGATTGTGAGTAGATATTTTGATTTTTCGTAGTTTAGCTTGTTTTTTGTTATTTTAAAGCCTTATACATATAGTCCCACAGTCGGGCAAAGGTCTCGGTTATATCTATCCAGATTATCTTTTCTTGCGCCCGAATCTGCCTTAGCTTCAAGCAGATCAGCTTTTTTATTGTATTTTTTTTAATCCCTACATAGCGCTCATCGATATGATACCGTGACAAAATGTAATAGTTTCGCCGCAGAAATCGTTGACGGTGTCTGTGCGGATTGGCTAACTTAGATTTTTACGTTTTTTGTGTCGTTAGTCTTCTGCAGTCTCATCGTATTGCGTAACTAAATAGATATAGAGATTCAGGCTAGTAGTTTGGTTATCCTGAAGAAAACATAAAATTATATTTTGTAACAATGATAAGCGGCGGGTGGAACGATACACTCAGAATCGCACATTCCAAAGAGATGAAAGGTGGGTTTATAGGGCTTGGGAGCGACCGGACCAAGGTGTGACTGACACGCGCCTGCCGGATGATGACGTCATGACTTCGTTCTGGCGCAGCATCTGGTCGGTGCCTGTCAGCCACACCGAGGGTGAATGGACTCGGGAGGTCGAGCATGCGTGCGATCCAGTACCAGAAATGGGGGCAATCTCTATCAGCCCCCAAGACGTAGCTCGTGCAGTCCGTCCGTTACCAAACTGGAAATCCCCAGGACCGGACGGGCTGCACAACTTTTGGATCAAATGGTTCCAAAGATCGCACGCTCGCCTGGCTTCCCTGTTTCAGTCAGCCTTAGAGTCAGGGTCGCTGCCCGAGTTCCTGACAACAGGTATAACCCACCTGCTCCATAAATCGGGTAGTACTGCGGAACCCAAAAATTATAGACCGATTACCTGTCTACCAACAGTCTATAAAGTTCTTACATCCATTTTGAGAGCTAAAATTAGCAATCACATTGACGACAATTCTATCATGTCCGCTTCTCAAAATGGATGTAGGAATGGGTCCCGCGGTACTAAGGAGCTGCTCCTCATTGATATGGCCATAAGTCAACAAGTTCGCCGTTCCCGGAGAGATCTGTCGACATGTTGGATAGACTATAAGAAGGCCTATGACTCGGTGCCACATACATGGCTCATGAGGGTGCTAGAGTTGTATAAAGTTGATGCAACTCTGCGCTCCTTCCTGATGTCGTGTATGGGGCAATGGAGGACAGTCCTTCGCTATCCAGGATGTCGACAGACCCAAGGGAACAGCGAACCGATAAGGATTGAGCGTGGCATATTCCAGGGTGATAGTTTGAGTCCATTGTGGTTTTGTCTAGCCTTGAACCCTCTCAGCACATTGCTAGAGGGTTCAGGTCTAGGTTATCGGTTGAGGAGAGGTGGTCAGGTCATATCTCACCTTCTTTACATGGATGATCTGAAACTCTTTGCCCCCAACGATTTGCAACTGATGGAGCTACTGAAGGTAACTGAAACTTTCAGTAGCGCCATCAGGATGGAATTTGGTGTGGACAAATGTGCGGTCATGCATGTAAAGCGAGGGGAGATTGTGGAATCTGTGGGCACCCAACTCTCGGATTCCATAAATCTTAGATCCCTTTCAGCAACCGAAACCTACAAGTATTTGGGTATGTCGGAAGCGCTGGGCATCAATGTAGCTGACATGAAGCAATCGTTGAGGGAGCGCTTCTTTGGCCGCCTGAGAAAAGTATTTAATAGTCTTTTATCAGGCGGGAACAAGGTGCGTGCCTTCAACGGTTGGGTCATGCCGGTTTTGATGTACTCTTTCGGCATACTCAAATGGACACAAACAGAACTAGACGCCCTGGATAGGAAGGTCCGTACATTGTTGACGGCATATCGAATGCATCACCCACGATCTTCGGTTATGAGACTGTATATCCCGCGGAGGTGTGGAGGTCGAGGCTTTTTAAACGCTAAGACTCTCCACAATCGTGAGATATGCAGTCTCAGGGAATTTTTCCTAGAAACCGACGTGGGGATGCATCGGGATGTGGTCGCGGTGGACAAGGGCCTCACCCCGCTCTCCTTGGCTAAAGAGAACTGGCGCAAACCTGTAGTACTTGACACTAACGACCGCAAGGAGGTATGGCAGAGTAAGGAGCTCCACGGACGCTTTTTCCGGGCCCTTCATGGGCCCGATGTAGACCTATCAGCGTCCGTAGCCTGGCTACGTTCCGGCGACCTCTTCGGAGAAACCGAAGGTTTTGTCTGTGCAATTATGGATGAAGTTATGATGACGAATAACTACCGGAGATTTATTGTGAAGGACGGCACGGTTGACATATGTCGGGCATGCCACCGTCCGGGCGAATCAATTCGTCACATTATCTCCGGGTGTTCTCGTCTAGCTAACGGTGAGTACTTGCATAGACACAACCTTGTAGCCAGGATTATCCATCAGCAACTTGCTCTAAAATACAACCTTGTGGAATCGGAAGTGCCGTACTATAGGTATGTGCCCGACCCAGTTCTCGAAAATGGCAATATCACACTGTACTGGGATCAATCCATCATCACTGACAGGACTATTGTGGCCAACAAGCCTGATATAGTGGTGGTGGATCGATCAGAGCGGCGCGCAATGATTGTTGACATAACGGTCCCGCATGACGGGAACCTCGTGAAAGCCGAGAAAGATAAACAAATCAAGTATCTTGACTTGGCTCGCGAGGTTGTCGACATGTGGGAAGTGGACACGGCGATCATTGTGCCGATAGTAGTTTCAGCCCATGGCTTAATTGCCAAGAGCCTCGACCAATACCTGAGGAGGCTCTCGTTAGGCGGCTGGATCAAGGGCTTGATTCAGAAAGCGGTACTCCTGGACACGGCTCGTATTGTTAGGAGGTTCCTCTCTCTGGAGCCCTGACCGCCGGTAGCTTGGACCCTGTTCCCGATACCGGTGGGCTACTATTTTTTATATTTTTAAATGTTTTTTTTTTTTGTTTGTTTTATTAAGAAATATTTAAAAATGTAAAATAATGTGTATAGGAAATAAATAAATGAAATAATAATCCTTCATGATAGGAACTCTACAATGTTTATTACGGTTACAGTTTATAGTCCCCACAGCTGTGCAATTGTTTCACTGACATTCTTTTACGCGGAAAGATGACTAACGCTAGCATAACTGTGCAAGATGTTAGTCATAACTCCAAGAAGTTAATCGGACGAACGATAACTCGTTTTTACCAACCAGCACCCCATGCAGAGTCTTATAACCGCCTGGCCACGAGCTACGCGCTCATAAGTTGCGACACTGAGTGCGGAGAATACTTAAGAAAGAAATCGCTTAGAGCATGACGTCAGGTGTCACCACCGCGAGTGGCTGACGGTGGCGCCGCGACGGTACTCATGCGAAGAAATCAAGTGTTACATAATCCTGTCGCTTGACGCAACACGCATCGCCTGAGGTCGTGCACGGGGCTTAATACGCAGTTGATCCGTATCTAGCCTGAATACTAAGGAACACCAATTGTCGTAAACTATCTATCAAGTGTTGTCGCTAATTGGGCGGCAGACAGACGACAGACGGACATTTTAATTGGGAAAAATTCAAGGTTAAGACCCGATCGATTCCTATTGTCTAAACATAGGTCGTAAGTGTACCGAGGGAGTTAGGTTGTAAAGTGGTTTAGTCTAGAGTGTCGGCTTGACCTATATTTTGAAATTGTCAAGTTCGGGTTTGTTATTGCGACTTTGAATCCAGGCGTACAATTGGACGGCGTAGTTGGGAGAATGGTTTTATTGTTGAGCTGTGATTCCAGGCAGTTAAATAGAGCAGTAGTTAGATTTCTGCCCTCGATTTCTTCAACATTGGCAGCCTTGTTCCACCCACTGCTGAGACCTCCTGACTTTTCTGCTCTGCTTCCCTGCTCTGTACAAGTCACATTCAGGTCTTCTTCGATTCCTGCTCTAATAGTGAAATTTCTTTCGTCTATCGTATCGACAGGATTACTCTCTCCAGATTAAGCTCCAGTCACGCGTCAGAGCTGATACGCACAATATTTTTTTTTGTTTAGCTATTATTTTGTACTATTATTATGTCGGCTTATAGAACAAAGCAATTTCTAGGGTAGCTTTGAAATAAACCAGTTCAAATTAACTGGAAATAACTTCACAGACGACGTGACGGGAATATCAATATTTAATGATGATATATCAAGAAAAAGTTTTAAAGCTAACCTGACAAAACAGTTGCTAACGGCTGCTGGTAGTGTCCATCAGGTCTGTGAAGTTTTGTCAGTTAATTAAATTTGACCTCGAGAAGGTATGAAATCGTCAAGCTTGCTTTTCATCTTCATATCATAAAGTAAGCCATAGTCCGCACGGGCAATTTTTTACTGTACATTGGATTTTGCACTTTAAGCGATAAGCTGAGCGTTCACAATCCAGTAGGGCATATCCCAGCGCGTTAAAAGAGCGCTCTGATGGATTTTCTACTCTCAACGCTTATATGACCGATTCAAATCCACTGCGCGGCAAAATAACGCTAAAAAGGGCTCGTGCGAACGTGCGCATGAATAAAATGAAACTGCTCCGAAACGTTACAAGTCTCACATATAACACCTACATCCATATTACTCCAGATCGTAATGGAATACTGCGGCGCCGGCTCTGTATCAGACATAATGCGGCTTCGCAAGAAGACGTTATCAGAGGACGAGATCGCCACGATCCTGTGCGACACGCTCAAGGGCCTGGAGTACCTGCACAGGCGGCGGAAGATCCACCGCGACATCAAGGCAGGCAACATACTGCTCAACACGGAGGGACACGCGAAGCTGGCGGATTTCGGAGTCGCAGGACAGTTGACGGTGAGATGAATGTTTGTATTTTGTTTTTGTGGAGGATACCTTGTATTTTATAATTGAATCTATTCATCATCTGCCAGCCTTTTTTCACAACTTTATAGGAGTCGGCTTCCAGTCTTTTCGGATGTAGCTGAATACCAGTTTTTTACATGGAGCGACTGTCTATTTGACCTCCACAACCCAGTTAGTAATCGATACCCCCTGGTAAGACTGGTTGTCAGACTTTCGGTCCACTGAACCTGTAACGACTGTCAGAACGGCACGGGGGAAACTTGTATTTTATAATTGAATCTATTGAAGATGGAAAAAGTTTTTAGTTACTTTTTATAACTCAATGCTCGTATCTATTTCTTCAGTGTCGACCAGAAGTTAGAACCGTGATGACGTTAGCAATTTAGAGAATTCATTATGTATGAAAGCTTGATTGTTATGGTTCACTTAAAAAATACGACTATCTTTGCTGTTAAATGGTAAGGAAAATTTTCCAGGACCTTGAGTTATAAAAAAGATGGGATAATATTAAAACTGTGTAAAATGATAAAATTAAACCATTTTAGAAAGAGCTCAACTTATAGTGGTGTAGTGACTCTCATTGATGTTTTTCCCTTTCACTCATTAGGTAATATTGTATTGCTGTCTTTTTCTCATAAAAGTAATCATGTCATGAGCAATACTTTCTTGCTTATCGATAAATAAAATATCGATGTTATCGATATTTTGTTGTTTTTTGGACAAAATAGTTCAAATAAAACATACATACAATTTAAGGCTTATTCTAAAAAAAAAAATTGTCAGATTTTGTGTGAATTCAACCTTCAATTAAACCAATGGCATGTAAAAATGTTAAAGTTAAAACTTTATTCATCAAATCAACTTTATCTATTAAATATTGTAATCTTCTTCGTCGTGTCGATGATTCCCATTTTTTTAAAAATCAAAGTAGGATCTATGCAACATAAAACAGTGAACATTAATGTCATTCTGTTTTTAAAAAAAATATCGACGTCAGAATCTACGTTTAATGTCATTGTCCCATCGCTACGGCAGGTGACGTCACCTTGAAATAGCCAATCAGATTGCACTTGACACCCCCCGCGTACCGCGTGCCTACCGCTAAATTTGGTGAAGTTTGTTTGTATTCCACAAACAAACTGTTCCATAATGCGGAATCTATAGGAGGCTATCTGTGGTGCCAGAGTAGTAATCAGGCACATTAGACATTTTAGCTTTGCATCAACAGGTTAGCAACGCGTCTGCGATGCATCATTACATAACATGTTCATAGGCGTCCATGACTATTTAAAATTAGGATCCGTCGGATAATTTAAATTAACCAAGATTTTGTAACAATATATTGATTTAAAAGAGTGCCATGGAGATTCTTGCCCATTCTTCTCTATACAGATCCACGCTTTGGAATGGGCAACTACAGTACTTTCAGAAATTATTATGCTCTGTGACTGAGACTGTAGCTTCGCTTTTTTTTGTGTTTTGATATTCAAAAGTGCCTGTAATGGTCTAATTGAAATAAATGCTTTGAGTTTGAATAGCCCAAAAAAAATTACTTTTTCGAGTACATTAACGTGTGATTAAAATACAAAGTCTTAACAATTATTTCTGCTTAATTATGTTGTCTTTAAAAGAACATTAGTTTCTTAAACACCGCATTACACTCTCATGACAAAGTCTGCTGATAATTTTATCTTGCAAATCATTTTGATATTTGTCAGTGTTCAAACCTGGAAACTGTACCCACCACTCAACAATTGACTGTTCCAGGATACAATGGCTAAACGCAACACAGTAATAGGCACTCCGTTCTGGATGGCGCCGGAGGTGATCCAGGAGATCGGGTACGACTGCGTGGCCGACATCTGGTCGCTCGGCATCACGGCGCTGGAGATGGCCGAGGGCAAGCCGCCCTACGGCGACATCCACCCCATGCGCGCTATATTCATGATACCTACGAAGCCACCGCCGTCGTTTAGGTAAGGATGCAATACCAACATGATCAGCAGATATTGGACTAGGTTGAGTATATTTGCCTAAACTTCAAGGAAGTCAGTAACATGTGGATAATACCGCCCTCTAATTTAACAGCTTTATTTCGGAATTTAAAAATCATTCCGGGATTTTACACGGAGGTATTATACATATTTTACTTACTTTCTTGAAGTTTAGGCAAATATACTCGTATCTATTCCGATCTCGGGTGATAAGTCTTCCGTCCGTCCGTCCGTCCGTTTCTACCGAATTGGGTCTCGTCAAATGTTCAGCTCAACGGCTTCATTAAAACATTTGTATCTTCAATCTATCCAGCTTGAAGATTGAAACTGCACTCCAAAGTGATCTTCATTTAATAAGCGGTTATTGATATTCTTTTTTACCTTCTGTTTCTAAAAGGATATTTTGTATTTTTACTTGACTGTTTTTGCGAAGGAGGGTTATGGGTTTGATTTGCATGCAAGTATTTCTGTTTCTTTGTTCCCACGTAACTCTAAAACGGGTGAACAGTTTTTGCGCAGTCGGGCTGCGGTGCAAAGCTGGAAACAGCATATTGGAAGCAGGCGCTTTACATTTATTATACATAATTTTGTATTCAAATGGCTCTCGCTTATTCCAACTTATATTTAATTCATATCTGAAAGAATATTTGAGAATAAATTGTTAATGTATGAGTGTTGTGTATTTCCAGAGAGCCAGATCAATGGTCGCCCGAGTTCATAGACTTCGTGAGCCAGTGCCTTGTGAAGAACCCTGAGGAGCGAGCCACTGCAGAGTTCCTGTTAACACACGAGTTCATAGGTAAGTCTTTTATTTATTTCTTTACTAGCTGTTGCCCGCGACTTCGTTCGTGTGGAAATTTCGATGTGTATGTGAGAAAAAAAGATAGCCTATGTCCCTCCCCAGGGTATAATCTATCTCCTTTCATTACGATCCGATCAACTGTTTATTCGTGGAAAGTTAACAAACAAATAAATATCGTTACTTTTGCATTTATAGCATAAGTATGGATTAGCCATTTGGACTCGTTCCTGGCTGAGATTGGCCATAGAGGGCAAAGCACCGAGAGAGTTGTAAAGGAATGGAGGAAGCCTTTGCTCAGCAGTGGGATAGAATAGGCTAAAAAACAAAATTGCCATTACTGTTTTACCCCACCTTCGTCATATTAACATTATGTTTGAGAACAATTTATTGTTCTAGCAATATTACTTAATTCGGATTTTATTGGCTTCGCTTTTAGCCTCCCTGACGAAGCAACATAAGTGTGCTCTGACGGGATTCTGTTTGTTATTTAATCCGAGAGATTGGTTACTCGACAAATTAATCAATACTTACTAATCCATCGATTTACTTGCTGGAACATTTTTGTTAATTTTGAATGCATTATGGGACAATATCGCCACACTGCAACTTCTAAAAGCCTAGAATGTACGAATTGCAGTGGTGTAATGTGAGTGTGGTTCCCCCTTAGCGTCGGACGCGCGCAACACGAAGCACCCGGGCACGCTGGGCGCCATGATCGCCGAGGCGCGCGAGCTGCGCACGCTGCAGCTGGCGCACGCGCACCACGCGGGCGCTAAGCCGCACGCTGCCGTAAGTTGCTACTCTCGCATGTCACACTGCAGAAAACGTCTCTGTATAGTTTGTCCAACTCCTTGGACAGTCATTGACTTTAATCGTGTATTTTAGCCGTGTAATGCAAATCGGGTTTAGTCAGTTATATTCGTGCATAGTCAAGAGTGACTACCCAAAGTCAATTGCAGATCTAGCAACCGTAACCCAGCGACAATTGTTTTAGCGTAACTATAGTAACGTTATAAATTGCAAAATTGGATAGTTTGAAAGTGGCTCATCAATTAAAGTTCGTGTCTGTACGTAACTAGGACTTGGACAACTATTCTATTGATAATATTTTTAATAGTTTTACTGACGTGCTCGTTTTTTCTTAGTTTCACCTCAAACGGACCAATTTTGTACTTCCTTATTTTGTAACATTTGCAGAATGCGTTAATAAAAAAAAATACAATTTGTATGATTATTGTTTCTTGTTGTTGATTCTTGTATTGTATTCTTGCAACTATCTGAACATAAGAGAGGTAGAGGACGACCTCCGGCTATGTGGGTGGAGTAGCGTGGCGACGCTCGCAGTAGGAAGAGCTGACGGGCTCTGTCCTGCCGCACACGTACTCGGAGAACCGACACCACCTCAAGTGGGATGCAGCTAGGGAGAAGATTAGATTCATATAGCAAATGTACCAACTCTTCGCGTAAAATTATGCCTTCTCTTCACGACACCTTCAAACATTTCATACCTAAGTAAGGCACGCGAAGTAGGTGCTCTGGCGTTATCTAGGTCTACCTATAGTGGTGGTGAATCACTAAGTACAAGGACGTATTATTTCATTATTTAGGGTATTTTGTTGTCTACATATCTAAAGTAACACTCTAAGATAAAAAAAAATTACCTTCCAGGGCGAAGGTTACGAAGAAGCGACCATGAAGCAGCGAGGAGACGGCACACTGGTACCTACGAGAGACGCCACGGCTGACCTGGCTGCGGATTTAGGCACCATGGTCATCAACGAGCCAGATGCAGACCTCGCTACTATGAAACGTAAGTAATGCCTTCTTATTAAGACCAGACCCTATATAAAATATTATTGTTCATTGATTGTAAGCCTGATTTTCAAAGACCACCAACCAGAAAAGCACAAAATCAATGGCGCTCGTTCTTTATGCTATTCTGTTCTTTTTTATTCCTTTGTGCGAAGCTGCTTTGCTGAAATGTTTCATTGTATAGATCTTTTAGAATTATTGTGCTTATCTTCTTAGCGTGTCGATGGCAATATAAATTGTGTCGGCCCAGAACTGATCCACTAGTTTGGCGCCTTCAGTAGCGTCCATCAGTTCGTGTAATGAACAAACTAATATTAAGTGCGCCATCGTTTGTGGAACAGCACCACATTTACACATTGTGCTAATGAAAACCCTCATAATGGTCTAACAAATATCCTTGTCTTCAGGTCATGACACAGACCCAATGGACACGAACAGGCCTAAATACCGTCCTCTGTTCCTGGAGCACTTCGACAAGAAGGAAGTGAACCACGTGAACATGTCCGCGCCCACCAACGGCACGCTTACGCCGCACGCGCGACTCGCCAGCGACGATACTGTCAAGTATGCTCGCGACACCTATGTTACCGATAAATGCTGTCAAGAAACTCTGACATCAGTTTCTAAATAACACTGTCATAATGTCCATTGCATTGGACGATAATGTCAGATCTGTTCATGTAATTTTTCCTGGATTATACGGTCAGCTAGATACATGTCTTTGAAGACTGCTTTCCGTGATTAACGTTCAAAATTTAGTCTCAATGGAAATGTAGGTATTTAATGATTTTTATTGATTTAACAAACACTTACATGTCAAATAAATATGTGGTGTCCGCAGCGCGGGCGCGGGCGCGGGCGCGGAGGGCGCGGGCGCGGCGCTGCCGTGCCAGCGCGCGCTGGTGGAGGAGGGGAACTTCGAATTCGTAAGTCAGCTGCACGTGGTCGCGCTGCTGCCGCTGCCCAGACGTAAGCGGCCGCCGAGATGTGTCGACACCTCCTTACTCTCTATACCTTACTGTTACTAATTACTTTTTGACTAAAATTTTGAGGTTTTTAAGCGTTTTTTTGAAAGAGGGTGAATGCAGGTTTTGGCTTCGGCATCTTGGTGAATTGGAGTTGCTGGTATAGTAGATTTTGATGAGGGTATGCTTGCATGAAAATGAGGCTGTAATAAACGCCATGCTAGGCAAGGCAACATAAGTTTTAAGCTGGAAAATAACATAACTTTGTTATGGTACTTGCATTTTGTTCTTGAAAAATACTATGTCCACAAAACGATTTTACTTATCAGAATGATTACAGTTTGGTGGTTATAGCGCGTGCTTTAGTTTGGAGGTGTCGATATACTAATACGAGCGAATAACGAAACGCGTGCGTCACTAACCGCTTACCTCTGTGTGTACTGGTGTTAGACATAAGTTAGTTCTCTATATGCTAGCGCAGAACGTTGAATATTTGTTGCATAACTCTATTGATTAACATTTTGTATGTGCTTCAATTATTTAAGTAGAAAATTATAAAATACCTATGTCCAGCTGTGGGCGCTTCTCGGCTGATGGCGCGACCATAGCTAAGTTCCAATCTTAACAATGAAGTCAAGCTATTTTGAAATATAAAAAATTATATTAACAGATTTTCAACCATCGACGATGCTTAGAACCAGCTATGCTAGCGCCATTAGTTTTACATTTGCCATCCCCAATATGTCCCATTCTCTCTCACAAAGAGGAGGCCTGAGTCCCAGCATTTTGAACGTTATAGGTTGATTATGCCAGTAAAACTGGTTGATATAAGTTTTTAAAACTAAAAGTAGCACTACTATAGTAGTTAAAAGTTCATAGTCAAGAGTCGTTTAGCACGGGACGTAAGTCCGGCTCAGCGCTAGGTCGCATAACGTGTCGTCGTGTCGCAGCTGGGCGCGCTGGGCGCGGCGGAGCTGGAGGCGCGCGTGGCGGCGCTGGACGCGGAGATGGAGGCCGACATCGAGCAGCTGCGCGCGCGCTACAACCGCAAGCGCCAGCCCATCCTCGACGCCATCCACCTCAAGCGCAAGCGCCAGCAGAACTTCTAGCGCGCACCGCGGACCCGGCCTCTAGCCGGAGACCTCGAACAACTCTGGAATGCGGATTTAAGTAACGATACCAATTCCACTCTGAATTGTACAAATTGTACGTCGAAAGTGAAAATTGTTAGCTTAGTTTCTTATGAATCATCTTTCAAACGCGCTCATTTTAGTCGACATTCAATTAGTGTTACATGACTCTTTTGGCGTTTCAATGACATTGGCATGAAGGCGCTGTTAGTAAACGTTTAACATTATCTGTGGAAAGTGTAATGAAAACACAAGATGGCGAAGTTTAGTTCCATTTAAGATCACGTGCCAAAAGATACATGTACAACACTAAAGGTGCTTTTCATTAGAAGGTGCCAAAGTTCGAGATATGACTGTGTATGTTCCTAAATTATCTCTTGAAACATTTACTAAGAAACGATTCGGCCTAATATTTTTTTTAAAAAATCTCGTCTCTTGCTATTGGCCAAATACCGTGCCATTTGTGTGGAATGTTCGCTGTGTGCTCACTACTTGTACCATTTGACGCGAGATTGAAGTTGATGAACTGACCTGTTCCATTTTCGATCAAATATTTATAATTCGTGAATCGCGGATATTGTTAGTTGTTTCGCCAAAATATTGATCAAAACTTATAGACTACCGCGAACTGCCAAAAGGTGATGCTCTTTGTTAATAATGAAAAATATTAATGAACAAATACGACAAACTCTCCCTATTTATAATTTCTTACCGACGTCTTCCAAACTCCCGGCTACTACTGAAAAACGATTTGAGCAAACTCTGTGTCGATGTCTAGTCTGCGCTTTGATTAGCTGCCATGACCACAAACAGTTGGGAAGACGATCTTTAACCATAGACTGACTTACGTCACAAATTAACTTCAATCTTGCGTGTTCTCCATGCGTGTCACAAATACAATGAAAAGTTGGGGTCCTCGCATGTGTGCGCCCCCCATAGTTATAGCGTAGCTTGTTAATATAGATCGTTATCGTAGTGTAAAGTAGCCCTAGTGACGTAAGGACACGGCAGGTTGCTGGAACATATCCGCGCGGTACCGGCGGCGCCACTGTCGACTGTTCTATTACATCCTGGAGTAATGTGGTGCGCCGAGTGTATTTTCTTTGTCTTTTAGAATAAGTGAGTGTGAAAATTTTAGAAAGGCCTTGATTGTACCGTCATGGCAGTGGACTGACGAAATAAATAAGGATTAAAGGTTTGTCCGTAACCATGGTGCTTGCAACAGAGCCGAAATATCGGGAACTCAAAAAGGATTGTAAACATGATACATATCCCGTTTTATGTGTTACCTAGTGTTAGTGACCATGTCAGTTTAGAAACTTAAATAAGGATAAAGTCTGCCAAATCCACTGCCAATTAATAGCGCTATGATAACAAGAATGTTTAGACTTGTATTCTAAGGTGAAGAAAATACACGTCCGCCATGTAGATTACTGTATTAAATTCATGACAATATTATTTGTAGATATTAATAATAAAATTTATTATTTAATGTAACAAATAATTTGAACGTGAACCGTTGCGTTTTGTTTGTTGTATTGCGTTCGAACGTTATTATTAAGTTCCTTATGTTTTAGATCTCAGATGTATCTCGCAAACTGTATTATATATACGTATATATTGTAATTAATAATATTATTCACTCAATTTGTACATTGTTTACGACTTTGTATTGGGTTGTGAGATGAATTTATTGAAAAATAATTATAATACAAGTTACACTGTGAATTCAAATGATTTTCAAGTGGAGGCAGTTGGGTGTGAGGACGTAGTTCCCCATACTCAGTTGTTCATCCCTGGTGCACTATTGGTGTTGGTTCCGGGCACCACTCCCATATATTCCCCGCGTGCCGTCTGATTCTCATAGTACAGATCGTAGCAATATTCATCCTCTAAGGATGATTTACTATATTCTCACAAGATTTTATGCATTTCTACATTGTAATAATGTAAAATAATTAGCAAATATTATGAAATACTAGCGTTAACGAGTAATTGTTTGAGCTGGACATAGATAGCTGTTTTTCATGTAAAAATGTCTCGATTCTCTTCTGCCATATTATAGAGTATTTCGCAAATATTAGTGTTCAACTTCATCGATTTGAAATTAAAATAACAAAAGTTTTAGAAGTGCCATTAAATATAAATAAAAACATAGTATTTTCGTACTACAAGCAATAGTTATATATTAGAGATCTATATCTTTTGTCAATGAATTATAAAAGATCGGCGATATATTTTTGTGCCATTGAAGTTGAAAGGATTCTGCTGTGTTGGGTAAACTGGAGAATGAACTAGTGTGCTGATGCTCTGCTTTCAGATAAAAGGCTATTTTATTCTATTTTTAATGCAATATTGTAGTAGAATATAAGTTTGTCACAAATCTGGGAGCAGGCAAGCTTTTTGTGACATTTATGGACTCTAAATATTCGAACAAAATGATTATATGACAGTATACTTTTGTGAAATGTAACTATCGATTGGTCGCGCATATTTTGTGCTAATATTGTCTTTTTGACTTTTTGAAACGGCATGGTTTATCAAATGATAATTTGCAAATAAGTAATTAAAACAAACGCGAGTCAGCAGGTAACACAAAAATGACAAAACAATTTTTTTTCGTCGTTGCAATATCAAAAACAAACAAAATTTTGACCAGTGATTGGTAGAAGATTTAATGATTTAGATTCACAAAAAAAAAAAAACAGCTGACTCAATTCAACCGGCCTAATAACCAAAAAATTGGAAAAAAAATATTCGTCTGTGTAAAATGTACAGGGTAAAATTATATTAACTACGAAACTCGCTTGGACCGCGGTCAAATGCTTCGTACACTCAGTTCGACATTTATGAACTATTCATTCGATTTTTATTCAAATTTTGCTAAATTAATATTGTAATCAATCTAATTTTTGAAGAAGTTATTATATATTTAAGTTTAAGTACTGTAACTACAAATCTAGGATAAAATAGGCTGAATATGGATGACGAAATAGCAATAACTACTAGTGTTGTTGATACAATGTGCTATTATTGACATTTGAATGTAAATGAAACCTTGTTGGTAATGTTTTACAGTGCAAAATCTAGTAAGAATTATCAGAAAATATTATTGCAAATCTTAGTCCTAAAACATTAGTACGTAGTTTCAAAGTATTTTTGTACCCTTTTCCTGTAATCACTGAGCAATAATAGACGGTAAAACACTAGCAACAGGGTTGATTATCGAACAAATCAGTATGGTGTTGTTGACGAGTGTTTTGTTAAGCGTTCTAGTAAGTTTGTTGTTGGAGTGCGACGCCGCTTTGATTATACAGCGTGTGTTTTGTGATGTACTGGCTGCACACCAAGCGATAACTTAAGTACATTGACCAAGTTTTCAGCCCCCTCTAAAATTCTTTCCAAACTGAAAGTATCTCTTTTCTTTAGAGGTCAGCAAACTGGTGCGAATAGTCGCGCGACTTCTTACTCGTTAAAACAAAGGATGGGCAGTTAAATTGTGGATTTGCCTCATTGTGGCCAGAGCTTGTTTATTTTATGAAATAGTATGGATAAGGAAATGCACATACGTAAACGGTACCGTCTAAAAAGCTAGATTTGAACCAAGGAAAGTAGAAGTTATTGAACGTGTGATATTTAGGATTTGCCAACGTATGAGTATTCTTTGATATCCGTATTATTTGTTTAAGAATAACAAGTTGTTGGTCTGTTATTAGTAAAAAAACACATTTGTAACCGCTATAAATGTATCTTTCTTAAAAATAGCTCAACGTCAATTAGCTTTATTCAACAGCGATCTTTTTATCCATTATCTTTTATGTTGTATCGCTCAGTGTGCAGCCAGCCTAATGCCTTGTAAAATAGTTTGTTAGAGTACGACGGAAGTGCACTTTGTAATTCTGTAGCCTGTTGACGAGTGTTAAATAGCGTATGCATTATATTTTTGGACAGACAACTCACTAAAATAAAAAGATTAATTCATTATAAAAAAACTTGGTTTTATTTCTCGTTCAACGAAGTTACAAATCGGTCAAGATCTCTGCATCTATACAATTAGGTATACACAACTTTACAAACATGACTACTCAGCCAATGAAAATTCATTAATATTTAGTTTTTAATCCTCAAAACAAATTAACATTTTATTTTAAATAATCTCTTTACTCTGACTAGTATTTTAGATTCTTAGAAATCAATCCTTAAGAGGCGTATTACAAAAAAACGCGAAATTGCAAGGTTTCCTCGTAGAAATAGTATGTTATCCGTTTGTTGTTTGAAATGACAATTACTTGTTAAAAATAGTTCGTTTCCTATACTACAAAGTACAATTTTAATTAATTCAATAAAAATAATAGCAGCGATTTAAAAAAAAAATACTATGGTTTGGGCAACTGTTGAAGATTATTTTGATATAAATATTACTATTATGATGGTCAATAATTGAATTAGGTCCAATTTCTTTTTCCTTTACAATAAAGGCATGTAAAAACTCAAAGCATTCATTCCATTCATTTCAATTAGACCATTACAGGCACTAACAAAAACAAAACTGTACCAGGCAGGTAACGAACATGTACATATTTAATCATTATTGAAGTAAGGGAAATTTGTAAGATAAAAAAAAAAAAATTGTTGGTCTATATTCAATCTACAAATTAGAGCTCCCAAATCACGTCTCCGTGAGTTTTTGTCTAAACATGCATCGGGAGAATGATTATTACTGAATAAATTAATAATTTATCTCGTTTTATTATTATTGTAGTAGAGGAAACGAACTATTTTTAATAAGTACATAATTGTTATTTCAAACAACGAACGGATAACATACAATTTCAACGAGGAAACCTTGCAATTTAGCGTTTTTTTGTAATACGCCTCTTAAAAACTTTTATAAAACCTCTTTTGGAGCATTTTCTGCATAAAATCAAAACAATAAAACAACCGAAAAATCACAGATAAAAAGATTCACAAACTTATACAAATAGACAAAATTAGTAAAATAGTTTAAAAAAATAATACTTGTGAGGAGTTCAGTGCAGGAGTACGAATACTTAAAATTCGGTGGGAAGATAATATTGCAGTCAGGCGCAGATCTTACAACCAGGAAGGCATTTTTCTTATAACTACGAGAATTTATTTATTGGAAGAACCAGTTATTGCAAAAACAGATTTTCTGGGAACCTTATGGCGCCGTTTACAACCTGCGGCGTTACGACACGCGCCACGTTCGCTCCATAAGTCGCGTCGCGTTGAGTCGGTGTGACATGCTCTACACAACTTGTTTACCTCAGTACGGCTTTTGGCCCGAGTCCGAAGCTACTCGGAAAATCCCAACAACCTTTTCATAAAATCACGTTCGCTCCATAAGTCGCGTCGCGTTGAGTCGGTGTGACATGCTCTACACAACTTGTTTACCTCAGTACGGCTTTTGGCCCGAGTCCGAAGCTACTCGGAAAATCCCAACAACCTTTTCATAAAATCATGACTTTATATTAACTTTCGATCCGCACCTGACATCTACATAATTTATCTAACACTTAAAACTAGATAATACTAGTCTGCTCGCTACCTTACATCTAGTCTTAGGGAAACTTAAAGGAATGTACACAACATCGGCAAGGCAACACTTACGAGATATATAATGTTCAGGTAAAGCTATCATTCAGTGTGAATTACAGTTTATTGTCTCCGGTATAAAACCCGCTGAGTTCTTATAGCGTGGAAAATTTAACAGTGACAGTGAGATCAAATTAATGGCTTTCATATTTGGAAATTGAGTTTGTAAATCAAACATTTTTAGCTGCCTATTTTCTTCATTCATTCTTTTATTTACGAGTATATTATTATTTATTTTTTTGCTTGTGACCGAGTGCTTAGAAGTGGGATGTGTCAAGTTGTGAACTACCGAATCACTATCATATTGTGAAACTCTGTTTAAGTATACCTCGGAAACCAGTCTTCTTAGATGTTTACACACAGGCACAACCTGATAAGACTAAAAATCGGTTAAAATCTAAACTGATTTTTGTAGATTCGTTATATTCGACGATCACAGCTACAGTGGAATGATCATTACTTTTGGACAAAGTCCTCTACGTCAGCATTGCTTGGAAGCTAATATAGTGAACATAGGTAGTGTACAACTAGACTACATATTTACAAATAAGATTTGATGGAACCTCTACATTCAAAAGCCTTAAAGATTTAAATCAATAGATTCACCTACCGCATAAAACAGTCCCTTTTTTGTTTAAAGACTTTAGCCCCGCTCACTTACACTGAAAATCGTATCTATCGCTCCATGCGGGACTCCATGTGTGAGCTCACTCTTCTCAATGTTAACACATTTTCGCGCAACCTAAGTGCAGCGAGGGCTCATCTATCGATTTAAATTTTTAAAACCGTTATTTTTGACAAATGTAGTCACAATTCCCAAGCAATGCCGACTATCAATAAAATACACAACAAAACCTATCGTTTTTCAAACACAAGGAGAAGACAACTTCCCCTTTTAAATGACTTGAACCTTTTTACAAGATTGCTATAATTTCTTGTAAAATCGCATATCAGCCTCTACGGCAGACAATGGCATCCTATGGATGGCTTCTATGGTAACGCCTAAATTACAGATGTTCGCCCAATACTAGTGTCGTAGTATCATTTGACAGTAGAGAAAGCTGTCCAACACTGGAAAAGAAAGAAGACAACATTAATACAGGCCACATGAAACGGATGTAGGAACCGCAGTACACAGTACTCTTTAAAAATGTGGGCCCCCCACATAGATAAATTATCAAAAATAGCTTAGCTCTGCAGCATACGCCGTTAGAAAAATTCGTGATTTAACTGATTTAGAGACAGGCTGTTTACTTATTTTCACAGTGTGATGTACGGTATTCTCTTGTGGGGCAGTGCCGCCGAAATTCAATCAATTTTTATTTTGCTAAAAAGGGTAATCAAAAAATCGTTCAATTTATAAATGTCAGAGAAAAATTTAGAGAAATTAATATACTTATGAATCCTTTCAGTTTATTTATGAAAACCTTATGTACGCACATAAATATATTAATTTGTTTAAAAAAATATAGTGATACCCACAACATAAATACGAGGAACAAACAAAAAATTGTTGTTCCTGCAACGAGGCTAAAAAAAGGGGGTACGTTAAGATGCCAATGTATAAGTTTTTATAATAAACTTCCGAGCCATATTCAAGCACTAAGCCTAAATAAATTCAAATCGTTTATAAAACGGAAGCTATGTCTAAAAGCCTACTATAACGTTAATTACTATCTCGAAGATAAAAAGGCATGGGATTAAGCTGCTCCAATTAAATTTGCTCAATAAATGTCGAGATTTCAAATTGTTCATCTCTTTATTGTTTATTCCTTTTTTTTATACACTTTGACATTTAATGATTTGACATGAATATTTACTTTGTTAATTATTTTATTACTAGCTTATGCCCGCGAATTCGCCCGCGTGGAGTTCGGTTATTGTCCCACGGGATGGTACTACCGGGATAAAAAGCCTATGTGGTAATCCAGGTTATGAACTATCTGTATGCCAAGTTTCATCCAAATCCGTTCAGTACTTTTTGCGAGAAAGTGCAACAAACATCCATACATACAAACTTTCGCGTTAATAATATTAGAAATGATTATTATTTAATTTATTTTATTATTGTGAATTGTGACATGTATTGATTTTTATGAACATTTATTTTGTAAGTATTATTAATTTTATTTGATTAGTGTGAATGTGAGGACAATGTGGGTATTTTTTTTGTTTGTTTGGTTTTACGATTATCTGGCAGTTTGAGTACTATAAGCGACCTACACAGATGTCCTTTCTTTGGTATTGTTCGTCGTTTCGTTGGGCTCCTTGAGTTATGAGTCGAGCTACACGATAACTGACAAATGCCTGCACTGGCTGGACAGGTCCACTCAAATCTGTGTGGTTCTTTCTTCAATAGACCATCTCAGACACTCATCTGCATAGTCCTCATGTGAGTTGACCAAGATTAAGTCTGGACCTAGTCAGGTACGAAACACCGGCCTCATCTAGTTTTAAAAAAGAAGATGTGTAAAAGTGTTTGTAAAAACCTATTTGCATAAATAAACATCATTTCATTTCATTTCATCATCAAAAAGTTCCTATATTCAATTACAATAAAAACTTTTTTGCAAAAAACTAACCATTTCCAAAAAAGAACCACAAAAAAAAAATGGAAAATAACTTTACTTTCGGAAGTCGGTGACTATTGTTATTGTTTGTTTCATTGACTTTTTTGCCACCGACTTCTGAAAGTAAAGTTATTTTCCATTTTTTAACCGACTTAAAAAAAAAGAGGTGGTTGTCAATTCGGATGTATTTTTTTCTGTTTTTTGGAAGTCCGTTATTTCATGTAAAAAAAATACCCTTTTTAGTTATCGTATCACACACAAAGCCTTATCAAGTATCAATTTCGCAATTTATTTAACTTGAATAAAATATTTTACCAGATATTTTGATTTAAAAATCAAACTACTCAACCGATTTTGACAATCGGAAAGTATATCGTTTTAGATAAAAGAAGAATTTTTCAAATCGATTCATAAATGATGAAGATATGAGGTAAGAAACACAAAAAAAATACAAATGAATAGAGAACCTCGTCCTTTTTTTGAAGTCGGTTAAAATACATTTGTATAGGTAAACATTGTGGGCAATGTAGATATTTGTTTTTAATATCCATAGTGGATGAGCAGGCAGTGAGTCTGACATTGACTTTATGAAGTAGCACAGTCGTAGACGCTCTAAGGAAGGACTCGGCTAGGTCGGTAAACCCTTCTTTTCATTTCAAGTAAAGTAGTAAGTGTAAACTCACTGACAGGCAACGCACGGTTTAAACGGCTTGATCACGATGAATAAAATTTCGCAAAACAGTTCATTGTACTCGTATAAAACGAAAGGCAGCACTCAGGAAGGATATTTGAATATTCGCCCCTAAAGGGGTTAAATAGGGCATGACACTTTTTATGGAAGTTCATTATAATTGACGACGGGAGGTTCCATTGGGCACGGCCTGTTTTCTACTAAAACATGTGCCGCCAATACAAAATAAAAGAGACCTTGTAGAAAAAAGGTGTTTGTTGAATATCTAATATCGTTGTTTTCAGGCAATATAGGCGTGTGTGTGCTGTGTGTACCACATAAACCTTGACCCACATGCTAATGGTGTGACCTTTTACGGCTACAGCTACTAATCTTTTGTGCCATAAAGAGCACGAACTCTTCAGCAGGGCGCTGGCTAAATAGAAAAGTTACATAATCAACTATGAATAGTAATTTTGCGTGGATGACGCAAAATGCGTAGTGTTTGGGAGAGCCAGCGCAAATCGGTGGATTGATCGGCAGAGAGATTTAAATAAGTTAGTATCAATGAGTGTTTCATTTTTGTAATAGATTTGGCGAATTGGCTGTGATCCGATCCTCGGATGTTAAACGGTCCGTTTTTGGATCGCAGAGTACATTGCATTCTACTCTACGGATCAGATCAGATCGCATTCTGTGTGCTAGAACCTTGAAGAGATTTCAAATTTCTGACTGACTACAGACGCTGCTGTACAGAGATACTTCAGTTATTATTTTTATAGAAGGGGCTGCATCCGCAATTGGGTTTAACTGAATCTTAAATAAGTCATCATCATTCTCCTGCCCTTATCCCAATTTATTACTTCTCTATTACTCGTCATCTCAGCAGTCACCTCCTTTCTACCTATATCATCCTTCACTCAGTCCATCCATCGTTTCTTTGGTCTTCCTCTACTCTTATAGACATTCATACTCATCATTTTCCTCATTCCTCCGCATAACATGTCCATACAACGATAATCGATTGCCACACAACTTTTCAGTCACCGGCGCCACTTTCAGACTTCCTTTTATATACTTATTCCTTATTTTATCCATTCGCGTTACACCATACATCCCCCTTAGCATTCTCATCTCAGCCACATGCAATGCCTTTCATTCATCCCTTTTGTGGCCCAACATTCTGATCCACACAGGACAGCAGGTCTAACCATGGTTTTATAAATCTTCCCCTTGAGTTTAAGGGGAACGCGGGAATTGCATATTGTTCCCGTGACCTGCCGCCATTTCATCCATCCCGTGTTAACTCTGTGTTTAACACTCCATCTCTCTCATCTACTTCGCCATCGCTTTGCACGAGTGAACCGAGTAATCGAAAGTCGAAGCAGACTGGTAGGGGCGCGCCATTTAGCGCTAAGGCTCCAGAACTGTAGAGACCGCCGAAATCGCAGAACGTGTATTATTCAGTTTTACTTCTGCTGATTTTCAAGCCAACATTCTCCAACTTCTGTTGCCAATTCTCCAATCTGCTCTGGATCTCAGGTCCATCTTCACCGACAAGAACAATGTCGTCGGCAAAGAGCATGCACCATCAGGGTGTCTCTTTCTGTATGTCTGACGTCAGAGCGTCCATAATCAACAAGCAGAGGTAAGGACTTAAAGCCGACCCTTGATGCAGGCCTACAGCCACACTAAACTCGTCGGTGTTGCTAACAGCTGACCGGACTTAGGTACAAGATTGACTGTACGTACATAGCACGAATTAACTCCACATACTTCCCAGGTATACCTTTCTCTTTCAAGGCCCACCACAAATTCTTCTCGAGGTACCCTATCATACGCTTTCTCCAGATCAATGAACACCATGTGCAAGTTCTTGTGTGCACGGCTGTACTTTTTGCACAGTTGGCGGAGTGCAAAAGTGGCGTCCATTGTCCCTCGACTTGGCATAAACCCAAACTGGTTTTGGGTGATCTCACTCTCCTCTCTTATTCTTTTCTTTATCACTTTCTGCCATACTTTCATACTATGTGACATGAGCTTTATACCCCGATAGTTATTGCAGTCCTGCACATCACCTTTATTCTTGAAAATGGGTACTAGCGAACTATTGCACCATTCTTGTGGGATCGCTCCTTCATACAACAACTTATTGAAGAATAAAGTCAGCCACATACATCCGGCTTCTTTTAAACACTTCATACTTCTACTGGCATTTCGTCAGGGCCCATGGCCTTCCCATTTTTCATACTTTGAACTGCCTTCCTTACTTCATCTATGCTAATTTCCCTCACCAACCCCATATTTACTTGTACTTCTTTGAGCACACCGTTCCAATCATTCTCGTCATTCATCAACTTTTCAAAATAAACCTTCCACCTCTGTTTTATTTCATCATCTTTGGAACCTTACTAGCGCCATCTTTTATACATTTAATATGAATATATCTCTCGTTCTCTTTTCTTTTGCTTTTGTTATCCGGTAGAGCTCCTCTTGGCCCCTAGGACTATCCAGTGAGTCATACACCTTCTACTGCGCCTTGGCTCTGGAAACTGCTACCACCTTTTTTGCCTTTCTCTTCCATTCTTTATAAATATTTTTAACCGACTTCAAAAAAAGGAGGAGGTTCTCAATTCGGTTGTATGTTTTTTTTTTGTGTTTGTTACCTCATATCTCCGTCATTTAAGAACCAATTTGATGAAATTCTTCTTTTATCTGAATGGATTTACTTCCCGATTGGTCCCATAGAAATTTCATCAAAATCGGTTCAGCAGTTTGGTTTTGAAATGAAAATAACTGGAAAAAATGTCATCCAAGTAAAAGAAATTGCGAAATTGATACTTGACAAGGATTTGTGTGTGATACGATAACTAAAAAGGGTAAAATAAAAACTTTTTTGCAGAAAAAAACCGACTTCCAAAAAAAAAACTTACAAAGTGGAAAATAACTTTACTTTCGGAAGTCGGTGGCAAAAAAGTCAATGAAACAAACAAAAGTCACCGACTTCCGAAAGTAAAGTTATTTTCCACTTTTTTAGTGTTTTTTTTGGAAGTCGGTTTTTTTTGCAAAAAAGTTTTTATTTCTTTTAAACTGTAATTTCCGTAGTAAGTAAGTATTTCAATGAATTCACCAAGATAGAAAAGCACTGAGATGATTCACGATGCTCCGAGGTCGTGCAACCGTAATCACAAATTTAGCTGCAGCTACCCAACATTATGTCCCGCAACATCAAATCTTTCTGGTAACAATGTTGTCGCCACACTGTCTGCAGTGGATATAAATAGAAATCCTTTTTAATACATTATTTTAGGTCAACAATCAATCTCCTCAGCGCTCTGTAGTGACTGGACGAGCCCCTCACAATGTTGATTGGACACGGAGGGCTTATTTGCGCAGTTACTGAGCAATTGGTTTCGTTATGCACGGCTTCGATTACCGGACAGAACGACAGTTGGAGTCATGTCACGTGTGCGCACGATACAGGAAACAAGACATAAAATACAAAGTAAGCGAGTTTTTTCATTGTTTTCTTCAATGGACTATGGTAGGATCGTGTGAACGATGATATAGCTAGAAAGTGGGTGAGTTCTGTGATGATGGCCGACTGGCCGTACGGAACACAACATGGTGCCCCAACCTTAATAAAATTGGGGTAAGAAGGATAATGGCGTCAGGTCATTATCATTTGCCTGGTCAACTATGTTGGCGTCGGCCTCCAGTCTAACCCGGCTAGCTGAATACCAGTATTTTACATGAAACGACGGTCTAACTGACCACAAATTAGGTACTGGGTAATACGATACCTCTAGGTAAGACTGTGCTTGCTGACGGTGCTTCGAAATTTGGACTTCTGATTAACCGTAATGACTAATCTGCCTGTAAAGATCTACAAATGACAGCCGGGACTAACGACTTGAAGTGATAATGTTGTAAGGTGTGAATTAATAATTATAACTAACGAGAACACGATACGACTAAGACGATTACCGCAGGAGCTAGTTCAAGGTGTCTAGAGAAAATATTTTTGAAAAGGGTTTGGAAGATTTTTGCATGAAGCGTGGCCTGCCTACCTTCCGCCACTTTACATTATTTTAAAAGTAATGGCCACGCATAAAACCTGTATCAATCAATAGCTGCAATCAATACAAACAAGTTTTGATAAGACAAAATCTTCTAAAGTGTTACGTTTTCGAGATATAAGCTATCCAAGTTAGAATCTATTCACAGATGGCACAATCAGTACAACTTTAATTTTATTAGCCACACATAAAATCTATATCAATCAATAGATGGCATCAATACAAACAAGTATTGTATGAGACAAATTCTTCTACAGCGTCACATTTCCGAAACAAAAGCTTTCAAAGTTCTAGTGATAGCGAAGATTGTAGTTTGAGGAAGGCCTTTGGCTTGCAGTGGGAAAGTGTCGGCTGTTAAAAAATTAATAAATATTGAGAGATACTCACGGTACTGCGCAGCACTGATCAACAGGTCATACAACTGCAGCTGACCCTTCCCTTTCAGCACTATTTCACATACAAACACGTAGACAACCCGCGTGGTCTCAAACATCGAGTCTAGCAGTAACCACGTGGTTATGTTCCTGCCTGTGTTGTGGCTAGCACTGCGGTTCATCACCACGCAGCTGTTCAGGAAACCTATGCCACTCGTCACTATCATTAGACCTGTTATGAAATAGTGGATACCTGTGGAGGGAACAGCTTCTGCAGTAAATGTTATTGAGAAAGGGATTTTAGGCATGAGAGTGTGTGAAGCATTCGAGCAATTTTACTAACAACGCTTTTGACCGCGGCTTCGCGCGGATTTAAAATTCCTATCTCCAACCTAGGCTATGATTTATCCATGTGCCAAATATTTTCAAAATCCGTTCAGCCGTTAATGCTTGAAAGGTAATAGACAGTTACTTGACAGAAGTATGGATAGTCAATAGTTTCTATGCATTGCAATATCTGTGTTAATATAAAAATTGATCAAGTTCATAGGTCAGATTAAAATTTAAGGGGAAACTGCACTAACGATGTTTTGTTGTCATTCATTTGATATTGATTTGACCTATCAAATCAGAGAATTTTGAATTTCTCTAGCTTCTGTAGATTTAATGAAGAATTGATCAAAGTTGGACATGGGCTTTTCCAAGTTCCTGTTCCCAGTAGAATCATTTTAAAGAAAAATATAAAAAAGGTAGTTAATTTTATGTATAGGATAAAGAAGATAAAGATTAAAGATAAAGAAGCAGCAGAAGACCAAGATGAAATGATGAAATGTCATGCAACAGCAATCTAAGTAGAGAAGTATAGTATACCTAACGCATTACCTATTTCATTTCCTTCTAAAGGATCTAGGTAAAACAGATCTGGGTTGAGGAGGCGGATGAGTGCCAACACAAAGGCTGTTGCCGATGATAACTGGAAAATAAAAACTTGTTAGTAGTTGTGTTTGTGTGTTACTTTTTTATCCAACGCAAAAAAGGAGGAAGCTTTTAAGTTATCATTAACAACAAATTATAATTAAATTATAGTTTTTAAATTGATGCATACTTAAATATTTTTTTTATGTGTGAATGTATGACTTAAAAGAGTAGTTTGATTTTAATATTTTCTTTTTGTGGTATTATGATTATTATGCTTTGTCATTATCATTCAAAATACAGGATCCTAAAAGATCATTTAAACACAGAACTTCTTATTTATATATTTCCTTTTCAGCGGTGCTGTTGACACTGCAGCATTGTCCAACTCTCTACATTGAGAGTTCCTTGACCTCTATAACATTGCAATCGTGAAATCTTCACTTTCTCCTTTATCTGTCTTTGTGGTTGAGCCTCGGTTCATCCCTCTTTATTTATAAATTATTATTATTTTGTTAGCTTTCATTGTGTCCCACATCTAGCCAAAGGTCTCCCTTTACTCCTGTCGAACCTGTGATCTCTGGTTACTTATTATATTTAATAAATCAGTCTTTAACAAACCATGAATACCTTCAGCTGAAAAATTAACTTTAGCTTATGTAATTTAATTAAGAAAGGACGAAAAAGGCATACAGTAGTTATCTAATCAAGAAATGTTTTTACAATCCTTGTTACAATAACAACTCATAAACTAATGATAGTCTCTGTGAACACTGGAAGGCGATAAGTAAATAAAGAAGCCACAGTCTCATTGCAATTAGGTACAAAGATTATGAACAAATAGTCATAAAGACTTGGAATAAGATATTATTGTACACACTTATTAATGCATCCTGTCTTATGTTTGTTTGTGTTCAATAAATTAATAAAAATTTTAGTAATCATCATGCATGAGCTAACGTTATAGGCGGAGGATTTTTAATACGATTAAACATGAGGGTATTAATCAGGTTTTATGAGTTGCGAACACTAATTATAAGCCAGGGTTACATCTTATTTACATGATTTTCAGAAACTGGCTTTTTTTGTACAGTATTGAGGTGTACTTACTTTAGGAAAAATAAAATAATATTTACTTACAGAAAAGACGGCAGCGACAACTCTAACATACATTTTAAGGTCTAACATCGGCATCGTTTTAGATTGTGTTGACATCGAGACACGAAACTAGACTTACACCTTATCACTCTCACTGCATTGAATATCGTAACAAATGCGATATTTTGGCGAAAATCAATAATTTTATTTAAGTTGTCCGTATTTACGCGCTCCGCGCTCGATATCCTAGCCTGCAACCCAATCAATTTATCAATGAAATAGTGACAATTGGCTGCTGTCAAAACAAAATCAGGCCAAACGTCACTTTGACAAAAAGAAGTTACCAATGCAAAAAATTGTAACAGCAACATTGAGAAAATAGATTTTTAACAATTAATGTAATACTTGTTTACTGGCACGTTTTTGTGCCAGCGGGGCTCTAGAGGTTAATTGGTGTTGCACTTATTAAAGTAAAACAATGTGAAACTTGTGTGAAACATACAAAATAATTGTAATCTAATACGGTACCGATTAGTTTTATACTGCCATCTATGATTCATAAGTTTACAATTTTTGTTTGGTTTTGCTAAGATAGATGACGCTACTGACAGTAGTAGAGGAGCTTTTCTGCAAGATGGGTGATGGGTGATTAAATCGATAACCGATTATTTCCATCGACAAACAGTCTTTTCTTTTATCTAATATCGGAATATTAGATAAAAGAAAAGACTGTTTTTCGCAAAAGCTTATTTATTAGTCTTATAAAAAATGACGAAAGTTGGGTGTTCCAATCCCTTTGTTTTCGGCTTAGGGGAATACCTACAGTATTTTACATACATAAATACACGCCTTTTCCGAATACGGGTAGGCAGAAACTATAGACCGCCATCTACTACGATCCTTAGATACGCTCGTCTAACTACGTTCATAGGTACATCTGGTAGGACACGCACCTGACCATTCTGAAAAACATCATCAATAAGGTATTTCCTTCTCGGTTTCTAGCAACTCATCATATTTAGATACTTACTACATATTGCCATGTTGATTTGTAGCAAGTTAAACTATATAGATCTGTGCAATCTGCATAGTGATTGGTTGAACATGCAACTATGATTAAAACATTGTAATTTGGGGGTATATAGCAAGAACTAGAAAGATTAATATTTGATAAATGTTGCTATCGTCTCGAAGAGGGGTAACTCGGCCACTCTACAGCTGACTAATAACAAATGACCGTCACAATAAAAACAGTATCAATTTCAATTCGCCGTAGATGTCAGCACTCGTCACAATGAAAGTGTAAAAGTAATTAAAATCATTTGAAAGCTTTTCTACGGCTGTCAACAATCGTATCACGGACCCATTTGCATGGGGTAACTTTTTATTTTGATTGGCTACACATGAATATTAACGAATTACTTCTGCAAGATATTGTTGTCATAAAATACATAAATATAGGCACCTATATTTGATGCATTATTTAATAGCTTATTAGATGCTAACGTTCATAATATCGTTATGTAGGTTAGTGTCCTCCTCTAGTCATTTCCTGTGACACAGCATGCGCAGGCCGCTACGTCTCGTGTCTTTCATCGTCAGGGCCGTAGGCAGGGGGAGCGCGCGAAATCTTGGGCAACTATAGAGAAACTAATCTATCCGAGGCGGAAAGCAAAAATGTACGCAAAAAAAATCTTGTTTATAGGAACAAAAATGCCCTAATTTATCCGAGAATATCCTAAATTATTCGAGCTCGCCTCACTCGTTCCGATATGTTATATCCTTCCGATATGTTATAATAAATCCTTTGCGTTCATTCTTATTATTTATTGCACACAAAATTAAAAGATATACACACAATTTGCAATATATCGCTTATGTGCATCGGGTGTACATAAGCTCTTCTTTATAAATATGCAGACTTAGCCCTATTTCTATAACAAAGAAAAAGAAAACCTATCAAACCTTTTTTTTATAAATAATTTGAATAAATTTTGTATTTTGTGTAAATCAACCAAGTAACTCCTTGTACGAATTTACAAACGAAAATCTAACATCATGGAACTGAAGATGCCGGAAATAATCCCGCCGGCCGCCCATGGTTCTACTACTCTTCTTTCTTGTGGGTATGTACCTACCTAGATATAATACCTACCTATGTAGGTGTTGTTGTTTGAACAATAGGAACTGATAAGAAGTCTTAAATAATCATCATCTGCCTAACCTTTTCCCAACTATGTTGGGGTCGGCTTCTAGTCTAACCGGATACAGCTGAATACCAGTATTTTACATGGAGCGACTGCCTATCTGACCTCCACAAACCAGTTAGTACTGGGTAATATGATATCCCTTGGTAAGACTGGTTGTCAGACTTTCGGGTCACTGACTACCGACTGTAACGACTGTCAAAGATCTACAAGAAGTCTTTAATAATATGATATGACAAAATAAGAATGAAGACTTATGATCTATTTGTCTACCTCTAAATGGGCAAATACCTGAGAGATCATAGACCTCGGTGGGTAATCGGTATTTCCCGACCTCCCTCTACGCAGCTAAGTAGGTACTTCACGTGACTACTAATGAGATTTTGCATCTTGGAAAAATCGATAGAATTCTTTAAACTCCTTTTAATCAAACCTTTGAAGACGACCTTTTTTAAAAGGCGGGTACGTAGTGCGTTCAATTTTGTAACATAGGACAAAACCTTCAATTAATGAATACTTAATTTATAACAGAATCAAGAAAACAAAATTAAAGTTTGAAATTAGAACCACGCTCTTAGTGATGGGGCGTATCGCATAATGCACGACACACGCTCAATCATTAGCTCCCATTCATCGAATAGCCGGCCGATTCGATTAAACCGATTCTACTTATTTCATTTATTAATCTGATTATAAAGTTACGATTTGTTGGCTGTTATAAATTTCAGTGATTCCTTTATTGCATATTTTTATTGTGTTTCTGATTTATTATTTAGTTACCAACTGGTATATTTACGATTACAGTTATGATAATGCATTTTTCATTAGTTGCATCGATTTTCAATTTATTGAATAAAATTGCAAAGCGCGAACAGGCACAACACTGGGTAGGTATCCATCTAAACATTAATTTTTCGCTGTTTTCGTCTTGTAATTTAAACCAAGCCCAATTAATATGATTTCATACTAAAATAATAAGTCCCAAGCCCTCTTTTTGATTAATATTTGTTTAAGGCTGACCACTGAAATTGCTTCTGTTTAATTAAATTTGTTCAAGTGTATATTGCTCAAACAATATAAAGCACTTTGGTTACCTATAAACTATATCCTCTTTGTTTTCTCTGACCACTTGTCTAAGTGAGAGGTCAGTGTGTGGTCAATTCTTTTGTCGGCTGTCGTCCAAATTATGAGTATCAATTGATTTAAATTGAGCTCTATTCGTTTATGATAAGGGTCATGTAGATTTGGATGTGACAATAGAGCTTTCGCCCCATCCCGGTAGCTAATTGTTGAGCAATAAAACGGTATGGTCAGTCGGGAGTGTATCACATTCACATGACAGGGGAGCGTTTGATGCAATCTACTTTATTAAATAATAATGATTGTTACATTGTAACAGGTTCTAGTAGTTTTGGTAATACATAGTTTTATTTGCGTTTTGGCTTACTATGCCATAGATTGTATTAACCTAACGGTTTCAAAATAATACTTAGGCCTCTTCTGTTTTGGTAAGTTCGCTTAGGTACTTTGTATACACATAAAAGATGCGCTATTGAAAATAATAAACCGAATCTTTTCCTAAACAGAGAAATGTGTCCATTCAACTAAGACCAACAATAAGTGTTTAGACTGCAAACAATGGATAGCTGTAAATCTTATTTTATAGAACGTAAGATATTGACATTGCCCTCATTATATATCCTGGAAACAGTAATGTTTATTAAATTAAATCCTCATTTATTCCAGCGTTTGTCTGATGCTGTCCCTAGGAATAGACGTGATAATTTCAAACTCTGTGTTCACGGCGCTAAAACAACTCTTATGCGTAAGAGCATCTTTTGCATGGCTCCGACCATTTTTAATAAATTGCCCAAATCATGGAAATCATTAAATATGTCTGCTCTAAAAAGTAAATTGAAGACCTTCCTAACTGAAAGAGCATATTACAGTGTAGCAGAATTTATGCAAGAAGACAATTTTCTTTGTTTTTAAGTTGACAATGCTGTATTACCTTACTTTGACATTGAATTGTATCAAAACGTATGCTTATTGACTTGTAATGATATCTAATATTTAATGAATAATGATGACATGTAATTATGATATTATCACGGTTTATGCACCATCTCTTCCTACCAATTTGTACGCCACGATATGTGGCTGAACATGTTCGAACTTAATCTGTATCTCATTATTATCTTGCATGCAATGTATCATGTACACCATGTTTAAACAAATAAAAATTTACTTACTTACTTACTTACTTACCAAAACTTATAATCGCACAACGTATGCAAATGACAGGTCCATTATAATATCAAGCTGATTAAGTCGCTCTCTATAATTCGAAGACCGTGTGTCGTCCACACAGATATGTCAATAAGAGATGAATAATATTATAGTATTAATGCTCGCACGTTTGTGTTGTGTGCGTAATGTTTGCGCACATAATTTATGTGGTCAATGTGGCGTACAGACACTGGACAGGGACCACAAAATGTCAATAATATGATAACCAAATAAGTAGAAATCTACAGCACTATTGCGTGCTTTTTAAAAATATTTTGTACCTATCGACCTACTTGTTGGACCAAGCTTTTTTAAGATTTGAGTAGTTTAGATATCTAGGAATATAGGTAATTATCAATAATGTAATTAATTTTGGTTAGTTGTTGTCCATAGTATCATTATTTGTTACTAAGAAATTACTAACTTCTACACCAATTCGCATCCCCCATTCAGGGGAAAAATAAAAATAAACCTTTCTTGTAAAAGGAACTCTTCTCAATTGTTTCCTTCTGATGCCAATGGTTGAGGCTGTGCGTATCTAGTCTTAACTCTCCCTCCTCCACATGAGGGTTAATTTAATACAATAAAATAAAATTATAACTTAGCAATCGGCACATGTTCATGTTCAACTCTTCTTCCTATTCGATTGTCTGTCACATTCGATGATCGATTGTAACCGATTTTCACAATCGATTTGATTGGCATAATCCAGTAACGCCTCATCCGTCATGCACTAATTTGAAGTTTTTATTTTGTATTTGGTCTAAGGAATATTGGAAATATTTATTTTATTTTGATAGTGGGAAAACTTAAATCGAGAATTGCCTCCAGCTCCGAAAATTTAAATCTATAAACAATAATGGTTGGCGCCTACTACTGCTGCAGGTCCGATCAAATATTATGGCAGCTTACAGTTTAGTGATTTTTTACGATGCAAGTCGTAGATTAGATTATTTAGATTTGCACGACACGACATCATTTAAAAAGTTTTTCTCCTTTTTAATATTTTTTTTATTATAAACTTCGTAGGTTTTATATACTTAATTATGTATTTTGCTATAAATTTCGGGTTAGTCCTCCGGTACGGGTGCCTTAGGGATCGGGGTACTCAGGGACTAACCCTAAATTTCATATCAGACTATCGTAGGTCATATTTAATCCAATATTGAACCACAATCATCCACAACATCCATAATTTTGGCGGCCAGACTCAGAGGTTCCATGGTGTAATGGTTAGCACTCTGGACTCTGAATCCAGCGATCCGAGTTCAAATCTCGGTGGAACCTGTACTTTTGCCAATTTTTTTAAATAAAGTTTAATTTTGGCTTTTTTGGTAATTTTTTAATGATTTCATAACTTTTCTATCTATCCATATATTGGCAAAATGGCGCAACGTTTAAATAATGTAAAAATAAAGCTTAAGTTTTATGTAAGAACATACAAACTCCATTTAAAAAATAAAACCCTTAATCCATAAAAGCATGACTATGATTCATCTTAGCCGCACGCACGCCGGGCGCGCGTTGTGCACGTGCAACGCGCGCGGCACGCGACTAGCGAGCGCTTATTTATTTTTTGTTTTTAATGAGCAAAAATATCTAATTGCTCTTTGAAGGCATTGTGCTCTGAAACTTGGTAATCTGCTGGAGTGCTTGTTAACGTTGTTAAGTAGAATGTGTATTGAAATTGTCAGTGCTCGCTCAAACCCTCTCCGATTACAATTTGGGAAATATGAAATAGTTTCAAAATGTGTACCAACTTATTCCAATGGAGATACTATAATAGTCTGAAGTGTTAGTATTTCGGAGTACTTAAATGGAAAATAAAAGTTGTAAGTTTTGCACAGTGGTTGGTTTTGACCATGAACTTTTTGCTTTTGGCTTACGATACCGTTGGTAGCTCGTTGGCAATGTAATGATGTATTTGGCATTGCCAATAGTGACATGTTGGTACTTTTCAGTTTTACGTCTTCAAGATTGAGAACAATTAGACCCAGAGTTGCCACCCGTCCCGATTTTGCCGGGACAGTCCCGATTTCGAAGACATTGTCCCGCGTCCCGACGGCCTATCGATTTTGTCCCGATTTTTGACAATATGCGACAGGCTCAATCAATTCATTCACGGGTACCCAACCCAGTCACAAAGTCAGTCAAAGCGTTGATAAAAAATGTGTCCAAGTATTTAAAGTCGCAAAGGAGCAGAAGTTGAACGCATTATTAAGTGTTGTATCTCGTGCTTTGAGCATACCTCCTTCAAATGCGTATGTTGAGCGCGTATTTTCACAAATGGCCATGAAATGGTCTAATATCAGAAATCGTTGCTCGTTAGATTTGATAAAAGAAGAATTGCTAATTTCTTTGAATATGCACATGTCTTGTTCAGACTTCATAAATAAATACAAAAATGATATAGATTTACTAAAAGCGGCTCGTAACAATAAGAAATACACATGGAAAAAATAATTATATAAAATAAATACAAATATAAACACAAAATAAAGTTTCATTTTCCTTTGACTGTCTCATGGGTAATTTTTTTTTTCACCAAACTCCGAACGTCTCTTATGGATGCCCGATCGTCCCGTTTTTTTTTCTCCTAAAGGTGGCAACCCTGATTAGACCAGCTTACTAAACAAGTAGGTAACTTAGCAAAAAAGAACTTGTCCCTGCAATGATTTGACTATATCTAGCTACAAGTTCGATTTCCCAGTCCCAAACGAGATGAATTACTGAGCTTTGGCCTAATACTAATTGCATTGGCATCACTCCAAGCTGCCGTCATCGTCATTCGCCTGGCAGTCTCATTTAACTCTATCAAAACGTCATTTAGGTTACATGGACCATGGACTACTATACAGTGACGAAGAGTAGGACTTTACAATTCTCTTTCGCAATTCACAAAACATATTTGAGGACGCCGTTCGTATATTGACGAATCATACGAAGTACAGCCGACAGATATATGATGATACGAATTTCCTTCATGATCATACGAGCCTTTTTCTCTCCTTGCTTGTTCAACGTTATCTGCCAAGCCTTTTCGCTCCTGCAAGTGGTATCAAGCCCTTACCTACCCACCCGTACACAGATTTCTATAGCGCGCACTAATGGTGAGGCACCGCGACCTTCACATAAAGATATCTACACACAAACCGCGTTGCGATTGTTGTGTGCCCAACATAGCCTGTACAAAGTAACGCTCTATTAACGACAACGGCAAAAGTCGAAATTAATGGCATTTTCTTGCATTTGCTACCGAAAAGCTTATGTAAATCCCGTTGAATGTCGTGGTAGAAATTTCGGTTTGAAAGTGATTTTCATTCGCCTAGGCCTCTTGATGGTTTATGGCATCTCATGTACCAGAAGCATCGCAGGTGTGTCGGCTTGACATCGTAAAGATAAAGCTGAAATGTTTCATGTCTCCATAATTACATCGGAATCCATACTCCTCAAAGTGAGAGGGAGGGCGAATTTAACAAAGAGCTCTATTGCTCTAGGTTTCTCACAAAGGAATATTAAATCAGGGTACGCGGTTACCTCGCCGCCGCGACGCCCTTGGTGTGGGAAGCACCTTAGACCTTGACTTTTCCGAACTGCGTAGGAGGGGAAACCGTTAACTATTGACAATGACATGTTATTTTGCTTTCAGGTTATTTGTTGTTTTGGTTTGTATGCTTCCGAACAGCCCGATTAACAAATCGCAAGATGTTATGCCGTTTTGTAAAGCGAAAATTTAAACTTTTATGATGTCCATGGACACTGCATAGCACCACACGGCTTTCTTCGGGTCTAAGATCACTGTTTAGCAAAGTAAACATAAGCGAACATTCGAATATACTGCTAGAAAAATGTCTAATCCTATCTTTTAATTTAAACTCAATATTATTGTGATGTGACTATTATAAAACGGATATTTATTCTAGGTTTATCTCTGAAAACGCTTTCTGTGTTGTTTATAAAACAGAATTAGGTCCACGTGCCGTTTAGATTTCTTACACAAAACACAGTAAATTACAAGTACAGTAAATTTACACAGTTAGGAGGGAAACATAAAGAATAATATCATCTATTTCAAGCCATGTTGTGTTGTCCTTAGTATAGTTTAAGTATAAGCAGTTAGCAGTAACTTCTAACTATCATGCAACAAAAACAATTTAGTTGGGAATTTGCAAGAGTTAGCATGTTACCCCGCTTTTATATTCTCTTTGATTTATTGGAACAATCATCACAAAACATAATGTTCTTTTTGAGTTATTTGATGGTTCAAACGTTTGCTTACAAAGCTTCATATTCAGGCTACTACAAAAAACTTTGATATCAGCATACCTAAAAGCTGGGACCCATATCCATCCTCTCTGTGCGCAGGATTTGTCCGTATTTCTACCTCGTTGGCCAAGGCTGGCCCACGGTTGCGAGTCAGTGTATGTCACAATGTCTTAGTTTTTTTTGGTTCTAGGAAATGTCGGTTTTCTCAAGAAGTTTTCTCACCGTTTTGACATCAGCTAGCCTTCAATATTACAAACGTTCTTCCTTGAAACTGAAGTTGTTTACCGAAAAACGACAAATTAAAAGCAGCAAGAGGTGTTCAGTGAAAGCAATATATAGATATTGCTTTCACTGAACGCCTCTTGCTGCTTTTAATTTGTCGTTTTGCCTGAAATTAGAGACTGTTGTCGAGATTATAGTCTCTAATTTCAGGAAAAAAAAAATAATGCTGCTATGATTTCCGGTTTAAAGTAGCAACACGGGGCTTGCAGCTCCACCTGGTTATAATTTTCCGGGAATGAGAAATAGGGTTGATGTTTTGCGTTGTACACGAGGCAAACGAACAGACTCTATAGATGAGGTTACCAAGAAGGATGTACAATTGTAAATATGAACAAACTTATCCATCTCCATTTTCAATTTGGTTTTCTATTCGTACACAAAATTTTTCCGGTCCAGTGGAAACAACTGCTTCTCACAAGTTGTAGATCCAAGTTTCGGATCCAGACAAGCATTTTGCTTAGTGGAAATTATTAGTGATAATCTCGATAACTATTTGAATACATATTGTGATATCTTAGGCTGGCTACTAGACTTTAGACATTATAGGGTGACATACAACGTATCACATACAAAGTTGATCGCGTCAGTTGGTCACCTACTTATGCATATTTTTACTTTGAGTATTCTTTCAGCCATGTTCTTTAAATTACTGTTAATTTAATAAGGCGATTTCACGGGCAAGTACGTCGGAGGTCGGGGTCATAGCATGTAACCTCTTTAGGAGGCAGAGGTCTTAAATGTATCGTGAATGTGCTAACTCAATGTGACATTGAAACAGAAAATAAAAGTGTTTATTAAATGTTTTCAGCTTACACAATCTCCCCCCCAGTCAGTTCCCATAACTTATTCAAGTTATGTGGACTAATAACATTACATAACATCGCGCCTTGTAAGGCCAGAAGGGTTAGGCAGAGGTGTACAATACACCCACATTTCGCCAGCTATTTTTAAGTCCCATGGAATAGGGGGCGAGCCTATTGTCATAAACTGAGCATAAGTCCATACTCCGTGGCTCTTACTGAAAAACCCAATAACACTTTACACGACCCGGGAATCGAATTCAGAACCTCATGCACAGCCGTCGTGCTTGCGAACACTAGATCAACACAGCCTTGCGGAGTCCAGTCTAGAGCCAGACAAATCAGACCAGACCCAAGTAGACCAGCACGAATACCTCAAATCCCCTAAAATCATTAAATTACCAAAAGCATTAATTTATAACACACGTGTGGAAACTCCAGAGAGCAGCCAAATGATTGTCATAATAAAACAGTGACTTACTCGTGCTGTAACAAGTTGGTAATTCACGTGTATATCCCGCCATTACGTCACAAACACGAGATTGTATAATTACAATAGTAGGTACTGTAAAATGTGACGTAGTTTTGTTGACATGGCGGGGAGAACACTGTTTGTTTTATTCATAATTTTATGCATCATTATCATTCTCCTGTCCTTATCCCAATTCATTTGGGGTCGGCGCAGCATTGTTCTTCTTCCATACTTCTTTACTTGTCATCAGACACTTCCTTTCTTGCCATGTCAACCTTCACACAGTCCATCCATCATCGCTTCTTTGGTCTTCCTCATAATTTTATTCAAGTAGGTCGAATTAAAAAGGCCTTTCCAGGTGATTGGAGAAGCTTAATACATAATGCTTAATGCGTAATGTAGCGTCAAAATAATACACTTGGAAACCCTGTAGTAGTAGTAGTTTTTCTGCCGATTTTTTTTCTGAATTACCATATTTTCTATGGAAAATGTCTATCTGCAAAACCTCATCTGAACTTACGAACACGTCGTAAGTGACGTCACGCAAAATTCCACGTCGCAAGACTGGGATGATTATGTAGGGAATATAGTCTGACAACCGGCCCGACAAAGTTGGAGAATAGCCTGCCAGCACAACACTCGTCTGGCCGGAGGATTCTCTCTTTTAAATGGAGGATCTGTTCTTCAAATCTCTATAAAACTGACCATAGTAACAACTGATCTAGTAGCAATTTGAATCTCTAACACACTACAATAAATAAATCTACATAATTTTATGGCGAACACATAAACTGCAGCAGTCATAAATACATATCAGCTATTGTCACACATTCCAATCATTTAATCAGTCATCGATTAGATTTTGATTTTTAATATCCCACTTTCAACTCCATTCAAAAACCCACCTTAACTGTCTCATTTACAGGATTCATTTTCCTACAACAAGATTTATCAACATCCCCCATTGAATAGCACACTTTATGTCGTAGTCATAAGGTTGAATCTTGAAAATTATATGGGCGAATAACATAGGGGGTGAATAATTCCCGTAGTATAGTGATTACGGGCGGCGCACGCGCCACCCCCCGTGGGATCGGCGCGGGCGCCCGTTCCCACGTCGTGGCGGGAAAATTGTAAATTTCCCCCGCGCTTAGTGTAAATATTGGCAAATAGACTTTTATTGTGTGTTATTGTTGTACGATGTAGTGAATTGTTTTGTGGTCTCATTGAGGGACCTTGGCATCAGGTTGTTATTTCCACGATCTACTCGTAAAATTGTTCCTTTTAGGCATTTTATGCTCAAATAGGGACTGCAAATTTATCACGCGACCCCGTCACATCCTCGTGTGATGCGACTTGCGTCTAGCGACACGCGCATAAGTCACTCTATTCCTTTGAAGAAGAATGTCACACACAAGTCGCACCACGGCGCTGACTGGTGGAAGGTGACGGTCGTGGTGACGGTGGTGCTGTAAACACTTAATTTGTTTAATTTGTTTAGTAGTCGTAGTCGGCGGTCTAGTGGTCGCAAGCGCTACTGCTGAGCGTGAGCTCCTGGGTTCAATTACCGGGTCGGGCAAAGTGCTATTGGGTTTTTCCATCAGGAATTTCTCAGTAGCTGCTACAGAGTATGGATGAGTGGCCGGTTGATTGCATTAGGCTCGCCCTCTATTACATGGCATATAAAATATAACTGGCAAAATGTGGGTGTACTATTAGGTACACCTCTGCCTAACACTTCGGGGATTACAGGCGTGATGTTATGTTATGTAGTCGTAGTCGCATCACGCTTGTCACTTGAGCGTTTGGCTCGAGGCCAAGCAGTTACGCACGCATGTGCTAATCTTTTCCTCGCAATGCCTTTTACAATACATTCATACACGTGTAACAATAAAATCAAAGACATAATTGAATCTGAAATTTCTAAAAGCTCCATCTAATAAATCTGTGCCACAACAGAACACAATAAAACATTTGAAACCAATAAAAAGATTCCAAAGAAATTCACCGTTTTCACTTGATGAAATCTGTAATGGAATAAAGATTCCCGGACAAGGTCGTCCGATACAGTCCTTCAATATCACTTGACCTAAAAACGTATAATTTAATGAAACAGAGTGATACGAACTGTATCGGTTGAGATATTTAATTAATTATGCTAATATGTTTGACTCTGATCGGTATCTCGTGTTTCCAATTATTTGTCGAAGTGTCAGTAGGTTAGTGTCCTCAGACAGCGATATAACGAACTTTTGTTGTTTCGAACGAGACGATAACGACACGACTACGATACAAAGCTTCGAAATTATAACCATCTTTCAACAAATGTTTTCTTTTACAATTACTTATGTCGGTATTTAATGTTATGGGAACTTTAAATGGCATCTAATATATGCCCCAGGGGCGGGTTCTCCGGTGTTACATTGATAGGTTTACAGCTGTTTCTTTTATGCCTTTTTTCGTTGGGACAATCCATGTCCGCCACACTATTTCCTAAAGCTCCCGAATGCCAAAATCAAAAGCGCCGATGCAATGCAACTCGACGAGTCCCCGAGAAACAAGTTAATTGTCTTGAATATAACAAAGCTTGCTTGCTTTGCTATTTCTTTAAGCCATTTTTTTCTGTCTCCTGCATTATCTATTCTGTTATCACAATGCTAAGTTATCAAGTACTACCCCATCATAATCGTGTATCATACAAAAGCTCCCATTTAAGCCGTCATACGATTTTCTAACGCTAGCATACACAGGGATCACCCCTGTGTAAGCGGTATGCATGATGGGGTTCTCGGTTATCGGTAGCCCGCAGTATTTGCTAACTCGGGCCGGTTCTGCGTAACTGAGATTCATCTGTTGAATTTATTGCGAATTCATGGTGTCTGGACGTACTGGCTTATGTTAGAATCCTCTATTCCGTTTGATATTCACAGAAGAATATTATTGTTGGTTGAGAATTAAACGTTTAACATTTGTAAACGTTCACTTAATCCAAAATTATGGTGAAAAGCTGTTTAGAACATAAAATAGACTTTTACACATCACACCTTGCCTTGTTTGCACAAAATGTAGTTTCACACTAACTTAGTACTTCGAAATCCCTTTGTGCTGTACAGGAGCCGCCTATTTCGGTGTATATACGTATAGAGTCTATTCCTTTAAACAGCCTTGTAGCATTTTTGCCCAGTTGGTGCAAATATCTGCCTAGTACTTTAAATAAGTCATGCTTCTACTCACCTTTAAAACAACTACAGAACACGGTACACAGTATACAATATTTTGGTGTATCGTGTTACATGGTTGTTTACTACACAGAAAAACTATGTAGGGATACAAAGTTTTTCTCCAGTGAGTAATAACTACGTCACAAAAAACCATGCCATATCGTTGTCAACCCTTCCGACCTCTATTAAACGCGTGCAGCCACGTGACAGGTAGGGTGGTTGTGTCTCTGTTGAGGCTCACCTCTATGCTCTTTGTCTACGCCTACGCGGCGACTGTCGATCGATCCCGTCAACCCGCTGATGGGTGATATTGACATGTTTTATACGAAACCGTACCTGTGAACTACGCACTTGTAAAGCAATTAGAGGAAAATCCTGCTCTTAAATGTAAGGATACACCAGCAGTGTTTTGTCTCGTGAAAACATTTATTGTACTGAAACTTAAAATAATAATACAAATTTAATATGTACATAGATGAAAGAAACAAAGCATTAAAGGGCATCAAAAAATTCGTCCACATCGCTGTCAACAGGAATAGTGCCCAGAAGGCTGGCAGCATTGCCACGTTGAATGGCAATGCTGATTCTTTGACCCAAAAATAGGCCAGCCATCTGGTCATGAGAAAAGTCAAAGTCAAAGATTCGAAGAAGAGTCGACCAACCGCTTGGCGATGACCCGAAAAACTAGGTGCGCACTCGGACCCTAGTGTTTCAACCCCAAACGGCTCAAACACATAGCTACCAAGAGGTTATTGTATTTGCGCCGTTTTCAGCACCTGCAGCAGCTCCAGCATAGCCCGCCATGCTAGGAAGATGGGATAGCGCAAGGGTGTCGACACATATGTTGCATCCCACACCAAAGGCCGACTCAACTTCCAAGGCATTATGGGCATACCGTCTGGTCTCTTCCCATCGTCGTGTGCTAAGCCGTTGGGTTCTAAAACGCTGGCACCCGGGTGCCAAGAGAGTCATTGAGAGATAATCTTATCGATATCCGATGGAAATCTGCGCAAAAACATTTTTTCTTTCTCTTTTGGGAGTGGCCACAGCCACACTAACTTATCACCGAGGAATCGGCTTAAGCCACTCAGAAAGAGCTTTATGTCCAAGGAATAAAAGCTAATAATCCAACGCGAATAACGTTTTGTTTTTCACGGAGGGTCTCCTGACACTAACTGGTATTTATATACTCGAATTATGTTTATTTGTTAAAAACAATATGCAATACTTTAATTTTAAATCAAATTCTAAAAGAAACATTCGGAAACAATATAAATATGATATTAATTTACCAGTCATTAACAACATGATGTTTTATAAAAGTACCTATGTTACTGCTATTCGTGTGTACAATCACTTGCCGCTAATAATTAAGCAATTAAATGGAAATATGTTTAAAACTAAATTAAAGAAAATGTTAATTGATAATGTATTTTATAATCTGCACGAGTTTTTTGATAAAAAATAATAATATTTGTTAGTAATTTTACTGAATACTATTTCATATCCGACATGGGTAGACTGTTGAACCTAAAAATGTTATGTTTATGATAAGATCTAATTGTACACAGTTATGCAATAAATATATCTTTATCTTTATCTTCATTTTAATCGCATGAACATTAGTAAGTTTGGTCACTCCTTCAGCTGGACTGCCAAACCAATTTATAAGTACGAACAGATAAAAGTCAAAGTCTGAAGACTAACAACTGTTATTGAAGGGCAGACTTTTTTGGGATTAACATTGAAAAACAATATTCAATGTAAAAAACCTTATTGGATTGAACCTGTTTTACATAAACACTTTATAATAATCGTAGATGAAAAAAACAAAATTCACATCAAAGTTAAATGTTGTTACCTAAATCTCTTTGAAATTCAAACGTCGTGTTGCTAGGTCAGAGAACGTTGACTTTATCTTTGGTCCAAAGCCTTTTGGTGTCACGGTTAGTCTCGGTGTAGGAAGCAAAGGCTTCCTGTAAGTCTCCTAAGGGAAAATGAGCGTCTAGATACCTTCCTAAGTTAGGTTTATATGTAGGTACAGAAATAATGAGGGAAAGTTTTCTGTTTGTGCCGTACACGTCAAGGTTGTATTATATTCGATTATGTACCTAAACGGGTACTAGGACTATGGGTTCTTGAACAATGAACTCGTTTGCTTTGTGAGTTTGTGGAATGATTTAATTTTCGGGTCTTTGTCAAGCACTTACCTACTTATACATGATAAAGAGCTCGTTACTTTTATTGCCAACCAACAAGCAAGAGCAAAGTGCTTTTTAATAAAAAGTTACTCAAGTATTATTTTCAGTAATAGCAAATTGAAAATAGATATCGGTAACTTGATGAACCAGAAAAAATAGACTATGAAATTATCATTTTAATGTAGGCAGAGGAAAACTTAAAAAGTTCTACATAGTACTAAATAATTTAATATAAACTTTTATTATTCTGATCGATACTTACCTACATAGTTTTCCAATTTCATAACCATCTCAATATTTAGCCAAAACATTAACAGACCTTCATACACGATATTTTAATTTCACGGCTCGTAGGACCAACGGATAGTGTTGCCAAATGTTGCAACAGTTCCAGATACAACACGTTTAAATAAACGATGCTACAGTTATGTCAAAGTTCAAGGAAAGGTTTGCGGATCATAAGAAAGATATAAAAACCCCTCGCGATAGGGAAGTAACGATTTGTTGATAGAGTGACGTTGTGACGGAATGTGGAAAGGGGTCTATTTATAAAAGAGTTCCGTGACTGACAAACAGACGAGACACGGCATGAACTACTGCAGTGAGAAACATGAAAAGAAAATGTTGATGTTGATGCACATAACATAACATCACGCCTGTAATCCCCGAAGGGTTAGGCAGGGGTGTACCTACACCCACGTTCGCCAGTTATGTTTAAGTCCCATGTAATAGGAACTAATAACAATTTGCCCGACCCGGGAATCGAGCCCAGGACCTCATGCTCAACAGTCGTACTTGCGACTACTAAACCACCGAGGCAGATATGATGAGGCGCTCGATGCACAAAGTAATTACCTAATGTATATTACTTAAAGGCAAATAATATTAATCAAAATGTATACGGTTACTATGGGCGCTCTTATGGCATTCAGCAATTTCTGCCTGGCATCAGAAAGTATTGTATGAAACTTGACTTTAGCGGTACGAACGAAGTCGTGGGCAACCGCTTCAATTACTTATTTTAACTTCTAAATTAATATTACAAAGGCGGAAAAATAATGATTGTTCGTAAAAGGTACAAGGACTAGCTATCCTACTGAAGGAATCTTTTTCTTCGCGGGCCAAGTCACAGACAGAGTCTCTATAATGTTGTAATAGTTGCTAGTCAAGCTGAGTATGTGATATTAGCTAATCATTTGATGGCAGTAGGTTACCACGGGGTCTGCTCATCTATCATTGTATCGATGATAGCGTGACCTTTACTTCTTAATACATTAGCTTAACTGTTTCACCTACTTACTTAGCGCTGGAGCGAAAAAGCGTGGTTGGATAACTATGATATGTCACTTAAATTAACCAACCCCTGTAATTTATATAGCCAACAATTAAAATTAAAACTTGATAATGTTTTCATACTTTATCTCATTAGAAGCCCGGAGTCAGGATCTGTGCCCGATTGATGGCAATAGGTTCGCCCCCTACATCAAGGCGCAATGTGGGGTTTCTATCTAATAGGTACATTTCTACCTAATCACGACTAGTCTCCGCGAAGGTACTCATTGTAGCGATGTCGGCGTCGCCCTGGTTTGTTTAGCTGAAAGATGGTATTGATAAATATTTATATCATCAGCATCGTGAGATTTATTTTGTTAACTTTGGCAGAGTGCTAGGCAAAGGTGTCCAGTCCTTTCTTTGTTTTACCTTCTGCGGCAAAATCGGCAAGAACAAGTCCAGATCGTTACGCCAGCGTTTCCTATGCTTGCCCCAGCAACGACGGCCGTCTTCAGGCATCCACTTTGTGATGATTCTGGCATCCACTTTGTGATGATTCTGGCATATCGGTTCTGTTACATCCTGTAAGTGGGACCCGCGCAGTCCCAAAAAATCCGTTTGAATTTTCGCAAAATTCGATTTTAATATGCTTCCTTATATCAAGCTGAGAAATCAATTGAAGTTAATGAAAGTCTTGATTGTAGTACGGCTCTACTCAGTAGCTATATTGAAAAAAAAATATTTGGTCTAAAATTACCTTCTCAAATGTCAGGGGGTGGTTACACCGCAAATATCAATTTTAAAAGCTTTGTAATAAGCATCCTTTCGAAACGTCAATAAAAGATTACCATCACGACAACTCAAGAAGCTTTTTATTTTAATGTCAACGGTCATACAAGAAAAATATTTAAGTCTTTTAGGTACTTTATTATTTCTAGAAGAAAATATCTATATGAGAAATTAGGCTTGATGTTTATTTATATAATGCTTTTACGTCGAAATCAGGGCCTAAAAACCAAAATGATTAGTTACTTACATTATTTATTTTTGTGAAGTTTTTCAATTGAAACATAAATTAAATTGGCTTCACATCAAAAGTTCTACAGAAAATTACAATTTCAGTCAACCGCCAGACTCAATTTAGAACTCTGGAAAATTAAGGAAATCCAATTTCATTCCCTGTGAAAGGAAATGATGGGGTACCAGGGGATCCAATTTGGTTGGGCTTGCTGACGCTGCAACCAATGTGTGATTGGTATGGCAGTAGTTGGTGACTGTCGTATTACGACAGGTTTTAAAATTAAATTAAATTCAAAATACATTTATTTCGGCCAACAGTGATCCATGTTTTTTAGTCCTGTTCGGATACGAGTCCACCTGGTAGAAACTCCCTTAATATAATTTCAAACTCATACATTTATGTATATAGTTAGATGTGCTCACCGGACTACCGGACTAGCGCGAATACGTGGCTAAACTGAACATAATGAGCTCGCATGAAATGATATCTACCTTTATGATTTTCACTATGAGTAAGCGAGACAATACTACTGAAATGCCACTGTCAGCTGAAACATTAACGACAAAATTAATGGAAATATTTAAACGGAAACGGCTTTTTTATGACGCGGTAAAAAATTGGGGTTTTATGATTTAAATTGTTATTCGTCAATTTCGCATCAGTGCCGAAACCCATTTAATTAAGAAATGAGGTTGGTTGGCAACAAGATGATATTAAATTGTAAAAACATTCGTCTTAAGTTCCGCACATCTCTGATTCCGAGGCTTATTGGTATGACTCAGATGGCATATCAGTATGCCTTAGTAGCCGAGGCTTATTAGTATGCCTTAATTCTGATGTCCCCCATTTTTAACTAGGTGTACAGTAGGCAGATCAGATCTAGACCCACATTACAGGTAGATCGGGAACGTTCACTCGTCCAGGGGGGGTTACCGTGATCTGTTAGTACAGGAATGTTTTAGGACTATTCCAAGAGTGGGAAAGTGACAGCGCTAGACAGCTGTCTAGCGCCATCTCTTACTCACTCTCAAAATAATACTAAAACATTCCTGCACTAACAGATCATGGTAACCCACCAGGTCGGTATAATCGTCGACTTGTTTTGACATCGTGAACCAAATGTCTTGTTTGATGGCCTTTTGTTTTTGGGCCATTTACAAATGAAAGGAAAAGTTTTTCATGACGATAATGACAGTCACAAGCACTTAACTAAGAAGGGTACTGAACGAAGTGCTTCGTGTTTTTATCGTATACGTACATTTTATTCAATTCATTAGCCCGACGAATTGTACGCTTTTATCTTTAAATAGAATATATACAATACCGTTTCATAGGTATGCTAGAGAGGGTAGTGAATCATGAGATGACAACTAATCGAGAAGTATGAGGAAGACATGTTGCACAGACCCCCAATTAATTGGGATAAGGACAGTGGAATGATGATGTAGGTACACTATCTTAGCTGATTGTAAGTTGATAACAAGAAACACTGTGCAATCCCTCCAAGATTAAATAATGCCCTGCCTAATCTTCGGAAACCATTTTAATAGTAGTTTTTGACACGTAAATCCATCAGGATGTTATCAAAGGAGTTAAGGTCTACTAAATTCTGAAATTATCCGATTTAGGAAACAGGAAAAGTCTTAAAGTAAGAATAAAAAATCAAAATATTTTATTTTCCATCTTATAAAACGTCGATAAAAGGTGCACGGTTTAGGTTGGTCGTTTCCTACGGAGAAGAACCGGCAATAAACCCCATAGTTACTCTTTTAAAATTATTTGGTTTTAAAATATTATTATGATACAGCGTGAGTACTTAAGTATGGAAGGACAGCGTAGGCCCGACAATAAGTCGTTGCTTACTTCACAAAAAACGTAAAACAAGATAAAACGTTAACAAGCATCTAGGAATCTACTAAGTGTTTTAATAAGACACTACAATCGCTATATTATACAAATGATTGTCTAGGTATTAGTTTTATGGTCAAGCTTATATGGTATCTCTTTCATAGTCATTCAACAAAACGGCATCGGCATACAGATTATTTTTTACAAAACCCGTGGCTTACCACGTGTTTTCCTCCATGAATGAAAGAAATGACGTACATATATTCAGACGAGTATCTATACGTATAAAGTTGTCGTGTTTTATTGCACGTTGTCCGTCTCAGAAGGATAAAACTACGTAAAGAACGTGAATTCTACAAGGGGAAAGATGAGTGACTGATGAAACGGTCTTTTGTATCACGCCTGTAATCCCAGAAAGGTTAGGCAGAGGTGTACCCAATAGTACACCCACATTTATCACCAGTTATGTTTAAGCCCCATGTTACAGGGGGCGAATCGGTGGCTGTTACTGATAAATTTCTGATGTGAAAACCAAATAACACTTTGCCCGAACTGGGAATTGAACCCAGGACCTCATGGTCAGAAGTCGCGCTTGCGACCACTAAACCAGCGCGGCACTTGGTTCAAGATCTGTTGACATTTGAGCGAAAGAATAGTGAAGGGTTTCGGCGTTATGTGAAGCATAGCGTCTAAAAAAATGCGACTAGGTAAGGAGCAGTAGTTCGGGAAGAGGCCTTCAAGCTTGTGATGCAAGTGAAAAGTGGTCAATTCGTAATACATTTCACATTACTTATCCTTATATTATGATAGAATTTGCAGTTAGTATCTAAACTTCGAGTTGCAGAGCAGGTCATTGTTTTATGTAGGTACTCATTCTATAGTTGCTTCTTTCTTCTTCTTCTTTATCGTCTGGTAACCTGTGTCAGAGTTTTATGCCGTCCTTTCCGTTTTTGAGTTTTTACTTACAGAAATATCTCTCAGGCATGCTGGTTTCCTCACGATGTTTTCCTTCACCGAAGCAAGTGATAATTATACAATAGGGACGTGAATCCGAAAAATCAGAGGTGCGTGTCTTGGGTTCGAATTTAAGACTTGGCAGTCCGACGGTCTCGCCACTGGGCTATGACTGCTTCACTCTGCTTGCTCCTTTACTTTTTCTGCTTTACTGCTTATTCAACAGAAAAAAAATATGTTCATCAACTGTCTGTTTTAATAACAATTTAGCAGCGACTGTTTTAACAATGAAATTTCTGATCAGATGAAAAGCACTTTATTTAAATGGTCATTAGTGTACATTACGTAACGCTGTAATATTATTCTGATACATGTTGCGCTTGCTAACGAACTAACGCTTGCTAACTGACCTCTGACCTTTGGCCTCTGACCTCGGACTGAAGGCATTAATTAAAGTTACTGACTTGAACTGGGCTCAGGCTAGCTATATACATAGTCGTGTGCTCCTGTCAGATAGGAATTTATTACTCAAGGCACCAAGTTGCTGGTTGGTACAGCAACCTACATTTTGTCAGCCAAATTGTGTAAAATCAGTAACCTCCTAACAGTACGCTCCTACTCTATGTAGGTGGATCTTTCTACATCTCAAGTCTTACATGAGACTTTGAGACACATAACGGGGAGCCGTTTCAGGTGACGGCCATGGCTCTTGGCTATTTGACTACTTGCCAAAACCACTATCGGTACAATAAATCGCTGACATCCCAAAATCTATCGACAACTTTTATTCTTTATTATCTTTTTCCAGTGTGTTTTTTCAGGGGGGGGGGGGTCAACTCGGTTCAGTAGTTTGGTTTTTAAATCAAAATAGCTGGAAAAAATAAGGTTAAGGTTTTGTGTATGTTACGATAGCTAAAAAGGATAAAACGAAAATTTTTTTTTGCAAGTCGGTGCCAAAAAATCAATGAAACAAAGAATAGTCACCGACTTCCGAAAGTAATGTTATTTTTCACTATTTTAGTGTTTTTTTTTGGAAGTCGTAAATTTTTTTGCAAAAAAGTTTTTCTACGTCATTTGATAGCCCCTCTATTAGGCTCGGCAAAGTGTCATTTTATCAGCGATAAAATGATAGAAATGTCGAAAATGTATAGATAAAAAAAATCATAGTAGAAATTCCTAATTGCCTACTCTTCCAGGCCTTCAGGCCTCTTATTGTTATGTAAACCCATCTGCTTGCGTCTTACCCTACTATTTAACCCCATTATCTCCGCTGCAGTCCTGTATCTGAGTGACCCGGTTATTGTGTCCCCGCTGTCGACATCTGTGTTCACAACCTTATGGAAAAATTCCTCTTAAATAGAGCACTAGATGAGGCCTGATAACGACTGATAAGGGACTAAGGCTTACTTGAGATTATTTGTGTTGATAATGAATGGTAAATAAATATTTTGTATTTGTAGAATTGTGGCCTTCGGTGACCCTGATTTTTGGGAATGAGTGATCTGTTGATGTTTTTTATTTGTTTATGTTTATGGAAAACTGTAGGTATACAATTTTTGTTACATGGAAAATTGTGTGTGTTGTGTGACATGGAAATAATTGAAGATGATCAGATTATGAAAAGTTTAAATGTCTTCAAACCGTCTTTTTTAAGAATTTGTGCGAGTTGATGGTAATAGGCTGTAGGTGTGTGAGGTCCCGTATTACATGGTTTTCCTCGGTTCCCCCATGTTTCCCGTATTAGATTATAACATACTTAAAAACACAACTGGCCAAATGTGTTCTATTAGGTACACGTCTGCCTAACACTTGGGGAATTTCAGGCGTGATGTAATATAGATTGTATGTGATTGTTAGTATTTCTCAATGGAAGTCAATACATTCAGCGAACCCTGGGAGGCACTGCATAGTCAGCCTAGCTGTCCATCTTGCCAAATGTACATCTTGATAGATGATGATGATGTAGTTAATAGATGTGTATGTGTATGTGTTTATGTGTGTTTAGAATTTAGGGTTACAATTTGAGATTTTGAGGGTCAGAATTTTCTTTTAGGAAATATATTCTCAATTTTTCGACTACCGAGAGGGTGAAGAGTTTTTGGAGAAATTACATTTTAAAACCCTTTTCTAGCACTTTCCGCGTTATGTTAGTCCGTGTAGTGACCCACGGGGCCGGCAGCGTGCCCGCGTCTTACGTTCCTAAGAGATGTCACGTGCATCGTCCGGCCATCGTCCTCCGCCGTCCCGGTCCGGTTACGGTGTCTGTTGAGATCTTAGACAGTCAACCACTTGTTTATTGTAGTTAAGGACGCTTGTTTTCCTAGAAGGGTTAAGAAAAATACGACAAAAACCTACTTAAATTCTTTTCTCTGTTTTGTACTTTCACTTCATAGCAAAATAGGCCTTTGTTCCCACTGCTGGGTCGTTGGCATTCTCTCTGTAAGTCGGAGTGGGCCGTTATGCACGCGAGCCCAGTGCGCGTTGGTTTATACATATGTAATTATGCAGGTTTCTTAATGTATTGGTTCTAGAACTTCTTGAACATGCAGCTTTCCTAACCTTTCTTGTTTTTGACTATTATAAGTACCTGTAACGGGTCTATTTGATATACAGGGTGGCGCCTACAATACGACAATAAATTAAACTGCGTATACCTTATGACGTTCCCAGTCTGCATACAAAAAATCAATCGAATTTATCCAGTAGTTTAGTCACAGGACATTATTTTTCATTTTCGGCATTTTCAACATGATGTAGATCATTAGGCTAGCACCGACAGGTTAACGACCCTCTCATCGCTATAAACACTAAACACATGTTGTCTTCAAAAAACTTTGACAAATTCGTTCCTTAAATTTTATTTCTAGTTTGTTTGAAAAAATATCTTTTTAATTTCGATGTTAGGACTTCTTTGATAGTTTATAAATATTCTCCTATGGCCTAGTATTACCAGCGTTTTCATTTATTACTGTATTGTCGGCGCCACCCTATAAATGCTTTGACTTTGAGTTTTAACGATGTTTTCCTTCATTTTGAGAGCAGTGGTGATGAAATAAATTACACAAAGGAAAACGCCTGACTGGGTTTGAACCCATGAACTCGTCACTCACTCGGGTCGGTTACCATGGCTACATCAAATAATACGACACATGTAAAACGGATAAAATAACCATACTGTCACCACTAACACATTCATTAAAAACACTTCCGTACATTAATTACCCGTAAAACAGTTTCCTACAACATTCGTTTTCTTGACGGAATAACACTAATAATAAACCTTAAAATAACCTTGTTAAAGGTGAATGTTAGCACTCAGTTCAAGTATTCTTCTACTGCATTTTAATTTGAACTTTCGACCTTTCGATTGTAGTTTAACCATTGTTATAATTTATTTAAATGTACCCACGACACCGTACCACACCGTGAGCGTGCCATGAACGTATCAGGCAAAAAAACATTCTTCAAAAATAGGGTTATAACCGCATATGATGACCGTTTAAAACCCGTTATAAACGGGTATGATATGATGTTGATACGTTCTAGTAGGCATGTCCATGTTATGTTCTTTCTGTTCTTGATAGTTCATAGTGCGGTCATGGTATGGTACGGTGTAGTGGGCAGACTCAGAAGCATGCAGTACAAGATCTAATGTACTAATTTGTTTATTTATTTGTTTAGATTTTTTAAGTGACAGACAAGTTCCGATTATATTTATGCTAGATTTAAGTACTAATACATACCTTTTTAATGAATATGTTCCAATTTATTTATTTTTATTTAGATGGTTGGACTTTAAAAGGTGCCGCTGAGTATTTTCGGTTAGGAAACCCGATCTCAGGTAATTATGAAATATTATTATTTCTTTTTGATGTGTTAAACTGTTTGTAAAACCTATTTATTATTATCAATTAATTACTTTTAGTTTATGGCAACATCATAAAAACAGCACAATTTCGCATTGAAAAATCACAGGCTGGCATTATATCTAATCACTCCAATCATACAAAGATGATGAGAGAAGAACAAATATCAAACAATACAAAGTATTCGTGAAAAAAAGATTCCTTTATGAATAATTATTACGTCATACAGACTACGATATAATGAAAATGTTTCGTAGCACTGACGTAGCGCGTAGATACTCTACGCCGCTACGCCACGTGCGTAACTCGGCGATGTGGTGCTACGCCGCTCTTTGAAAACGAGTCGCGAGTATTCAATTTTATTTGTTATGAAAGTTATTGTCTATTTGTTTTGTCAAATGAATTCAGGTCAGTTGGAAAACTTTCATAAGAGATCAATTTCATATTTCAGAAGGAAGATTTACGTAAATTGGGTATAAAATGACCGATTTCTGGAGTTAGGTCAGAGGGACTGGCAGTTAATTTAATACCAATAAAAGTATCATTAGCCAAATACAGTGGACTGTTGCGTTATGTTCCATTTCTTTTAATTGGCATTTTAGCGAAACGGACCTAATGATTGAAACACTTTTTCTTTTATTAATATTGTTTTATCATGTCCGTATGGATTGAGGAGCCACTTCAGATTTTAAAAGGAAACTATTTAGTAGGAAAGCAAATAATATTGTAGCCTAATTCTGAAATTTGTAGTAAAATATATCCAAAGTTATATCAATGTAAAAGTGCCTCCTCAATCGAAACATCTGAATTGAGGAGCCACCTGGAACACGGAATGTATTAAATGAATATTTTTGAAAATGTATAATTTAGTAGTGATTGTGTATAGTGCTCACTAAAAATCCGAGTCCAGTACTGTTGATATTCAAGAATATACAGTACTTTTAATGTGGCTCTTCAATCTATACATAAGAGCGCAAATTTTCAAACTGTGAATTTAGTAAATAAACGCAATTTATTTGGCTCCTTAATCCTGACGTTACTGAACCTACACATGTCCGTATGGATTGAGCCACTTCAATTACCTGAAATTACAACGGAATCAAAAACCAGAGACACAACATTTAGTATAAATGTCTACTAAATACATATGTACAAATCAACATTGTATATATTCGGTATCTGAAAAATAAATTACTTTTCAATATTACTTGAGAATTCAATATTAAGGGTGACCATGTTATATGTGAATGAAACCAGGATGACTGGTTTTTGAAATTTATTTTTTAACAGATCAAAATATAGTTGTAGTCAGTTTCGACATAAGTTAATGCTTGAATTAACATTAGTTTGTGATAACTGAAAAAATCTACGAGTGTGAAATACATTGCATGTTAAACCTAATCGTAGTGCGATAAGAGTCAGTTTTCGAGGTAGTGCATTGAAAAACATATTTGTGTTTTATAAGCTACGAAACGAATTATTTTTTTGGCCTGATTTTGCCAAATATAACATTGAACAACTGTTCTATAGTCGGCGATGATTGCTTTTTTTTCACAGCTAAGTGGCACATGTTTTAAAGGCCTTCATATTTAGTGAAAATTTAAATTCTGTTTATGAATAGAATATCATAAATAAACATTATTATTTATAAAATACTTCTTTTATCAACAAATTAACATTTATTTGTTTTCTAAATTAAAATGTACTTATTTGATTTTTCCATTTTTTCATAGTAGGATGTTTAGCGGCTTCATACCTTTGCTTCTCCTTTAACCTGGCGAAAGCATACCGCGGAAAAAAAGCAAATCATTTAATTTCTTAATAGTTCATGACGAAAATAATTTTAGTTCTATTATTATATTTCTTCGAAAGTAAAATGAAAACCATCGTTTGATACACGTGGGCATTTGTTACTGCAGTTCTCGGCTCCATAACACACCTACGCCTGCGGCTCGTGTGTAAATTCCGCCTCAGCCGCAATTACAAAGTTTCCCCACTTATATCAAAATGTACTACTATTATATAATTTATTCATGGACACCCTTCAAAACGGTTTGTTAGGAAATTAAGTGTAAATTAAGTAATTAATATTTACTTTTGTATGGCAGGATTATACATACAATTCGTATAAATTTGTACAAAATAAGATTGTTTTTTTTTGTTCCAAATTTCGTCACAAGTATAGCAGATTAGAGGCAAAACTATTTGCCGAAACATCTCAATTGAGGAGCCAGTTAAAATGTGCCATATCTCCCAATTCACTCATTTTTAATTACTTGTCTTGTCATACTTACTACGAAATGATGAAGAAATTGCGCATTAATTGAACTACAGCTTCTTTGAAAAATGACGAGTCGTATGTATGCTCTGAGGAGCCACATATAATATATGTATAGATATATTTATACATATTTTAATTTTAATACTACCGAGCTCAGATTTTGTCAAAATCAAAATCCACTAACTACTCTCAAATGCTACAAAATCATACTAAATTATGATAAATATTAATCCACGATGTTCCTAGTTCTGACGTGGCTCTTCAATCCAAACATTTAGATTGAGGAGCCACTTTTATGTTCATATAAATTTTGAAGTATTATACTACAAAATCGAGGATCGAGCCTACAAATTTTTCAAACTTACTACTAAATAAGTATATCAATTTCATTAAGATACGAAAAGTGGCTCCTCAATCCTTACGGACATGTTTTATCTGGTTGTTGTTTACAATTGCGATTATTTGACATTCCCCAGAAAAATGACGTGAGATGACGATTTTGAAATGATTGTAATATGATCTTGAAAACGTTTAGTAATACTGCACTAGACGATTTACAATTGAATTTACAATACAATATTAATAAACCTTTAAAATTTTCGAAGGTAAAATAATATCACGTTACCAAAAATATGTTGCATATTGACTACGTTATGGCGTCATTTACTTTGCTACTGACCTTAATTTATACTATAACAATTTCAAATACTTCAAGAACAAACAAACTCAATAGATATGTACGTACCTACTACACACTGAATCTTGGTAAAATTAAAAACTTTTTTAATTAGTGCTTTGTTCAGCTCCTAATAATGCTTCGGTACAAAATTAAACGAGATGCGTATTTAATATGTGCCTGATTATCACTCACCCAAATAATTTAGAGTCCAACCTCTATCTGACCCAAATTAACTTAGAATAAGTCACATTCCTATGTAGAAGCGAAGCTCATTTCGTGAAGCACTTTCCTTCCCATTACCTACTTTTCTACGTACCTGCGATTTATATGAGTACGAAGAACAGGGTGTAAAGTTCTTCATCCCCTTTAGAAAAGGGGGGATCTACTGACAGATAATTGGTGTCATGTTTTTCTATATAGTCACGGATAATTTAACTTTGCGATTTAGAATTTTGATGTTAGTTTTTCATTTGTGTCATAGATGGCACTGTAGTACTTATTGTACTATGTTGCTGTACTTAGTACTTTTTGTAGTGCCGCTAATGATGCGATGTCGTGTCGTGGAGATCTGCGACATGCATCGCAAAAAAATACGACGTTGTGTTATGAAAACTGACGAAGCAATCTGGCAGTAATGATGGAAAGACATGGATAGACTCTGTACTTTATATGCCGTGCCCCGCATCGTACTGCGATACGATATCGTGTCGTGAATTTTTACGATGCACGTCGTAGATTACCACGACACTTTTCATCTGTCCAAGACGTTGCAACATGTCACGGTCCGACGAAATATCGTATGTATTTGGCCCTAAAGGAGCACACCCACTACACCGCATCATAACATTACCGTGCTAGGAACGTATCAGGCAATAAAATATTCTTTGTACTGTGACTATGCCCACTACAAGACCGTATGGATAAGAGACGCGGATGCTACGGTCACTAAACCCGTTATGCATAACGGGTTTAGTGACCGGGTATGATGCGCGGTTGAAACGTCCTAGTGGGAATCCGTCCGTCCGTGTCATGTCTTTTTCCGTGCTTGATACGTTCATAGCACGGTAGCACGCAGTCATGGTATGGTACGGTGTAGTGGGCAGACCACGTAAGATGTGCACACACTACCGTCTCAAGGTGTATCCGTTAGCGACAGAAGAAAATCGAGTTCAGACATTTATTATGACGAGAAGGAACAGTGACGCGTCGGGCATAACTTTATCAACTTTATAGTGTATTTATTTATTCATATAGATCAGTCTACAATCCGCTTCCGTGCATTCTATGCTATGTCTCAGGTAAATAATCAGCTGACCTAGGTAGTGCTTTGCACAAGTAAGGTAATTAGCGAGCCGGGAACGAACCTTGGACGTGACGTATCGACGTCGCGGAGGTTCCATTAACTATTGATGCGACCCTCAATGGACCGACCTTTGTTCTAATAAATTGGCGTGAAGAGGTTCTTCAGAGAATAGAAAGGTTTAAGGAAATGTATTTTTTTTCACGTTTGATGCGCGAAGTTTTATTGGTGCTATATGTTATCACTTTGAAAAAAGTTTAAAGGAAACGCTCTTGTATGATCAATTCAAGAATCCTCAAAAAATCCAAAGCCTCTTCATGTACTAATTAACGCAATTATTACGAGCTCATTCACACGAAGACGATTAGTTTTTTTGACAAATCGTCATTTCACGATTAGTTTTTTATGACGGCGGCTATGCTTTTTAAATGCCCGTTCACACGCATCACCAATCGTGAAAAATGTCCGACACGTCTTAAATCACGGATCGTCTTTTAAGAAACACGTTCGTCAAAAAATCACGAGTCGGGTTTTTTGTGACGGATTTCCTGATGCGCTCGCTCGTTTTGCCGAATCGTGATAAAACACGATTCCGTATGCAATGTGAACGTCCATCCGTCATGAAGTTTCGTGTTTTTTGACGAATCGTCAATGACGGAACCCGTGTGGATGAGCCGTACGTAGGTATTGCCCGCGACTTTCGTCCACGTGAAATTATTATAAAAATGTTACTTATACCCAATTTGAATCGGATTTTGTTAACAATTCATGGGTTTTAATTTTTTTTTGTACAGATCTCTAAACTTTTTAAAATCTCTAAAATAAAAGTAGCCAAAGTTACTACTTATAACATCAGCTATCTGATTGTTAAAGTTATGTCAAAATCGGTTCAGCCTTTTTGGAGATTAGCCGGAAAAAGCTGTTACTTTGAAACTACAAACAGACACTTCAATTTTATTTATTTGTATGCATAGATATCGATGGCATCCAGGAATAATTCCATATTACCAGTTTAACTTTTAAAGAGTGCTCAGAAGAATCATAGTTATGGATCAGACTTACGGTATCAATCAGTCCAGCTAATCGCAGTCCACTGCTGGGCCTACGCCTCTGGCAAGCTGCACCACAAACAGCCTGTGCTCGGCCTTTTGCACCCAGTCTGTCCCAGCCACTTTTTTAAAGTTGGCGGACCATCTATCAAGCAATTTGACTTTTTTAAAGTAGGGAAATAAGGGAGAGGAGGTCGTGGCTAAAAAACAGTCGCTCGTATCAATCTTCAGGTTAAGCCGCGCTTGCCTAGGATGGTCTGTGGATGAGTGACCACCCATTAAATACCAAGTTTTTTCCGTACTCGCAAAGCACGAAAGCCGTTGGTCCCGGCTGTCATTTGTAGATCTTTGACAGTCGTTAGAGGTAGTCAGTGGCCCGAAAGTATGACAACCAGTCCCAAGGGATATCAAATAACCCTGTATTAACTGGGCTGTAGAGATCAGATAGGCAGTCGCTCCATGTAATATGCTGGTATTCCGCTGCATCCGGTTAAACAGGAAGTCGACCCCAACATAGTTGAGAAAAGGCAGATGAGCGTAAGCAAATAAAAATCTCTCCAAGCAATACTATTATTTTACATTTCCAAAACGTCGGCCATATCGATCTACAAAGCAATACGCAACAGTCCATTAATCCGTATCTATAACATGATATTATCTACGTACGAACATAATAACAGGTGCTGACATGACCCGGGCGCTCGCCTCGCCTTGACCGATTTACTGCCGGTATGTCAATACGATTTCATATGATGTGGTACTTTACAGGTTAAAGCTTTTAGCAGAGAAATGTTTCAGGTTTTGAGACCAACATGTCTTAGAACCAAAAATTCAAAGACATGTGAAATTCATCAAAATATTCTAAGCGCCCGTGGTGGATTGCAGCCCATTCCTCTTCAAAGCGACGAGGTCTGTGACGCAGAACTGGGGACATTATACCCTGATCATGTTGATGAAGCTTCTGGTAATATCCGACTGTGAGAGCTCCGCTCCGCCGAGGGATATACTACTACTATAAGTCCCTCTACCGTCTTGCAAAATGGCTATGTTCCAGTAATCGACGCTGTTAAGTTAAATGCACAAGTATATCGCTGCACTGTATTAGCCATCGCTTCAACTCGCGCCGTTCACTTTTATCCCTATGGAACTCCATACTAAAATGTACATTTAGAGTTGAAGCTCGTCTAGCTGCTCAGAATCGCACTTTCCATGTTCCTATCCTCTTCTGTCGCTCAGAATCGTCATTTGCTAGAGCGAGAAACAGAGCGGGAATGCTATCGCACGCGGCAGTATCGACGATGCGCTCGGCGAGGTTTAACCCATAGAAGCACACAGCACGGAATCAGCGTTGCCATACTTATAACCATTCAAATTACTTTTTATGAAATTCCGTACTGCAAAGCACATTTATAAGCTACCGTTACATCGTCTGCGCTCTACGTCATCATGTGTGCTTTGGTGTTTACTGTTGCTATTGCCTTAATCCAAACCAAAAAATATAAAATTTTACAGAAAAAAGGCGTGATCGTGCGCGCAGAAACCTTCGCTAGTGCTAAAAATAAAATTTCAGTCTCAAAAGTATCCATAGCTTATATGTTTGTTAAATGTGCAATACATTTAACAAACATTGTCACTGCCACACTGCCCTACACTAGAGGATTTGCGTATTTGTGCACGTGCGAGTGACCGTGTTGGGTTGCTAGTCACACTAACATACATATTTCTCTCTTAATTATTATGCTATGACGTCAACAATCAAGCTGCCTCCTTATTGTAGTGGCCACAAGCGCTAGCTACCCCAAGGTCTTGGCTTTACATTCCCAGGTCGGGTAAAATATCATTTGGTTTATCTTTTTTGTACATCAGAAATTTCTCAGCCACGGAGTCCAGATCTGTGCCCGGCTGTAATCGTGTAATAAAAAAGGTGTAATAACACTTAACATAACTGGCGAAATGTGGGTGGTCAGGTGCACCTTTGCCTAAACCTTCGGAGATTACAAACGTGATTTTATGTTTTTAATGTGAGTGACCTGGTTCACTACCTAGCCACACTAACGCACATCTCAATTAAGTATGCCGTGACGTCAGCAATGAGCGTATTACGTGTGTCTTGTAATTATTTGCATGTATAATCGACAATAATACGCCATCATATTGTGCCAACACTTCTATCTTATTGCGCGTTTTTAATTAAAGCTAACCTATTCAGACTAGTGTGTCCTACTTTCTAACAATAATGTGGATACTTGAGATAACGTTTACGTTCAGTTGTAGAAGTAGATCCTCGTGGTGACTCATCTCATATTCCTTTTCTTGGTCTATTATTATATTTCTATATCTATCTATCTATCTATATATACATAGTATGTCCAACACATTTTCAAATGGCCCTTTCCAAATCATTTGGGTGTTGATAGAACAACTGGATCATTTGCAAATCTGAGGCGTAAAAAAAGTTGGATTTAGAGGTTCTAAATTGGTCCTCAATTCAGACCGGACTATTATTTTATTTAAATGTCTTTCTCTTTGGAGATCGATATTTCTTTGAAGGACCACGAATCGGACACAACTATTATCTAGGCTACCGCAATAAAAACTATTAAAATATCTGGCAAATACGTCATGATGCGTCCAAAAACTAATTTCTATTTTTAATTTTCTACTTTGGGAAGAAGGTTGCATACCAATCTATGATAAATGTTTTCTATGACGTAGTTTGTATTATCAAAGGTCTTTAGTGACGTTCTACAAGGAAGACTAGTGTTCACCTGCAATCTACAATTAGAAGAGATTTCCTCTCAATTTGTCGTAATCTCATCAAGTTTTATATCTTCCGCATTTAAGATAATATTTGCAGGGATTCTGTGCGAAGACAATGTCATTGTTTGGAGGTTATTTGATTTACGTTTTGTGCGTCATTGCGTTCAAGGTATAATTTATTATAGGATTCAACCAATTATGTAATTGGCTTGTGAACTGAGGCAGATGGTGCGAGCAACAGTTTCGTTGATTTTGGAATCACTGAAAGGGGAGGTCGTTAGTGGGAGTTGTCTTTTATTAATATTTTATCACTGGAGAGCGAAAGGCTGAGTTATTGACTTGTGAATATATCTTAACAACCTCGGCTCACGTGACGATAGTCGTAGGTTCGAACTCAGACTTTTAATTATGCGAACACGGCAGGTCCTAGAACGAGAAATTCTAGGCCATGTGGATGGCCCACTAGCTGTTACCCGCGACTTCCTTCGCGTGGTATGTTGTGGAGGAGTGAGAAAAAAAAGGCTTTCCAAACTATAATCTATCTTTGTGCCAAATTTCATCCGGATCCATTCAGCCGTCAGCAATCACGCTAGTGATTGATTAGTAAACATCCATCCATCTAAACAGTCGCATTTATAAGATGAAAAATGGGTGCCTCATGATTTTACTGATCTGCAGAAAGAAACGCGTGTTGAAACTTGCACTGCCTTGTTGAATTGGTACAGAAATGAAGCAATATTGGGTCGAATTGTGACATGTGACGAAAGCTGGATTCTTTACGGTCAAACGCCACAACAGCGCCCTAAAGCAAAGCTTATCAATAAAAAGGTAATGGTAACTGTTTGGTGGTCTCTTCATGGTGTTATCCACTATAGCTTTCTCAGGACTGGCCAAGCAATATCAGCAGATGTTTACTGTGCCGAACTTCGAACAATGATAGCGAAACTGGCGTGAAACAGCCCCGACCCGTGAATCGATCTTTACCTTTATTGCTCCATGATAACGCAAGACCTCACACTGCACGGGACACTGTTGTAACTCTACAGGAGCTGCAGTTAGAAACCCTACGTCATCCTCCGTACTCGCAAGACCTTGCTCCAACTGACTACCATTTTTTTCGTGATTTGGACAATTTTATACGTGGTAAAAAAATTCTTCCCAGGAGGCAATATAAAATGCTTTCACACAGTTTTGTCCAATCTAGATCCCCAGTGTTCTATCGCAAAGGCATAAATGAACTTCGGATTAGATGGCAGCAATGTATAGATAATGAGGGTAAATATTTTGATTAAATAAATATGTTACATCTTGGAAAAACAACGAGTTTTAATTTTGCAGTTTAAATCGGCAATTTCATATTTTAACCCCCAATAGAAATAATAGAAATAATATAAGATACCCCCAATAGAAATAATATAAGATTCTTCCGACAGAGAGAAGGCGTGTGTGCCAACAGCGGGAACGTTATGGCCTGAGGATGCGTACTGGATAATACTGGATATGTATCCATCAGGTATTATCATCAACACCAACATTATCAAGGGTCACTGCATTCTAAACCGTCACGTCTAGAACTGTGTTCAATGTGCCGAAATAGGTATTAATGCTAATGATGATTATTATACGTAATAATTAGCAATTTCTGAATAACATTCTTCATTAAGTACAGGCTAATAGGCAACAATATAACAAATACCCTCATTATTTAAAACTAGATCATTAGAGGGCATGACCCGCCTAATGGCAGAATTATTCTCCATAATCTTTTACTTCAGTCTATAGAATATAAGGGACTAAACACATTTGTGCGGGACTTATTCAATATCGCAGAATTATAGGTTGGTTTGGAGCGATTCTTTTCAATTATAGCTAATTTTAAGCTACAGTCCCAGAGTCTAGCAGTCTGTGGTACAACTCTTATTCTCGTGCGCAACAGGGCTTATTCTTTCATCATACTATATTACATAGTGTGTCGCAAAAACAGCAGCTTAAGACCTACTGGGTATAATGCAGTAAAACTACTATCATTTCAAATAAAACCTGCCCAGCTCGTCCCGTACAAGTAAACTCATTTCTGTAACTGCTGGTCGCTGACACTAATTGATTAGCATTCACAAAGCCCTCCCAGACGTCGCCGACAATATCAGTATTCATGGCACCTGTCCTCACCGGCGAATCGTCTGAAAGTGGCCTTTTTATAATCTACTCGTTAGGAGCCGAGGTTCATCCTGGCTAATAATAAAACTTTCACGGTCCGACTGGATTTTGATCGACGTGTAGATGAGGTTATATTAAGCTGGTTTTTTTATGTATCTTTTATCATAATGAAGGCTTTCATATAACCCATTTCTGAACATGGATCGATTAAAGATTACTCCCATCGAATGACCTCTAGGCAGCGATTTCTGCTGTGCCAACTGAAACAAAAGCAAACTCCATGGCGAACGTCTCTGATAAGAGTGCTATAATTGTCTTCCATCTTAGAATATTACCGGGTACACGTCAGCCTAATCCTTGCAGATTACAGATGTGCTGTTATCTCAGCATTTCCCTCGATACTCTAATGCTCAGCAACTAAGTAAGCAAAACCTGGGGTCAACCAAGTCTTACTCCTACACTAATTACTGAACAACGTTGCCGTCATGCTGCGGTCCCCGATGAGCTACACGGACTGCTAGTGTCGCACATAAACTATTGATGACGCTATCAGTTCCCGCGGGAGGACAGCACATGTCAAACTAATTAAGGATAGGGACAATCCTCTATTAATTTGTAATGTTCTATTAATACATCAACTTTCAATCATCAGACAGCTCTACAGAACGCGAATATAATAATAACACCAGCCTGTCCCACAGCTGGGCAAAGGCCTTTTCTCATACAGAGAAGGCACGAGCATTGATCACCACGCTTGCTCAAGACGGGTTGGCGATTTCAGACTTATGTTAATTATAAGTCCAGGTTTCCATACGATATTTTTCCTTCACCGATGTCTGTGACGTCCAAGATAAACTAACAAGAAAAGTACATATGAATTGAATAAGTCACATTGGTACTTGTCCGGATTTGAACCCACAATCTATATAGAACTCTATTTGTATAAAATGTATTTCGTTTTCAATAAGCCTTTCCTTCCTTGAGATTCTTAGAGAATGAAAGACCTTTTAACATCCTATGCCTAGAATTAGGGTTCCTCTTTCGTATTCATCCAAAAACCCAGAAATTTTAAGCAATATTGCTTGTCCGAGATTAGCCGAGTTTATCCCTTACCGTCATCGTTGGTCATTCGGAGGACGGTTGGCCTGGCAAGATTTTATCATTGAAAATACTCGCTTCACACACAACATTTCACTTAGAACTTAGTCTCAATAATAAATAATGGACCTATTGGTTGAAACTTCATCTGAAACCTGGGTAGTTAAAAAAATTGCTGTTACATATATTTACCAAAACGGTCGTCAGAGCTATTTCACCTGTGTTACTGATGGTGTTCTGACTGCCAACCCTGAATGTGATGTGTTTGCGGATGAATGGCATAAAGTAATGCTTACATATGTCTGGTGTTCTGTGAGAGAAAGTATGCAAGAGTGTCCATTGCTCCGTGTTAGTTCTAATTTAACCCATTGAATGCTGTCACCTTGATGTTTTGCCTTTGTCTTTCTTTTTTGTTTGCATGTTAATGATTGTTATTGATGTTATACGTTTTATTTAACTATAAATAAATCAATTTTGACCGTATAGGTATTTTGTAGAAAACCGCAATTTTTTTTAATAACTGACGAAACATTTCCATGTGGGGTTGATGTACTAAATACGTGGTTACCGTTTTCGCGTCGGTGTCTATTCCACTCTGTTTAAACATATAGGATAGTTCTTTTCGTGGAGGGTAGCCCAGTTTATCCCTAACCGTAGGACTATCTCAGTACTATCGCCCTCATAAGTGTATAAAATTGAAAATATTCGTTTCGGACGTAACATTTGCTTAGTACTCGTATGTATGGGTGATTGTTGTCTTTGTCGCAATTCAAACCAAAATGCTGTAGGATGTTATTTGTATTTGCGGTTCCAAAATCGTTCGGAATTTTCGTCACGCAAGTGCTTAGGTCTAGCCGACCCCAGTTTAGTGCGGTTTGCTATGTTTTTGTGGTCTGATTATAAGCATTTAAGTAGTCATAACAAAGAACAATAATAAATGATCATTAATTCTATTTAAAAGCTAAAATTGCAGAATCGCGTTTCACTTTAAGTCACACCTATCTGACGTAGGCCTAGCCGCACTGACAGGAAACTGGTGGTCAGTAATGATCATGTCCATATATTACTATATTACGTATGGCCAGCTGAACCACGGCTGTGGTGTTTGGGTATTCCCTTCGTTCAGTTCGACTAGGTAAGAGGAAAGCTGTTACTCTAGCGTAAGTATTTCTATGAAACTATTAATAGTGAAACGTGATGTCTAGTGCCTATCTATTTGTTAGACCACTTTAGAGTGGTGTTACAACTCTATTTGTTAAACCGCGCTTGACTAGGTAGATCTGTGGATGGGTGGCCATCCATTACATACCGAGTTCCCTCCGTGCTTCGAAAAGCACGGCTCGGCTGTCATTTGTAGATCTTTGACAGTCGTTACAGGTAGTCAGTGGCTTGAAAGTCTGACAACCAGTCTTTCCAAGGGGTATCGTATCACCCAGTACTAACTGGGTTGTGGAGGTCAGATAGGCAGTCACTCCATGTAAAATATTGGTATTCAGCTGCATCCGGTTAGACTGGAAGCCGACCGCAACATAGTTGGGAAGAGGCTAGCAGATGATGAATCAGCCTTTAGAGCTTCCACAGCTGGGACATAGACATAGACATCTCCAGGAAGAGGATTGGGCTGCGTGTTATCCACCACGCGGGATAGTGCGGGTTGATAGATCTCACATGCCTCACGATGTTTTCCTTCACCGTTTTAATGGATTATTATAAAAAATAAAATATTTTTCTCATCGTCTGATCGGGCCGAGAAAGAGCTTTTTATGTAAAACAAAAGAGCGGAGAATAACTTTTGACACAAAATTTATTCTTCACTTGATTTAAACGATATTTCTCAGAACGATGGCTTCTAAATCAAAGAAAAATTTCGATTTCCTCTCGCAAAATCAGCTCCTTTCTAATCTTGAAAATACCTTGTGACGAATCGATCTCAGGGTAAGATAAAACGTTTTAGATTTCTATTGCAGATCACACATGCCGCCAACATATTCGAACACCTTGTGAAAGATGACGAACTGTTTCCCATTAACAGGACACTGACCTCTAGCCTCAGTCAAAATTGATTGTCTACCTCGGCGAAATCATTTAGTACTAGACGAGTGAGCCTCCAAATCACCAACAACAACCTTAATGGTGAACATTCATCCCCTCTCACCTTGGAAAAACTCCTAAAAATACCTTAATTAAAACACCGCGTGGCTTAAGGATTGTTTTATATAACGGATCAGTGATAGATTGCTTTAAGGTTCCAAGGGTCACTGGGGGACTTCGCTCCTTGACCCAGTTCACATGGCCCAAGGGCTCCCAAGTGGTAGAAGGTTACTGAAGGCTTCTGATTTATATTGGCATTTATATAATGAGGTATTTTTCCTTGATCAATTAATTATTAAATTGTGTTGTTTTACGCGGAATTTTCCTTGAGTATTAAAATAAGCATCGTTGTAATAATCATGAATTTTAATGAGATACGTACTCATGATTTTTTTTTAACCGTGCGACTGACTGTTAGTGAAAAAAAAAACAGAACAGCTGATTATGAATACTACAGTCTTTTAAAGTATGTTCCTAGTTTAACTTAACCCCCTGTACTAGATAAACCCTCAAGTTTTTAACGATTCGTAAAGCAAGAAAACAAAATAACGTGGGAGAAGCCGCGGGCAATGCGAAGGCCCTAGCACGAGCGGGCGGTGTACAAGTAACGTGAATACGATTTTTTTTTACCAATATAATTATCCTATAGCATTTCAGTTAATTTTTTTGCAATAAGCACAATCAGTGTCATCCATATTATATATTAATAAATTATGAAAATACTAAATGTGAATCGAGTATTTTAAAATCGACGTTATTACGTTACGTTTACACCGCGCGCTCGTGCTAGGGCCACACTTCGCAAAAGGAATTTGTCGGATTAGGCACTAGACACTATTCGGACTACATATTTGTCATGTTATGAAATGCCTTGACCAATTTCATAAAATGGCCGACAGGTGTAAGAATTTATAGAAGTACATATGTAGCGACAGCAGAATGTTTGAGCAATGTTCGTAGCTTTTGCCTACGGCATTGTTGCTCCGCTACGGGGAAGGCAGTTTAGGGTACTGCGTGGGTGATCGGTATTTTGGACATTGGCTCTTCCAAGGCTTTATACGTCTAGCAATTTTCACAAAAATCTGAAGTCAGATGGGGCACACCATTCATTCCATTGATTTTATGAAGATTTCTTCGGGAATAACAAAACACTAGGCAAAAGGCTATATCTTGGGGGCAAACCCTTGTCCTCATTTATTACCTAAATAATTATAAAAGAAAATTATGTCACTAATCACTATACCTACGTACACATCAAAACCTATTACACATTCTACTATTTACATAAGTACTGAATGAAATAGGTAAATACATGAATAAGTAAATAATACTAAGTGTGGGCGCATTTTACTGCTGCACTCTGATTCATCAATGAACAATAGTCTGAGTTATGAATGTGGTTAGAAAGAACTATAATATAAATAATAATAATTGCGCGTATAATAAAGCTGCGCTTGCGCGCCTTGATAAAAACAAAATGGCCGACGCGTGCAACTTGCTGATTTGGTATTTTTATATTGTTGTGTAAGTACATTGAATTGATAACAAATAATCACTGTTAATTTGTGATTTAAATGAATTGTGTAAAACTTGTCAAGTTCGTGCGTTTAAGTGAGTGAGTGGGTGATATTATACGGGGTGGAAGGGACACCGACGCGAAAACAGAAACCCCATACTCAGTACATCATTCTGAAACCCCCCAATTTTCATCGGTAATTTAATAAAAAAAAACAGCAGTTTCCTACAAAACTGCAATACATACAATGAAATAAATTTTCTAGATGCTGGCTGGCTGATTCATGATTGAAGTTTAAAATATCTGCAAGGTTTTAAGTAATCAAATAATAATAATTGGTCAAAAAGTTTTGCTCAAGCGAGATCTAAGATTTTCCATAGCAATCAAAGCAAACTCACAATCTAAACACCCTTTGAAGTCTCACTTTTAATCATTACATCTTACTTTTAATGAGTAGGCCTTACTGTTTAACAAAGCCTTATTATTTTTTACATAAAATAATCCTAAAATAAAATAGCGTGGGTAGTCCCACTGTGTTGTTTGGTAGCCTGGAACAAAGCCACCTCGAATGCTCGGTTTTGTCAGTGTTCAGAACTCTAATCTGTGAGCAAAATTGCTTACCTTTTGGCGCTGAGGCGCAATTAGAGGAGGATTCTAGGAAACTGCCACCTCGCTATCTGTGTTTACCGGTAAGCAGTAATTGTAGTCATAGTACATTAAGGCACCAAGTGATCCAAGTCTTGAAGAGGATGAAGATCAAGGATCGTAGCACTCGTTATTTTATTTACTAACTTCACAAGCCCCAATTTAAATTTCTGGGAATTTATCAACGTGCATTGATATCACTAGATGATTCTTTTTGAACTTTTCGTGTCGATGGTAGACACTTTGGCTACGTACACACTTTATACTGTGCGAGTCTACCAGTCTTGATAAGGTGTATCGTTTTATCCAGAAACTGGATTGTGGACGTCAAATAAGCAGGCGTTCCATGTAAAATAATGGTATCCAGCGCTGATTAGATACCTATTACGACCCCAAAATATGTAGTTTGGAAAAGTTTAGGCAGATGATGATATTGTTTGAGTTTGGTAGGGGGCAAAGTGAGTAGCGTTTTTCAGGCCACTGAAAGATGCTGAAAGTGGCCAAGTTGTACCTATAGACCAAAAACCCATGATGGTTTGCGTCAACCCTTTGAAGGTGTTTTTCACTTGGAATGCATAAACCGACATAAGTCGAGTTTTTTATAAGTCGTCGACTCATTAGCACGCTAAGCGTCATACACCGTTTTCCACTTAATTTAATTGTTTGAATTTAAATTAATTTGTTTATGTTTCACTCTCAGGTTAAAATTCACAGTAAACCAAGACTTGTGAGGTCAGTGACCTGGTAACAAATGAATAAGAGTTTTGTTTCTTCTTGTTTTCCAATTCCCGGGCCGTTTATGTAATTTAGCGAAAATATTAGGTAAAGCCAATGTGTTGTTGTGATTTTCCTGTTGTCATGAATTTTCAGCTGTTCTCACGCATTTATTGCTGTTGTAAAATAACGGTGGATTCCTTATCATTTCATATCTTTAGTGGATTTTTCTTAAGTAAGTGTTTTCAATAACCATTTAGGAACAACAGTTAACACTAACCGAGAACCGAGTAACTGATAATACTTATAAGCTATAAATTATTTCACTCTTAAAATAAAATATAATTATAAACATCGGGAGCTCACAATAATTGATAATCACGGAAGATATCCCGTAAGTGACCGTGTAAGTTTAATTTTTAACCGTGAAAGCTTAAAACAGTGTTTTTTATTATGTACTTAAACCAGAGCTTTTTAGTCGTGTTCTTCAGATGGTTCAGGCGTGCGTGAATCGCCAGATGTATTCACGTGATTGAATCAAAACGAGTATATTAGGATCACTGCCGGTGACGTTCTGTAGTTCTGTCTACCCCCCTGGGAAAAGGCGTGAGCTTATGTAATAAGAATAAAACATTCCGAGTCACAGGACCAGAACGAAGTTCATAACTCCCCCACGCCATGTGGTGTCTCAAACGTCTCCACATTATTACAGTAATGATTATTGTGACTTGTGTTTTGCCGATCGCACGATAACTCCGCCTCGGGTAACGGTTGCTACGAGTAAACTATTGTTGTGTTTACTTGTTTAGTCCTATTTATGTAGTGTTGTTTACTTTCCATTATTACTGACTAGCGACCCGCCCCGGCTTCGCACGGGTGTAATGTAGATACTAATGTTTTCTCTACTATAATATGCATGTATTATACATATAAACCTTCCTCTTGAATCACTCTATCTATAAAATAAAACTGCATCAAAATCCGTTGCGTAGTTTTAAAGATCTAAGCATACATAGGGACATACAGACAGCCAGCGGGAAGCGACTTTGTTTTATACTATATAGTGATAAGATCCTAAGCCTGTCTAGATCTAATGTTTGCAAGTGCTAATACGAGCATATAGTCCTGAGGTCGATTCCGAGTTCGGGAAAAGTGTTATCGGGTTTTTTCAGTAGTGGTTTTCTGAGTAGAGGCCCGCAGTCTGGATTTGTACCTGATTGATGGTAATAGGCTCGTCCCCTATTACATGGGGGACTTATCATAACCGGCGAAATTAGGAAGTACCTACATGTCTGGCTCACACTTCTTAGGGGAAAACTAGCGTGATCATTTGTTATGTGTTAAGATCCTAAAATAACATCTCAAAATCATGAAGTTTCGCATACCATGTATTATCCGGCTACTTGTCAAAAAGTTCGTTAGGGGAGCACGCAGCCTTGTAGTTGTATAGGTGTGCCGGTGAAATGAAGGGCTCATGGGACTTTCGATCTAAGGTCAGCAAAACAGACTATTCCCTACGTGTATCAGGTGTACACACGTGACGTTAGACACTATCCATTAGGGCTGTCCCTAACTGTGTGTCTCTTTTCAACATTTGCCGTGAATGGCATGGAACTAGCAAGTACCTACGCTGTTTTTCTTTGTTTCAGATAATAATAATAGATATGGGTTTACTAGCTAGAGACAATCGCGTTGTTGCTGCACAAATGATTTTATTACGGATAAACGATCAGAACTTTTTTATGGTTAAAGTTTGATTGAGTTTTTGAAGGCAATTTTAAGACTGCAGGTAATTTTTATTTCATTCTAGTAAAAACTAGTAATGCTATTGGAAACTAACACGTCACGTATACATTTAGCAAAGCTCAAAAGCAGTTTTATTGTTAAAAAGATTGCGACTTTATGATGAGGCCTCTTTCATGATATAATGGCAAAATAATATGTTCGTAAGCATAAAATTACAAACAATTTAGTAAAAGAAAATCACTTCTCAAAGTTGCCCTTGCAGTGTTCGTGAATGTATGTAGGTACCAACGAGACTTTAGCAACTTCACAAGATACTGTGAGTAAGCGCGATAGCTATTATCGCAATTTCTCTAATCATAGGTTTCAAGAGAGACCACACACGGACTATAATTTCTACTATCCAGTTCTGTATTACATAATTATCACGATGCAAAAAAACCCTTCCAAAAGAATTGCAGAAACTCAATCAATTAACATTATATTTTACTGTCCCGCTAATTAAATTACAACAGACATTTCTCACAATAAAAAAACCTTTTGTCTCCCACCCCTTTCGGCATCCATTTAGTTGATTGTATTTTTCGCCCTTTTTAATTCGATTATCAAGCAATCATAACCGCAGACGCGCCCCTTAGAACCGGAGGACCAAAGCGGAGGGACCGTGGCTGCCCAGACCAGGCTTGCTAGATCATGACTCTGACTTTTCCGCATATTTTTCATCATGATAATTGATAAGTTATCCAAAAAAATTCGCAATTCGGTTTTTCAAACCAGATATAAAAGAAATGGAATGATAAGAAAAACTATGTTTTTTCACGAAATATTATATGTCGAAGAATATTTAAACTGAATTGTGTGTGTGTGTGTGTCAAAAAATGCACATGGATGTTTTCAGTTCTTTTTTCTGCAACATTTTAATAATGGGTTGAAATTATCCCAAAAAAATAAAAATAATCCCAAAAAAAAAATTGATGAGCCACGTATGATTTTCCCCAATAACGATTCTTCCCCAAAAATGCAAAAAACATATACCCCAGTCTACACATTGCCAGCAGGACTAGGGTAGCAGAAGTGCGGGGGAGTGCGGAGGGGACGTAGGACGGCGTCGCGCGGCCCTCCGACATTCCCTCAGTGTCCGCGCTGCAGCTCGCACGTCGCACGCAACGCCAACTTAGCTCGCACGCGGTCTATCGTAACTAATTGTTTTATTCATAAATAAACGTTATCAATTGTTATCAGTGTTGAAGATGGTGCTTTCCGATTTCTTGACGGAGACCAGAAGGCGATGGCTTAAGGTAAGCTTTTGTAGTTGTTGTTTTTTATTTGTGTAGTTTGCCGAAATGATAATATTTTTGATTTTTTGTCAACTACTTTAAAAAAAAAACTTCCATATAAGTAGTGTTGTTCCAAGTATTTAGCTAGTGTCGATGTGAATCGAGTAAGATTATGATTATTTTTCAATGGTTTTCGGTACATGTAAACACTATATTATTATATCGGCAGCTCATTCTTAACTTGTGTTATGTGATGTCAAATAAATGATTAGAAAATGTATTGTTCTTATCAGACAGTCGGTGTTTACTCTCACTCGGTGTAAAGAGATTGTTGATACTTCATATTATTACACTTTCACTGTTTATAACGTGTGCCTATAAAGATAACGGCTGAAGAATTTTGTAGATATCATATAGCTCTAGTACTGAGAGAACTAGCTACGTTTTAGTTTTACAGCCTGTAAACAATCTCTAGTTTCAGTGTTTCGGTGTTTTCTGAAAGTATTCCTTGTATCCGCATTACTTATTATACAAATTACAACACAAATTGTCTAGCAACAAGTGAACAAACTGCTAGATTCACCACGGACATGTCGAATTTAGCACGAAACTGTACAAACACTTCGTAAGTATGCCGCTCCTCTAAACTAACCGACGATATTTCGTCAAACAACAGTGTCGATGGACACGATCTATGTACAACATGTATGTACTACTACGCTACGCACACGATGAGTTAGGTAAACAGTGTTTGTAAATATTAAGACCTAGGTATATGACTCTTGTACAATAAGTAGTTACCATTTACTAAATGACTTAGCCCTAATTCTGCAGCCCCTTGTTGGACATAAATTCTTCTTTCAAAGTCACAATTCTAGGCAACCAAGATATCAGTATTCTTTACTAATTAAGCTTTTAAAGACTATAGTACAGTATCTTCCACTGCATCACTTTATCCAGGTAAACTAGAAAACTGATTGGAGTCCCAGGTCTCCAACCAGCTTAACCCGCGGCGGCGGTATGGTGATCAGCTGATTGCACAACGTCTCCATTTTATGGGACAGGCCATTACAGTATTCATAGTCCTTTATCTACCAACGCATTTGTCCCAAACATAAATTGCATTGTCATGTCACAGCCATTAATAATCAAGCTATTAAATAGTTTAAAAGGACAAGCAGTGTAGACGCAAAAGCCATAACTCAATCCTTGTAAGGATTCTTTCCCATCTTGCCAAATTGAAGCCTATTTTGTAACCCAAACTTAGCGCCATATGTACTAGTGTACAATGATAATAATGTATGTAAATGATTACCAAACTAGCTGATAACGACGCGGACGTGCTTCGGCGTAGTGTAGACATCGTCGCGTTGATACTACGGCGTACGGACGGGCATTGTTGACTGATTGTAGTAATGATTCGGAGAAGATGGGCCCGGTTTGTGGAGACTGTTTGCGTTTTAATCTATTGGTAAATATTGCGGTTGTGTGTCAACTGATCATCACGCCTGTAAGCCCCAAATAGTGAGGCAGAAGTGTAACTGTAGTCCACTCACAATTCGAAAAACATGTTTATGTAGGGGATGAGCCTATTTAATTTAAATGACGAAACATATTAGTAGTTGAATAGTTTAAGAAAAACTTACCTAATTAAAATAAGCATGTTTTAATTTTTAACTAACCATAATATACATTATTAAAATTAAAAATTATTAAATAAACTAAAATAAATAACGTAACAACAAACTATAAAAGGGTATCAAAAAACTCTTCCTCAACGCTGTCAGCAGGTAATGTGCCCAAGAGACTGGCGGCGTTGCTACGTTGTATGACAACACTTGGCTTCTGGCCAAGGTAAAAGCCAGCCCTTGGGTCACGGGAAGCGTCAAAGAGGCGTTTAGAAATTTCCTTAAACAGGCTCTGAGCACTCGGACCCCACGGACCCAGAGTTTCAAAATATGGATAAAGAGAAAGGAACAATAGTGAAGCTATGAATATAAGCACTTACCAAAACATTATTTCTGAAAACAAGAATGTTCAATTTGCCTGCTAAAACCTTTTATGCCTCTAAGGACCGAATTACTAGTTCTAAACATACAAATTAAAACCGCTCTATCCCGTACCACAGCCCGTACATAAGTTTTCTACAAACATCAATTTTGCATCGTCAAACGAACGGTTTAGCGAGACCTAGGACGTCTCGTATCGTGAAAATGATCTGTTTGAACAAGTCCTCAGAAGAATTTGTTGAACAAACAAAGCAAAAACTTCACCTCGAGATATCTGAGATCTTATTATATAAAGAGATTTTATCAAAGAACTAGACCAGGGTAGACTGAAACAGAACTCCCTTGTTTTTTTTTTAGTTTGAAATTTGACAAAGTTGACGCTTCATCCGATACGAATTTACTGGATAAAGTGTTCAAATGGCTAGGTAACAAACCATACTCAAAAGCTCCAAACTTGCAGCGGTTCTCATAATCAAATCAAACTTAGAAACAATAACATCTTGATTACTTTCTCTTCTCCGAATTAGACAACTGTTGGACATTCCCAGAAAACATTTGAATAGCCCAGATGTAACCTAAGTGGTCGAGCAGTCTTCCAGTTACTCATGAGAGCCTAGTACATTCACAGTTCAAAGTTGAGTGGGCAACCTGATTAAATACCATTTGCTACTATCTGGACATAATTTATGCTCACTATCTGTTAAATTTAAGTATAAATTATTTAATTATATGTCGGTAATGTTAATGTACTTTACGCAAAACAATAATGTTGATAATAAAATCATTGAAAAGATTCGTTTGTTCCGTCCGCCATGATTGTTATGGGAGTGTGCCAAATGTCAAGTCTTTAAGATAAAAGTGTTTGTTTTGTTTCGGAATGATAACGGTAATAACGTTTGAAGATGGATGTTAATGGATTAAAGGGGAAACATTTTGTTCTTTAGCTGGGTATGTTGTTGAAACTTGATATCGTTCCTTAAATGAAGCTAACATCGTATCGTAGGAGAAGATTCTTTATTTGCGCCGTGTTTGCCCCCCGACCTTTACCTACCCCGTTTTAAAAACTTTTTCACGTAATGAACCTTTCATATGGCTTCGACGCAAAACTTTCTTTGACATTTCCCCCTGACTACGTTTCAAAGGGTTGTGAAAAATTGATTGAAATGTTGCTTTTCTCTATAAAGTTGTAAACTGCGTATGTTTTCAGGTTTTAATTAGTTATTTTACCTTGCCTAATACTTTTTGGGTAAAATATGTACCTGTTTGAATGAAAATTGTTGTTTATGATATATCTGATGATATACCAGTATGGTATCTCAGGATGTACCTAACTTAAATAATTTTCTATATTACACTTTTCACACACAAAGTTAATGTCTTAGTTTCCTCAGACCAATAACATTCTTCCGAAAGTTCATCTCAACGACGACGTCTTCCCTAGAATTTCTAGATTCTTCCATTAAGTTTTAATATTATTCAGAACTTACGACGCAAAATGCGAGAGCCTTTGATGTTTTAAGTTATTCATATTTAATAAACTTATTTAAAATACGAGACTCAAAGAAAAATAAGATATAACCTTTTAGTTTCTTTCTCCGTGTATTTTTTCTCATAAAATATTTAGTTTGTGATATTGAAGTATATTATGAAAGGTACCGTAAAGTAACCGAGTTACTCGTGCGTCTACAAGAACCAAAATTATTGTAGAAATAAGTGCGCCCTATTTTTTTATGTCTTGAATTAAATATTTAATTTCAATTTGTCTATTAAAATGTAAGAAAACTGGATTCTCTCCCAAAATAGAACATTGTTAAACATTGCCTAATGGACTGAATCCTAAATAAATATCTTCTAAGGCTCTCAGAAACGATATACATAGGTACTTCAATAATTTCTTGGTAGCAATATAATGGATATATATATATATATACCCTAAAGTATTTGTTCCATTTCAATGTATAAAAGATACTGCTTACATTATTTACACATGACGTAGTAGATTATTTCATTCTCGGCAATGAACACGAGATTTGTAGTTGTTGATTTTGAACTAAAATGTTCAATAGGTGGTTTTTATTTGTACTAATACAATTATAGATTCAGGGGATTAACCTAAGTCAATTAGATTTGTGGTTTGGTTTATTTAGTTTCTATTTTGATATCTGTTTTGGTGATCAAACAACCTCGTGTCGATCTAGGATATGGAACTTCGCAAAAACCTTGAAATACATAATCATTGTAAGGTTGAATATAATGACATACTTTTATACTTTCAAACGAAAGAACAGCGAAAACGAAAAGATAACGAAATATATTCGGTTTAATCAAAAGCTCCCTGGAACTTAATTTGTACCTAATCATGACTGGCAGCTTTCAATTTCAATTTTATTCCACGTTACACAAATAAATTAGCAAGATCTTTTGTTGAGAATCAAAATTACTTTTCAATAGTCCAATTTGCATCAATGATTTGTTACGTTGCTTCACTTTTCTTTTACAAAACTTAAAGCGAAGGCTCGTAAAATCGTTACCACGAAAAATGTTTTTCCTCTTCTCCAGACTTCGGGAGTTCGGTCGAGTAAGTAGGTATTCGCTAAACATTAATTAGTAAACAATGAAATCGATGAACAATGATGTTTTGTAAGTCTTCTGAACTTCGTCCTTGGTACGGAGCAAAACCTCCAAGTTATTTTGTAACCTCGCGACTTAGGTACTGGTGGCCCAGTGGTGTTGGCCTCGACGTGTTGTAGGCTGTGGGTACGAACCCAGGTAGGCGCAATACCTTATGTAATTTATTTAACAAAACGATGAAGGAAAACATACTGACGAAACCTTCATGTCGTAGAACCGCATTTTTTAAGACATGTGACATCCACCAACCCGCGCTGGACCCACGTGGTGGGTTACGGCTCACTCCCGCACACATACCGGAGGCTTGCATCCCAGCAGTGAGTACGTCATGGGCTGTCTCAATGTCTCATTGGGAAGCTCCTCTCTGACTAAATGTGCATTTTCTGGTAAATTTTGTAACGTCAAACAATACATTGTTTAGTAATTTGTGGACAACTACGTAGGTAAGTATATTTCCTTGACAGTGAATAAGGAAAATTAGTCAACGGGTGGCGGTGATGATAAGCTATGGTAATTACGTTATAATTACCTGACGTACCTATGTGGGTATATGACGAGTATGTGATTACTTAGTAAATAAATAAATATTCTACGAAATTACTGATAACCATAATTTAGGAAGTGAATATAATTTTTATTCTATATTTTATATGGGCGTGTGGGGATTTCTGCCATTCATTTCGAGAAATGTATTTGTGGTTATAAACGTGTTTCATAGAAAGGAAAACTTGTCATATTATTATAAAACTCTATTGTTTACTGTGTCCTTATTTCACCGCATGAGTCACTGTCAGGAAAAAACAACTGAAAAAATGTATCAAAATAATGATGTAAAGTACGAGTTCAATACAACATTATTGGACTTAGACAGTAATTACATTATGAAAGTTGAAAAAAGTAACAGTAGAAAACAGTTTTTTAATCGGAGAAGTAGTTTCAGCGAATAATTTCCCAACCAATATAAAAAGCGTCTCAAAGGACCAATTTTTGTTTGATAAAGTTATTGCGTAATTATCCTGAAACAAAAAAAATAACGTATCAACACACCCCTCCTTCCGTCTCGCAATCGGGCGAAGACGTATAATACACACGACAGTATGCAAATATAACTGTAGAGCAGACAGGTGCGCGTGCGCCGCCCCCTCTTTCCCACGCCCGCCGCAGTGGTGGACAACATGGGAATAGTTTTACCACGCGATAGTACTGTTTTATAAATAGTGTAGCGACGAATTAAGGGCTGGTAAAAGTGGTTAACGCTTGACTTCCCCCTGCAATTTCTTTTAGGGTTGATTGAGTGACGAAAAAATTTTGAGAGCGAGTTGATCGCGTGTATTGGATCTATAGCAATTATGGGTGATGCGATCATACAACATCATTTTTAATTAGTTAATTGTAAACCCAAGTAACATGGGACAAGGGCAGGAAGGTGATGGGAATTGACCTATTAAATATTTTATTCTAATAAAAGGTGACTTACCAGGCAAACAATACAAGGCCTTAAAAACACCTTAGTAATTATAATTTAAATGTAGGTGTTGCTCTATTTTATAGAACTGAAAGAAAACATATTATAACAGCTTATCATTATCTTACAGTACACTAACCCTAAGCTGAACCACAATTTAGTAAAATGCTGTATCAAACGGAACATTATAAACTGGCACCACAATATGCAAATAACCGTACTCCGCCAGTACTGGCGGGGCAGGTGCGCGCGCGCCGCCGCCGTTTCCCACGCGCACAGTTAGCATGAGTACAGCATGGGCATGCAGTCAGTTCGCACATGTGCGCTTTGTTACTTAATATAGTTGACTTACTGAATTACTGCTTTTTCACTTTCACTTGAGAATTTGTTTGTTTTTAAAAGTTTAAATGACGCAGTTGAATGATAATTAAAAACGAATACTCGCGCCATCCGAAGCGAAACGATGCGATTGACGCCTTTTTCGCATTTATTGCTTTTTTCTGACTGGTGGTTTTGTTTCTGGCATTCATATCACAGAGGTATTGCCTCACTTCTCCATTAACAATATCTACGCGATATTTCGCCATCGCGCGAGTTGAATCACGCGTGTGAAGCACTCCGTTTGAACAAGTTTCCTATCTCTAGTGATGATAGTAACACTATGGACGTTGATAGCAATGTATGCAATATTCATGTGCATAGTGACTAGTTAAATGTCATCGTGAAAGGCTATAAAGTCCAAGTTTGAATGTAGTACCTTTCTATTTAAATGTTGAAAGGTAAATACCGCTCTGAGAACTTCTGCATTGAATTGAAAACTTTGTTCATTTGAGATTCCGTGAATGATCTAAGTATACCCGGTACAAAGGAAATCATCACAAAACATTGTCTATGGATTCAGCTCATGATTCAAGATAACACAATAAAAAAAACTGCTATTTCATAGATTTCGACCCTGTATACCACTTTAGTATGAAACTGCAGATTATTGACACGATGTTCCTTCCAACGTGTATGTTATCCTAATATAACCTACAAGGTTGGCGAATGAAAATTCGTGTTTTCTTTGCAAATTATAGCAAATATTTGCGAACCACACGAACAGTGGTAGCTGATAGTCCAGATTTTAATTAGGGCCAAGGTGACTGTGTTATCATAACACAACATCTCTATTATAGAAGGACGCTGTATTCTGGTAAAGAAATTAGATAGGAAGGTAATTTGGTGAAATGTGGCTGTACATACCATATTTACACTTCTGACCAACCCTTTGGTGAAAACGCGTGATGTGTTTAATTAGATAGGCACATGATTAGAGAAAAATGGTCAGGATAATTCTAGGGTTCAATAGGAAACAAGAAACCGTACACTCATTAGTGTTACTTAGTTACCATTACCGTTAATGGTATTTACCTATGTTGTTGTGATAACAACCGTAGCACGATTAAAACAAAATTATAAAATGTTCTAATATTCGAGTTAAAAGTATTAAATGTTTGTGCATTCAAAAATAAGACGAAAGTTTAAATATGTAGTTGATATTCTTACAACGTAAACGAATGCATGCTTTCACTTTATTCAATTATTAATCAATAAGTAGATTCAAACAATCAATATGATTATTTTGTATTTATATTTAAACACTACAGGAAACGTCGGTCTGTAATTCGTCATTATTGACATCAATATCGGTTTCAATTTACCCTTAAAGTTAAACAAACAAGGTGTGTCATTTAGTGAATTTACCGGTAAATGATAGGTAATAAATAAACTTCATTCATTTAGTATTATTGCAAAAAACAAACTACTAAATTCAGTGGCAACATCAGTTGACAAATCCTTTCTTTGATTATCTACAAATCAAATCATTTAATCGTATCATTATTTACAACAAAACAGGTGAAAACTAGTTTAAATTAAATAAAGTAAGGCGTATTTACTCCATCTGGTATGTTTGTAAAGATGTGATAAGCATATCAACTAAAAATATCATAATCTCCAAGAAAGAAAATATTCACAGCGAATCTTTATCTTACTAATTATCTTATTGCCACGAAAACAACATCTTTAGGAAACAGGCACTTCCTAGAAGCAAAAAATACAAAAACATACATTAATTCGTACCGGCCCAGCGTGGTGGGTGAATGGTCCACTCCGTCTCGCAGAGGAGGCTTTTGTCCCAGCTATGGGAACTTTCTAGACTGATAAGGCTTATCACCTTCAATTTCTCGAAGCCCTGAGCATAATTTCCATAGCTATATCTCTTTGACGGAAACTTTATCTCAGACCCCTTATCATGCGCAAATATTGGAGCACACATCTCTCTTAGTGATAGCCGATTGCCCTAATTTGACTATCTGTAACGAGCATTAAATCATGTATTAATGATCGCGCTACATTCCAGGGTATCTGACGATTAGTTATTTCTGACCTGGTCTAGAAATATAAATAGAAATATGTCGGTATTGCGAAAAAGGAGTGTTTCAAAATAATCAATCAATGATTGACCGCCACACCTTAGAACGAATGAACCAAAGAACGTTTAGATTTTGAAAGCTTTTAAGTACGAAATTGTCTTCAGATTATATCGGTGCTGTCTTAGATACAAATACATAAAATTTTTTACTTATAAATCTCACTGTTGAGGAAAAAGGTACAAAGGTATCCCCACCTTATCGTCCTCAAACCAACAGACTCTATTCTTTGACTTTCATCTTCTTCCAATTAAAAAATCATAATTAAAGTAACAGGCACCTTCAAAGCCGGGGGCTTAGGATCAAAAGACCATTTTCTTTTCAACTAAATGTTCGTACAAAAAGACCCTATCAAGCAATTATTAAGAACACGTGTTGACTATCATTGGCATATCGCACGCGAGCTCACCCCCCATGGCTGTACTGCGTAATACATAGACATTACCCAATATACGCGTCAGAATTTACGCGGAATGTTATCAGTCGTGCCCAGTGATGCCCAATTATTATATGTTATTAGATATCTATTTGGTTTACTTATAGCGACGTTGGGTAATAACTTTGAGGATAGTTTAGATATTGGGTAAAAGGTCTTGAGGATCGATTTGTTTTCTGACCTGCGGCTTGTACTACGAAAGACACTTTCAATCACAATCCGAAGGATCTTAAAGGAAATTCCAAATCTATTCTTATAATTGTTTGAAAAATTCGCCTGTGTGACAACTTGAATAATGTTGTAGAATTATCAAAATGAAAGCTATTGCGATTGTGAGTGTGTTATGCAATTACTCCGCTGGATAGTCCCGTTTATTGCATTCAGGATTACTATTTCAATTTCACTTCTAGGATTTTCCAAGTCCATTTTTCGGAACAGTTTTTTTTTCCATTTAAGTATTGAGCTTTAATAAAACTTCAAAAACTCTGCCCAGAGCCGGGGGATCGCCATGTTTGAGTTACTTTGCTTACTAATTGCAGTCACAAAGACCGTGTGGTCATTAGCATAACATAGTAGTTAGGTCTGCCTAGGGTAGAGTATTGAAGGTCATGTCAATGGCCTTAGTTACTGGCCAGACATATGCCCTGTTTTAATAGTTTAAATAAAAGGGACCTTTTTAGTTGCCAATCGATTAATTTATAGAGCTCTATTTTTCTCCAAAGGATGAAACGCTTTCTTGAAACGATGAAATATTGGTTTAGGTACCTACTTAAATCTGACTGACAAGTGGTGTTAGCAAGCAATTGTGCAGTAGACGTCAATAAGCTAAAGCTAAAAACTGTTTGTGGTGAAAACTCTTTCATTTACAAATATGAGTAGGACTACCGACGCTTTGTTAGCTTTGTTGAATCAATTCACAGTATTAAGGTAAACATCGTCTATTGGAAAGCTCATTATCCGCATATTGACTGAACTACAAATCACTAGACCGCACTAATCGGTATCTGACCGCTTTCACCCACTGCTCTAACACTAATCAAGAAAAACCAACGAATACACAACAAAACTACTGTAAGATCGAAAATTAAAACCTATATTACGTTAGAGCCTGTTTGGTTACACAGAAAGAATAGTTTGTTTTGTAACCTAGCCTCTAGTTACGGTCAGGTACTTAATCAGACAACAAGTTATCAGCCAGGATGATTGGCCAGTTTCGGGTGCGCCAAACGCACATTTTTTGTCATTAACTATAGTGTTTTATTAGACATCTAAAATTTTACACCTTACTGGTAGATAGTAGACGTATTTCGACAGAGTGGCTAGGATAACCTATACATATTTATCAATTCAGCTTTCGAACATTAAACTTTCATCATTATCTGCCTATCCGATTCGTAATTATCTTGGGGTCGGCTTCCAGTCTAACCAGATGCAACTGAATAACATCATTTAACGTGGAACGACTGCCTATCAGACTTTCACAACCAACTGGGAACCCGAACCCCCTCGAAAATGACACTACGTATAATATAACCCTGAATGCAAAAGTGTATCTACTCAAAGTTGACCTCGACATGGTAAAGGATATCAATGCTAATAAAAATGATCTTTGTGTAGATATTTTTAGTCACAAGGACATGATTTGAAGTGGTACATACATAACTAAAACGCGATAAATTTATGATAAGTCGAAAATATTATAGTATCGGTATTGTGTCATGTTGCCGCGTTTGGTCGGTGATGGCGGATGTATTTGGTTTGATTATGTACTTAGGCTGAATTTGGACGGTTTTGTTTTTGGCTGTCGGTAAACTTATGAGTTATAATTAATCACATTCTCTATCACACACGTGAACAATAACACGTGTGTGTTTATGATTAATTTAATAGTATCTATTAATAGGAAGAAGGGCCATACCAACATATCACCATATTACATATTATCATAACATATCATATATTTATGGGGATGGTAATAGGGGGCGAGCCTATTGCTAATAATTCTATAAGGATTATTGTAGTCAGTTATTCACACAACACGCCTATGTTTTGCTGTTAAAATAGGAGATATCCTAAGGAAACATTACATATCCGTCCTTTGAATTGAACATCCACACAATTATGCCATTGAATACTCAACTAACCCCATATCTCTCTTTGCAGGCCTTCAAACTGTTCAAGCGGAACAAGAGCCGCAAAAACACACGGAACCGGATCTCTCCGGAGCTGTCCCGCTCGCCGTCCTACAGCGGGACCGTAGACGCACGCGCTGACATCGACATACAACGCTTCTGCGCCTGTCGGGCCTCCCTCCCCCCGCTAAACATCAACGAATCATACGAAAATACTTCTTACTACAGCAGCTATAACAGTTATAATAGCTCGAGGATTGACAGCTTGGAGTCTTATGGCACAAATGAGTCCAACAGCGGCAGCAATCGATCAGACTCGGCTTATGACTCGGCCAGGTCCAGTCCTGAACACGCCAGAGTCTGCTATGCTACCGTCACGTACTTCAACGTGAATGATAGCGAAGATAGCAGCAGCATCCGAACTGAGTACACCCTCCTAGATGACGCTGAAGCCGACCGAATGGCTGATCTTGACGAGATGGAACACATGGATGAAGACGAACGAACACAGAACCTGATCAACGAGAGCATCGAACTAGTTAGCACGTTATGAACTGAATGCGAAGGACTATGGTTGAGTTCGTAATTATATTTTAGGTTAGTTAGGGAAGCGGTTTATTCCGAATTTGGAAGCGTGTGTGATAGTCGGTGCGTGGTCGACGAGGTGTGATGAAATTATTTAGTTATCATGATAACGAGGACTATGAATGAATAATATAATCGTAACTTTTAATTTTCTCCACGTGTAAACTATGTATTTATAATCTTTAATAATCTGGCAACTGTAATCTATCTGGTAGAAGTTAAGGTTTCATCATAAGTAGTTTTTGTGAATTTTCATCAGATTGTAGAAATTTCGCTTTGTAGAAAACAAAACAGAAACTATAAATGAACGCTCTTCTCAACAGAAATTCTTTGCTATGTTTAAATTCGCCAACGCACTAACATAATTGACCAATCAGCTTTCACTAAAAGCCGTTGTATTGACCAATCGGAGAAAAGCTCCAGCACTTAGCTTCGTGAAGATTTTATTGAAACACTTTCTTCAGTCGATATTGCTTCTTGAACCGTCGTGACAAGATATTGAAAAGTGGAAAATATCTCTTCATATTGAGTTTTGAAGTATTTTACATTTCTTTGAATGATTTTTGAAATGATGCCATATACTTTTATTTTAAGTAGCGATACGTAATTTACCTTTAATTGAACCTTTGTCAAAGGAAATTCCAATTATTTTACTCATTACTTTGGACTTGGTTGTCAAGATTGGCTGAGTATCGTAATTCGCTTTATTACTTAACTTCTTGTACTAATACCTAGCTTATCAACCAAGCCAGTCTTGTGGTAATTTCCGTTGATACTCGAATTAACTTCAACGAGACAAAATAAAAGTTTTGATTGAAATGGCTGAAGTTACAATCTTGTTCCAAATTTCTTTCATTTAGTTGCGTCGTATTTTAATTAATTTTGAATGTATATGTTATGAGAGTTTGTAATATTAATACGATATAACCAAATGGGACATGGAAGGAAACCACAACTATGCTGAAAATTTAGGTGAATCGATTTCAATTTTGCTAATATAATGTGAAATAATTAAAACGGTAATTTGATGGAATACTCCACCCCTTACATGTTAACATACTGCTTTTGTTAATAAATTGTCATATTGGACGATATGTTGTGTATAAGGTGTCAAAGTTCAGATATTACAAAATACCTATTTACCCAAGTTTCTGAAACCACATATTGCTTTCAGTGTCAATATGTATCCCAAGAGATATATATTGAACAAACTATTGACTATGTTGACTTTGGTGGTGTTTATTTTTAGTTTTCATGTATTCCAACTGTGACATTGAAATTGTAGTTTGTGTACTTATGATTGATTTTGAAGTGTTTTAGAGACTTTTACCGTTCATAATCTATATTCTAAAGGTATGTAGATAGTAGATACTCTTTAGTAATCAAATAACGTTTATAAGCCCGTTACTGACCTTTGTGGACATAAGCTTGTCTCCAAGAGTCAACCCGATTGGAAAGCGGATTGAACGCTACAAAATGGATGTCGAGCAATCGGCTTATAGGAATAATTATTAAAATCAATTCCGTTGAGAGGGTAGCTTATCGAATGTAGTTTATACAGGAGGATAACATTTATATTTTCATATTTGTACTTGTTTTCGAATGTTTTGCAACGTCTTTTTAGAAATTTAATCACTCGCTGGTCGAGTGACTGTTAATTTAAGTAATTCGATATAATTTTAAGCAATCCGTTTAATAATGAAAATATCGCTAATATATAAATCTTTTTTGATACATGAGAAAGTAGTTGTGCAGTCGATTGCACGTCGTTGGCAACACATTGACCTGGAGCTGGCCTAACGCAGTAACGGAGTTTCCATAGTATAACAGGCCAGCTTATAATGGTTTCGTTGTCACAGTCGTGTGACTAACTATACCTTCCCACAGTTTAATGTCTCCTTCAAGTGTTTACCAAAGTAAATGTGATACTATAAGCTTATGTACCTAAGTTTAAGATATTGAAATTATTTAGTAATAATTACGTCAGTTGATCTCATGTATATTTTAATGTAAGTTTTGCGTCAGAGGCTGCTTTGCTACGCAGAGTAGTGATTAAGATCAGAGGCAGGCAATATGTTTTGACGAGCTGCTTTGACGCACAGAGTAATGGATTGTATGTTAACAAATACCTACATTTCTTAATTTTAAATAAATAAAATTTAAATTTTTAATTCAGGCATTTTAAATTTTTTTTCCCCCCTATAAATTAAAATTGCTATTTGCTGTTTTAATTGGTTTTAACAACACTTCGTAGATAAGCATAACACACAGGCCTAACATACCTACTTCGCAAGTAATTATTAAGTTTCATTCATTAGGTCTATCAAGTGGACACTCATCCACATTTCAGGCTGCTTCTCAGCACTGTCTATAGATAGATAGATAGTAAAGTAAGCACGCAAAGCATCTCAAGGTTTATGACGCGATAGCTATAAAGGGTGGACGGAACAACATCGCACAAACGGCCAACACGTGTTCAGCACATCATTGCGAACACCCCAACCACCGATGAAAAAGTGATATGTGCCCACATATAAACTTTACATCGGTAATTAAAGGAAAAAAATCTTCTGTTTATAAAGAGCAATACTTACGCGGTCAAAATGTAAGCAACAGCTGATTTTTTTGGGATTCAAAATGATGTTCTGAATTCGTGGCAATCGATTGTGCGTTGATGTCCCCTCCAACCTGTATACGAGGTGGAGATGACAATTCGATAATAAATTAAACTTCGCATATATCATGTGAGTCATGCGTGACGATCCCAGTCTGCATACAAAAATTCAATCAAAAATATATGCAGTAGTTTAGTGGTCATTGTTGTTCATTTATAGCATTTTGTACATAATGTACAGTATCTGTATGTATAGTATCTGTTAATAGGCTAGACCCGACAGGTTAATGACATCCAACTCACTACTTCAAAAACCTTCCCTAAATTCGTTCTTAAATTTAATTTCCAGACGTGAATTAGTGCTAATTATACCTAAGGTTAGTGAACCAATATTTATGAATGGTGTTCTATTTCGTTTACAGTTTTATGCCATTTAGTTTGCTTGAAAAATCTTTTTATTCTATGCTGGGGTTAATTTAGTTGTTTAAAAATATTCCTATGGCCAGTGTTTTCATTTATTGTTGTATCGTCGACTCTACATTGTTTTCTACCCTGAATAGCAACAAGTGGCTAAAATAAAAGTTATTTTTTTAATAGTATTATAATTTTGTATATTGTAAGTCATCATCAGCCTACAGCAGTGCACTGCTGGACATAGGCCTCCTCAACCGCACGCCACTCAACTCGATTTTTGGCAACTCTCATCCAGTTGCTACCAGCCACCCTGCGAAGACCGTCGCTCCACCGAGCCTGAGGGCGCCCCACCGTACGCTTGCCGATTCGCGGTCTCCACTCAAGAACACGTCTATCCCAACGGTCATCGGTTCTACGGCTAATATGGCCGGCCCATTGCCACTTCAGCTTACTTATTCTGTGAGTTATGTCGACAACTCTGGTTCTCTGTCGGATTACCTCGTTCCCTCGTTCTTTTATTGTAAGTGATAAGCTTTAACTGAAATTTATATAAATATTTAATTGAATTTAATTTAAGTTTTTTAAAATTTATACTGTGTAAAAAATAACTATAAACGTGGCCACCTACTGGACCCAAGCAATTTGATAAGACGTACTATTGATAAGAAAGAAGAACTGACCACTAAAAATTGACGGCTACCACAAAAAGCTTTAAGTCCACTACACAATAATGAACTAAAACCCAGTAATAGATGTTTACCTGTAGGCACATCACTAGTGGAACCAGGCCATTGACCTTACGTGACGTAGTTGCCACTGATCTGTCCTCAATACTGGATGGAGCTGCCATCCTGGATCGTCCTACAGTTCACCACCAGGTAACCTATTTCCAGTACCGGGAAGCTGGGAATCATAGCTTTGTTCTATCTAGGTCGACTTTAACTCAATAAGGATCGGAAATGTAGGTGAGAGCGATCAGTGAACAATTGAGTGATTTTTCTGAGAAGCTTTTATGACTTTTCTTTACCTTTTCTTTATTATATTCCCTTATTCTATTTCCTTACAGCCCGTTCACACGACGATGATTCGTTTTTTATGTATCGTCTTTTTTCACGATCCGTCATTTTTTTTGACGGCAGCAATGCTTTTTAAATGCCTGTATTCACACTCATCACGAATCGTGGAAAATTACGGACACGTCTTAAATTACGTATCGTCTTTTAAAAATCATGTACGTCAAAAAACACGAATTGTGTTTTTTTTTTGTGACGGATTCGCTAATGCGCTCGTTCCCGAAAAATCACGGAACTAATGTGAACACCAATTCTTTTTTTTTGCCGGATCGTGATAAAACACGATTCTGTATGCAATGTGAACGTCCATCCGTCATGACGTATTGTGTTTTATGACGGATCGTTAATGAAGGAAGCCGTGTGAATGAGCTCATATTCCGTATTTTTTTGCTACGTACATATTTAAACATTCCGCAAACAGACGGCAGACCTCGTGGAAGATGAATGTGGATGTGCTGGACTAAACCAACGACCAGTGAGTCCACATTAGCCATGGATCGAAAGAACTGGGTGTCATGGGGGAAGCTTTTGCCCAGCAGTGGGAAAACGCAGTTTAATCGTAACCAGTACACATCCAACAAGTCTGAGAGCCATCACACTGTAGGACGTTGATGCTCAGATGCTTTACCACACAACGTCATTTTTTTTTTTAATGTCAACATAAATTTAACTAGCTAGCCATAAAAATGAAAATTCTGCAAGTTTTAAATAGGTACAGCCTATCCAACAACCAATATATGCAAATATATCCAACAGTTTATAAGTATTGTATAGTCATGGAGATCTTAAACAAAAGTATAGCACTGATTTGCAAACTAATTTTAAAAACACTTACAAAAGTTGACCTGCAGCCCGTTTTGTGTCAAACAAACTTAGCAAAACAATTCACATTATTCCATACTATTCATTGAATAGCAGTACAATTAGTACAAAATCTAGTTTCGCAGCAATTCTAACACCAATTATGATATCGCACACCTAGATAAAGAGTAGCACAACTCAAAATACCTCTTTTTTCAGGAACAGCAAAAAACGTTTTACTCGTTTTCTATTTGACCGATTTAAATGATTGTTGGATGAGGTTGTATATTATTTTACTAAGATATTAATTTGATCAATTACTTACCTTCAAATACACGTATACATTTTTAATTATTTTTTTTCGTGTTATATTAGTAATCGTGACTAAATCATTGTTCAATATTTTTATCAACTCAAATTGATTTCATATTAGTGATTTTTTTTAAATTAATCCTGTCTTAATGTGAATATATTTTTTTAAAATCTTTACATAAAGAGTAGTGTATCTAAATTATTATTTGTATAATTATTATAATAATGAAGTAAAACATTATATTTAATTAAGACACATCTTTATTTTGTATTAAGGTAACAAACAAATAAAGATAATCAAAAACACATCACTTGTTCGGAAAATAGAATGAACACCTTACATTATTCTAATTTGAGATCCATTAAACTTTGAACAGGTTAGTAAAACGTTTAACAAAGTAGACATTTTTCTTATAATTTAGGTATTAAGTTCTCTTTAATCAGTACTAGACCATTAAGTCTATAAACTACAGGAAAAGTAGTATATTTTTTTATAAATAGCACAGTCTTTGGAAGATATTTTAAGAATGACTTAGTTACAAAAACACGTACTTATTACTCAACATAACAGGCATGAGAAATGTGGGTACTAGGTACCAACAATTATCTGTTTTCACTTAACTTAAATAACCAAAAAAAACTACAACAAAAAGGTAACATTAATAAAGGCATCTAAAACACTTAACTATTCTATTATTATCAGTCTCATCGAGAGGATTAAACTTATTAGTTAAATCAGACTTTTATTTTCAACCTTTACCTAATATCTATTATAGGCATCTAAAACTATAATAGTATTGTTACAGGCTCACCGACAGAATTGTAAACTGTTTTACTTAATTAAATCAGACTTTTTAGTATTATCTATAGTTATCAAAAAACATAAAAACATAAGTATTCAGATTTTCTTCCAAACAATACCGACATAAACCTATGTATGTAGGTATTGTTTGGAAGAAATTTCTTCGCGTAATTTTTATTCTATAAATCTAGTGCATTTTTGTAATAAGAATTGACGTAACTCTGTGGAATAATATTCTTATCAATTAGTTCCGTAATGTCCCGCTTTTTATTGGCACCCAATGGTATTTTTTGCAAATACGCTTGTGTCAAAGTTGGAGAAAATTGGTGATCTTGTGTGCGTCTTTGATTTCTTACAAACGCTTTTTTAAAAACTGTCTCTTCATAAGAAGTTTTATAAAAAAATGACATTGGTTGTTGCTTTTCAACGCGAAGTTGTTTGATATCGTGCCATTTTATTTGTTCTCTGTCAACATTAACAGTGAAATTGTTTCCCCATTCTTCTTGAAGGGCTTTCAGATCATAGAACTTGTCATGTGTAAGTTCTTCCACATGATAAGGTTTCCCAGTCTTTTTAGCTGTTCTTATTAAAGTCGCGTATTGTTGTGGACAGTATATCGGGCCTGATTTAGTGTATCGTTTAACTTGTTTTTCGATAACGCTATGCACATTATCGCCTTCATTTTGCGAATGACCACGAATCAAAAATTTATGAGTAATTGAGTTTACTCTCATGGTTGCAACAGCAAATGCGTAGGCAGACAGCAGATATTTATTTTTTTGCTGACCACAGCAGTTGTCACTATAAAATATAAGGTCCAGTTCGGTACCCGATGTACTTTTCTCAACAACCATTTGTATATATTGCAGTACACAGGATCCAATTTCCACAGCACCACGTTTGCCTTCGATTTCGTCCCAAAAGAAGCATATTACATCTTTTGCATACAAGTCACTAATCGTGAAATTTAGGCAATTAATTCTAGATTTATAAAAAAACAAGGATACTTGCCCTTTTGGCAATTGCATCACGGCTTGGAGATCGTAAACTGCAACAACTACATCTGTCCTTTTCTTGTCAGCTTCCTTTTCTGATCTGGACAACACTTTCTCTTTCAAATGTTGGTCATAAGCCTCACGCAGTTTTTGTTGTTCTTCTCCGATAGCATTTTTGAATGTTTCACAAAGATCACACGCATCTTTTTTGGGGATGTGAAACGAAATATTAAACTGTGTATTAAAAATACGATTAAAAGTTGATGACGAAGCAAATGGTAAACATTCATTTTCGCGTAGATCTTTATAATCTCGGTATAGATCCGCAAGTGATCTTTCGCTTGGAATGAATTCTCTCGTTGTTTGTGCTCGAAGGTAATGAGATTCTATTCTGGGGATAGACTTAATGAAAGTGACGACACTTTCTTTTATTTCATTATCTATGGTGGAATGCTGTCCGTGCTTACCCCTCCGGTCATCTTCTATGAAACCGCCCTCCTGTCGTTTTGAAAGAGCTGTCCTAATGCATTGGTCGCTTATGTTTAGTGTAGCTTTAAAAAAAGTCTTGCAGACTCTAATACGAGTGTCTTCAACTTCAAAAATAAATGCAGAATTTAGTGCCCTAAAATTTTGGGTACTGCTGTATCTATATTTAGGCTTAATCTCTTGTGTGTGCCTTACAATGAACTCTCTTTGCCGTTGAAGTTCGCCTAGTCCCCAAAATTTGTCGAACAAAGATTTGCGTAATACTTCACTTATTTTAGATTTGCATTTCAATTTGCAATTATCGTGGCATGGAGGCTTAACCGCTCTTTCAGGGACTCTCTTATTAGTTGAACTTACATAAGCCTTTCCGGTATTTCGACGAGATTTCTTAAGATTTGTGAGCCAACCAGCTGGTTTTCTTGTTCTTTTCCTACCCCTTTGAAGGCTGTCAGGATCAACAGACTGGTCTATGATCGGTTGAGAAGTAGAAGCTTCAACAGGTGGATTTTCGTTTAAAAGATTGGGAGAATCCGGCATGGCAGACGGCACAGAGTTACTACCTATTTCTGTATTACTGCTGCTTGAAGAGCTGCTGGAACTACTAGAGGATGAGCTAGAACTAGAGGAGGAGCTGGAGGAACGAGATCTTTTTCTTGTCTTTTTTTTACCTCTTTGTAGGCTTTCAGGATCAGCAGACTGGTCTATGATCGGTTGAGAGGTGGATGGTTCAGTAACCGGATTGTCGTTTAAAAGATTGGCAGAATCCGGCATGGTAGATGGCACGGAGTTGCAGAGTTGAGTTGGTGGTGTAGTCTTGTTGGGACTATTAGAACTGGAAGACGAGGTAGTACTGGAGGATCGATACCTCTTTCTTGGAACGACGAGTGATGGACGGTAGCTCTCTTTGGGAGGTGGGTTGAAGGGCGGATCCGCATCTGAATCGTCTAAATCGCTACATTCGCTGTTAACCGGAGAAATATAGTACGATGGTTTCACCTGGGTGCTGGCTGATGGTGGTGCTAACGTTGCTGGATTCTTTTGTGACTCCATGGTGCCATTTTCAGAGATTTCTTCCATCACCATGGTGGTATTTGAAGGTGTTGTGGAATTCTCTTGGAGTTGTTTCTCCACATGACTGCGTTCAGGCTCATTTGAACTGGTCTCCATCACCTTCTGTAGAAGTAAAAGGCCACGGCCCCTCATCATCTGTAGCAAAAAAATACGAAGTTAATAAAATTCACGAATACCAAATTAACTCAAAAAAGTTTATAAATTGCAGTATTTTATTAAAGAATTAAAATTTATTAAATCAGTTTCAAAAATACAAAGGCAACTCTAAATATTCCTATAACAAAATAAACAATAGCATTTATTGTTTTAGAATAAGAGCGAATTTAAATTTAACCAGCAATAACAGACCAACTCAAATAGTTCCAAATAATTTCACCAACACTAAACTATTATTAGTTAGTAAAACAAAAATTACTTACATTCGTCAACAATACTGGTATAAGTGGAAATAGTTTGAAGAACACCCAAGAAACAAGACCGATTCAATCACGAATACAAAATCAACTCAAAATAATTCACGCTTTATTACTGCGGTTTGCCACGAATACAAAACTAAGTCGAAATAATTTAGTCTTTGTGCGAGTTGACAGCATATTCCCCTGCGGCTGACATGTCGTAACTGGTGATGCGTTACTGTTGTTGGTGGGGGGTGACCGTGGAGCTACTCAGAAAGACTGACTTACAGCGCCATCTAGTTTTTTAGGAATGAAGTTTGTACACAGGTGTCTTTGGAGTTTATGTAGTTTTCGGCGCTGATTCCGATAATTGCAATAACTCAATTTTGGATTATTTTGAGTTGTGCTACCCTTCATCTAGGTGTGCGATATGGTCGCGTCCCGCCACAATGGCGCGGCCGGTAGGGGGCGCCACGGGACACAATGGGCCCAACGTGCCGCTAATAGGCTCAACAAACAGGTTCGGAGCTGAACTAATGGACGGATTGAGTTTCACCCAGCGGAAGAGGAAATACTGCCGCATTAGTGTTTGGTAAATATTAAGTATTTTGGTCAGTATGTTTTGCTTGGTAAAGGAAAGTATGATGTGATATCCGATAGCTGTTCCAGAGAAATAACAGCAGTAACACCTATATTTGACGGTATAGTGACAATACCATCAAAGATGGACCAAAACGGTTGCGTCGATGGCTCCGTCGCCCTTGCCGCCAGTTGCCATTTTCATAGAGATCTGGCTTTGCAGCCACGGTTTGCGACTGCGGGACTATATCTAAATTATACTTTATGCCTTACGCGATTAATGTTTATATTAAATCGTCGTCGTCGTTTGTTTATTTAATGTATATTTCTAAATTACTGGGAGTTCAAAGCCTAAAAGGCATATTATTATTTACCAATACTAATTTTAAAAACAAAGGTACACAAGAAGAGCAGCATCTATTTTCAACCCCGCGTTCCATTTTCCAGAATATTTAATCACGTGCCGCGGCTTTTCATTGCTATGTAATCTGAAACTTTTGTGCCGTGGCCTGAAACCCCTGCGAGTTACGTCATACGAAGTGAAACTAACTCGTACAGTAGGTGCTAACACTTTGACCTTGATCCGCCTACCTGCATGAGGATACAATAGTTAAATTACAGGTACATTGCGTCCAGAGGGAATAGAAGTGTCATGTTATGTGAGTAATAATTGTAAAGGAACATAATATGTGAACGTATCACTAAACTTTGAATAAGTCATGCCACCGTTTTAAGTTAATCAGACTCCGGACTCAATTAGCCAAGGAAAACCTGCACCGGTAGAGATTCATATATGATTGCGCCCTAAAGTTAAAATGTGGTGCTGTTCCACAAACGATGACATACATACATATATGTTGTTTGCTCGCTACAGGAATTGATGCATGATTCTGAAGGTGCCAAACTCGGAATCATATTATTTGCCGGCTTTCTTTATGTAGATTTTCATTGACACGCTAAGAAAAAGTAAAACTATAAAGACATTGTTAGGAAGAAGAAAATGGAAGTATTTGAAAAAACATTATTGATTATTATAAATCTAAAGTCATGTTTCTACAGTCTTAGACATTTCCAACACAGCTTAACTGCTTGGTCAACATATCGTTCAATAAGAATTTACAAATCTTACAAATGAGGAATAATTATGTATGGCTTATCATCATCATTAACCTAGCCTTTCCCCAACTACGAGTATACTACTAGTACTTTACGAGGGGCGACTGCCTATCTGACCTCAACACTTTTCTATAGATCAACTTTGACGTTCAAAAAGTGCTGAATCTCATCCTAATTTGATTAAATGATTTTTGATAAAAGAGTAATTATCGTAGGCTGACGAGCCACTTTCAAGGTAATTCTGGTCAAAATCTGCTTCATGAAGGGTTATTGCCCTTTGCAGGGTGTTTGAGTTTAAGGCTCTAGTTCAAGCCTGCATAGTTTGTTTGTTGAAGTAATTCTAAAGTTTCGGGCTAATCGGCCACCGTTTAACTTCAACAGCCCCTATGGAAACTTTGTAAAAGCTATGTCTATTCAACAACTTGATTGTAATCCCTTATTATTCGTCTCACAGTGGGATCGCTGGGCGAACTTGATACCGAATTAATTGATCATTGTTATTTGGGACGAAACAATCAACTGGGTTCGGCTATATTGTGCTTATCATTTTGCTTGGCCATCATTGTTTAGGTTTAAATAACTGGGAGGTTAGGTTCGTATTTAAAGTTCGTCTTCTATGATTAATTATATTGTATAATTTTTAATTAATTGAGCCTAGTAGTTGGATAGTCGATATTATAGCAATGTCAGAATGAAAATCGTATATTTTTTGGTGTCCAATTGTTACATTTGTGAACCACCATCAATCTTGCAATTATGATATATTTTAACACTTTTTTCGCTCATTGCTCAAAATCGAACCAGTTTCCAGCTTATCTACGAGTATGTTGCCAAACAGGAAATATTACAACAAAATTTTTTAACAATCATCGAACATCGTTAAACTGTTTTGTTCCAAAAAGCTTTTTCCATGTTTCATAATAGGTAATGACAAAAACCATTCAGTTTTGTTGTGTTTGTCAAAATATAATCCACAAATGTGTTATTTTGTATAGAGAACAGAGAGTATTTTAGCTTTGAAGAAAGAAAACCTGTAATACCTGTTTTGTGGTCCTGTTCGGACTTGTGTAAGAGGGATGGATGAGAGAATATTGCTGGACATCAATGGGGTTCGCACTGGTCAGTTGGTCATTATGTTGTGCGGACAAGGACAGGATTTTGTATTGCTCTTTGTTTTGTATAAAAACTTTTTTGCAAAAAAAAACCGACTTCCAAAAAAAACACTAAAAAAGTGGGAAATAACTTTACTTTCGGAAGTCGGTGACTATTGTTTGTTTCATTGACTTTTTTGCCACCGACTTCCGAAAGTAAAGTTATTTCCCACTTTTTTAGTGTTTTTTTTGGAAGTCGGTTTTTTTTTGCAAAAAAGTTTTTATTTTACCCTTTTTAGTTCAAATTTCATCACACACAAATCCTTGTCAAGTATCAATTTCGCAATTTCTTTTACTTGGATGACATATTGTTTCCAGCTATTTTGATTTCAAAACCAAACTACTGAACCGATTTCGATGAAATTTCTATGGGACCAATCGGGAAGTAGATTCATTCAGATAAAAGAAGAATTTTTCAAATCGGTTCATAAATGACGAAGATATGAGGTAACAAACACAAAAATTTCCAGCTATTTTGATTTCAAAACCAAACTGCTGAACAGATTTTGATGAAATTTCTATGGGACCAATCGGGAAGTAGATCCATTCAGATAAAACAAGAATTTTTCAAATCGGTTCATAAATGACGGAGATATGAGGTAACAAACACAAAAAAAAAAAAAAAAAAAAAAACATACAACCGAATTGAGAACCTCCTCCTTTTTTAGAAGTCGGTTAAAAAGGGCTTTTTGTTAATAGATAATAATATGGTAGGGGGTGATACAAGACAAGAAAACAGGAAATGGGTCGATCTCCAGAGGCATTTTTTTTCGTGTCGGGCTGGATAAACCCATTTTAAAATCGAAAAACGTTTTCAAAATATTTTTTTATAGACAGTTCGGTGTCTAATCTACGTGATACAAGGCTAACATTATGAATAAGTTTATTATAAATATTTAAAAAAAAATCTTAAACCCTAAAATCCTGATCGCTCTGGGTTGACCCAACTCCCGATTGAATGAAAAAATATTCTTTAACTTTTTTAATGACAACGATCACATGAAACAACTTATTTAGATTACATAACAAATAGTTAATCTTCATAGTAATAAAATATTTTTAGTTATATTAACAATACTTTTGCCACAATTTGAATTTAAAATCGTGACCGGGCATTTTATCTCATCGCTCTGCGCTGAGGTAAAACATCGCGCTCATCCCTAGTTACGCGTTATAGACACTCTCTTCCCCTCCCGCGGGGCAACGCCAGCAGTGGTCTAACCGCCGAGGAGGATATCTGTGTGCCACGTTCCCGCGTTCCAACATTACGAAGGTAAGTTTATGATTGCTCTGGATTTGGTTCTCGAATTTTATGATTGCTATGGCACTTTATTTAAATTCAATAGTAAGCTTTTGAATGTGTTTGTTATGTGAATTAAGTGATCCTTATGATGTTGTTTATGAGACGTAATCACAAGTTTCTACTGCTTTTAAATTCGGCTATATTTATGATTTTGTGACTTTTTCTGATCGCTATGGCTCTGATTGCTCTGTCCAAAAAGACCAGAGCGATGATATTTTGCATTAATTGTAAGTTATAATTCTATTTTAAATAGCAGTACCGGACTGTAACAATGACAAACGATGAACTATGCATATAACCTTTAATTTATAGCCTTTCCTGGGTTTCTTCGGATAACCTAAACCCATAAACGGATTTTTTTTATTTCCTCTGACTTGGCTTTACGGTATGTAAAGCCAAGTCAGAGGCCCATGGGCGGCATAAAAACTCTGACACCAGGTTAGGCACTAACCACACGATAAAGAAGAAAGAACAGATTTTGACGTATTTTACCTTGATGATACCTTGCATTTAGCTACCACAACTGTAACCCTTTCTTCTAGATAAAAAGAGAAGATAAAAAATGATCCAGATCTATACGCACAATGGCTTGTAAAGTCAAGAGAGAGTTACCAAAGGAAAAAAGCTCGGGGCACAGTACAGTTAGCATTAAGATGAGTCTAAGTCATTTTATAACTATAAGAGACTGTATTAATAGTTGATTTCAAAAGGTTTTTAATTTTGTCTCATGTACCTAGAAGTGATTTAATTAAGTCCAAAGAAATGAAACTAAGCCAAAAGTTGATTTTTATAATTTTGTTAATTAGTTATTTTAGCGATTATTTTATATAAAAGATTCCGTATTTTTGAAATGTATGACTGATAATATGCCTTGACCTTTTTCTAAAATAATACATTTCTCTTAGATATATATAATCTTGTACACGTACACTGAATATTATGATTGAAAACAGCTAAATAAATAATATTTTATCAATATTTGTTTTTTTGTTTCACTGCTTTCACCATTTATGATCGCTCTGGCACCAATTATGACTGCTCTGGTCGCGAAATTTTTTGAACTTAAATATTTCCATAACTGTTTGTGTAAATTGAAGGCCAATTGTAAAAATATACTATTTGAATATCATTCTTTTTAATAAGATACATAATTACCATTAAATATCAATATCTGAAAAGCACCAGAGCGATCACACGAATACGCCCGTTTTGGAGATTAACCCAAATATGGAAAGGAGATAGATAACTGAGCTAATAAAGTAAAAACTTACACTTATACATAATAAGGTTTAAAGATATATTTATTCTCAAAAAAGACACAAAATCATGAGAACAGAAAAACTTGTGCTAATATAAAAATAAGTTCGTAACTGCATTGAGTATTGTAGACACCCATCTAGTGCATTCAAAATTAGGGATTTGCGGTTAAATATTTAGCCAATTGAGTCTTAAATGCATTGAATGAGTGTAAACTTTTTATACGTGCGAGTATTTTGTTGTATAGCTGTGCTCCTTCAAATGTCAATTGTTTTTTTGCCAAACTAGTTCTCATTTTTGGTAAAATTAGAAAACTAGCTCGGCGAGTACTACGTTCGGTAACTTGTTTAACTTTAGTAAACGATAAATTGGTCTGTAAGCTTTTGTTGAGAACCTTACGGATAAAAATACATGTGTGGTAAATATATGTCTTATGTTCATTATTTTAGTTGCTTCATAAATTGTGCTTGTTGGTGTTAAATATGGGTATTTAAAAATCATTTTTATTAATTTATTACTTGAAGATTTGCAAGTTTCGTCTTGGCCGCTGTGCCCCAAACTTCTAATAATGAAATATTGTACCGTTTGTTCTTTATTTTTAAATCTTTTTCCCTTAATTGTAAATAAAAAGAGCTTCCATTTTATTTCAGAAGGAAAATTTGGCAGTATACTGAAATTAAAACTATTTTCTGGCATGTAAGCTGAATACAGAAGCGACCCAGAGCTTCCGAACAAAGTGATTATATACTCTGTGCTTCCAAAAATATACCTAAATTATGTTGTTAAAACAGTTTAAAACGTGAATTTTGGCAAGCAAACTGCTTGAGGCAACTGCGCGTTATTTTTTTATGAGCCAGCTTTATTTGTCTAACGTGTACGTAAGGTGGAAAAATATTTTTTGTAACGTGTCTCGGAAAACAGGTAAACAATATTGTTAAGGAAATGTCAAGTAGATAGTACGGAATTTATTTTTTCTTATCCTGTTTGGTCCAGACTTTCAAAAAAGTACAGAAAAGAACATCATTAATGGGAATTGAGTCCGGACTTTTCAAAGTCGACCTCTAAAAGACCATTTATTTCGGTACTGTCTTAAGAAAGATATACATACATATAAAGACAAGTAAGCAAGTAACTGCTACTTCTGTTTTGTTTTCACAAATTCTTGTTTCATCGCGTAACATAACATCACGCCTATAATCTCAGAAGGGTGAGACAGATATTATAGTAGGTACAACCACATTTCGCCAGATAAGTCCTACGAATACGAATTAAAAAACTCAATAACCTACTGGATCTGGGAATCGAACCAAGGACCGCAATTCATCCTAAACTTAAAGGCCCCACGCTATCAAAATGAGCTTGTTATTTGTCTCCACAGTACTGAAAACGTTCAACAGTCACTTCGGTTCGCCACAGTCTTATGATCTTGGAGCTTGAAGCATCCTCCAGAATTAGCTTCAAAGGAATCCTAACACAAAGGAAATCCACCATTTCAGACGAACTGCACAGAGCTTCCAGGCGTTTACTTGAAATAGAATTAAGTATTAGAAACTCCGCTTGTAAGTAATTCAGGGAAGTAATTATATCGTAGATTTGTGTGAGAATAGTTTCACACAATGTGGTGCAGAAATTCTTGGTACTGTTACATCCCTAGAATACTCCCTTAAGTGCCTAGTCAGCACCACATCATCACTACGTGCTAGACTTAGTGCATTGGTCAGGCTGTAGCGCCAGTTCGGGTAAAGACTCCTATCGGATAGGTCGCAACTTCGCAAGTCAGAATATTGACCAAGTTTCCCTTTTAATCCTGTATTTTTACCTTTTATTAAATATAATTAATTAACTTCAGACAATCGTTTTTTTTAAAAAGGGATTTATAAAGTGTGTCCTAACATTGGTGGCAGCGGCAAGGGATCATAATATCATATCCCGCGGAACGTCTCGCGAAGTGTTATCCAGTGAAAGTGTCCTTGTGCCAAGTGAATCTTGTGTGCTAAACCTACGACCCGAACTCAACGCGACCTATCTGCGGCCTAAGAGAGGCCAACCCTGGCTGAAATAGGCCAACTCCAGTGGCCTACGAGAGGCTAACTCCAGCTCAAAAGAGGCTAAATCCAGAGCCCTTTTGAGGATTCATCCAAGTCGTCACCTGTCTACTGTGCAGTGGTACCGGGCAGCGCGCTGCAGCGCATTCCACGGACCTGCTTGTATCCAGCACCGACCAGGATCAGACGTCCTCCGTGTCCCCACAAAATGAAGTGTTTTTGTGTTCTGTGAGTCAGTTCAGTGCCCTTAATTTTAATTCTATTTATAGATTTGCCATAAGTCTTTAGCAAAGCATAAGCTAATCTCTATTCCTGTTACTTTGTATTTGTCGTTATAACACTGTGTCCAGACCGTAGTCTAAACATCCTTCGCCCACGTACTCGGTTACTCAGTACGCGGAATACCGATAAGCCGTCTATAACCAATTGGCAAAACTTTTAACATCGAGGCTTTAATTATTGTATTTTATTCCTCAGAAACTTATTTTAGTCACTTATAATGACTAAATTAGATTCAAAAAAAGACCTTAGAGAGTTTAAAGATGAAGAAATACCCCTTAGTGTTATCCTTAAATTTATTAAGCCATTTGATGGTTCTAGAGAAAAATTAAATGCTTTCCTAGTAAATTGCGATAATGCGATATCCTTATCGTCATCATCTCAGGAAGACATTGTCTTCAAATACATTATCAGCCAACTAGATGGTAAAGCGCAATGCGCGTGTTCCATCAAAGAGTTTGACAACTGGTCATCTCTCAAAGAATTTATGAAAAATCAATTCGGCGAGAGAAAGCATTACGCCCATTTACTTACCGAGCTTCAAGAGTGCCATCAAACTAACCAGGAGACGGTCAGCCAATTTCACCTGCGAGTCGAAACTTGCTTATCCAGATTACTTACAGAAGTAACAATTTCCAACACAAAGAAAAGTGAACTTGTCGGTAGAGTGGCTGCGATGGAGGACTTAGCGCTTCATACATTTAACATAGGGTTACATCCTCGTATAGCTAACATTGTAAGATGTAGAGATCCAAAAAATTTGAACGAGGCTGTTAACTATGCAATTTCTGAAGAAAAGATTCAGCAGTATACATTTAAACAAAATGTTAATTTTAAAAAAGATAACAATAGACCTTCACCTAAGCCACATCTACCTAATAATAATAATCAACCTTCTTCCTCTAGAGATTCGTCGGTATGCAGATACTGCAAGAAAGAGGGTCATACTTTAGCCGAATGTAAATTGCGCGAATTTAATAATAAAAAATATAACCATAAATTCAGTTCTCCCGCGCAACAATATTCTTCTAAGCCCAAGAGTCCTCATGTAAACTTCGTGAACAACGAAGAAAACTCCCCTACGACTGATTCAGAATCTGATCAGGACAATTTAAATTATTAAACGTCTCGACCGGGTGTCGCACGAGACGAACTTTAAAAGACGACGCCACTAATCCTATACCCGATCATCATTCATCTTCTAGAGCTATACGACAGGGTAACCAGCCCCAAAATGGCAGCTCTCATAATGTCACGCGACAGGGTAACCAGCCCCAAACTGAAGACATTCGCCCTACAGCTATACGACAGGGTAACCAGCCCCAAAATGGCAGCTCTCATAATGTCACGCGACAGGGTAATCAGCCCCAAACTGAAGACATTTCCAATCCTCCTCAATCCGTATGTGTCCCTGAAAAAGAAAACAACAATGATTATAAAGTATATGAAATAAACACTAATTTAAAAACATACTTACCCTATATCGTCGCCCAGTCGTCTGTCAGCAAAAAACCACTTACCCTTTTGATAGACACTGGAGCTTCCCTGTGTATCCTAAAGAAATCATGCCTATCTGAAGCCCTTGAATTAGGATTTGATATTGTCAGAATAAAAGGTATTGACTCAAAGGACCCGATTACGAGTCACGGTAATCTTACTCTAGACTTAAGTCTATCTCCTGGATACACAGTATTACACAAATTTCACGTCTTTGATAACTTAGGCTTTCCCTATGATGGTATTATAGGTAATGACCTATTCATTAAAAATGGCTGCCGCATAAATTATGATTCAGGTGCGCTAGAAATCGCACATCATCATATAAAGCTGTCATTCAACCATCCATCTTACATAATAGAACCACGAACCGAAACCATCATAGAATGTTCAGTTAAAAACCCAGAAGTTAAGGAAGGTATAATCCTGGACCAACATATTTCCAATAAATTGTTAGTAGCTAATTCAATAGTGAAAATAAAAAGTAACAATCGAATTAATGTATCGATCCTCAACGTATCTGAAAAACCTATTTCAATAAATCCTAACCTCTCGCTGACCTTAATCCCGATAACTAAAAATGAAATATGTTTATCTCAACCTAACGTCAATTGTTATGAGAGAACAAACGAGGTCCTTAAACAATTACGAACTTCCCATCTAAACTCTGAAGAGTCTGAAATCCTTTATGACATCTGTAGTCAATATGCAGACATATTCCACCTTCCCGACGATGAACTCACATCAACTAGTGCTATCAAGCACGAAATTAAAACAAGCACCTCGCAACCTATAAACGTAAAATCTTATAGATTTCCAGAAGTTCATAAAGACGAGGTCAGAACCCAGATTAGTAAAATGCTGGAACAAAATATAATTAAACCATCTATCTCTCCATGGTCATCGCCCATTTGGATAGTGCCAAAAAAGGTCGATGCTTCAGGAAAAAAGAAATGGCGCATAGTGATTGACTATCGCAAGCTCAATGACATCACTATTGGTGAGAGCTATCCAATTCCCCAAATTAACGAAATCCTAGACCAGCTAGGCAAGAGTAAATATTTCACAACTCTTGATTTAGCGTCAGGCTTCCATCAAATCGAAATTTCAGCCGAAGATGTCCCTAAAACTGCTTTTAGTGTACCCGAAGGTCACTATGAATTTATCAGAATGCCATTTGGTCTTAAAAATGCTCCTGCAACCTTTCAGAGGCTCATGAACACAGTCCTGTCAGGCCTGCAGGGTATACATTGCTATGTTTATTTAGACGACATTGTGATATATTCCTATGATCTTACATCCCATGTCCAGAAATTATCCTACACATTTGAGAGATTGAGAAAATTCAACCTCAAATTGCAACCAGACAAGTGTGAGTTTCTTCGCAAAGAAGTTACTTATCTTGGCCATACTATTAGTGAAGCAGGCTTAAAACCTAACCCCGAGAAAATTAAAGCTGTAAGTGAATTCCCTATCCCAAAATGTCCAAAAGACGTAAAATCATTCCTAGGTTTGGTGTCCTATTACCGTCGCTTCCTGCAGGATTTTTCTAAATTAGCTAAACCTCTTACATCCTTGTTAAAAAAGGATATACCATTTGATTGGACTAATAGTCAACAACTTGCTTTTGAAACGTTAAAAAATAAGTTAATTTCAGCACCCGTCTTAATATATCCCGACTTTACTAAACCTTTCATCCTAACGTGTGATGCGTCAAATTATGCTATTTCAGCAATACTCTCTCAAGGTGAGGTGGGAAAAGACCGCCCAATCGCTTTTGCCTCACGCACACTAAATAAAGCTGAAACTAATTACAGCGTAACCGAAAAAGAATGTCTGGCTATTATTTTTGGGACGAAAATATTTCGCCCATATCTTTATGGTTATAAATTTAAAATTATAACTGATCACAAACCACTTAGGTGGTTATTCAATTGCAAAGAACCAGGCTCTAAGCTAGTCAGATGGAGACTAAAACTCGAGGAATACGATTATGAAATTGAGTATAAAAAGGGTAAGATCAATAGCAACGCTGATGCTCTTTCCCGTTACCCTGTGAAATCCATTCAATCACCAAACACTGCTCATGTACTTACCGACAAAGTACCACCTGTGAATGTCCCACTTCCATCTCAGCAGCCTGAAATCCCTCCTATTAATCCTGAAAGTCCCGGAATACCTGAAATTCCCGACTTACCTGACTTTATTGACTTACCTGAAAATATTGATTTACCTGATGACTTCGAACTTCCCGAAGATTTTAATATCCCAACTCCACCTGAAGTCCAAAACGATGACGATACTTACCCTAAATGCCTAAAACAAATAAATAATAAATTTAATCAATTTGACACCATAATTCATGAACATAGCGAAACCCTATTAAAAACAAAATTAAAAACTATTATTATACCAACCTCCATTGACCTTGACGAGTCAAATCCATATATTTCGGAAGTTATCGATAAACTTTCGGAACCAAAAGATATCCTTGAAAAAGAAAGGACATTACATTCCTTTCTCTCCTTCGAAAATAATAATGTGAAATTTTACTTACTTTTCGTAAAAGTCCATCACTTCGATCAATGCAACTATGAGGATATTTTTAAGAGCCTTAAAAATCTGAAACTTGAATTAATTAATAAAAGCACAACTGAATTCGCTATAACGGACTTTCGTAATCCATTCGATTCACATAGTTTTATGAAGATTCATAACATAATTACATACTTGTTTCACACTACTTCAATCACTGTCCATATTTTCAAAAATATTATAATTTATCCTTCTCCTACTGAAATCATTAAAATCTTAAAAGAGAACCATGATATTCCCATATCAGGTCATTTAGGCTCAAATAGAATGTTAAGTAGAATCCAGGAAAAATATTATTGGCGCAATATGCGCAGAGATGTCGAAGACTATGTCCGAAAATGTGAACAATGCCAAACCAATAAAGCCCTGCGTAGGACCAATCGAGCTCCTATGCAGATCACAACGACCTCTACACAACCTTTTGAACGCGTGTCACTTGACATTGTCGGACCATTGCCTGAATCAGGCACGGCCAAGCTCAGGTTCATTTTAACAATTCAGGATGACCTCACGAAATTTTCAGCAGGCTATCCTATCCGAAATGCTACGGCAGAAGAAACCGCTGAATGTTTAATCCATTTCATATCCCAGTTTGGTATCCCTAAAACTATCCTTACAGATCAGGGAACCAATTTCACAGCGGAACTATTTAAACAAACCTGTACCTTTTTGAAAATTAAACAGTTATGGTCCAGCCCCTATCATCCACAAACTCAAGGTGCTTTAGAAAGAAGTCATGCGACTCTAAAAGAATATTTAAAATCTTTCGTCGATGACAACCAAAATGACTGGCCGAGATACGTCTACACGGCAATGTTAACCTACAATACAACAGTCCATTGCACCACAAATTATACACCATACGAATTATTATTCGGTTGCAAACCATTTATACCCACTTCTATCTATGATACAGCATTAGAACCTACATATCCTAGTTATGTCCGTATACTCCAACAAAGAATGAAACTCTCCAGAGAGAAAGCCGTAGAAAATATCCTTAAATCTAAAATCACATCAAAAGACTATTACGATAAAAGAACTAGACCTATGAAATATAAAACAGGCGATATGGTGTATATCAAACACCATCCGCGGCAGAATAAAGCTCTGTCGCCTATCTGGAAAGGTCCACATAAAGTGATAAAAATTAATGGCAACAATACGTTAACCCTTCTCGTTAATCGCCGTCACGTCAAGTATCACTATGACGAATTAAAGCTGGCGGAAATACCTAATATTTAGTTTCTTTTATTACGTATTAATCTAATAAACTTAGTTTTAACATATTACATTAGTTAAAATCTTGTATAATATATTTCAGAATATCTACATTCCTGTCCCTTGCAACGTCTGATATCATCGAACAAGTCAATGAAAGCCCTGGCATATACTTCGACCCAATAGGAATCATGAAACAGACTTGTGATCATATCCATTTACTTGTACCTATAGATATTACATATATAAAACCCCATATAGATAATATAAAGAATGCACTAAAAACTTCTACGCTGTTGTGTCAACAGAATACAGTACTCAAAGAAACCGAATGTACAAATATACTACAGCCTCTGGTTTCCCGACTTATCGATATTCTGAAAGACTACAGTGCCATATCTCATTTAACATCTGCATCTGGGCGAGAAAAGAGATCAGCTTGGTTAGCAGGAGTTGGCTCTCTTTTCAAACAAGTCATTGGCACAATGGATGAAGACGATGCCACAAGATATAATAACGCCATTCAAACCCTAAATAATAATAACATTAAGCTTGCGTCCATTTTAAAAGATAACATTCTTGTAACAAGCGCAGCTCTTTCCAATTATAACAAAACTCTTGAAATTATAACCACAAATGAAGTCCGTTTGAATGACGCTATTAATAATCTATCTAGTACTTTTAGTAATATGACAGTTATATCTAACAAGCTGTACATAAAATCTAAGATGAACGATGTCTACGCCGAATTATCATCTTGTCTACTTACCCTGTCATTTAAATTAGACGACCTTGTAAATGCAATATTATTCGCTAAAACTAATACCCTTCACCCATCGGTAATGACACCAAATCAGTTGTATAATGAACTAATAAGTAACATTAGAAAATTACCTAATTATGAAGAATTGCCTTTAGATTTAAGTTTAGATACTATTCATGCTCTAATTGATATTTCAAAGTTGTCATGTTATTTTGTAAACAATAAGTTAGTCTTTGTAATCAAAATTCCCCTTGTACACTCTTTTGAGTTAGATCTATTTAAAGCTATTCCAGTACCTATACCACACAACATGGAAAAACCAAACTCCTATGCTATGATTGTACCATCTTGTAATTATGTCGGCATTAGTAAGGATAAATTAACATACACCTGTTTAAGTAATCTAAAATCCTGTACTGAACCCGTAAACAGAGTTTATATTTGTGATGATATAGATACACACTCAATTCAAGCAACACCAACCTGTGAAACTGATATACTAACAAAAATTGTTACAGAAATACCTAAGTACTGTCAAACTAAATTAATGTATGGTCAGATAGATATTTGGCAAGAATTGCAAGGAAACAAATGGATATTTGTCCAATCTGAACCGACTAAACTTTCTATCCAGTGTAAATCTGATCTAATAGAGTTCAAAATATTAGGTACTGGTGTACTTAATATTCGCCCTAATTGTACTGCTTATTGTAGAAATAAACAACTGTTTGGAAAAAACAACATTGACATAAATGTTAAAACTATAGTCTCAGATTTTAATTTAATTAATGAAGTCTGTTGTAATCTAGAAAAGTTTAACATATCAAAGCCCAAATTGTTATCCTCCAAATTATCGAATATAGACTTAGAAAAACTACCTAGCGTTATCAACAACCAAATGTTGTCAGATGTTGATAAAATTATAAATAATCCTAGCCCTAATCTAATTGAATATAGTTCTCACTATCCACTTCTGACTTATCTTGTATTCATCCTAATTTTAATTTTTATTAGTTATAAACTTTGTAAGAAGTTTGGAAAATATTCTGGCTGCAAATCAAAACCCAAATTACAAAATGATAACACCTTAGATAATGAACCGGAACCCGAAACAATTCCTCTTCCAAGGTTAAGAATAAATTCGTAACTTTCCATGAAAACCGTAAAGTTCCTCTTAAAGGGGGGGTTGTTACATCCCTAGAATACTCCCTTAAGTGCCTAGTCAGCACCACATCATCACTACGTGCTAGACTTAGTGCATTGGTCAGGCTGTAGCGCCAGTTCGGGTAAAGACTCCTATCGGATAGGTCGCAACTTCGCAAGTCAGAATATTGACCAAGTTTCCCTTTTAATCCTGTATTTTTACCTTTTATTAAATATAATTAATTAACTTCAGACAATCGTTTTTTTTAAAAAGGGATTTATAAAGTGTGTCCTAACAGTACCTACATTTTTATTTCACTGAGGAAGATCTGATTGTCTCTCAGAAAGGTCAGGTGCGCGGTACTCGCAACTGGCGTGTGTGTGCGTGACTAGCTAGAGTAATGAACGTGGACGACGCAAAACCAGTATTATTCAATAGATATACCTTAGTGTAGATAGTACCTATTATACAAAAGATCATAGCACGTGGCGTTCTATAGTCTCCGCCTACCTTTATGGGAGAAGGCGTAAGTGTATGTCATAATATCTCAATGTCATAGATATACTATCTCAAATGCGAATAACATAACACTCATGAAAATCACGAAATTGTACAGCTTAGGAGAAGTGAAACTAATGGTTTAGTCGGTTACAGTACTTTTGTCACAAATCGTCACTCGACGCGTGCCCTGTCTCACGTAACGTTCGGCACTTTACGTGCCAGTCGGTAAGTCGGCCACAATCTGCCACTATCGTCGCTATTTGTGCCGCGTTCCTTATTTACGCTCATTAACAAATTGTGTGATAGGGCTGTATTTGTTCGCGGCTGGCGCCGGCTGGAGCAGCAATGAAGAAGAACTGGGTTAACGTGCCTTATAAGATCACGAAACGACCAGGGATGAACAGAACCAGGAAGCAGGTATGACAGAAGGAAAGGCACCCAGCAGCGGATGTTTCCTGTCAAAAATGATGATGCTAATACTTGGCTGATCCTTGTACTCGAAGACCAAGAGTGAAAAGACCCTCTTGGTATAAACAATTGTAATTGTGTGCTTCAGCGGTGGTCAATCTTAAAAGAGTTTGAATCAACCTGAATCTTAAGCCTGCAAGCTTTAACTAGGCACTAGCTAGAAGTATCTAGCGTTCAATATTTCACCGTTAATTATACGCGGTCAAACTACGCGGCAGTAGCCTGACTTGTAGACTATTTACATATTTACGAGACACTGGTCCTGACGCCATGTTGTGACGTCATCATAGACCTACATAATATTTGTTCTGTGAGGAATGTTGGCGCAGTTCAGCCTGTATTTATAATGAAATGCAAACGAAAGAGGTAATAATATGACGAAAAGTTTTCGCATTAACACCCACCGTTTGTATTCACGATGGTAACTTAGCTGGTGGCTAACAGTGAGTTTTTTTGGCTTATGATTGCCTGTGCCTTCATTAGCACACATCTCACAACATCACGTGAGTAGTAAATCCCCGAAGGTTTGCGCAGAGGTGTACCCTATACACCCACACCCACATTTCGCCAGTGCTGTTAGGTTTTTCACCAGACACTCGGAAGCAGCCCGGAGTCTGAATTTTTGCCCCTTTGATGGCGAAAGGCTCGCTCCCTAATTATGGGCCTTAAACAAGCTTGTTAGAATACAAAATTAATCATCCCTCGGTTAAGTACGACAACTTATGTGGTTTTCAAAAATTCTTTCTTTTTTGCACCATATTTTTCTGCTGTCAAAATCTACGGTACGGCGGCTAAGCAATATACACCATTTGCGCCAAACAGCTTCAATAGTGTAAACTGGATTGTCGGGTGCCTATCTGCGATAACTACAACCTACATTAGTGATGTGATGTGCTTTCAAACAGCTTCTAGGTGGAAACCTATTTCCAACCTTGCTGATTGCTGACCTGACCTGAGCTCATAGCACACATGAAGTCTACGCATGTTACACAGACTCGAAGCCGACTCGATTCATAATAAGCTTTTCATTATGTTACTTACGTCTACCGTCACTAACACAATGTATAGCCGTTTTCAATATTTATTTGAAAATGTACGACGCGTCGACCACGCGTGTCTTTCACTTATGACCATGTCAAGTCTGTGTGCCCCTGTGTGTAGTCTGTGTGTGTGTGTGTGTGCAAGTGTGTGTGACCCTATTAAGCACTGTCCCGGATCCCAGATTCTTATTGCTCCTTAACCGAATTCTATTTGATTGATTGATTGACGTTATCTGATATTATTTACTCTAACAATTTTTATTGCCTTTGGAATTTTGTAAAACAATGTCACTACATTGTTTTGCCAAATATCAAGTTTAAGTAAAATTTGTTTTAGAAATATTATCCCTGTTTCTTATTGGAAAGTCTTCTTGAAGATCTTTCTAATGGGAAAAACCTTCTCATTTACATTTAACTTTTTTGCACCTGCCTACCGAGCTACCGCTGAGATTTTCCTGTATGTTGACGTCAATGCTAACCCAGTAACCACTAACACGTCATTCCAAAGCCTACTTAAGCTTTAAGTTGTAAATACATACATACACCTGGTTGAAAGTTAGAGATCGCTTAGTTGTTAGTAGCGGGTATTATTCCCTGAACTGTAGAGCAAAAACGAATATTACTCAAGTGCTATTTAAAGAAAAAACTATTTTATTTGATTTCCTCCCCTTTTTTCTCGAATCGTAATTATTTCACAAAAAGAGAAGACAAGAAAAAAGTCTAACAAAACGTCCATATAAAGGGCACACCACACCTACTTCCTAAAACCCGCCACACGGCGCACACACGAACATTAAAAAACGTGACGTTTTTGCACCCTGCGTCTTCCTACGGAAGTCCCGAGTCAGAGCGACACGGATATACTGACCACACGGGAGCGAGCGAGAGGGAAGTCGTGGGAACCGCAGGGGTAGCGATATCCCATACGATCATTGAAGTGGGACGCGCATAGTGACCCTTCGGTGCATATGCCCGTACTCGGTTCTATTATACCCGTGAATGACACCTGTGCGATATTTATCGCTAATTTATGCGACAAATGGCAAGTTCGTTAGATAATATAGTAGTAATTACAGGTGCATTAAGGGTTGGGCAATTAAAAAGAGTGTTATGTATGAAAATAATTTAATTTTCTTTCTGTATGTCCGCAAGTGACGGTTATTTACATGATATATACAGTTAAGTGGTGCTAAAAACTGACTAATTACTTCATTATTAATTAGGCGGTTTTGTGCACCTGTAATTAGCCAATAAGCTATACAAATCACACATTTCATGAAGAATATCTAAGGCTGAATAATTATTGGTAAGTTCACAACCTATTTCCGATATTACATCGTATTATACTAAGATTACTTTTAGGTAAATTCTATTGATGATTACGTCGAATTTTTCTTTGAATTTCCACATCAAAGTATTGAAATATTATACCGAAATGGTATCACAACGTAATTCGATTCGACGATATTTAAAGCTCAGTTTTTTGGTCCCAAAATACATCTAGTGACTGTCGATAAACTTATACAATATACTATATATATAACTATCACACAACTTACAAAATAATATTTTGATATAAAAACTATTTTTACAACAGTAGGTACAGTCTCCAAAAATATAATTTAGATATTTTTTAAACTCTGAGATCGATACAACAGGGTCCTGTGGCTTGGCGACAAAGCAACAATCGAATACACAATGGGCCACGCTGGTCATACTTGAGCGTCCATTGCTCTATTACAGAAACAAGAGAGTCCAAAACATTGAAAGTAAAACGTCAATGGACGCTGGAGGGTCCCTGAAACTTCTTCCGATAGAATTGCCGAAGAAATACTTGTTTAATGTCAATACCAGGAAACAGAAATTCTACAGTTACATTTTGAATGGACTATAGAAATTATTCCGTTTCATTCCCCTCGATTTGTTCCCCATCGCCAAACCACAAGACAATAATTCTGATAAGTTTTAATGTACTTTAGTTCTAATAGGCCAGCTCAGCACCCCACGGCCTGTAGGGCTTCGAACTGTTCTGTGAGTACTGGTGATGAGGTGGATGATGGGGGTATGGAGTAGGGTAGTGAGGAGCTGGGGGCGCAGGGTGGGGACCAGGGGGTCCTGGGGGTGCCGGTGGGCCGGGATAGTGAGGGTAACTAGGAGCTACAGACAAAGGTGCAGCAATCGCAGACATGGCTGTAGGTGCAGCTACCGTCGTCGCCGCTGACGTTACAGGTATATCTTGCCTTGGACCTCCTAAGTCCGTGTAACCATGTTGGGGCTGAGGAACTGGTGTGGTAGGATACTGAGGATAGCCCCAGTTTGCTGACTTCGCCGCCAACTCCCTCTGAGCAGCGAAGCATTGGAGGTGGCTCATGAGACGCAGGCGTAAAGGATCTTGGATGTCAAGTCCTTCACAGCTGACGAGATACCTCGCCACTTCAGCAGCACACTCTCTGAAGCCAATGCTGTGGTAGTCCATCGCATACCTCTGAGGGTCGTAAGCAAATGTGTCCAATCCTGAAACAAAGGAAAGCGAAGGTTGGAGTCGTTTATCATACTGATTAATTCTATGACGCATTTCTACAATATTAATTCAGTTCTACTGTGTTTACTTAAAAATTTAAATACGAAGAGCGCTGTGAACGAAAGTGGCATGTTCCAGTTACTGTTGGAATAATTAACGACGTTTCAAGGGTTTCTGCAAAGTTCTAAGCTCACACTGGAGAATTTTTTATACCGTATTTTCTTTGGTCTTTTTAAGCCAGCGCTCCGAATGCAGATGTTATTTTGCATGTAAATAAGAGTTAGACAATAGCAAGCCGGAATAAAGAACACAAAAGTTCAGTTCATTCAGGAAACGACCCTCCAGTTACCCTTGTACAAGTAGAAAGGGATGGGATATAGCTGTTTGATCAAGTGCGTAAGGGATGGAGAATTGTAGTAATGGTAACGGGAACCCCAAGTTTCCGGCCGTCTTCCGATAGGGAAGGAGACAAATGTAAGATGAGCTCTCAGACCCTAGCGTCTTTTAACAGAATATACGAGAAAAACATGATTCATTGATAGGTGAAGGGTCAAGGGTACTTGGTCCAGTCAGTGTGCCACCGGGCCACAGGACTGAAGGGTGAAGAAAACTGTCTATGCAGTGTTTTTTGTACTCGCTGAACCAGTTTAATTTCTTTTGAAACTTTTTTCTTTGTTTGCATTAATTCGCCTTTTTATGTTTTTATGTGTGCTGTTTCTTTGTAATACATGTTTCGTACTTATTTTAATTAGACAGACTAGTGTCGAACTGCTTATTTTACTTGATTATTTCGTCATTTTTCCTTACTAATGTGCCATGATTTTATAGATGAAAATTACAAAGGTACCTACATCTATTGTTTTGAAAGCGCTTTGTTATATTACACTACGTAAAATCTGATTGAATATTTCAAATATGTACAGTTTTTAGAAATCCATGTCACATCCTAATTAAATCTATTTGTAAGCAGACATCTTAACCCTAGCGAGGCGTACAATTGTGTTAGCTTCCTCCTTCCTTCCTCGCGACGTTTTTAACTCATTTTTTGCGCTCGCGCAGGTGCGACAACCCTTTGCGTTAGAGTCGCTTCCGCTTGTCACGTGGGACACAATGGACGCGTGATTTGATCGAAAGAATGTAGATTTCGAGGATTTACTTTTATTCAAAAGGGGTTTAGATAACGTAATTATTGGGTCGTGATGAGCTATCAAATCCGGTATATTGTTAGAAAAACATTCTTAAAGAAAGTGTCTTTATATGAAAATTTAGATTTCATGTTGGCTTTCATTGCACTTGAAAGAAAGCTATTTATTTTAAATAAGTACTTATTAGGAGAACTCGAACTAGGCCCGCGTAGTGGATTATGTGATCTCTACCTCATCCTGAACTCTCACAGACAGGAGTCCTTCGTGTTCCAGAAGACGGGATGGTACAGACTGATTGTGCCAATATAATAAAAACAATGAGTGTCGCAAGTCGCAACACGTCGAACTGAAATATTAGTAACATACGCATCGCTACGAAATCTTTTCTAATTACAAATCCAAAATCAAATCCAGTCTAAAATATTCCCACACAAAACCTTTAAAATTGATAAGTCACCCACAATAATCACGAATTAAACAATCCCTTACATTTCAAATCCCCAATCAGCGTACTAACATAAGTTGCGATTAATTCCCGTTTGATGGAGGGCTGTATCATCATCCCTCTACGCTGTTTAGTGGTCGGTAGGGTGAGAGCGGCCCCGCGTAGTGTTCCCACGCACCCTACGCGCATGATTCGCTTACTGATTGATTTATCTTTGCTAATCTGTTGGTGTGCGTGTGAATGTGTTTTTGAGATCAGTGTTTGGAGGTTAAATAAGGAAATGTGTTCAGAAAATTATCTCTGAGCCACCCTTGGTTAATGTTGTTGTTTATTTTTTTTACTGAGTCACTGTTTTCAAATATCGACTTTGGTAAATATTTTGGTTAAGATTAGTCGCTTCAAGACAGTAAAAAAGGAAATCCTACCATACTTTGGCTACCGGAAACATTTTTACAACTCACTTAGCATTTTCAGTAAATTATTTACAGCAATCAGAATCTTCCCCAACCCACACGTTACTTATTTAAAAACGCATTAAAACAACCATACAAAGCCCATATGGCCAGTGTATCCTACATTGTCTGTTGACCAAGAACCCGAGAACCCCAGGTCGGCGCGTACGCATCGCTACGTCACACCTGGCGCCTACAAAAAGTCAGGAAGTCGCTAACTGGATTGCGCTGATCCAGTTTTTGTCCCGCTCGCACGGTGCGTGGGTGAGAGGGATAGACATGGTGAAAGAATATTGATACAGTTGCTAGGGTTAAAAGTGTCAATGACGAAATCGATACGAAGTAATAATCAATAATCCTACGTGATAAATTTATTCTAAACCATTTTAAAAGATATCCTAAAATGGTTTAAAAAAGAAAAAAATACGAAAAGGACAAGATGTATTACGTCATAAATTGAGTTAGGTAAATTTCAAGTTAATGAGTAAATAGGGACGTCTCAATCCCGTACCGCAAATAATATTTTAGCCAAAATATTTACAAAAAAATAAAGAATAAAGTTTTATTTCTTGTTTACCCCAAGGTTTTTTACGACGTAAGTATGTACGTCAAAAATGACGCACTAAAAATTCTAAAAATAAATGATCAGTAACTCAAGTTCAACCACAAATCTGGTGATACAAGTTTCCGGATTCCCTCGGTCGTGACACTGACCTTTAAACGACCAAACTGGGCCACTGTGTACAGCAGTCATCCATCGTGGCCGGAAACTACTCCCAACTGAAGAGGATGCGGTTTTTCGTACACTGAACCATAATATAGCGACATTCGTGAACTACTTTTGTAAAAGTTAAATGTCAACCGCAAATTGATTTTAGACCACAGATTCGGTTAAAAATTCATAACGGAAGGATGAGACAATTATTTTGTGTGTAATTTTTTGAAAAAGCATTTCGATGCTTTTTTTAATATTAGTAAAATTGTCTTTCCTGAAATATTTTTGAATCAAATCGTGTCGAAGCAAAAAGAGGTGGTTTCTGTACTTTCTACATAACCCCATTAGAAAAAGCGTGAGTTTCTGGGTTATTTTCTTCTATTGGCCATCTAAAAAGTTAGTAGTTCACAGAAAATCAATTAATATTCCCTCAAAGAAACGGTATCAATTTCAAATCTTCTCGACGCACACCCAATGCAAACTCACCGGCATTATTTCTATCATTCACAAGATCATTTACTACGTGTGGTGTAACAAAAACCCAACAGTTGGTCCACCTGCCGCCGGGAGCGGCTCCTGCGTCCCTGGACCCGGAAGCTTGGCGTGGGAACATACGGAGATGAGCGGGATAGCGATATTATGATGGAACAGCTGACTTTGTGTACAGTGGATGGATGGAGGATGGATCAAGTTACTATGATTTACTATGATCAAAAAATATTTACGATATGAAATGACGAATTTTTAATCAATTTTATGGCGAGTTTCCCATATGAAACTGATCGCGTCAGCACAACTAAACTGCTTTCAAGAGCTGCCAGTATTATCTTTGTTGTGGAATAAAGACACTGACGACTCATGTACAAGGTTTAAATGATCACTTCAGTTTCATCGGTAAAATTCATCTTTAGACTTTAATAGACTGATATAAACTACCAAGGAACAACCAGTCTTACCAAGAAATCTCATATTACCCAGTACTGATTGTGGAGGTCTGATAGGGAGACGCTCCATACTGGTAATCCATACTGGTATTCAGATACATCCAGTTAGACTGGAAGCTGAACCCAACATAGGAAAAGGCTAGGCAGATGATGATGAGAGTGATATAAACTTCAAACTAGTGGCGTACATAGGGTTAAGCAGAGATTTGTGTCACCATTTAACCTACCTAACGAAATAATTATTTGAATTCAGAGAGGGCCGATGACACAGACTTTCGTTATTATTTAAATTAAATTACTTCCAAAGTATCTCTTTGATTAAATAAATAATTTTCATATACAGGTTATTAATAACTCTGAATAATGTCACGGAATGAAACCATTGCCCTTGTTAAAATCAGGAAAAACAAAATTGTTGACTTTGATAAATCAGAAAGTAACTTTTTCTGTATATTTTTTACCTTTGGACAAATATCATCAATCAATTACTGTAATGTAGATCAAATTAACTTTGTTCTTGTCTAAAAATCAAAGTTAGTAAATACGATTTCTATATTAGAATTTTATAAAGGTAACTAAATACAAGGTACAATATAATAAATTATAAAATTTTGCCTCGCAGGTGTTTTATAATGTTTTTGTTTAGAACAAGTGCCTTTTGTCCTATTGGTACAACCACAGATATAGATAGACCTAGATAACGCAAGAGCAACTACTTCGCGTGCCTAGCTTACGTACAAAAATCGTAAGTGGCCACTTTCGCGCTCATCTGCATCGGTGTATAGCGCCAGTCGGACGTCAGTTAAAAATATTAAAATGGTTAATTGTGCTGTTATAAATTGTAAAAACTGTACAAATGCGAGAAGAAAAAATAAAGTAAACGTTTTCCCATCACTAAATAGTGCTCGTGACGTCATAATAGGTAGTCAAAAAATGGCACGCTTGGTTTTCATATAGATCGTGATACTTGCGTTATCTAGGTCTATCTATATCTGTGGGTACAACCCTTGGCAGGGGGTCAGACAAAATTAAAAGAAAAAGACCAATCTATATTAATATTATAAAGGTGAAGAGTTTGTTTGTTTGGTTGAACGGATTTCAGGAACTACTGGTTCGAATTGAAAAAATATTTTAGTGTTAGATAGCCCATTTATCGAGGAAGGCTAACATATAAAATCACTCTACGACCAATAGGAGCAGAGCATCAATCAAAACTGTTAGGCAGACGAAGTTACGCGGGTCAGCTAGTTAAATTAGAAAACAAAAGATAACGCGCCAATTACAGGATTATTATGATTTATTCCAGAAATCCCCACCAACAAATTCCCACCAGTGGGGATCGCTATTTTTTTTTCCAGAAATCCCCACTAGTTATATAAACTCAGTCTAGTGGGGATTTCTGGAAAAAAAGTACCAATCCCCACCAGGTGTTGTTTCTAGATTATTAAACAAAAATTATTAAATTATTATAATCAACTTTCATTATATATTGCTTGCATTGAAACGAAAATCATAAATATTTACAACTATTAATAAGATTCAACCCAAAGTTATTTAAACATTATAGGATCACATAAATCGCGATTGTGAGTTTATCTCTTTCATTTAATTAAAAGGTAGCTCTGTAAACAGTTCGATAGTTTAGGACACTTTCATTTTGTTTTTCTCATAAAAGAACATGATACGATATCAGTTTTTCATTTGTCTTCATTGACAAATGGAGAAAGTAAGGTCATGTTCAAGATTCTATTTCATCAAGGCTTCGTATGTAACAGCAAATCATACAAAAGACAGGAAAAGCGAATCAAATGTGTAGCTTTTGCTTTTTAACATTTTTTTTTATCCTACTTTTTAGCGCATCACCGTTACGGTCCCATCTTTTATTAATTTACAGGAAACGGAAACGAACCGAACAGGTTTCTGACTATTTAATTGTTGCGTATAACGGACGGGCGGTTTTTGCGCATTTTTACTTTTTAATTTTAACGGTCTTCTTTTTCCTCGCGTTTTGAAAACTTTGTACTGCTGCTGCATTTACAAGGTTTATTTTTTCGTAACTTGTTTTCTGTTTTTGCCGGAACTTTATTTTGTTTTGGTGAACAACAGGTGGAGTTTTCACCGCATAGTTGTTTACTAGGCTTCATTTTATACTTCGATTTTGTTTTAGTTGGATTATTCCTTATTGGGTTCCTATGTTATGTTATTTGAGCTATAAGATTGATAGAGATTATTACTTATATTTCCAGCTATATTTTAAATCAATCAACGTAACTTACACACACTTACGGACAAAGTCTGCAAATGTATCAGAGCTACCTATGTAATCGGTTGAAATACAGTCGCATATACATCCATCTAATTTATGTAGTGAAGTTCTCACTTTAAGACATTCTAGACTATCCCAGTCTATAGGCTATGCTGCAACACTAAAGTCGGAAAGGATTAGCAAGTTAAGAAGAACTGTACCAACCTTTAGCATGCAGCATCTTCAAATGATCCACAGTAAGCTGCAGGATCTCAGCCTTCTCCAGCTTGGCACTACCTTGCTTCTCACAGGCTGCTGGTACCAGCCTCTTGAGCTCAGTCAGTGAGGTGTTGATGCGGTCGCGGCGCTTCTTCTCAATGACACCGCGACGACGCTTGCGTGTCATCAGCTGGCAAGAGTCACCGCCTGGAGACCTGAAATTTTGGGTGATGGTGGGTTAGTTCTGTATTCGTGTAATATGGAGTTTTATCAACTATCAGAATGGTTGCCACCATTCTGAGCTGAACCTGGCTTGGCTGACCTGGAAATCTTTAAACATACTCTGGACCAAAGTCAGAAAAACCGGCTCAGATGGTTTATAGATGACTCTGCCCTGGAGTGAAAACGTGATGTTGTTCCACAAACTATTAGGTATTAAATATCGTGGCCTGAGTGGCCTGTAGCCCACACGTTACCGGAACTAAACCTACTGAAGGTATCAAACTCGTTGAGGAATCTTGGGGGACTCAATTTAGATTACTATAGACACGCTAAGAAGACAAACTCAGACAGAAGCCCCTTTGACTATGTACAGCACAGCATCATGGATCGAAAAATGCATACAGAATAAATATTGGTATCGGGTTGGCTGTTTGTACATATGGAATTTAGGTTTCAATATGCACCCTCGATATTGGGAAAAATCTACAAAAAGAGGATAAAAAAATCTGAACAAAAAAATTCACCGAATACTGCATGACGTATTCGGCGAATTTTTTGATTACACAGACAGTCTATACGGACTAAATAACCTGCTGCACGGTTTTGACAGAATTTCATAACGTTACGTAATCGGATTTTCTGTCCAGGTTTTATGTTTTCAATCCTATATTGAAAAATCCTTTGACAATTTTTTGTAGGCACAACTGTCCGATGGCCTAGTTTTTGTTAATAATCTCATGATCAAAATATGACATGTTTAGTAGAAACATATTTGTTAACAAAGAACATTAGTGGACGGAATATTCAACGAGATAAAAATGTCTTCCTTAATGAAATGTTTGTGTAACACAGCTTGTCTTCGTGTTTCATTAACCTACTTAAATAATCAGAAAATAGGCCTGAAGCATTAACTTTAATGATATAAAGTAAACGTAATTGGATAGGTATTTTCCTTTCACAAATTTTACACAGACAATGTGAATAAGTATTTTTTTTTTCATCCGATGTTGTAGAAATCTATGGGTATGGAAAAGGGTCAGGTGTGTGGAATCCTCATATATGTTTGAGCATGAAAGATTCAGGAAAGGTGGCCAAACAGAAGATAATTATGTACGAATTACATTATATTTTGGCCTCTTCCAACCTCAGTTAAAATTAAAAAAACAGTTCAGAAAATATATATATATGACATAATTTACGTAACTCTGAAAACCTTTAGAAATAAACTTTGCAAAAGAAACGCCCTTGCTACGGGTAACACTGGATCACAGTTATTGCGTAGCATTTGCTACGTGCGTAGCGAGCTACGCGATGTAGGCGCTACGAGTTTTCCGTGTTCTTATTGGAATCTTATGTGATATTATGAAAAGGATTATTTTTAAACGATTTCATTTTTTTTTTGCTTTTAATGTTTATTACCCCATTTGACTCGAAACAAGTTAAGCGCAATTGCAAATGAAAAAGTTAAAGTCGTGATTTTCCCTTTTTATTTTTTGATTAAGTTATGTAACTCTTAATTACAGAAATAAATATCTCTGTAATATTACATGGATAATAATAAGAGGTCTCAGAAATAATTAATTAATTTTCGTTACAAAATATTTATTTAAGGTAATTTCGCCTAACAGGCAAATCATTAGTTATTTGCTCCTAAATATTCTGGAACAGTGTTTCTAATATAGACTTAGAGAATATTAACCTCAACCAATCGTTAGTAATCTAAGATTATACTAAGCCCTATCCGAGCGATTAAACACCTACAAACTAAAATATTACATCTAGAAAGAATCCTAGTTAATTCCTTTTTTCATTCCAGTTCTTTTTGGTCAAGTTACTTTTATATCTCTTAGTGCTCATAAATTTTCGAGAACAGCAACACAGACAAATGTATTATGTATAGAAGACTACGTAGTGGTGGAGACCTTTGCCAAGCACTGGGACAGTAGGCAGACATATGTCATTCAAGTAAAAGAAATTGCGAAATTGATACTTGACAAGGATTTGTGTGCGCGATGCGATAACTAAAAAGGGTAAAATAAAAACGTTTTTGCAAAAAAATAACCAACTTCCAAAAAAAAAACACTAAAAACATGGAAAATAACTTTACTTTCGGAAGTCGGTACCAAAAAAGTCAATGAAACAAACAATAGTCACCGATTTCCCAAAAGTAAAGTTATTTTCCACTTTTTTTGTGTTTTTTTTTTGGAAGTTGGTTATTTTTTTTCAAAAACGTTTTATAGTTATGAAATAGGCCTTATCAGTCCTTATTCGTTTTAGTTATGCTCAGCTTAAACATATTATTGCTCTGAAAGGCTTAAAAAATTTCGTTTTTCATACTCACGTCGCATCTTTACTGCTCTCCTCAGAAAAGTCATCGTCTTCGCTTTCAGAGCGCGTCCTCTTGGAGCGCTGCGCTGGCGCTGGCGGGGCCGGGGCCGGCGCCGGCGGGCCCCAGCCGTAGCCCCACTGGGCACCCTGGCCCTGGAGCTGAGGACCTGGTTGCTCCATGTGTCTGTGATGATACTCCATGGTCACAAAAAAATGGAATCACTATATTTGTCCTAATTTTCACAGTCAAAATAATCACTGATATGTTCTTGGCCTAATTTTCTTAGTTATCACTTTGTTTTCATCGGAAACTTGGTCGGGAGCGAGCGTGTGCGCAGGCCGGTCACGTGCGCGCGCGCTGGGCGATAGGCGCGGAGTGTGTGGCCGCGTGGCGCCCCGTGTCGCCTCGTGTGCCGCCGCCCTAAGCGACCCACCCTATTCAGAATACTCTTTATCTAAGACCCACAGTCAACTGCTTTCCATTCAAGCGATTTAAGACCCTAATACTTGCAACATAGGCGTTTGCGAAGTGTCTTCATTAAGTAGGTAATTTTTTTGACAGCCAAGGTTAAAAATGCGTTTTTCGTTTGCAATTTTGTGCGTTACGTGGTTGCAGTAAGAACGATGCCACTGCGTTTCTGGGTCACTTAACGATACCAAAGTTTATGAAGTTTAGCTTTCCAACTGTTTATCGAAAAATGGACCTTTGCTGTTTAAATGTAACGTTGAAAGTAGTTTCGTTTATTTTTTTAAGGGTGTATCATAAGGCCGCGTGGCAGGCGCACGGTGGGAAACTGCAAACAATTAGGTAACGCAATTTATTCGCTGCAGTATTTGTGTGAATGTGTTTCTAGCATAGGGGAAGGGTTCCGGGGTAAGCAGAGAGCGTGGGACGATGGCTCGGGGATTAACTTGTGGAAAACATTAGGTACTACACTAGAGTGAAGGATTAGAGCATGAAAGGAAAAGTGTGTATCAAAATATTTGAGATTTAAGAGACACTTATGTACCTACTTGAGTAGGTACGTGTTTTTATTATTAAAAAATATTTTAGTGAAACTTGATATTGTTTATTAATCATAAATACTTTATTATTTTAATGTGTTTTAGTCTAATAAGCCGAAATTGAGCTTCCTACTATGGAGCATTAATCCGCAAACGACCAAACAATAACCTCATTCCTCAATAAAATGAAAATTGGATATACCTACAGCTTTCAGCGCAGAATCACGTGATCATAAAACAATCCTAAACTCATTAGCAACACTGGTCAGTTATCCACCTAATTGTTACGTAATCACCCGGATACGTCACGGCAGCTGTCGCCGGCACGGTTGGCGGACGGTCCGGCACGAGACTAGAAGAGTTCGGACGTGATAGGACGGCGGGTGGCACGCGACCAGCGGACGCATGGCTTACTGATATTTGATGACACCTTGGGTAATTGTTTTTTATACATATTAAATGGGTCTACTACTTCAATCTAGTCCTGAGGACAGAGATGAGGTCGACGATGGAACGAGCTAACCCAAAGGAAGCCTATGATTGAAGAGATTGGTCTGGTTATAGAGTCGTTGAGGACACAATGGTAACCAGCCTTGGTTTCTGAAGACACTGCTAACATAAACTTGAGACGTACGTGGGGATAGGCAGGGTAGTATTTTGTAGATGGAATTTACATCATCATTTACCTATTCTTTTCAAACTTTGGAAACTTCTTCAGGTTCCAGTGTGTGTGATACATTTAAGCAGTATTTTCCATGGAGCGACTGTACACCTGTGGCCCTACCATGACGCCTTAATACAGCTGTCTAGCGCCATCTCTCTCTCCCTCTCTCTCTCTCGAATCTCGAATTAACAACCCAGTAACTTGATTGATAACACTGATTGTCAGACTATCGAGCTTCGGACTACCTGTAACGACTGTCAAAGAAAACACACTTATGAAAGAAAGAAATACAGAAAGCTTGCATTTTCCACAAATCTGTCATATCGAAATATGTTGCTAATTCAGTGTTAATACAGCCGTTACCAGCTGGTCTATCTAATCATCTCGTACTAATTCTGCGAACATTCTTACGGCCATAATAACTCGGTAAGTGTCGGCTTGAATGTGGTCGTTATTGTTATTTATTACATGTTATGTGGCTCATAATATTACCGAAATTATGGCATCTATTGATGGTCGTGGTCATGTCATTAACTGTTCCTTCATAAATTCTATCTTTAGACATGTGTCACTTGAGATAGTGACCTATATGTAATTGATACTCTCTTAAGTTATAATGTGTAAGTCAAGGGTAATTTAAAGTGTTAAGGTTTCTGAACACAGATTTAAACTCCAATTTACAAACACCTGACAATATGAGAAACCACATTGAAAGTAGGTACAGTCACCCGATGGTGGTAGCACTATAACCCTGAGCTGATCCAGCATCTAGTAGTACTACTTTCGTTAGAGTTCGAGTCAAACTGTAGCAGTTTGGTAGGTAAACCGGTTTTTAACACATGTGTGCGTACATAATTATAAGGTTACAATAATATATTCATAAGTCGTTGTTTTACTTTATTTAAAAATCAGATTCGCCATCATTTGTATAGACCACGTCATTTTGCGCATCCCTACAACATCCAAGACTTCTTAAGAAAAAGCCGATTACAGTCTTAAAACGCCTTTAAAAAAACCAAGATTACAGCCACCTCTTCCAAACAAGGATCTTGACACATCACGGTTGGGAGAGCTGATCTTTTGCTAACAAGATTGATATTAAGTAGGTACTACAAACGGATTATTGACGCAAAACATTGCAGGAACGAAGATTTGTGTTATCTTCCTACGCTTCAGCAATTTAAAATGAGATTGGATCAGTGATATGAAGCATAAGCCTTGTAAAATCGGCTATAAAAAGACGCCGCCATTGGAATTGCAACATAGATTTTTGGGCCAAGGTTCTTCCCAAAGAAAAACGGAACCCTTATCTATGTCGGTCCGTCTGTCACAGAATGAAGTGTGGAATTAGCGCAACACACATGTTGTTAGTTTTTTTTTAAAGATAAGTGTATTTTATTTATTTTTCTGGGGTTGGTCACATCACAGATTTTATGATGTTCTTCGCGATTAATTAATTTGTTTGTCACTGTAAAGTTAGAGAAATTCGTATGAAACAAGTCGACTACCACGTTAAATAGTCCGTCAATTCGCAATTGTAATTTTTTGACGATTGTATATAATGACAAATTAAAAATCCATTTTCTTAATTAATTAATAATTAATTTTCCAGACTTAATTTTCATTTCTTATACGGAACACTACAACCATCTTGTCCTTATTTACTTTTTCTATCATTTTTTATGAAACAAACCTCGGGTGTCGCGATTTCAGTCACAAAACTGATCAGATTCAACGTCACCAGTCAACAAGAACTCCATTGTACAGTAATCCGTTGACTGATAATATAAAAGGGTCCTTTGTTACAGGTTTTGTGCTTTCAAGTATGTATTTGGAGCTTCAGCGATTCTGTGAACGATGAAATCAAAGGTTTGAAGAACGAGTGATAGGGTGAATCGATTTTTTTTCTATAAATAAAATGGATGGGTGACCGCGCGTTGAAGATTGTCAATACTTATTAGGTATAGTGGTGTTTGACTTGTGGAATTGTGGATGTCTGCAGTCATGTATGTTTATCGTAGGGGATGAAATTTGGAAGAATTTTCCCAGTTGAGAAGGTATTTGCCGAAGTTGTGTGTTGTGATTCAATACTTGTAATGTAATTGAACTTTGTGGTAAGGCGTGATGTTATGTTAATAAATTTAATTAGCATGGGATCGATCACCTGCCCTAGGTACATTACAAACAACAAAAAGGCCTTCACACAACAAATCAATAACTGACGCCCTATCATCAATGCAATACCAGCAACGCATTCTATTACGCGTGTTATACCGGCATCGACAGAGCAAACACCATTACGACCATTAAAAGCGTCTAATGTCATTACCAGTGACGTCTATCCGTGGAGTTGCCATAATGTAGATTATCAACACGAAGGGGTAATGTAACGGTAATAAGTTTTATTTCTGTAACTTTACCTTGAGTGGTGCAGGCTGTGGTGTAGGTGACCGACTTTGAGGTTTAAGTACCGGTAGTGACGTAGCCACCAGTAGTGAAAGAGGGGCTTATTAGGGGCGTCTAGTGGGCGAAGCATTACTACTGATCACGAGGTGCTAGGTTCGATTCCCAGGTCGGGCAAAGTGTTAGCAGCAGGGATTTCTCAGTTGCAGCTTGGAGTCCAGATTTGCGTACGGTTGATGGCAATACATAAATATGAGGAGGTAAACGTGGCGGTCAATGCTGAAACACGTGTTCATTGTATGAATACATTCCATTAGGTTTTCAATAAAGAGTTAAATTCTACTTTGAATCATGTACTGGCTTATTAGGGAGGGGTTAAAGGTCAACTTTAATAAAGTATATTAGGTTCAGTGTTCAGATTTAAAAACATTATTATCATGGGTACCCGGAAAATATTTATGGAGCTACAATAGGAGATGACTCTTTAAATACTTAAATTCTTTGATCTTGGAGGTCAGAGGTCACTAGTAATGTAGTAGGTATTATTTAGTGGAATATCACGGTGTTCAACAAATAGATGGTTAAATCAGCTTATTGTTATTAAACGCCGGAGGAGAGGATGGGAGTAAATAACTTAAAAGAAATTAAATCATGAAAGATCAAAGCAATCCACCCAAAATCATAACGGGACAAATGGACAATCAAATCAAATAAAAGTAAAAATATCAAATTCTACGCTTTTCATTATCTAAGGAATCATAGCTACCTATTAGAATGCGCCCACGCAAAGTCGATCATGTATCCACAATTCAAAAGACCGTCTCATTCATTGTTAAAACCGAAAAATCGAAGCAAAAACTGTGGGAGTCGTTTTTTTTCGGTTTTTCGAGTATTAACCCGTTTTTTTGTGGGCGTGGGTCCATGGGACTTTTGGACAGGTGGTAGGTAGTGGGTTTTAATACCATTGTTGGGAAACACGGAAGGTTAGTCTGCCTGTCAATGAAATGTTGATGTAGTTTTATTTTAACTAAGTAGACCTTATTGACTTGGTCTTGTTTGCGTTTGTGGTTTCAGTCAACAATATTTTTGTTTATAAGCCTTAGGGAATGTCTGGGGAGTTTGATGGGCCATTTTGCCCTAAAACTTGAGGTTTTAGAACTGATGAAGGACTGTAATTTATTTATTTAATATAGTCAAGAAAAATCTGAATAATGTTGGTTATTGGAAACCTATTTATTTATACCTAAGGGATTTTTGACTGATATCGATTTAGATTTATCGAATTTCAACCCAGACATAAGTATACCATATATGGGTTTACATATAATACCTAAGAACCTACTTATCACGGTATCACTCGGCATGGTCGGCATCCAAGTGTATTGATGATTCTTAGACAGTTCAAATGTGTCCGTAAATAGAAATAATCGATTGGTTTGGAACTTCAGCTTTAATGGTAGCCAGGTATTTTATCGTATGTTACCTAAAAATAAAAATATACACACACATTCGCGATGTCAACGCTGCAAAAATCGTATCACGGCGCGCCAACCCCGAGGTTATAAAAATATTGACAACAAACAGAGCTGGTACAAAGAACTAAACAAACAAACCATGCTAGTTATAATAGACCTGAGTACATCAAAGTCTCATTGATGACGTCTAACCTTCCATGATCCATGACAATAGGAGTACAATAACTGCCGACCCCCCAGGGTTAATTGCTTGAAGAAATGCTCAAGCAAATGAATTTGCATTGAAATGTAATATGGCTGTTGCGAAAGAAAATAAACAGAAGATATTGAAGTGCATTTGAAGTAATAATATTGTTTTTGTGGACCATTCCTCTATTTACGGAGATATTGAAGATCAAAGTTCCAACTTTTTAGACCTAGTTATGTATCCTGCTTATGTGTGTGAAGTTTCATTAAAATCGGTTCAGTCGTTTCGAAAAAAAAGGACTTGATAATTTGTATGAAAAGCCGTATGGCGTACAAGCTCTTAATTCTGTGATAAAAATAGAATCGAAAGCTGTTGGGTTAGGTTCGTTTTGTAAGAAAATTATTCCCTAAACAGTAGCTTCTGAGAAATGATATTTTTTTCATAGCATTTATTTATTTTTCACATAAAAGTGTTAGTTTTACAGTTTCACTACCTACATAATTGTAACTACATTACCTACAAAGATTAAGATACCACCTAAGTACCTTTAGGTGTAAGAAGAGGTACTAATTAGGAAGGTATCTTAATTAACACTTTGCTTATATAGACACCTATTTCTAAGTATTTAAGTGCGAGGTGAAAGCCTTCAGGGGTGAATATCCACTATACCAAATATCTTTTGTTCGACAACACACTTTGACAATACGTAGACATTTCACATAAGCTGTTAGCACTTAATATAATGAATTTATCGTCCTGAATCCTTTTCCCTTAAGGAAACTGATCAGGTTGCCAAGTGGACACAGAATGTCAACGGGATATATAGATATGCACAGTTGACCTTGTTATTGCTTTGTCATCCTGAGGTCGAATGTAATTTGCACGACAGAAAAGTCGTCATCGGCATATCTTCTGGTGTCAATTAATTAATATAAATTTTAGGAAAGTTTCAATTTACTGGTAGGTAATAATTGTTGTCAAAAGTGGAAAAGTAATTACGCAGTTGATTATAACTACCGACAAGGTCTTTGTTTGTGTTTCTGACAATTTAACTTCAAGCTGGGCATTGAAAAACTGAGTTGCCGGATTCTTTTGTTTTCACGGAAACGTTAGCAGTCCTGGGCATGATGAAGAAACCAATTATTTTAATGGTCACTTACCACTGCGGCGACATCAATCAACCCCAATATAATTATAACAGTCAATAACATAAAATTTTACCAAGCAAACAATATTCATAGTAAAAAGCACTACTTATTTGTCGTATTCAGTTACAGCAAACTTATCTACATAGCTCATCACACCTCTATTATGATATGTTAAAGTTCAATATTCCTTGTTTGAATTGTAAATGTAAGTTGTTGTTATAGTTCGTTCCCGTGTGAATTTGGGGTTGGGGGTGTTCTTGGCGCCCAACGTGGGACTCGCTGTAACTTCCAAAGCCATCAAGTTTGGAGTGTGTTCGGTATTCATTCATGTAATTTGCACGTCTACTGAGACATCACACTTGTAAGGAACTTTGATTGTATATATTGTTTATTTATAGATGCTAATCTTGTCGATGAATTTTGAAATACCTAATAGATACCTTAGACAGAAGGTATCTCTGTACCTGTGCTCTGTACCATGGAAGTTTATAGTGGAATCATTTATCATCATAAATGATTCCATTATAAACTAATAAATACGATAGTAACTCTGTCTGTCTGCTACACGTTCACGCAATGGATTTGAATAAAATTTGGCAAGGGGATCTGGGTTTGGCTATGGGATTCTTTTTTATCCCGGAATGAAGTATGTTCACGAAAGATAATTTGCGACCAGATCAAAAGATAGTGATCTTACATGTACACTAGCTGTGCCCGCAGCTTCGCTCACGTGTGCGCGTATTCTTTTTGAATTATCAGGGAACATTACATGAGAATGTGGAGTCGTAGTATATTACTAACGTCATGTATTTAGCGCGGCGACAAATGAATCTGAATTTGGGCTTAAAAAACAATTAAAGCCGGTAGCAAAATACTACTCGTAGGTTGGCAGCTACAGCAAAGGATAATTTTAAGTAATGGGGGCTCCTATTTCTGTCTGCAGAGATTATAGGAACCTAACCTATCCGTGTCGGGGTGCCCTAAGCTCCCTGTGCCCTATGTTGTGCTACTTGCTCTAAGAAAATTTATGCAACTCCAAATTATGCCAAGCAATTTTTTTCGCTGGCAAGTCATTATTTTAGTAGCAAATAGTTAGTAGCCCTTTAAGTTGCTAGTCGCCTGGAAAATAGTTAGCTATTACTCCTCTCCAAATATATATACTAATAAACTGACTAAAACCTGTTAGTACAACTTTGTTTTAAGTATTAAAGGAACTGGGAGTCAATTTCTGGGGGGAATCAATTTAGATTGCCATCGGCACGCGAAGAAGAAGCTTATGAATGAAAGCAAATAGAACATGGAATTCATGATCTGAGAGCAAAGACATTCAAATATTTGAGAGCTTAATCAGCCGATGAAAAACAAAAGTGAGAATATGCAAAAAAACCGTTATTATAAAATTATTTAATGTATATTATATATAATAATTATACAGGGTGGCACCGCCAATACGACAATAAATTAAACTGCGTATACCACATGACGTTCCCAGTCTGCGTAAAAAAAAACATTCGAAAATATCCAGTAGTTTAGTCACAGGACATTCATTTTCATATTCGGAATTTTCTACATGATGTAGATTAATAGGGTAGCACTGACAGGTTAACGACGATCGGTATAAACACTAAACACATGTTGCCAACTCGCTATTTCAATAACCTTTGCCAAGTTCAACACAAAATATGATTCGCGGCTGTAATAGGTATTTAGTTACAGAATTATAATCATTAAAATCATCAATACAACCCTCAAGGTTCACACAACTCCCTAGAATAACTATGTATTTCATGAAAAATCTATTTGAATTTCGCGGGCTACCCTGGCGCTTCCACCTTAATCGTTTTATGCTATTTGGTTTGTTTGAAAAAAAAAATACTAATTTCGATGCTAGGCTTTTTATGATAGTTTAAAAATATTCCTATGAACTAGGATTATCAGTGTTTTCATGTATTGTAGTATTGTCGGCGCCACCCTGTATACTAAATATAATATGTAGATGTATAGATTATTTTAGCTGAAACACGGCACCTATTACGTAATTGATAAAGGTTCTATCCGAAGCTGACTATTGACTTGAAGAAATCTTTTCAAAACTCTTTTAATAATTAAAAGAAAAATCTACAAGAACTGTTTATGCATAATTTGCGTGTGAATTTATAATATTGTTAAGAACCTAAGACAGAAGATCAAGTATCTAGTTTTTAATTTAATTGGTGAAAAAACTTACTTATTGTTTGACATAATTTTAAAAGTTTGTGTAATTAAACTTTGAAAACGACAATATATAATATCACGACGTTTAAAACCTTTCTAAGACAGCTATTGTTTATTAAAAAACTTTTCAAATCTTTTTTATGTTACATAATCAGGTGCTTAATTTTCGATCTTTAGCTAACTTTTATCTAATGAGTGTTGGTGGATTCTAAATTTGTGATCGGTTTTTGGCGATGTCCCCTCTGCATGGGACTGAAACATAACCGGCGACATGATTGTGTAGATACTATAGGTACACCTAACCTCAGACTCTGCATAACACTTCAGGCATTACGGCCGTGATGTTATGCTATGTGCCTCTAAATGTGGTTGTCTGACACAAGACAGCGAGATTGGGAAGTCATAAAGTGTCATTGCGCTAACAGTACCGAAATTCCAAAATTATTTTGAAAGTTTTGACTTATCAACGATTTCGTGTAATATCTCGCTCGATTATCCAAAGCCGCTCAATATTATGACGACACAATCACATACCTCTGCCGGTCCCCCACACGGCTCACACTGGGCGTCAAGTGAGCGTCGCGTGCGCCGCGTGTGAGCGGGCGCGCGCCGCCGGTCGCACGCGCCGCCTGATCGGAAGCGTTCGGAAGTGCTCGGAAATGATGCGCGCGCACGATTCTATATAGTCACAAGTTCAATGCTAGGGGAGTTGGGTTTGATTTGATTTGATGGGGGATTGACCAGGGAATGCTCGGATTTACTCTTAGTTTTACCTTAAACAATAAAGGTTACGTGAGATATGAAATAATAAAGGTTAGGATTTACCTAGTCCTCCTGTTGGTTTTTCGGCCATGGCGGCCATTCTCAGCAGATTAGCCATTGACACAGGAAAGATTATAATTAGGTACCTATACTTAGTGCATAAGAGTGCGTAGACGCAGGTGCACTCTCTCTTCCCTTAGTCTCGTAGTCCGATGGGATGGCGTGTGTCGGTCAACATTGTCATCGACATCGGGCTGGCTTACCAGGTTGTGGATGAGATTTTTTCGTCACTTTGAAAACGCGCTTTTGAAATCTGAATGACTCGACTGGTAACGCCCTCTGTTGTTGAATCTGTTAAGTATTTGCAAACATTCTAGAGGCGACAACACCCTCTATCTTCAGTGCTTAGAACTAGCTGACATCACTTTAGCAGTTTTAGTACCGAGATTTTTAGCCGGGCTGGCGCCAGTAAACACGTAACACGAACCCGGTTTTAAGCCTAAAAAATGCGGTATCTTCTTTGCCCTCAACTTTTATAATTATTATTATATCGTCATCTATAGGGCCAAGCTTTAGCATGTCCTTCCGGACGTTTGTCATCCAGGAAGTTTGCGGTCTACCTCACTGTAGAATTTAGCGCTTGCTTGGTTTAGCTCTAAATCCTGAGTTGGTTGATCTTTAGTTGGTTGGTTATGGTTTGGTTGTTGATTTGTGACCACTGGTTAAATTATACGAAATTATCTCCCTCTTTTTTGCAGCCATGGAAAGGTACTTTTCACGATATGGTCGTATGGTCGCATAACATGTCCCTACTACCTTATCCTGAACTCTGTTCAGTAATAAGCGTTACTTTGAAGCTCACCTTACGTATTCGTTACGCAGCGAAAAGATACAATTTTGCTAATATTAATAGAACTTACGTCTTGGATAATTTATTCAATTATACTACAATTAAATAACACGAGTCATACACAACGTCATAGATTTCTTATGATTTATTAGTATCCCTTACATCTACGTTAACATTAATATTGTAATCAGTAACTATTCCACCCTGTTTTTATTTGTCGTGACTCGATCTGGAGTCAGGGTCTGAAGCCAGGTCGCGATGCTCATTCATTTCTAGCTCGAAGTCATCCACGGCCATGGGAGTGTCTGCAATCAGAGAAAATGTTAGTTTGAGAAAGTTTAAATCAATTTAAAGATTCTCCATAAAATTAATTATTGAAATGAAAGGAAACGACATCAACAACTGCTTTCACTAATACTAGGTAACAACTACATGAACGCTTAAAAAAAAGCGCGCCGCTAGATTTACAACACTTGGATCAGCGCCGAGCACACCCCATATTGCAACGAACACTACTTTTAGTGTTCGTTATCGTGTATCGTAATGGCATCGCCGTGGTTTTTACTAGCTAGCAGAAATGTTTTTTTTTTTTCGATATGGCCATTCGTAGTTTAACACGATAAGGTTGCAAGACTTTCAAATGAATTTAAGGCACCCGCCAGGGCTTACAACTAAATTACAAACCTGTGGGGTTCGGGCTTCGGCTTAGGGCGTCACTGAGGGGAGGACAGCTAAGGACAGGTTAGTAGAAATGAGGTGAAGTTATGTCGATTGGCTCTATTAATAGTAATTAGTGACCACGTGAAAAGACTGACGTTTCCCCTACATAATTCATCGCATCAGGATGTTCTTTAGAAATAATACCAGTGCATGTCACACTGGCCGGTTGGCGTGGATGTAAAGCATATTTTCGAGCTACTTATTCTATTGTTTCTTAAATGATTGTTTGTTGGTTCAGTCACCGAGATGGTCCAGCGTGACTCCCATGGCCTTCCGCAGCGCGGGCACGGGCGCCACGTGGCGCGGCGGCACGCGCGCCAGCATGCCGCGCAGGCATGACGTCACCAGCCGCGCCAGCTCGCGCTCGGCCGCGTGCGCGCGCGGCGTCAGCGCCAGGTGCCACGGCGGGGGCGCCGATAACCTGCCGGGGACAGGACAGAGCTTTAGCGTCAAGATGATATTATGCAAAAAGACTGCGAGCTACACGTGTTGTGACAGCGAGAGCAGAAAAAACTAATGAAAGAAATTACTTTGTAAGGGCATGAGCCTTTCCAATTAATGTTAAATGTTAATAAAATATATGTTAATGTTCAAAAAGATATTTAATACGAAATTGCACTAAATAATATAATAATAGAAAATGTTATAAAAATGTGTAAATGTTGCGCGAGCTCGATGTTAAACCGAAGACTGACGTACTTGTCTACGTGACGATACTACATTTTATAAATTGACTAAATTTGCAGTATTTTAACTAGAACAAGGTACAATGTGCGGTTGCTGACCGTACATCTTGGCGGGGCCAAAGTAATACTTAAGATAATTTAAAAAAAGAATATTTTACCAATGTAAATAAAAATCATAAAATGAAAACAATATAAATAAAAATAATTTTAAGTCAAATGTTAAAAGAATGAGGTGTCGCGTAGGTATTAAGTTCTATGTTTTCAGTGGATGCTGCAGCCCTTGGTGGCTTCCGTGGCGGTAATCTGGTGGACGCGCCGGCGGCGCTGACGGTGACCATGCCGCTGCGTTTGCAGTACACGTAGGCTCCTCCCGCGACGACTATTGACAAGATCAGAAGTCCCATCGTAGAGTATGAAACGATGTATTGATGCACATCGTGTTGCGACATTTCAGCCTGTTTTGTTTGATCTTCCAATTCTTTCAACGAATTATGTAGTTTTTCATAATCGTTTCATAATGTATATTGTGTAATTTTCATAATGTATATTGGGTAGACTCAGTAAAATGTTTGCTTGGTAGGTAAATAACAATCTCTTATTATCGTACCTCTGTTGAAGTATCTGCCAACTAGCTTCGTAGTTATCAGCACTGGTGTTCATGTGCTGTATTAATCGCTCAGGCTCACCCTTTAACTTCGCCTTTAAATGTTGCATTTTTTGGGCATTAGATATAAAAGTGTTACGATGTACGATTTCGACGAACAAGTCCTTAAATGTTGTCCACTGGGCATAGCTGCCACTGAAAATCGGTAGTTCAATTTTGGGCGTAGATTTTTCCTGATGTTTGTTATCCCAAATCCTCTTGTTAATTTGTTCCTTGCTGTATTCATACAGCCTCTCTAGTCTGTTATAATCACTTTCAAATGCTTGAGTGTTGACCAACATGTTATCGAGCTTCCAATAAGTGCTATCGACTTTTTCCCAACGTTGCGTAACTGTTCTCAGTTTATCTTCAAGTTGCCACTTTTCTTTTAAATTTTCAATGTCCATGTTCCGTACTGTTCTCTCAAACGCCTTGATGTTCGACCGCTGCTCATTTATCATATCTTTAGTCCGTTGATCCATAACTAACTCTTCATTTGACGTGTTCTTCACACCATCCGCGATCACGTTGCCTTCCTGTTGTTCTGGAACTTTTTCTGGAGGACCTGACCTTTCTTCTTCTTTTTGCAGCTGACTAAACGAAGTAAATTTTTCGTCTTCGATTTTCGCCAATAATCTTTGTTTCGACTTATTTATCATACACTTCGTTTCTTCGTATATTTGTTCCAAACGCTCGTAAATGCGATTCTCGTAATAAGGTCCAGACTTCTTGCCTTCAAACAAGGCTAATTGGACGTCGTTCTTTTTAAACTCACTCCAATACCCCTCCAGCTTTTCAAGTCTGTCATTATGATACTCAAGAGTGGTTTTACGTGTAGAGCTATCTTTCTTAAAGTTTTCATTGATTCGTTTGATAGCCTCAAGATTTGTAGATTGAGAGTTAAGTAAAGCATCGTAAGAAGACATTTTTGTTTGCCGGCGGTTAGTGCTCACAATAAACCCAAAATTTCAGAAAAGAAGGTAATATGGAACGTGCTCACCGGATTCGCTGCTTACGCTTGCTGCATATACTGCTTCACCCCGATCTGTGTAACTCTCACTCAATATCACTGTTCACACTATTTTCAATGTTCTGTTGAATGTTCTGTTTAATGTTCAAATGTTCCCGCGAGAGAAAACGTACCACGGCACTGATTTTACTCTTAACGGCTCGAAGGACCAAAATGTAAGGGCATGAGCCTTTCCAATTAATGTTAAATGTTAATAAAATATATGTTAATGTTCAAAAAGATATTTAATACGAAATTGCACTAAATAATATAATAATAGAAAATGTTATAAAAATGTGTAAATGTTGCGCGAGCTCGATGTTAAACCGAAGACTGACGTACTTGTCTACGTGACGATACTACATTTTATAAATTGACTAAATTTGCAGTATTTTAACTAGAACAAGGTACAATGTGCGGTTGCTGACCGTACATACTTAAAGCATCCCACGAGCCTCCGCGCCGCGACGGTACTCACTCACCCGAAAAACATACGAACGCAAAACGAATCGAAAATAATCATTCTGTTCGGAGAAAGTGGACATAGAATGATGATTTATAAAAAGTTTAGGGCATTTTGTAGTGCCAAAGGACAAAGCTTAATAAATTGTATTCTAAAATTAATCGTGTATGGCAAAGTAAGATAAACCCATCTAAATTCCATCTGCTGAAAATTTTGTTCCAACTATTTCACCAAATTTTGGAGCCCCCACACCCCAAAATTTGTTTCCACACCCCAACATACATAGTTTCACTATAACAGGGTGTTTCAATATTTTCAAACATGTTCCATTCTTTAGCACCCAATGACTGTCCCATTACTAAAGAATGGAACATTCTTGATACCATCATCTTTTAGAAATGAAATAAGGACAATTTTTACATATCGATTTTTTTAAACTTATTGAAAATAATGAAAACTGTTTTATTGACTAGGTTACCAGTACCTGTTAAAATACTATCAACTCAGCGTTGAAAGTAAAAAATCATCCCCGCAATGTCACAGTCGAAATGCGCAGTACTAACCGGTCCCTCTGCTCCTTCTCGAGCTTGGCGAGCAGGTCGTGCGTGTGGCGCAGCGCGGCGCCGATGCCGTAGTCGTGCTGCGACGCCGCCACCTCCTCCTCGATGTCGTTCAGGTACTCCACGTCGATGCCCAGCTCCGACAGACTGCGCAGCTGGTCTATGTCCACCTTCACTTTGCTCGGGTCCTGCAAATGAAAAATTAAATCAATTTCCTGCATCGCGATATTGGAGTTCTCCGCGAGTTAAGAACGTATAGAAACCCCGACAACAACCGTCGGGCAGCAGCCCGCGTAGCGTCCTAGCGTCTGGTCGAAGGATCCTCCCTTTTCAATGCAGTATTGAGGAACTTAACACCCTGTTCCTCATACCCCTTATGTACTTAGTAAGGTTTCGGGCTCATTGGAACGTAAATTTATTTTTTTGCTTGTGTCAGACAGAACCCACCGTTTCTAATAAACACGCGGGAGTGAGCGCGTGTACGCGCGTTCGATTTTTGAAGTACCAAATGTGGCGCGCATGTACGCGCCTAATCCGATACGAGCTTATACGCGCCAAAAAATACGCTAGTCTGGAAGTTCTGAACCCGCTCAAGGTCAAGATCTATCGATGTTACTTAACACGCGCTTTGGCTTAGACACGTTCTCGTCTTTGTGACAGACACACTGTTTGACGAAACTACGTGCTAAATACTAGGATGATAAGCCTGATAATATACTTACAGGTTCAGTAGTGGTGGGTGTTTCCTGCGGCTTCTTCTCGGGGAACAGCGTCTCCATGTCGTAGATGAGCGCCCAGGGCGAGTCCGGCGCGAAGCGGAGGGGCTCCTCCGGGATCTGTCCTGTCTCGTACGCTACAAAGGAATCATCACCAATGGAAATACTTTTTCAAGTAGTAGAGACCAATGAAAATCTACTCGCTCTCGTCTACCTAGCAGGACGACCATGTCAGAGGATTTAGTGCGTTTTTTTATATCTATTCAATAGCGTTAACGTAACTTCAATTTTTAATGAATTTAACTTGTGCAGTCTAGTTATAAAAATGGGCGGCACAAGTATTCCATTCAAATTAAAATTTATTTTGACGAGATCACTATTTGTACAAAAAAGATAGAAAATTGTTTAAAATAGACATTAACACTGAGGTAAAATAAAGGATTTTACTTACGTAACGTGTGATACAGAAGATGTGATTCCTCCTTATTCAATGTAGCAAAGGTGCCGTCGTATGAAGGCGCATACGAGCTGAATGGACCGTAGTTTAGTGGCTTCACGCCTTTGGCTACGTTGCGACGGTCTTCGCGAGGTGCTGCAAAGAAAACAAAACAACTTATTTGGGGGTATTCCAATACCTACAGTGAATTCGCACATAAAAACGAAAGGCACACCCAACATTAAGCTTAGCTTGATTTATGCCCGGTTCCTATAAACAACGATTCGTTATTGTACAAAAGGTACCATTCGTTTTTGGGTTACGAGTAACGGATGGTAATAGGCGTTCCTATAAGTTTTTGAGTCATCTACCTGCTACGAACGGTTGTTGGTAACTCACTTACCGAAGCCCTCCATGAACACATGTGCAACCCTCCTTGCGTTTCGTTATTACAATCGAGCATGTTTAGGATTAGAGTGAAAACCTGTGCATAATACACATAATATAACATATTTATAATTTCATGGAGAAAACTTAACTTACATGTTTATTTAAAAAAAAATGTGTTGAAGAAATCTCATTTTTAAAAATAAAAAACAGTTTTTTATTCGGGCTACTGAAGTGAACAAAACGCAATTGATAGCGTCTGGCTTGACCCATGTATTTGAAAGGAACTTTAAATTCAATTCTAAGGTTTTGTAGTAAAACATAATTAACTCAACATAAGAGTTGGTGAAGAAGGAACCATGATATGTATCCTACATATCATGGTTCCTAAAACAAAGATTAAATTAACGTTTTAGGAGTAGAATGCGTAATGAATTATTGTTGTTTTGGATGTTTCAAGTGAATGTAAACCTGATTTTATTCCACATGATGAGATATTGGAAAAGGTGACTGGTCTTCTAGAGTCTACTTGCACAGGGTTTGATGTGCTATTTGGTGGTGATGGTAATGCGGTCCTGGATGTGGGTGGTATAGCAGAAGTGAGTGTGGCAGATATGGACATCGTCTTAGAACATGGATCATTATGGTGCAACTAATGCTATTCCATCTATCTCAGAAGATAGTGTAGCTGAAACACCATGTAGAGGTATTATTTTGATTAAATCTTCCTTCTCTACCTATACTTTTATTAATTAATTTGTTTGTAAATGTCAAATCATTTTTTTCAGACATACATGCAAAAAAAAAGAAAAATTGATTTGTGTGAGGGCAACAGCTCTCCCAGTGCACAGGGCTCCAAGTATTTCTTTGGCATGCCTATGTCCAGGCAATTAACAACAAAAAATAAAGGTACATAATTAAATTTATTATTAATTTACACAGCATATTTTATGTGAATTTCTTATACCTGTTCCCATATTGTAAACTATAGTCTAGAACCCTGGTCAAACACATTGTATGAAATAAAACGTATTTCCATTTATTTCAGGTAAAAAGACAGCAGACAGAGATATACAGACGTCCATCATCACCCGTAACCTTGCTATAGCAAGTTACTATGACAAGAAAAAGGAGAAATTAGATTAAGAAATTAGACTTTTAAAATTAGAATTAGCACAAGAAGAAAATAATGTTACTGTAAATGATGTTTATAGTTAGTGTTTCATGTGTAAGTTTTAATTTGTGTTTAGTGCCATAATAATTTAGAATATATTAAGGAAAACTATAATTAAAATAAAGTTTTATTTGAAAAAAAATTTCTTTTAATAACTAATAGTAAAGCTAGATACTTAAAATAACAATATTTCCCTATAACTAAGCCAGTGTCCTTCATCAACGGTCATTTCTTCATACACTTTGTTTTGTAGTAGCAGATAAGTGTTTTTCTTTCTTGATACAAACTTAAAATTACTCATGTGATGATAAACTGAAATGAAATAAAAAGTAATTATTAAACATATTCAGTGCACAGTACTTTAACATAGTCAAGGTTTCAAACTTGACACCTCAGCTTAGCACTATACAGATTGTTATTACTCACTTATTAAAGAAATTTGAAATTAGTGTTGCTCTTTCTGTGTAATCTGGTTCTTCAGCAGTATTTGGTACAGGCACTACCTCTGCAGTAGGAATTTCTACCTCTGGTGGGACATCAGCTATACTGTTTAATCGACAGATATTATGCAACACACTAGTAGCTATGATTACTGCATTGGCTCGTAACAGACTTAAACGCAATGTCAGAGCTACTACTGGAAATCTCCTCTTCCACACTCCAAAGCATCTGCAATAAAAAAGAACCAGTTATCTTTAGCAATAACACTGCCCGACTTGGTGCATGATGCTTTGAACCCAAGACCACACGCTCAGCAGTCACATTTGCAACCACTAGACCAATGAGGTAGTCTTTCTCTAAATGTAAGGATTATTAATCATGAATGCTCTTATCTCACCCATGGTACACAAGAACAATAAAAATGGAAAGTGTCACATTCCTCCACACTGATGAAAAACATACCTTTCAATACAGTTTCTAGTACGAATGTGGGCTTCATTATAAAGCAGTTCCCCTCTACTTTGAGGGTTTAACAAAGGTGTTAATAGGTATCGTTTCAGAGGATATGCACTGTCTGCAAGCAGCCATTTGTTTCCATACAACCCGCTTTCACACTGAGCTGAAAAAAATGTAGTTAGGTATAGATACTGAATTAAATTATATGACCACAAAACATACTTCATAATGCTGTTATCTATTATTACTGTTACCTCTTAGTTCTGAGTTATTGAATATAGTTGCATCATGAGCTGAACCAGGCCAACGGGCTACTAAATTCATAAATAATAATTTTGCATTACACACAGCTTGTATATTAAGGGAAAAGTAGCCCTTTCGATTTCTGAATTCTTCTCCAGTCTCTGAACCTATGAAAAAGAATTGAATTGTGTTCATTAAATAAAAAAGTAGAAGCCTATCAAATTAAAAGATTACCTAGAAGATTCAACAAAAACTTACATGGTGATTGAATTCTGATGTGTGTACCATCAAGTGCTCCAAGAACCCTTGGGAAGCGGGCAGTTTCATAAAAATCTTGTTCAGTGTCAGGGTGCATGTATATATATTTGTTGTATAACCGTGCTATAGCACAGCTTACATCAAGTACTATACGACAAGCCGATGATTTTGATACCCCAACAAAGTCAGCTACTGATAATAGCATTGTCCCTAATGCGTAAAATCTTAACGTCAATAAGAGTTGGTGAAGAGGATGTATACCATGGTTCCTAAAAAAAAGATTAAATTAATGTTTTAGGAGTAGAATGCGTAATGAATTATTGTTGTTTTGGTTGTTTCAAGTGAATATTTTAAGGTTAGTTTGAGAAATACATACCTGGCTCCTTTTACTCTTAAATGCGGATAAATTTCGACGAGTAAACTTTGTACAGACGGCTTATCTAGCCGAAATCTAACTTGGAATTCATTAGTATCCAAGATACTAAAATGATCGACCCTTGTTTTGTAATTCCGTCGATTAGAACCACTTTCTTCATCTGATTCGGAGTTACTCCAGTCCGATAACCTTTCCAAATCACTTAATTCACTGTCTGAAAGCGACATTTTACAAGTATTTATAACAAATAACACAGAATGAGTAAAACTTTTGTAAACAACCGACCGAAATCGGGCGGTAAACGAATTGTTAACCTTTTGAACGCCAGAGCATAAACGCACGCGCGTGCCCTCCACGCCAAGCCACAATTTCACAGCATACAAAAAAAGTAGCTTCAAAAAGAATAGGGATTCTAAAACTTTATCAAGAAACAATATTATTAAAGAGACAAGACAAGAGCTACAATATTTAAGGTATACAAATAAAAACACACAAAAGTAATGATTTTATTGTTTATTTCGTGTTATAGTGCATTGCATTTTTTGTCACACATTTGTGTCGTTGGCGTACAGGGCACGCGCTCGCTTGTCACGTATAGGCGACAATGGCGTTCAAAAGGTTAACGGCTCGTAACTTTGACAGCTCGTTGACGTTTCTTATTTTTTATAGGAACACCATCGCTAGACATCTGCATACATTTGCCTTACTGTCCGTTATTCGTAACCCTCCCATCCGTAGGTAGTGATCTATCGGTAACATAACTTACGAAACGTTTTTTATAGGAATGGTTTTGACATACGCCTCGTAGAAAATACTACTATCCGTAAGCAAAACGACTCGTTTCTTGTTTATAGGAACCGGGCATTAGCAAGCATCAAAAGGGCAGAAATTACTGACAGAATAAAGGGGATGCATTATAGAGTCTCCACAAGTGTTGATTCTAGTAGCCGACTCAATTTAGATAGCTGTCGAAACGCCAAAGCGCTCAGTAAACGATTGACTATTTGTCCGTCCGTCAGATTTTACAAAATTAATAAAAAAAAAAAAAAAATTGAAATGATGCCTGTCGATTGGTTGTTGTAAATTGTCCGCGGACAAATTATTGTCCATCATCCATCAGCTTAGCGCTTCATAACAACATTACTTGTACGTCTAGCGTAGTCAGCACGGCTAGCAAACTTGTAAAGTGACTAGTTTCTACCACAGTAACATATCGTACGTAGGTATTGTGTAGTACTCACTGTGCAAAGTCCCGCTGCCCTGTGTGAGCTTGCCGATGTACTTCCCAAGTGTGAGCGGCTTGTCCTCGCCGGAACCTTCCACCGTGTTGGTGACCAGACAGAGTGTGGTTTTGCCTTCTGAGTCCATGCGCGGGAAAGCTGCACGAAGAACATAGACAATTATGAAGAAGCAATTTAAAGCTGTTTAGAGGATGCTATATTACATTATGTTTGATTCGGCATGATAGGCCACACGTTAAAATCTAATGTATATTTTGCCGCCCGGCTTAGTAAAATCATGCCGACTCGAACAAATGTGTAGCAACATTTGTTCGAATTCCTTGGTGAAAATCGCAAATTTCATACTAGTACAGTTGATTAATGTTTAAGATAAACTCTAAGAAAATAGCCATTAAGTTTAAGAGTAAAACATCATAGACTTTTTATTTTGTGCTTTGGAAAGCTGAAAGTGTTGTATGAGCCCCAAACATCACTACATAGTATAAAACAAAGTCGCTTCCCGCTGTCTGTCTGCCCCTATGTATGCTTAGACCTTTAAAACTATGCAACGGATTTTGATGCGGTTTTTTTTTAATAGAGGAAGGTTTATATGTATGATATATGTATAATACATGCATATTACAGTAGAGAAAACATTAGTATCTACATTGCACCCGTGCGAAGCCGGGGCGGGTCGTTAGTACAGACATAAAAGCCTCTTATAAGAGATTGATTAAACTAATCGACCCGGCTTCTGCAGGTTAAAAATAGCTTTATATCCATGCAGTAAAAACGAAAATTAAGACGTCTCTTTTCGGCTTCGGATATTCATCGACATAAAGCTCTTTCTCACCAGCTTAACCGAAACTACTAACTCACCGATGCCAGGTCGATAAGTTCGGTCATTCCCTTATAAGACTCTCAATATAACACAAAAACAGCTCTTCAATGCGTACCTTTCTTAGCCAGCCGCCGCCTGTGCTGTTCTCTCGCAGCCTCCATCTGTATCTTGACGGCGTCCCCGGCGAGCCCCTCCAGGCCGTCGGAGGCCGCCTCGGCCTCGGAGCCGGACTTGATGGGGCTGCTGCGCTTCAGCACCTTGTGCTGCCACACACGGACAGGGAGACTGCAGTGCAAGCGCCGCGAGGGAAACGCGCTCTATGCTACGTCGCGGTTGGTGAATGTTGGAGACGGGTAGACTTTGGTATAGGCTTTTATTGTGTGCCTTGCCGAAATTACTGTGAGTTTTAGTCAGGCCTTTTTTCTGCTTTATACATTATCAAAACCTTCCTTCATTGAGCCAGCCGGGCAGAGAATCGCGCGTGCCTCTAAAAAGGAAATTACCTAGGGACGCGGTCCGCATACTTGTATGCGGTTAGTAGCATAGTAGGTTAGTGGCATAGTTCATGGTCTGGTACTGTCCGGTACTGACAGTACCAGACCATGAACTGCGCAAGTGTCCCAGCGCCACGGCAAAGGTAGTTGAAGAACACCGTGTGGAAGAGTCAGAAATAGTCTGACACACCTCTTTACCTTCGATTTCCACACGGCAAAAAGAGCTGATAAAAAGAAAATTAACCCAAGTTACATCCAATGATGAAGAATAAAGATTTTTTTGAAGTTTGTATGGGTCAACACAGTGAATGTTTAATATTGTGATTAGGAAAACGATAGCATTTATAGCGTAAATCGAATACCTACCAATATGATCTTGCAGAAATAACACAGAACTCCTTTTATCAATTTAGACAAAACCACTTCAAACTTTTCACAGGCAAAGGCACAGAACATAAATCTTTGGACTATCAATACAGTACTCGCATAAGTCTCCATCCCGCTCAACGTTCACCAGCCGCACGTGTATGCATGCATTATGCTCAAACGCCGGGCTGTAGTCAACTCGTCCTACCCACACAACACAGACGCGTCAACCGACAGAAGCAAACAAAATGTCGCTAACCTCTAAACACGACTACCCTATGAAACCACAGAGTAGATACGTACAAAAGACCGGGTCTATACAACGAGCGAAAACCGGCGTACGCACACATAGTTGAATAATATAGTGCAGCATGGTTATTTGGCGCGTGGCCATAGCCGGAACTAACACAGCTATATTGTTTTATTCATTACAATTTCCACATACTAACAGCGCTCTCCGGGCAATGTCATTCCAGGTCTGCGCCAAAAAACCCATGCTGCACTACATCGATGTTGCTAATATTGGACCTCCCACCTTGTATATTAACAAGCCAGTTTCATAAATGTTTACTAGTGGCGCCCTTCTCAGTTACGTACGGCCATCACAAGTGGCTTGCGGCGACGTGATATCGCTATATGTGCGTGAGTTTGCGCTCATAGTACGGAGCCTTCTGTAACTATCTAGTCTGTGATTAAACTATTAAAGAGTCAAAGTGTCACCTTTCTGCCGTACGTCCTAAGAGGCTGCGATGCAAAAAGTCATTTTATCAACATGTTTAGTTCAAACTTCAAATAAATACAAAAAAGAAGGTAGTTTTGTTTTTTTTTTTTTTCTTTACTGAATATTCACTAAGCTTGTTTATGTTTTTTTTGCATGTTTGTGATTAGGAAGGGGATTTAAGTGCGCGTCTTGACTGTGGCCTAATACAACACTTATTTGTATACCTCGCAAAAAAAAGTCGCACTACGGTTTACATATTGCAAGTTATAAAAGCTGTGAAGCAATGATTATATTCGAAGATACTTCTATGATACAAGCGATATTACTGTTACTGATTTTGAATGAAAATCGTATGAGTAGTACACAGATTCGAATCTGCCTCGTGGCAGTTCAGTAGATTTTTTTTTAGCCCAAATATTAGTAAAAAAGTATTCAAATCGCGAAAGTTATTAAGATTAGAGAACTTTATGTCGTTGTCACTGTGGTGACTGCTGCGTATACCTGTAATAGGCATACATACCAGCACTTTTATATTTTTTTATAGACTCCTATTAATGTTTAGTATGTAATGCTGTTGGTGTACCAAATAAATAAATAAATAAAGTTTAAAAACGCTGGTATACTTTTCCAAACAGAGAATCAAAACTGGATTTCAACAGCACAGAACCATAAGAACGTTGATTAGTGTTTTTGAATTCTGATTTATTCTGTTACTCTTTTTTACCCTAAAACCGAATTTTAGCAATGACCCGAGTTCAAGAACATATTTTGCTGATTTCATTATTGTTAAAAGTTGACACCAACTGTTCTTGAACGCGGTTTAGGAATGCTGAACGCGTTCAATTTGATTGGTAAAATGCACCCTTAAATCATTGAAAACTTAATCACCAGAATATGTGTTTCAACTCTGCCAAAATGCCAACCTAACTCTATGCTTGCATCTTTGTTTTGCGAGGCTCCTCATAACAAAAACAAATTGTACTCACCACATCCATTTTCCCGATATCGAAGCCAAGCTCCTTGATAGGTATCTCATACATGTAGGTGAGCATGTTGCCGAGGGGTCGGAGTTTCTGCGGGGTCAGTTGTTTGAGACCGGCGTGGAGGAGTCGACGGGCTGCCTTGTGGTACACTGTGCCAGGTTTGTTGTACTTCATTGCGTTGTTGCACATTAGTTTGAAGTCGCTCTGCGTAAGGAATATAAATAAGGTTAATTTAAGAATAGATCTGACTGTCCTTTTGCGAGTAGGTAAATATTGATTTTATTGTGCACATGCTTTCAGTCTTGGTTCAATACAAATACTGAAATACACAACCAACTTCAAATGAACTTGGTGAAGGAGGAAATCTTGGGCATCCAAATGAACTGGCCGCTGGATTGACAACACGCAAATACCAAAAACGTCTCAAAAGAAAAGACATTCTGTCTGTACCCTCTTGAGTAGCATAAATACATGCTACACCAATGATTAGTTGCTCTCGCTGGACAGCACACTCCAACTGCCAAATATCACTTACCACATCTGCTTAAAGTACTCAAGACTGATTGCAGATACAAAAGGAATAAAAAACAAAATGCTTTCACAGTATATACAGAGACAAAACTTAGTCAAAATCCACCGATGATGACAGATGAAATTGTATGTTTATGCTTGGTTTCCCCTCTTTATCTTACCCAGAACTCTTTTAGAAATAGTTATCTGTTCTTTAAAGTAACTTTAGCGAAATAGTTTCATCTTTAGCGAAATAGTTTCATAGTTAAATGTACTCACAATAAAACAGTTAAGAGACTTGTACTCATTATCATCAATCTTCTGTTTCATAGTGGAAAAGTCCATGGGTCTTCTGATGATGTCCGAGTATCCTGGTGCGAAGTTGTCATTGACTGGCCACGCAAAGAACTGGTTGGGGTCTCGTTTCTCGAGGTTTCGGAGTAGCTGCTCTAGGAGACGGGATAGTGGGCGTCGCTTCTGGCTTGCCTGCGAAGTAAAATAGTCATTATGAAGGTGTATATGGGAAAATGCTTTGAATAATGATCTAGATTAAAAACGAAATGTAAAAGTATGGATAGCTGCATTTATACTAATTGAAAAGTTTTACACAGCTTTGGCTATCCTGGAAGAAAGAAAAATGCGCCAGGAATGCGCTTCCGTTGCATACTGGTGGTCAGGGATACCCAATTGAAGCTGGCTGGCTATGTTACTAACTGCTCAAAAGCTTGAGGAGTGATCTTGATGATGATGATGATGTCAAGTTGCTCGAAGGCTGCGCTGACGTTCATTTAAGGGTCACCAGTTTAGGAGTATGAGGAACAGGGTGCAGTTCCTCAATACTACATAGAAAAGGGGGGATCCTCCAACCAGATGGGTGTTGTGTCTGGTGGGCTACTGCCTGACAGTTGTTGTCTGGTTCTCCTATATACTCTTAAGTCGCGGATAATTTTGCTTGCACGATGTAGGAATTGGAAGGTAGTTCTTCATATTCGACATAGACGGCACTGTAGTACTTTTTGTTCTATGTTGCTGAGTACTTTTTGTAGTGCCGCTACAGATACTTAAAAAAATTAAGATAAAAAAAAAAACAAATATTTACATCCAAGCAAATGTTTGAATAAGTGATAGAAACAATAAAAAGAAGATGTGAAATATGCATTAGTAAATACTGCTGACATACCAAGAAATCTTATACTTGCAGAAGATAAGGCAGGCTAAGCAATTAATAACTGGATACTTATTAAGTACAGCAACAATAAAAGAAAAACTATCAATAATCGAAAAAAATAATTGAGAAAGGCTTCCATAGAGAGGGCATGACTAAGAAAAGCAATAAGTAACATCAACAGTGTTTCTAAAAAGTTTCTAGCCAGTTATTCTCCATAGATAAATAGAAAACTACCTATGCCTAGCAATTCACAAGTGTCCATGTTGGTTAAGCGAAGTAAATTTTTTGAATTCATAGTTTTAACAGTGATAATTTACACGGTCATCCTCGGCCAAGACGAAGAGGGGTAGACTAAGTAGGAGGTGGTCAGATAAACTGAGAAAAACAGCTGGCCCACTGTAGCAACAAAGGTGAGTAGACATCTAGAGGAGGCTTTTGTGTGGGAAGGAAATATTTCTATATAAACTGATGTGCTATAACACCATTTTTTGTTTGTTTGTTTTTTGTGCTTTTAAGTATATCAAGGTTTGAATTTTGATAGTTTCAACAGTTACCTTTAGCACACAAGTGCGAGGTTCCCTGTGAGAAGCAGGAGAGTTGGGTCCTGGGCCGGGGCTGAGCCGCCGAATGAGCTTCTTGGCTAGGCCCTCATCATCCGTATCATCATCATCTGACATTTTTATCTGGAACAATCCGTTTCAAATAACTTGAGAGATTGAAGAGTTGACTATGAGAGTAAAATGGTTACTGAAAGACTTATTTTATAAGGAGAAACCGTGTGTTTGACAAGTGGAGTGTATGTGAATGATGTCACAGAAAGATGACCACTACAACGAAACAAAATATTAATCTTCAAATGCTGATTGGATAGATGTCGTACTTTAGGCTTAGCCCAAATTGAAGCCATATAACTGACAAAAGAATGCTACTGCTTTAGGTCAGATTAGTCTGCGTCGTATCGATACTTAGTGTTACCGCATACAGAATGTCGACACGAAACGATTTCATTGAAATTTCGGTATTGGTTAAACAACTTTTGTGGTAGGTAAGTGGATTTCACGACTTTTATAGAGGCGCACACTTTATCAATTCTACGTTTCTACTTTCATACTCAAAACAAATTTGAAATATTACCTATCGGTGCCTAGTCAGTGTTCAGTGCAGTGAAAAAATGAGTCCAACACAAAATGGTCTCACATGTACGGGAATATCGATCCTTACCATGTCAATTTCGCGGCGTCTCCGCTTCCTTTTAAGACTAGGTTTCTCGTCAATTTCCTTGTGGTCATCCGCCGAGTGTTCTAGATCACTTGCTTCCAATTCTTCCTCTGTGAAATATAGAATTTGTGTTAGCATCAACCAAATTTTGTAAAGAGTAAAGCGACATGGTTCGTGGCGGGTTTTTTCGAGCTTCTACTCACTGCAACTTAATTTTTCTATGTCATCCATGTTTATGAGATTGTCCTAAATAATCTACACCTACTTTAACTTATAACTATTAGTTTTATTGCATAAAATCAAGAGTGTTATCGATATAAATATCTAAACAACCATTACATCCACCAAGCCAACTGACAGATGTATTCTAGTCACGTCAACAAAGAGTTTGTTTGTGCATCAGAACGAGATAGCCATTCGTTCGTTTCGTTCGTACAAGACCAGGACGGAGATACTAACAGACGATGGAACGCGCTTTGGCCGTGCGTTCTCGACTACAGTTAGCAATGGTTATAAATGTCATTCGGTTGATGCCCTCTCATGTTATTGGTGCGGAGTGTCGTACACTAAATGTACAACCAATAGCAATTCTGAGTTTAACAAAAGTTGAAATAATATTTTACAATGTGAACAGCAGAATCAAACCAACACGCTAGTAGACTACGAAAGGATAGGCAGAGGTTTAATTCAATGGGTATAACTGTGACCTCTGCCATCAACTAGTAAGTATAGCATTTTGTAATGGTTTCGGTTCAAAATACATAGATGGAATAACGTAGCTATCTATAACAGTTTTTTTTTTTAATTCAGTCAAAAAAGTACCTATTGGGTAATGGATGATTTTGTTTATGGCTCCAAATTCAATTTTTTTGCCTTCCTTTCGCGGTAAATAATTTTTTTTTTTTTAAACCCTGTCGATCTGTATTGGTGCCCAAGATACACGCTTCGCATAGTTTGGGGTCAATATAAAACCTATTGTACCTAATATTTTTGGCAATAATTTTTTTTGTATTTGTAATTATGTATAAGATTTTATCAAGGTACGAAATCATAAATCCGATGTAGTTTTGCTCAAGTTTCATGCTTCAAGTTTTTCTCTACCCACTTATGTACGTTTAATTTGATGGCCCCGTTGACACCAAACTTAATTTAATATCTAATTAGCGTAACTTTCTCAGAGCGACAGTTTTTTATCAGTGAGGTTACGATTAGTGAGAATTTGGGTGATTTCCATTGTGTTGGTGTTGAAACCCGCGGGCTGCGAGTCTCCGCGGTGTCACGCTAACTAAATCTCGTAAAAAGCAATATTTTGTCGTGAATTCTCACAATTATTAGAGGGAAAGTATACTTGCTTTAGATTGTTAGATGATGTCATGTAAGCACGCTCAGATGGCAAGGAAATAATTAGGTTGTACTTCTTACTCGATATTTTACTTACCTTAGGTAAATTTTATATTAAAATCTAACTAATGCCAAATCCTTCCCTGTTCTTTGTTCATTGCAGGAACTGATGGACGCTACTGAGGGCGCCTCACTCGTGGCTCAGTTCTGGGCCGACACAGGATTTAGATTGCCATCGACACGCCAAGAATAACAACACAATATAGATTTGTCTTTGCATCAGGTACTGGAAATTAACTGTTCAAACACCTAGTGCCTCCCCCAGTCCCCCAAACTCCTACGTTTAGCATTAGTGAGTTGGTAACAGCGCATAAAACCTTGGTAAAAGATATTATTAGCAGATCATCATCTTCACGACGAGTTTTTTTTCAGCCTGTACTGTCCCACTGCTTGGCAAACGCCTCCCTCAATTCTTCACCCTAATTACTGCAGTAAATATTCAATCGGCTCCCATGTCACTGCTTAATGAAAGTGATGTATCATTGTACATTTATGCATTGTTTCGGACGGGCGGGGGTCTTTTCAGTACCCACGGTCGCCCTGGGACAATCTCCCACTATGTTAAGACTTGCGCGCCTTGTTCGCTGAGTGACTTTGCTAGTGAGGCACGTCTCCACGCACCCCTGAATGCGTCGTGTGGTGGGTACAAGGCACAACCCACTAGGACCTTGGAGAGAGAGAGAGAGAGAGAGACGGGACGTTGAAGAGGTGTAGGAATGAAAACACCATTTTCTTCTAGTTCTTGGTTCCTTAGGTTTCGGCTTCCTTTTTCTTATTGTTGGCTCTTTGGTGACTGTGTTGCGACTGACGATTAATCGCAAGTGTGGCTGTCGCAGCGCCCCCGTAAGGGGGCGCGGCGCGCGTTTACGGGGCTTCGCCCCCTAGCCGTGGGGGCTGTCCTCGGCCCGTAAAAACGGACCCGGCGTGGGGTGGCCGATATAGGCTTCGGCCTTGGGGCATACGTATGGCTAACGTGTGCCCCTGTGTGTAGTTGCTGTGAATGTTACTGTAGGCGCGCCACAGCGCTGTCACACAGCGCTGGTTTCTTCACGAGACCCCTGCGGTCAGTCCCTGCCGAGTGAGACCCCAGTTGCCCGGGAGAGGCCCAGCAAGTGACGACCAGCGACAGAGGTGTCAATTACGACGCAGTACATTGGTTGTGTGGCTCCCGTCCGCCCCGCTTCCAGAGCTAGCCGGTTGCGATTCGGACTAAGGAGCCGACGTGTGTGTGTGGGCGGTATTGTATTGTGTAACACCGCCCAGTATCTGCATGGGACGTCAGCCCGCGTCGCGCCTCCGGGCGTGAGACTAAACGAGTGTAGAGGGATGCATGTGTGATTTAGCTGTGCGACGTGCCTATATTAACTTAGAACACGTCACGCGGCAGGGTGCAAGTATGGTGTGGAGTCATATTGTGCAGGTAAGCTGCGTGTAGACTGGTACAGCTTACCCGGGAGTCAAATCCGGGGGGATGGAGTCATCGTCGTCCGCGGCCAGGTCGCGGGGGAGGCGCCTCGCGTCAGGGGGGGCGTGCATGTCAGGGCGTGATGTGCTTGACTTGTGGCCAAGCAGATGCGTCGGCACGCGCGAACATTCCCGTCGCGAGGCGCCAGATGAAGGCGTCCAGGCTCCCAATCCCGAGGTCCCGCTGGATGACATCGTTCCTCACATAGCGAGGGGCACCGACTATGGTCCGCAGCGCTAGACTCTGTTGCGTGACGAAGTTTTCTTGCCCGCCTCGCCAGTGAGGGCGACCAAGCGGGAGCGGCGTACGTCAGTGCTAAGCGTATATAAGTTTTATACACGCCCAACTTGCCGCGCACCGGGAGGCGGGACGAGAGCACTGAACGGAGTTGGCCGCGGGCAGCTCTAGTCCGTGCAACGACCTGGCTTACGTGATGACTCATCGAGAGCCGACGGTCGATGTTGACACCCAGGGACTTTACCCGGGGAAACCACTCGACGTCGGCACCTTGTAGCGTCAGGGGGGCAGGAGGGGCGCTAGCCCAGTGACCAGCGCCTATGTCTAATCCACGTTAACCGACAGCCGCCACTTGGACAGCCAGTCAGGCAGCAGATCTAGCGCGCGCTGCATCTTAACCACCCCGTACTTCGCGTTGAGCGAGGTGGTGATGTACGCGGCGTCATCAGCTTACAGCGCGAGCATCGCCTCTGGCGTCGTGGGGATGTCGTCGGTGTAACGTGACTAACACGCCGGCGACACGCAGCTGCCCTGCGGAACGCCGCGGCCGGCTCTCACCGGGCGGGCGCTAGACATCGCACCCTCGACCACCACATGAAAACTCCTATGGGACAACAAAGGATTATATACCAGAGAGATAGGACCACCTTTACCACGCGACGCCAGCTTATAAACGAGGCTGTCATGCTATACACGGTCGAAGACCTTCTCCATATCGAGGAGTACTGCGACCGAATATTCTTTCTTGTTTAGGGCAGCTGTCATGTGGTGCAGTAGCCTCGACAGCTGAAGCGTCGTGCTGTGTTCCGACCGAAACCCGAACTGCTCCGGCCACGGAGTGATGTGCGGCAGGAGGTGCCGCAACAGGAGTGACTCGAACACCTTAGAGATGGTCGGCAGTAGCGTGATAGGCCGATAGCTCTCCGGCTTCAGAATGTTTTGCCTTGGGCAGCATAATAACGCGCCCTTCCTTCCACGAGGCGGGAAAGGTCCCGGGGCGCAGTACCGCCGTGTACAGGCGCGCCAGCGCCGCTACCATGCGGTACGGCAGCTGGCGCAGCGCTGCGTTGGTTATACCGTCCGCACAGGGAGCCTTCCTAGGCCTCGTCCTCTGGATAGCGCCTCTGACTGCCCCAGGCGAGAAAAAGACTTCGACTTTTTCGGGAGCTATCGGCGCGGCGAAGTAGTCCCCAAGGTGTTTCTCGACTGTTGCGACATGTTCCACGTCGCTGGTCGGATTCGGTTGGAACCGACGCTCCAGGTGAAGGGCGAAGACCTCCGCCCCGTCCTCCGCTGTGTACTTAAGCGCCCCTTCGCTGTCCAATAGCGGGCGCACCGGAGCCGGGGTACTCGTGAGTTGGCGGCAGAGTCTGTGAACGGACGGCCAACTGCCGGCCGTAGCCTATTCTATTCTTTCCTCCCAGCTCTCGGTTTTGCATCTTAGCCTTGATGTTCTCCGCGAGACGATTCAACTTATTCTTAAGTGTGGGGCATCTTAGTTGTTGCCACTGCTTGCGAAGGCGCCTCTTGTCGGCGATCATCTTTCGCAGGTACGCAGGTAAGGGCGGCTGTTGCACGGCGATTCTCTCCTGCGATACAGGCGTTGTCGCCGCTTCCAAGGCGCTCTGTATCCTAGCAGTAGTAGCTGTATTCTAGTAGCAGTGACGTCTACTGACGACTAATCGACAAATGGCCCGTCTTATATACGGGCCGTTCTTACGCGAACGATAACCGCGTTTTTGCGCAGTAGGTATTTTTCTCGTAGCCGAAACCTTTGGACCCCTTTTTTTATTTATTTCATTGCATAAATTATTACAACTTCTATTGTATAACCTTACTATTTTCATATATTACCTTACTAAATAATCATATTGCACAAAACAAGACATAATAAAATTTTCGTAGAACATTATGTTCAAAAATCTAAGTTGGATGAATTTTTTATTTTACAATTTTCATCGTATTTCCTACTAATTAACTTATTGACATGAATCCTGTTGTATTATGGTTTTTAAATATAAACCTAACTTTTTACACTAATTTCATTAAAATATCTGCACTAATTAAAATTCTCATTATCAAGTTAAGTAATTATATGAGACAACTTTTCCAACTCGATTTTTTTCCTTTTAAATTACTATTAGTCTTAGTCTTATTGATATTCTAATAAGAAAATTAACTATAAATGACCTTATGAAGAACTAAATAGAGAACAGATCAGAAAAAACAACTTAAAATCTAATTAGAAATTTTACACTCTCGACTCGCGACCGGCTGTAATGACGGTGTTTATGTCTTAGCACCGCCACTACTTGCACCCTGGGACACAGATCAGATGTGGTCTCGTCGCCGACATACGTGTACATAGCTATCGGTATGGTTATACATAAGCACACAAAAGTTACGGAATTAGCCACTTTATCTAAGCAATGCATACATCACGTAAGTACTTCTTTGTGCCTAGATGCCTCAAGCTGTTCGTATAGATTTTGAAATCAGTTGAATAATATCATCAAATGCCGTTACCTAGGTAATACTTTAGGTTAGATAACCAATTAATTCACACCCACCCGTAATAATTTCAGCAGAGCCGAAATATCGGGAACTCAAAAAGGATTGTAAACATGATACATATCCCGTTTTATGTGTTACCTAGTGTTAGTGACCATGTCAGTTTAGAAACTTAAATCAATTATTAATTATTAAAAAGAAGCTCAAGAGGTTGTTTTTATTAGGCTCTGCCTATTTAATAATTACAAATTTAGCGCAAACATTTAGTTTTTTGTCTTTGTTAGTTATAAGTCTGACCAATACTGACCATGGATGTTTTTTGTGGTTAGGAATCAATGTACAATAGTATTGGGTATGCCCAATGACTGATTGTTGATATTCGATTGATTTGTTAAACCTAAACTTTTGGTTTCAGGCATTTTAACTACAGCAAACGGGGTCGTTAAGCTATGCAGGTAGACATTCATGTTTCTTGATCGCAAATCGTAATCATATAAGTAAACCGATTAGCCAAGTAAGAATCAGTCGCACGGCTCATGTGCTACCTAATTAATTCCAATATTAATTTCTCAGTAAGACGATAAAGGCAATAATGATGTAAGTAATTGCCACTCGAGTCGCAAATACCTCGGCTGATGATGAAGTCACAACATTGTGTCAACTTGTAGATTTGTAGGCCGGTATCGCGTTTCGATACTAATTGCAATCCTACTTGCCGGAATCGGTACTCATTAATCGCTTTCGGGAATTTCATTGTTTGCGAAAATTAATTGATATCGTGTGTTATGTCTTGAAAAGACATGGTGATACTGTTACAAAAGCAGCCATATCTTCAGAAAACAATTGACCATTGGTTTTGTCCGCAATTGCAATGAACCTGGAAGCATAAGTAGATGTTTCCAAAACTATATTTCCATTTTGTTCTGGTCATCCAATTTGCCATTTATTTTGAGCGGGAATCAAACCCACGAGTGTCCGCAATCCGTAACGAATTGCCAACTTCTTAGCCTCTGCGCTGTTCTGCAAACACCCTATTTTTGTCAGATAATGACAAACCTGGACGGACCTAGATGGTGTTGGGTGCTATATTAGATTTTTGTTTATCTGTTAGTAAGTTAATTAATGGCCAAAATCATAAAATATTTGAGACTTGCGTATCCTTCTAACTTTAGCAAACCTTGAAAACTGTGCCCTTTCTGTACAAAAAAACAATATCAATAACAGTATCTAATACCATTGCATGTAACAACGAACAAATCTAACACTACACAGTTTAATTTATAAGAATCGTGCGCGTTGTATTTGCGGCGCTGCAGCGCGGCGCGGGCGCAGGTGCGCGCACGAGCGATGATCGATACAGCGCGGCTATCGCTTTCGGCGGGTGCGCCCGCGCCGACGACCGACAATTAATTTAGAAGCACCATTTGTAAGCTGATAACACAGGTAATGCTGTGTGTTGTTTGTTAGATAAAGTGGCGTTTATAATGGAATCTCTTTTGAGTTTAGCTAAATCAAAGTTGAATCACGAATGAACACAGTCAGATCTTAGAAAAAAAATTCACGCACCGTAAATACCGTAATATGATTTTTTTGCTCTAAAATGTTGCAACGGCCCTGTGTGGAGTGTAAATCCATTTTGAAAACCAATTAAGTAATTTTTAACACTATTTTAAGCATTTAGATCGAGAAGCGACGTATACTATACGAGACGGCAGGTAATTTAGTAACAAAAAAGGCCTGGTATATTGGACGATCACAAAACTCTTCATATCCCAATTTATTTGGTGTCAGCGGAGCATGTCTTCTTACATCTCTACCACCCGTCCTCTCAATAACCACCTCCTTCCCGAAAAATTGGGTCAAAAAGAAAATTCTGATTGATCAAACCACCTGCCCAGTGCCCAAATCACCAGTTAACTTTGAAGACATCTTCGATAAAATGCTAGCAAATAATTCCGATTACCATTCTCCTTTCACTACCAAGCTTACCTCTCCAGCCTGAACACAACCTAACCGAAAAATTCAGTTTGTTCTGTTGCCATTGCATCCTTCCGTGTGATCACCTAATTAAATGGCCGCAGCTGGGCAGCTAATGGAAAATCGCGGCGAATAAATCTCTGGTCGCGTTCCGTTCCTCCCCTGCAGAGATACAAGACGCGCGCGCATTAGCGGAGATACCTCGCTCAAATTCATTGTTTCATGTTTCACCTCATGCTGGAATTGCTTGTCTGATCTTCTGATTGTTTGTGTATCCTTGTGTTTTGTGGCGTGGCTGGTATGTTGCCGTTAGGAATATTGAGGAATGGTTGAGATTTTGTGAAAGGCTGTTGCTTCCTCCGCTATAGTATAAGTTCCTAAGCTGTATCGGAGAAATCGAGAACTTTGTTGATGATTAAGTAATTATACCAATTGTTTGATTATACCTAGATGATTGGTATTTGTCTGTTTGAATAAGTTGTAAAATGATGACTATAAGAAATGGATAAGTCTTTGGAATTACCTGATAATTAGGAATCTAGCCCTTTATCCATCAGATTCTAGATTTTATGTAATAATGAAAATCCAAGTATAGCTTAAGCTGAGAAATAAGAACTTGGAAATGAAATAATTTCTGCCAATTAACTTTTAACTATGTCAGGCATCTATTTCTGTAAAGGTGCTTCACATGAGATAATACATTTTCGAATACAACACTCATAAAGCAATCTAATTTATTTCACCGCAAACTCTTGTTTACTCGACGAGCAAAACAGAAAAAAATATCTCAACTATCTAAAAAATTCGATTGGGGTCCGTGGTGCCAATTAGCGTTGCCGATGAAATGTGTGATGGTGTGATGAACAATGACCATCTGCGACACTCCCGCGCAGATCGCGATAATGGCGGCCGCGACGTAAGTAACTTAGCGCGCTCTACACTGCGCTTGCGCACACGCGGAATTTCACCTTTCATTAACGCATGCGTATTCGACCACACGCCATTCAATTTGCACCCCCGGCACAAACACTACCCATACAATTTTCAATTCGGACTCATTCATCGAAAGTGTAAAATTGTGACTGAGAAATTCTCAGCATAAAACATTCGTCTTAGCTTGGAATAGGATAATAAATCTTCAGATTTCATAATAATTGGATTAAAACAACACCTGAGATGGAACGATGAGATCATCCGCATGTTGATCTCGTGCTAATTGACGGTTTTGTAAGTCTTTACCTAAAACACTAATGACATAATAGTTCTACAAAAATATCTGGATTGTGAAAGCCTCGTGTGAGAACTGTGACATAGAAACAGCGAGACCGGTTCACTGCAATGATATAATAATCTAAATACCTTTCATTAGCAAGTTGTGCCGATAAAATTGTAAATTGTAATGTCGAAGGCAAGTTTAATCGGATACTCGGCTAATGGGCCTTTCTATCGTGATTTTATGAGTTTTTACGATTTCATCATGATTGCTGACAGCATATTTCCATTCACAGCTGTGTTTTATCCAAAGAGTAAAATACTTATACCAAAGGAACTTCGATCCTTTTGCGCCCATGCATTCCTGGTCTACCTGAGTGACATTCAGGTATTACCGGCAGTCTTTTGTTAGTAGTTCATCCAACAATCTGGGTGTGTCAACAATTCTTCCGCTTTTCGGTAACCTTAGATAACTGCTCCACTTGCCATCGTAAAAGCTTGCCAAGTGTCCTACACACCTTCGTTACAGAGTATAGATTCGGTCCACACTGGAGACGACCGCATATGCTATCGCGCGCATTGAGAGAACTACAAAGAAGAAGGGCCTATTTTGAAATGGTTTCAATACTAAATGGAAAGTTGTCAAAATTTTACGCGTATTGTATTGTAATTGTAACGCTGTCATAAGGCCGTTGCGTTGTTATTGGCAAACGCATTCGTGTTCAGAATTAACCAATGCATTGTATTGTAATACTTGTAATGGGTCATACGTTTTGCCATTATTTAATAAATGTATTCCCAAACGAAACTCTGAGTATTATCTTTGCAATTTAAGAATTTAGCAAAGATCCTAATGACCTGAGAAAATAACTAGCCTAGATTTGCTGCAGTGAAACGGAACGCTGGACAGACTGTGTGAAGATATATGACAAGAAAGGAGGTGTCTGATGAGCTGATGAGTAATAGACAAGTTTGGAAGAAGAACACATGCTGCGCGGACCCCAAATAAATTGTGATAAAGGCAGTAGAGTGCTGGACATCAGAAGCAACAGGTCGGATTTACAAAATCTCTGTATTGGTACATCCGACCTTATAGTTATGATGTCGAGCTTGATGATGAGACTTGCTCCAATTACTGAGATAGACTAACGATCTAGTCTTGCAGCTCCTTTTACATAATCAGTCCTATAATGATCCCACTGCAGTGACACATAATATGCCTCCTCTGTACAAGAGGGCTTGGCGTCCACCACGAGTCCTCCAGAGCGGGTTGGCAGCTTTCACATGTGTTCGATGTAGTGGCTCTAGGACAGTCCGGTTTCCTCAAAAGCCCTTTTTAAGTGACTTCTATGCTTGCTGTAGATTGTCAGTCAATGCTGATAGCTTTTACAATGAATAAATTATTGATGTTAAACTGAATTTGACTTCATATTTTTCGAGGCCACTTTTAAACTACCGCAAAAAGTTAGTCTAGTTGGAATCTATCTATTTATCTATCGTAGCCCATAGTGCATCAAATCCGGCGTAGCTAGCAGGAGTGTAACATCGCCCATGCACACATACCAGCCCCGACGCGCTGCATTCTCCGCATTCCTAAGTCCTTTAACTATATAATTCGGTCGTTTACGCCCGCCAGATAATCTGGCCCTTTGTTTCGAAGCCTTCATAAACATAATTGTGGAGGCAGAATTATGGATGTACGGGAAAAATTCAAGTGTTCTAACTTGCAGGAATTTCAACATTTTGTTAGAGATACTACGGTTATTCAGTGGGCTGTTGGGTATGTTGGACGGTTGGTAAAGAAATTGGCTCAGGTGTTCTGCTTTTTGATTTAGGAAATTGTGATTTGTATGCTGATTTAAGAGCAGAATCTACAATATGTCTAGTGCTGGAACACAGAACTCTATGCGAGAGGAAGTGCGCCGTGGGCGCAGTGCATGCCAGTGCATGCCATGTTTAAATATTTTTGTTCTACGATATGCGATATAATGAGTTTCCTCTCGATGTTCCCTTAACTGTTCTGAGGGTCAGTGGTGGTGAAATATAGCGCGATTCAGCCAGCGACGTCTGGGAGCACAACGCCATCTATCGAGTTTGGTGAATACTATTTTATTTCTTTGGGCTAAACGACTAGGACACCTCTGAGTCTTATTACTACAACATTGTTTGCATTGGAAAGGCGATATTTGTTCTAGCAAACGTAACAAAGAAGTATATCCATCTTACAGTATTTATTGCGTGCAGCGATCAGCACCTACCCAACTGTACCATGCATCAGTTAATCGTTACCATCATAATACTATGCATGTTAGAATCCAGTAAATAATTGCTTACGTTACGATTTATTAGCAGTGATGAGTAACATAATGTGCTAACATACATACATTCTATTATGTATGTGTAACAATGTGATGTAAGGGCGCCCTGTAATGTATGTAATATATAATTTCAAAGAAATTCATCGCGCGTGATGGGTTATCGGTAATGTTGTAATTTACTTAGGGTTTTGGTCAAAATGGGCGTAAGTCCAACAGAATTGAAATATATTTCAATTAAAAACCTGGAATAATAGGCGCCGACCCCCAAATAAACTAGGATAAGGGATGAAGAATGATAAGTAGATGTTGTTTGGGCTAAGCAGTAGCCATATAGGACAGTCAGGACTTTAATCTTTAGGAATCTCTGCATTTCTGACACCTAACGATTGCAAAAAGTAAGCATAATCTTATGAACTAAATTGTTGCATGTTCGTGTTTTCGGTAAACGTTTTGTCAGAACCGAAATGCAAAAACGCAATGAACATAAAATGTTTTTACAAAATGTTGTTACAGTGTTATTAAAAGTGTAATAACAACAAATTAGTGGTCATAAATGTGAAGTTTGGGGTTAAGATAAATGTTTAGAAATCACTTTATGCAGTAAATCATTTTTAGGTGTTCATTGTCAGAATCGAGTGTAGAATCTGTATAAATTGAATCGAACTGAAATAGCGTTTTACACTTACAGTTGTAATAAATAACTTTTTATTGTTTCTTCACAGCCGTCTCAATAAGGAAAAGGTAGCATGCACAAAAGTATGCATGTACCTCGCATGCTTGTGTGCCATAACCACTTGTAATTAATTATAACATGAACATCATTGCATGGCATACAAACTACTTGCATGCTTTTATGCTAGTTACTGAATGAGTTGCAAGGCAAGGTACTTGGTCACCGAAAAACATGTGTCAGATGCAGGGCCAAGTGTCAAACAAACCGAAAAATAGGCAATTCCAGCAAATGTACAATCTTGGACATACCTTTTATATTAGGTAAACCGCGGAACAATATACCATATATTTTTTAAACGATAAACCGAAGACTCACCTACGAAAACGGAAAGGACCATCCAGTCAAACAAGACAGGAAACGACTGATCAAGAAATTGAGAAGATTCCATATCCTACAAGTTGTCACCAACAAACGACTCGGTGAAGGATATTTTATTTTTATTGGTGAGCGGTATGGAGCGGTGCTTATTGCCCCGTATTTAGACATAACGTGGGTGTCTACTGGCGCACCTCAGGGCTGACAACACGGAGGAAGGATGTGGAGCAAGTTTTGAAAGTGTTGGGCAATGGTTGCACTAATTACTTCGACTAAAGTAGTTCCAAGGTGTTCGTGGATGTTGTCGATGGGTCATTTGAGGGCCTAGACAGGTGGAAAGCTTTCAAAGCGTTTGTTTCCTAAAACGATCTTCAACAAGATTGACATACCGAGGGTTTCGAGAGCTTGTGTCCCATTATCGTTATCGCAGACATCATTTGCCTGCCTTATCCCAACTATGTTGGGGCTTCCAGTCTAACCGGATGCAGCTGAATATCAGTATTTTACTTGAAGTGACTGCCTATCTGACTTCCACAATCCAGTTAGTCCTGGGTAATACGATAGCCCTTGGTAAGATTGGTTGTCAGACTTTTGGGCCAACGAGCTAAACTATAAATGACAGCCGGACTTGACGTGCTTTCCGAGGCACGGAGGAAACACAGTATGTAATAGATCCCATCCACGGATCAACCTAGACAAGCGCGGCTTAACCTGAAAATTGACCCGAGCGCCTGTTATTACACATGGGTTCTTAGTAACTTCTAAACATTATCTAGGGGGAAGTTATTTTATTGTGACATCGGTGACTGAAAGACAAGACCGCAGTTAATTGCATTTTTCAACCAAAAATCTGAAAACTCGCTTCTTTTAAGAGTTTTTCAATCAATCACCCTGACAATAAGACCATTGTATAAACAAACGGATCGGGTCAGTTCAAACTTACACGACATTTCATTCATTTTTTAATACAACAAGTCCTATTCGGCACTTATTGTTTAACACCATGTTTTAAGCCTAACAAAGGTACCTTTATTAATTAAAAACCTAGCAGCCCTGGCAGCTATCTCGCGGAAACGGCTTGCGGTGACGCAATTGACTCTTGCACCGATGTTATAATAGCGATCAGTTTTGTGCCATGCCAATTAACACCAGAGCCTAATGGTTTGGAAGACAAAGTAGTATTGAGAGATATTGTTTTAGGACTTATCTGTGATCCGAGATCGATGGGTAAGTTGAGCTTGGAGTATGGAACAGGTCAAGCAACAGACAAGGTAGAAAGGATGCACTATGTTAATATTACGTTTGGTTATTTGCTCTAATAGTTAGTGAAGCTATCTCTGCAGGGTATCAAAAGACGTGTCTTTAATGTTAGAAACTGGACCTAGACCTAACTCCACGCTTAAGCCATAGGCCATGTGATATGATGACCATTTATGATACATTATCATCATCTTCCTGTCCTTGTCCGTTACTATTCTCTTCTGCCTGTCAGATAATATGAATCATATATACTTACATATATAATCCAGAAAAGGTCTCAGTACTTTCAACTGTATAAGTCGTGATGTGCACTCATTTATGGAAACTCACGATCGACCTTGAGATATTTCTTCTGTACATTAACATTTAAGTAAGTTCACTTGTTCAGACTTATAGGATTATCGAGGTGATCCTATAGTTTATCATCTTTTGGAGTAAGGAGACCTTCATTAAACGCACTTATGATATGATAAACCTTATTTATTACTTTCTTTGGTAGGAATTCTGTAAATCTAATATGAGGTGGGAACTTCTAATCGGATTACAATTATGTACAGAAAGTCAGGAAAATTTCACGCCTTGGACTTACCTATACCACACGATTATGTCCCCAAAATCAGTAACAAAACGGGCTTACTTTAACACGATTTAAGCCTTTCAATTAATTGGATACTTATGGAAATGTAACGAGGATATTTTCTATACCCAGTAGTAAGTGTAAAATGGGTTAGAGAAGAAGTAAGAAACTACACTAATCTTAGAAATTCTAACAGAATCCTTGTTTAGAACCCGTTATTTCAAAAATGCCGTTTTTCAACTTGTATCTCTTTATAAGTAAAGGTGCAGTATGTAAAGTGGACATTTTAGTCTGAGTCAGGCACTGAACCTCGTCCCACGCGTCTCACTACCCTAAATATCACTATCGGCCGTATTTATGAAGTAAGCAGTGCTACATAGTTGCTTATCTCTGGGTAATGCGATGCAAATGTCATTTTATTTACATGTTGATAAGACAGGTTTTGTAGTAATCTTATACGAAGGCATTAGAGTATCGGCTAGATAAGTTTAGTTGATTGTTTCCTAAATGTATGGGAGGATGTCTTATGGTCCTTGTAAGTACTTTTTTTGGTTGGACGTAAGCATCTTGTACGTACTTGTAAATGGAAACATAATAATATTAATCAGTCCATAAGAGAGAAGACTTAATATATGTACGTCTAGTGAGGTCAGTTAATAGAATGTTTTTTTTTTTAATTATTGTAATGTACTGTCGAGTGCGGTCGTGCCATTTTTGATAGTTTTCAAAACTATTCCTCTGTCGGAAGTGCACTGTTCAATTATCTAGCAACTACTGAAAATATGAAGTCGAAAAAACCGGGACAGATTAACAAGGTTTTCTGAAACTACGGAAAGAAAAATCAAAGAAGTAAGTACTCAATTTCCGACGTCACTGAAATCGCGAGGCGTTTTAACTAATTAAATATTTGTTATACCTTGCTGAAATAAATAAAACCTAAAGAATCCGTTTTTTGAAAGTATGGAAATCAGAACTTTTCTAACGGTGCAAATTATTTTCTAGCTGTCACGATATTTTGTATGGGATAACAAGTTGTTATGGTGTGGCAATAAGCAATGCTCCCGATTCCATTATTGTCGTTTTGTTTTAGGAATAAATAATAAAATTTAAAATAAAATAAAGTTTATTTGGAACAACTTAAGTTGGGTAAGGAATACAATGTATATGTTGTGTTTTGTTCAGAAATTTTCCCTATCTGGATTTGATTCACGCATTTAACAACTATGTTTATGTACATAAATCTTTTATATGGCCTACAGATAAGTAGTAGTTCCGGGTCTACGTGTTAGGCACCCACAATACAAGAGAAAATCTAGCGTGGGACAACGTTTACAACAAATTCTACATTGATAATAGTTTGCTAAACATTTTCCGATAATAGGGTTAAACATTATCATGGAATTCCTACTTGTAAAACATATACATTTAGACTAAAGACCTGTGTAGTGGAGATTGGAGTACACAGAAAGATTGTAAATGAGGAGCTGATGGACGCTACTGAAAGTGCCAAACTCGTCGCCAAATATTGGACTGACTCAATTTAAATTGTCATCGACACTCTAAGAAGAAGAATGAGGAGGTGTCCAAACTCCATGACGACTTCTTCCCAGCTAAAACACTAGGAAGTGGTGAAGAGTGGACGTTTTGGAGGTCTGCCTCATGTAATTATAAAGTTCAAAAAGTATAAATGCTCAGTTAATTGTGGAAAACGACCTTTGATTGATTTTGTATTTCCTTGTTTTACCGTCCCCCATGGAAATTCACCAAGTGATGTAGCTACAACCTGATGACTCAGCACAATCAATGCAACTTTCAGTTAACCACTGAGACATCTCCCATAAATCTACACCAAAACCAACTCTCACTACACCATCCCACAATGAATCTGCATCAGATAAAACCTCGTTTGCAAAAATTTCTCTAACATTCTTCGGACACATCCTGATGACTCGCATTTCTCCTGAACAGCCGGTTTCTTTGACCTTGATGTGGGATCAGTATGCACGTGTAGAGGATCTGGAGACGTTTCCCCTCGCTTAGTATGCTGTAGGGCGCTCAAGGCCAGGGGCGACGTGCCCTGGGTTGTGATAAGCGGTGTGTCTGTTGAATGAAGGTGTTTTGGTAATAAGTGGGTGCTTTATAGTTGGTATTTTGAGTTTGTGGTTTTCTTAAAACATGAGGGGGAATTCAGTTTTTTAATAAGAGTCGTGTTTGTTAATGTTAGAAGTAGATCATTATTTTTTAGCTTGATTGCTGTAATCTGGTACTAAGAATTTATAAGATGTAGCAATGAAGTAATAATGATAATACATATTATATATTCGGTAGTTGGAATTTATTGAGGTCATACAGAAAAAAGAAACTGGGAGACCGTAGCGGATTGAAAAAGCTGAGCCGATGATACACACATAAAGGACGGCAGGAAATCTAGTTCTTTACCTGCTACTATCCTCAGATACTCCATCTACTTCCACTTTCATACATCAGATCATACAACGATACACGCACGCTGGTTGAGATTACTTTGCACCTGACCTGTCTGATGGATATTACCAATAAGGTCGGGGCATGCCCTTCTAAAGGACCTCGCGCACTACGCAGCCACAACCAAGCTTCCTGGTCGAAGCTTCTTCAAAAAGTCATGGTCAGGTGCGAGGTCCCTAAGGCGTCCCATCCCGGCGTTTCCACTCACATCTGCCTCTGTTTCCATTAGCTTTTATATCCGGTATAATATTATTATTAAAGATCTATTTATACCTTTTCCTTTTTCTATTGCCACACAAAATAACAAATGATCACAAACGAGATACTTCAGGAATGCAAAGGCGAAGCTGACCTTTTAAAAGTGGCGAGAATGTTCCTAAGTACTAAGTACTGGATCAATTACCTATTGCCGGAACAGTGTGGCGGCGTCTGAAGAAGTAGGGAACCCCATATAATTACGGTAATTGTGAAGGTAGGTAGGCAGAAGTACTGGTCAACCGATTGTTTATCTATCAATACTGTGATTTACTTACAGTTATGGAAATTAACGGAGGTTTGCATTCTTTTACCGGAATCTTCACCGCAGTGTCGGTCCAGTTGATTGAGGGCCTGAAGGAAAGGGTCGTATTTTACTATTGTCTTTGTTCGTATCAAAATCTTTGCTTATAGTTATTATTGTTAATATTACTGGGAAGTATACTTCTCTAACATATTTTAGAGCAGTAGTGGTCGAGTGTGAATGGCCGCTACTTACGAATTTGACATCGCATATTCAACCCCCAACTGCGGGTACTTTAATTTTTAAAATATTTCATCAACACTGCTCTCAAAACGATGAAGGCATGCCCAGGAACTAATCATTCGAAGACACGGTGACTTCTACCAACCTGCGCCCGCCTGGTGAATTATAACCCCCTCCCTCCTCACAAGTAGAGTGTCACCTGTGTCCCAGCGGTGAGAACATTACACGCTGATTACGACTTCAAATTCAATCGTACAATTTAGTATCCTTCTTCATTTCAAGTTCTGTAATCTAAATCTATATTTAATTGAGATGAAGCTAGGCCTAAGACTACATCCAACATTGATCGATTGGCACCCACATCGCTCGATCTCCAAGACCCTAACAAAGAGTCCATTGGATCTGGACTTATCATGTCATCTATCGCATTGGAAAGATCGGGATCTTTGCGTCACCCATAACCTAGGGCTCCTTGATGTGGTCGTGCCGGCCACTTTCCCTCCGATCGACAGCTTGCAGATAACATCGACCATCTTCATTGATAACTTGATGGCGCATAGAGTGGGTAGTGCAGATCTGGAGATAGGCAGAATATGTGAGGATGGCTTTTTAGGAGGGTAGCGGAATGTCTGGAAAATGCAATTTGGAAAATCAAGCAGAATTGGTCTTGTGATTTGGAGGTTTTATTATTATGAGCCTATTGTGTCCAAGGCAAGGCCTCCTTTCTGTCGTTTGAGTTTAATCCTTTGAGTAAGAGTCTAAATCTTCTCTCCATCTCCTTCAGGGTTCACTGCGTCGTCAGTTTCTATTACTCGGGACCCAATCTGTAGATTTGGAGCTTATTCGGGGCTAATGTACTAGTAGACGCAATACCAAATATGAATCATTCAACTCGCAATACCATTCATTAGCAACCATAGGAAACGAAATCGAAATCCCAAACATCACTGACTTCTTCGGTCATTCGGGTCACTAACCCAGACGAGGTGTCTATGACCTAAAACGCAATCAGTAATTTTTCAGGCATAACTTTGCCTTGCCAAATTAATATAAAACCTTAGCGAGACGTCTATGCAATTTATTAAATTCCCGTTAATTAATCTTGCGATTGCGAAATGTTATTACTTTTTTGTAACAGTGTCAAAAGAAATTAAAATGTACACTATAAGATCCGGGATCTGTGTGGAATTGAATGATAATTTTTTTTGTAAGTCCGATCTACGGTAGTACGTTTTAATCTTTGCGCATCTAACCGCGACCGCTTTCCACGGTGCGCGCGCGCGCTCCCGACATAACGGCGCGAGAGCCGACGACGCGCGCACGTACCAAGACCCGCGCACGCGCACATGCCGCGAGTGATACACGCGTGTGAACATATACTTACGATAAAGTGACTGTGCCTGTGAATCAATAAACGAATCATCAAGTTTTTGAGGTTCTATTACCCAGTGTTTCTATAGTGCTCTCCAACCATCATCTTTGGGTAAGTACCCACAATTTCGCGTGCCATTTTCCAATGATTCGGTCTCTTTGAAGCTGCAGGAATTGTTCTGCGGAATGTTATTAAGTATTATTGACTTTCTAATTGTGTTTAAATATGTTGATTTATACATTTTGTGAATTATTCACATCGCATTAACATAGCCTCGTTTTGTTGTGTTTTCTATTTTGTTTTGGTTTGTGGAGCCCACTTGATTATGTTGTTGCAGTAGCTTTAAAAACTTAATAAAATACTTTCTTCTTGTAAGACAATTCTATACGTATTACAGTATTTTCTGCATCATTTTTATAATATTGTAGTTTGTTGATCAATACGCATGAAGTTTGCACATTAATTATCCGAGTACCCGCATTTGGCACCGCAAGGTCGACTTATAAATGGGTAAAAGTTGTTTTATACTCAATTTAATTTTACAACATATTTGGCAATCCATTTATCATTTCAGAAGACATCATATCGTAATATAATAATTATTGTACTCTTACCTTTTAAGAAAACTCCTACGCCACCAAAAACCTCTAAAATAAATTATGTCAAGGAATTTGGGAAGTTCCTCCTTCTACATTTGATGACAAACATAGCACCCGTTCTTACTTACGCCGTTCCTATTGCCAAAAGAGTATACCTAACCCTCCCACACAGTCCATACTCAAGAAGTGCTCTAGAATAAATTATCTAAATGAATTTAGGCAGTTCCTAGATCTAAACCAAGCCTGTAACATCACCTCATTCAACATTGTATTAGCAACATGTGTGGGTGTGGAAATCTGTCAAACGACAATATTGGTTGTGCGCTCTGCGCCGGCGCAGTGAGATCGACGCGCGCACCTGTGCACATACGGAATGTAGGCTAATGTCTCATGCGATGCCTAATTTATTTACTTCACACTTATTCTGTCTGTTTTATTGACAGAAATTTGTTCTATCAGTTCTCTGCCGGTTTTCCTGGGGATTGATCTGAGTGAGATTGAAAGAGGGCATTATGGTTAAAGATTTTCAAAGCAGTGTTGAAATCTCATCGAAAACTATCAGCGCTTGAAAACGGCCAGGCATAGCATTGTATAGTATACAATGCTATGCCTGGCATCATCGTAAGGTTCCAGTTGCTGGGTTACATACATCTCGGTGAGGAGTGGACCTACATCCAGAACACGTCGTACGCCTGCGGATTGGTAGGACTTCGCCTTTTCTTCATAGGGTTTCCAAGTCATAATCTCGGTCCCGAGACTAATACCAATCTTACTCCAAAGAAACTAGAATCGCGCTAGAAAATGTTTTTTCTTTTCCGAAATTATAAATTATTGAAATATCCTTCCCTATGTACAGTTCAAGACAGCTAAAACAACAAGAATAAAAATTATGTACTTTACCATGTTAATTACATACAACATTAAAATTACCAAAACATAATGAACGTTAACCTTGATACTTGAATATTTTTTTTTACGTAAAAATTATGCTATAAAATAAATAATAAATAATATTTTTATTGACACAAAGAAATAAGGTTTACATTTCCATTTGAAACCCTGACTCCTGTGCTAGGTGAGACCTGTGTTACAGGAGTCAGTGTCTTCACCCGTTTTTGGACAAAACAGTTCACAACAGTATGTATCAAAAATTGAAAAATAAAATTTAATAACAATTATTAATCATTAAAATAATGCATACGTGCTCTTGTGTGAGTGGTGAGAATGTGTGAGTATAGTAAGAGCTTACGAGTGTGTTGTGTGTGTGTGAATGTGTGTGTGTCTGTGTGTGTGTGTGTGTGTGTGTGGTGGGTGAATGTGCTTGGTAGCTGGACTTTCGGTTGTATATATGAGATTTGGAATGCTTACGCGTATTGTTCTTTAATTAAGTTTTCCGTCTGTAGGTAATCAAGTGTTAGAAGCCATGAATTTAGTTTTATTTTAGTTTTATTTTTTGTTAGTGGGTTGAAATTAAGATTGTTGTTTATTTTGTTGTATATATAAGTGGATAGGTATAGACCTTGCCGTCGAGCAGATGCTGTCTTACATTTGACTGTGCTACATACATTGCTGATAGTTCTCTTATGTTTGGTTGCGTGATTTACTTGTGTGATTTCATGTTGTTTCAGTATAAGATTGAGAAGGTATAGTTGTCTCACTGTAAGTACTTGACAGCTTCCATACAGGGTTTTTGTGGGGAAGCGGTACGGCTTAAAAGTCATAACTTTTAACAGAGATCGTTGCGCTCTCTCGAGGTGGATCATGTGGGTTTTACAAGCACCTCCCCAAGCAGTAATACAGTAGCTCACAATCGACTGTGCCAGTGCCAGATAAACCGCACGGAGTAGCTTAAACTCGGCAACTTGTCGTAGTTTTTTGAACGCCCATATGAGTTTCCTAACACGGGAGGATGTCTGTTCAATGTGGGGACGCCAGCTAAGTCCTTCGTCCAGGATCACTCCCAGGTACTTCAAAGTTTTTTGTTGTTTGATTGGAAGACATGAGCATGGCATACTGTTGTTAGCGATATGACAGGAGTGTGCTTTGAGAATCAATACTGTAGGTTTAGTTTTGGCGAAAGTAAATTGCAAAAATGAGGTTTTCGCTATATTAAGGGTTAACAAGTTAGCTTCCAGCCAGTTGATTACTCTACGTAAGCCCATCTCTGCAGCTTCCCGTGCCGCGTCCCAACTCTCTCCGTGAAATATTAGTACGGTGTCATCTGCATAGCTAAAAATTTTACCGTTTCTAAGAGATAGCTGGCACAGGTCATTCACATAGAGTAAAAAAAGACTGGGGGATAAGCAGCTACCTTGAGGCACACCGTAATCAACCCTGGTTTCATTGCTAATGACCTCACCAATCTTCACTTTTTGTGTCCGGTCGTTGAGGAAGTCTGTGAATATGCCCAGGGCTCTACCCCGGATCCCAGCACGTTCTAATTTGGTCACAAGGGTTGGAATACAGACAGTGTCAAACGCCTTGGCTAGGTCCAGGAAAACACCTAGACATTTTTGCTTTCCGTCAAGTTTTGCGGTCACGTAATCAACAAGTTGACTAACTGCTTCAGCGGTGCCTTTCCCGGGCCTAAAACCAAATTGGCTGTTAGATATTATTTTGTAGTGTTCTAGGTATTTCATGAGTCTACGGTTCAACAATTTTTCCAATATTTTAGACAGAGCTGACAGAACTGAGATAGGTCTGTAATTTTTAACATCGTCTTGGTTCCCACCCTTGTGAACAGGTGTAATTAGAGATTTCTTAAAGATTCGAGGAAAAACACCTTGTTCAAAGCATGCTGCAATAAGTTTGGTAATAGGTGGCACTAGAACTTCTTTACCTAGCTTGAGGAGTTTAGCCGGAATAGAGTCCCATCCTGTGGCACAATCCCTTTTTAGGTTGTTAATGACTGCCTCTACTTCACCCTCGTCCGGAGGAAGTAGGACCATAGAATCCCGCGCACGGGGTGTTTCAATGACGTATGGGGCCTGTGAGGAGTTTTGGTTTTTTATAATATTGTCTGCCAACTGTTTACCGATATTCGAAAAATAATCATTTATTTGCTCAATAGCATTAGTTGCGTCCGCACCTTCAGTGGCCGGTAGAAGTTTAGCAGCAGATTTTGGTTTCCCGGTTTGATTGGTAATGGATTTTATAATATTCCATGTTTCTTTATTGTCCTTTGCAGATTTTAAAGAAGAGCTATCGTGGGCAATTCTTAGTTTCCTGAGTAATAGATTACAGTGATTACGATATCTTTTGTATGATAGCTTGACAATTTCGTTTTTTGGGTCTGCCAGGGATTTTTGGTGGAGGTTATCCCTGTGTCGAATACACCGTAAGAGGCCAGGTGTGATCCAGGGCTTAAGGACTATTTTACGGTTAGGGACTATCGCTTCTGTTGAGTTTTGGGATACCGTGGACTTAAGACATTGGACAAACCTTGTAGCGGCTTCGTTTGCATCGCAATTTTGTGTAATAAAAGTAAAATCTGTAGTTTTCAATTGTTCAACAGCGCTCTCATAATTTACTTTTGTAATTTTTGTATGTTTCTTGTTGTTAGAGGGAGCGCTACCAAGACATAGCATTACGGAGGCGTGGTCACTGACTGTAGAATTAAGAACTACAACTGTTGCACAAGTTGTGGTTTTAATCATTATGTGATCGAGGCAATTATGCAGTCTGGTAGGAAAGGTATGACCCGGTAAAAGGCCCATTTCTGCAATTATGTTTAGATAAGACGAACTATTTCTATCTGTATTATTAGTTTTTATGTCTATATTGATATCTCCTATCAGAATTATGTTATTCGCTTTTAATTTACTCAGAATGTTTTCCAGGGAGTTAAGGAAGCTATCGGTACAGTATATTGATGGCGATCTATAGGAAGCTAGAATACAAGTATCGGAATCGATTTTTAACAGAAGAAAGTTAGCTCCTATTGGGTCTGGTTCTTCCACCGTACATTGGAGGTTGCTTTTAGCAAATATTACAATACCGTCGTTTTGATTAAGATATTTTTTGCTAGAGTATGTCACGTAATTGTCCATAGCCGGTATCGGTTTGTCAGCATTTAGCCAACACTCTGTCAAGATTATGATGTCCATTTCGTACGACAGCCTAGCCAATTGAGCCTGAAAACCATCTAAGTTTTTATAGATACTTCGGATGTTTTGAGTTATAATTTTTAGCGAGGTCTTTGAGGATTTCATGATTTCGTTACAGGCTTCCGTATCACAGTGATGAGACGATGCCACTGTGAAGTTATCTATGTCTGTTGAGATATTATTGGTCATGTTAGCCATTGAATAAACGTATATATTTTTTGTTGCATGTTACGGAGCGAATTAATATGAAAGACGTGGTGGGACTTAGGGTTGGATAATTGATGTAAGGTATACCCACACGGGGACAATTTTTATTATGTATGTAAGCGATGTCATTGTTTGTTTGTATTGTGTTAAATGGTTTTGGTTGAGTGTATTTGATTTGATTTTGTTTATGTGATTTACAGAAAAAGAGCAGTTGCAGAATAAAAAATAATAGTAATGTAACAACATGCAGTATATGAGCGAGACATGCAGGTTCTCTATACAGTCATTGTGGAACTTTGCGATTTAGATCAGTTTCGTCTTTAACATGAATGTATTGATCTCCTTCTTTTTGTCGAAGAAAGACTCTTCCAAGTGTGGTCCAGCAGAACTTAAACCCATTATCGCTCGCAAATTTTCTCGCCAGATAGAATAATCGTTGTGCCTTCAAAGTCAAGCTCTCTGATATAAAAATTGGTTTTAATTCACCTGGTATATTTATATGAGATGTGTTCAACTTAGCTTGGGCGTTATCGCGATTAAAGTTACGCACTTTATGCAATATATTTTCCTTCGTAGTTACCGAGACAAAGTCTACTATAATAGATGATCCTCCACCTTTTTTATTTATGCGGAAAATATCCTTTATATCGTGTCGTTCGACAGGCATATCCAGTACTTTAGCTGTTTCAGTTATTACTCTATGCAGATCCTCTTTTTTTTCACCTTCCTTCTTAGGTATATTTCGTATCTCAATTTTTGTAAGACATAAAATACGCTCCAGATTTTCGACTTTGTTTTCTAGCTGATTAATATAGGCATGATCGACTTTTCGTTCTCTATCAATTTCATCTATTTTTATTTTTATCTCATCGTATTGCTTAGAGACGAAGGTTAGGGATGTTTTCATTTCCAAGTTTTGTGCTATAATTTCGCGCATTGATTCTTGCAATGATTTGAATTTGTTTTCCGATTGAGCGGTGGCTGATTGCAATAAGTCTCGTATTTCTTGCATAAAAGCGACCATTTCATCTTCACGTCTACGTTTGATGCGTGACGTAACATTTGCATCTCCGCTGCTTAGGTTTGGGGCAGATCCGGTAAGTGAGAAAGTTGGATTTCTCACATGAAGAGTCTCAGAGTCACTAGCTACGGACGTGGCTGGCGATTGGGGCGGCGTACGCCTCATGATCTTAATGTTTACGTAAACTCGTAATACCTTGTATCCACTTGTAGCGGTGCTCGGCGCCGGCGTTTGTGCGAAGCTCTCTATAAGCGATGTAGTTCGGCGAGATGATGAGTCACGGCGCGCGTAGTCACTGTGTAAGCGCGACAGCAATTATTGAGACGGTCTTGTTCTTGCGGGGGCGAAGCAGCGGCGGCGGGCGCGGGGTTAGCACACCTCGTGAGCTTGGTAACCGGCCGATATCAACACGTCGCGAGCGCGAATTTGTTCACTTCTCGTATTCACATATAGGTGACAATCCCATGTGCAGTATTGGTGATAAATTAATATTATATTTTCAAATTTTGACATACGTCCACTCTGGGTCACGGTCACGGACGAAGGGGGAGTGATAATTATTATAAAAACTTTATTCGCATAGAACCTTATGATTCTTTGAAAGGAAAAATAATATTTGTATGCCATCATTGAAAGGAATCTTCCTTATAAGTTCTACCTTCGAAAGGGTGCCGTTTCACGCATCAGAGATCTGGAACTTTACAGTGTCCAAAGGCCTTTGAGTTCTTTCAGGGTTTTTGGGTTTTCTATCAGCGAAAACGATAATGGAAAACTTAAAATTGTATGGAACTGACATAAGCTATCGAAAACCATATCTCAATCCTGTAGAAAATTACTGTAGAAACATGAAGTGCATTGAAGGCCTGTCGGAATGCAGTGTTTTTATTTTTCCATCTATTATACCCGACAAAATTTCATTTTACGCAAAAATGCAGTTTCTAGAGTATGTCATTGTGCATTTAAAACCCATCAGTAACAACTATTTAGTATATTTCCGCAAGAATCTCAAACACAATAGGAAAGTAAAGAGTTTATCTTCGTATGTCTGAACATACGACATACATGTCATAGGAAACACATAAAACAATGACAACAATTACCGCTGTAAATAATATAAGCTTTTAGGACTTCCGACTTGAAGATATTGAAGGCAAGAAGAAAAGGAAGTTTAGAATTTCTTGCGAAATTGTTTAACAGTCCTTTGGTGGGACGAGATGTTACTGTAACTATTTTTGAAGTTTGCTTATTATTTTTATTTGCCGGACATACGCCCTTTTCAATATGGAACCAAAAATATCGTAGTTTATCATACATTATTAAGCTTGTTTTCGCGCGTGCGTATGTGCGGTATTGTCCCGGGACAAAAAGTAGCCAATGCCTTTTCTATGATTCATTAACTATCTCCGCACAGATGACACTATTTTAAATTTAGCAAAAGTTGCTTATGGGTAAGTCGTTTTCGTATCTGGAAAATCCAAATAGCGCGATTCGCTTTTCCATGTCACTTTTTACAAGAAGTGTTTTAGTCAAACTTTAATGACACACTACTAATCCCCTTGCCAATACCTCCGTGATATTACCAATGTACTTTAAAAAGTCGACTTGTATCGCTTTCCACGCTCCATATGAGCTGAAAGTTGAAACATTCGCAATTACAAACAATTAGTACATAAAGGCGGCAAGTACACCTGAGACCTTACTCGGTGATACTGGCTTGTGGCTAAGATATCTTAATTAGGGAAAGCCAAGTAAATTGATCTGGGATTATCTTGTTAGTACTTAGGACGGATGTAAATGAAGATGCTCAGAGTAAAATTATGATAAGTCTTTGAAGATGGTGGTAACTACTTCATTACGGTAGGATTATCTTTAGCATATATCTTAACGATGTTTTAAAATTTTCTTGAATTTCAATTTGTAGAGGTGATGATTTGTAGAAACCTAATGTTTTCTATGGAATGTAATTTAAAAAAGTTCATAAAAAGAATTTCCATTTCTTTCTAAAAAACTATGATATGTGCAGTTTTCATTACAGTTTGAATGGATTCGACGAAGATTTCGACACAATTTTTGTATACTTATTCAGCTGTCATGAAACCGTAACACAACTGTCTGTAGTCTATGGGTATCATCGCGTAATGCCAACTTACCCAAATGATAACTGCGCAACTTTTTGGTGCGTAAAATTCTTAACAATTTTTTCTAGTAAAGCAAATAAAATACTTTTCCCTTAAATAATACCTATCCATATCGTAATTTTTAAATCGAAATTAGAAAACAGCAAATAGTTTCCAAAATAACTAACCAAACATACCGTGATCACTCAATTTGTTAAAACAAGTTTAACTTGCTTTTGTCTTTAATTGTTGTAAGTAAATAAACAATGTAAAGGCAGTTACCCGTTGTGGTAATAGTTAGAGCAAACTCTCCGGAAGTGTATGCCGTATGGCCGTACCGTATGTGCTAAGTGGCAGGGTTAGAGGGACCGTACGGTGTCTTAGCTGTACTCAAGGTATAAGTAGTGCTTTATCTGGGAGACTGGGAGTAGGTATGAGAAAGTACCATTGGGTATTGATGGGTTAATTTGTCTCGTAGCAGCCTAGCAATCCTGCAAAATTATTTTGATGAGATTATTTCGTGATTTTTAATTCGATAAAAGTTCTCTTCATTTCAATTCAATTGGAAATGAAAAAGGTTTTAGGTATTATTAGATAGCTAACTGAGCAGATATATTTTTTAATTAGGTGTAGGTACCTTTACAATGAACAGATTTTGTTGTGATTACTTACAGGACCTACATGTTATACCTGATCTCATGTTCAAATGTTTCATCACGTTATGCATGTTTTGGCATGTTTCGTGATTCACGTATGTAATAAGTGGATCTGCTGATTTTAACAAATTAATGCTTCGAAATCGAAGTTATAACTAGTCATAACTACTATTGAGATACGTCTAAAATGATAAATTCATTAATTTCATCAGCGATATCGTCCTATCAAACCGTACTTTCTGACTTAGTAAAAAATAATTGGTTAATTATACACTAAGGTAATTAGAATTGTTTCAAGTTTTTGATAAAAGCTACCACACCAAAAGCCACTCCCGCAATAACAGTAGCCCCGCGGATATAAACAACCAGATACTTTGTCGCAATACCCAATATTTGTCGCAAGCACTACGGCCTAGTACGAGCGAGTTACCAGTTTTACACATTTACTTACACAACCATTAACAAGAAAAACATTGCACACAGAGGTGTGTGGAAGCACTTTTATTAAACAACTAAGCATATTGCGAGACCAACGTTTATCCCATTCTTTCAATGAATTTTGTGAATGGTCCTGGAATAGTCTTCGTATTTTGGGTGAAAAGGGCACAACTAGGGGAGAACACCAACCAACTAACAACAAATCAAGGGTCCTTTTTTTTTTTCTTTTTTTTGCCCTCTGTATTGCATCCATTTTTGTGTCCCAATACCTCATCCAGTATGCTACGTTTAAAGACAGATATGTCATGATTACCGATGAAGCCTACGTTTCACAAATTTCCGGCGTCTTACAGTTGCATTATTTACCTCGATAGCTAGCCAACCATCGGCTAATCTCATAAATTGTCCGTTTTCAACATTCCAGTGTTTCTAGTTTCCACTGGAACACTTACACAGTTTCTACGGTTGTTTCTTTCTTTCAAGAGCAACTATGGTGTTTATGCTACTTGATTTACCTACACACCTATCGGAATTTTAAGTTTGGCTACTTGTCAAACTCTAGATTTAAAATTTCCCCTACTATTTAAGGTAATTGCAATATATTCCTAAATTCAATATTTCTTAGTTTTTGTGACAGATTTTTATTTTTTTTAAACAAATCAGCTTAAAGTCTTGTTTATCAAGTCGTTAACTCCAATTTGTCAATTCACTAATCTGCTGCCAAGCTGGTGTGCGATTTTCCTAGTGATCCACACTGTTTATTTGTACTGTTACTAAATTGTCTTTATTATCACACAAAACTACAAGACGGAAGTTGCATAAGGATTTATATGGTTCACAAAGTCAACGCTAACAATGTTATTTATTAATAATTATCTTATCTCAATTACCTCTTAAATTGCTTTTACCGACCATAACAACTGCTAGTTACTAAAAACAAGATATCTAGTTGCAATAGTCAATATTTGTCGCAACGCAACGATTCGGTATGAAAGTGTGGACATTATTGGACCACGCTGTATGTTAGAAGTTCCTAGTTAGACTGTGTACTGTAGTGTTTACGAAACGACGGATAAATTGCCTGTATTGATACATTGACTGTCGGCGCACTAATGATTGACACACGACCAGAGCGAGCAGTATTTAATCGATTGATGCAGAGAGTAGGTCGAGTTGGTCTACCTAGTTTTCTTACTGAGGAAACCAGCACGACAAACTGACATATTATTATTCTATCGTCGATATCGATGATGGGAATCTCAAAAATGTCAATCCTGTTAAAAGGCAATTTAGAAATGCTTTGAAAGCGATTGCACATTGTAAAGACCCTTTGGTCGAGTAGGTTACTTTTCTTACTGAGGAAAGCGTTTAGCAGCACGCGCACGGTTACTTACTAAGTAGTAACTTAGGACGTTACGTTCCGGTTTCCTCGAGACTATGCTTCGCCTTTGAACATTTAGGCATTCCCTGGGTGAAACAAAGTTGTAACATTTTTCAGCTCACAGCCCATTGGGAATAGGCCTCCCTTAAGTTGCACCGTAACTAATCCAGTTCCATAACTTTTAAAATTCTAAGTATAAACATACTTTCTTTTCAAGTTCTCCAAAAAAGTTGGCTAGTTAACAGTGTTGTAGGTGTTTCAGAGCTCTAGGTTTTTTATCCAAGCTTCTGTCAATGATCGAACGTAAATAATTTATCAGTCACCTAACGACAACACAAAACAACTTATTATCATGGACCCAAGAGTCCATTCTTTGCATCCATGAGAAATGTCGTAACCTGTCTTATCAACAGAATTCAATTACATCAAGAACAATTCGGAGTTCTTAAAACAAAAACCGTAACATGCCCGAGTACATAACAGCTCATATATCTGTACAACATATGTAATACTCAAACAACAATAGCTGGTATTCGCTTGTTTCTTACCTACGAGCTACGTGTAGTTTCTCGTGGAACAATGATAGTCATTGTAGGGTATTGGTAACAATATGACTTCTCATGCAAGTTGCACTCGTTTTTGTGAGGTTCAGAGGTCATTTTGCCTTTGAGTGGATTATTGGTTCATATCTTGTTAAGTTTGTAGATACTTTGTACTAAAAAAATACTAACCCTCGAGAAAAACAGGATATAAAACATAGACAGGTTTTAAATAAATTTTCTTTCGATTTTATCTTTTTTGGTATCGCTAACCCCGAAAGTTACAATACAGCCTGAGTAATTTCACTTTAATTTCGGCAGGAGAATAGTAAATCACTTCAAAAATCTTAAGATCACCAACGATTAAGTCACAACGGTCATTGAAAGTATACCACTTTTTAAGAAATAAGAAACATCTATGTATATTTGTCCCTAATTCGTGCGAGTGAGTGTGGAAAACATCGTGAGGAAACCTGGACTTATAATTAATATATGTCTGAAATCGCCAACCCGTCTTGAGCAAGCGTGGCGATCAATGCTCGTGCTTTCTCTGTATGAGAAAAGGCCTTTGCCCAGCAGTGGGACAGAACAGGCTGGTATGTACGTATGTAATTCGTGCGAGTTATCAGACTTAAGCTGATCAAGTTATTACAAAACCGCAGACGCTCTTAATCGATGTCACCAACCTTAATGTTTTCAAGAACACTTCATAGATGATTCGTTATAATCTTCTTATGTGGAACAAGCACAATAGTGACACCACCACAGTAAGAAGAAATCGTTTTAAAGCCATTAACTTTGAATTATAAATCTAATACTTTATTTCTCACGCTAATCAAAATCATCTTTTAACTAAATAGATGAAGTTTTTTTCCAACTTTCCATCTTAAACATCATCGTATAATAGTAATCGTTTCTTTAATATCTGGGTCAGATAAAAAGTTTCAGATAATTTTGTTTTTTGGTACTGACCTACGTAAAAAGTTCGTGTTGTGGCTGTGTAGCCTACTATTACTTTTTGTACACATAATTCACTAAACCATCTATGTATTTGGATGCTCATGGGGGTTTTGACCTATTTAACTACGCTCGCGCGATTCTCAACTTTTGTGTTTGGGAGTATGTACATAAAAAAAAAGAATACAAAAAGGAGAGAATAAAAATGTATCATTTATTTATTATGATTATACTACACTTATTCCATTATTCAAATAATGGCACGTAGCTAGTTGGAAGTTCACATACAAAATGATTGCCTGTTTTTCCCTAACCTAGTAGTTACGTACGATCGACTGACGATTTATCCTGACCGATCTCAGTCCGCAGGTCTGATTCATCGTCTCATCGATTTCAGTAGGGATGTTCCATCTTTAGAAAATCTCATGGAAATGGAATCAACAAGCACCAAACAAAAATCCAAATGGCATAGGCACTTCATAGTTGGTTAATAGAAGACACAAGTTGGTGTACAGTAACAGAAGGAATAGGCCGTCCAAGTCTAAAACACAGATTTCAGTTGAAAACTCAATAATAAGAGATAAAAAAGCAAATTATTTCTTACCAAAAATGCTGGTTGACAATTGACATGGAAATGACTAGACAAATAAAATGTCTTTTTTTTAATTAATTGCGGAATCAGTGGTTTCTATGCTTTACAGAAAAGAGTATGTAATCAAGTTGAAAATGTCTATTAAAGAGAACCCCATGTGGAACATTTAAAATCCATAGATATCTTTTATTCACCGTTGCTTATTTTACGTGCACATAAGGCCTAACTTTGTGTGTAAATTCAACAAATTATTGGACATTTTTTTGGTGTAACCTTTTATTTTTTAGAAGTTATTTTCTTGTCCCAGCTGTTTTACCACCTTTGTCCATTTCGTAAAGTCCAAAATCTTTATTAAAAATTTCTTTACAAAATCAATAAAATAAATTGTAAGATTTTGCTCCTGACAATCTTCTTATGAATCTGCTTATTGAAAGCGAAGCAATTCATAATATGTGGACTATTTTACGAATCTCGATACAATACTGTCAAACTAGCGTCTGACAGATGAATTGCGTGATATGAATTGTACGCAGCTAATATTATGAATTGTCAATTTGACACCATTTTACGAATTGTTACGTGATTCATATTATTATCCTTATGTGATTCTGTCAATGTGGCCATTTTAGACCCGCAGATTACTGTATTCGTACTAAAGGAGTCACATATATTTTTAACTCTAAATAAATACCTATATCTACCTGTCCTGCAATAGAACACACAAAAACAGCAGCTCACTTGAAACAGTTATTATTTAACCAGGTGTTGGTTGCATCATAGCCGCATGCTGCCGAGCTCGACGGGCTTGTATCGACAAAAACCGAGCCGCGTTGGGTAACGTTAGTTCTCCGTACTGCGCGGTACCTGTATGTAGTGCATGCGGTAATTACCGCTTGCTTTGTTGTTATATGGTTCAGGATTATGACTTATATCATACAAGTCGATGGGAGATGGGAAAAGGGAGAGCGAGGAAATGAGGGTAAGATTTTTTATGGATGATTTGGAGTTCACACCGATATGATATAGGGAAAAAGAAAAATATGTTTTAAGTAGACCCCATTTAAACAAACTGACATTAGGATAAAATGCCTATGATTATGAAGTAGGTGACAGAATGAAGGTAGCAAGGAATTTTGCATCCTGAGGATTTAGACGTGACAATTGCTATCGTATTTCTGCAATGACGTGCATCAGGCCTGACATAGCTTTTCGGTAGCTTATGTCAATCGAAAGTATTTTGACGTTTCCACTTTCGTTATTGTTGATAGAATGTGTCTTTTTCTTGGTCTTATGTGGCAAGATCGTTTGGATACCTACATCAAAGTGGTCGCGAGTGGGATGTGATAATCAGAGTCACTGATTTTGATGATAAGTTTTGGATCTAAAACAAACGACTTTAATTTCTTATTTTCTGTCTGGTTCAATTCATTGAAATGATTTTTTTTATTCATTCTTCTTCATCGGTAATATAGAACCATTAAGGTATACAGAATCGAACATGCTTTTGGTTTCTTTTCTCAGCTTCTCAAAGAACAAAATTTTCCGCGTTATAATTTAATCAAAACAGATTATATTTCCGTAATAATTGTAGTAGTAAATGTTAAGGCTATGTTGAACAATTATCCACGTAAAATAAAGTTATAGGAAATACTTAGCGATATTATGCAGTTATTTTATTTAAACGCGGAATTCTGATTACACTATTAATAATTTGATTCGTAATTGGTAATTAAGGATTGTTAATCTTATGTTAGGGCGCATTTTATTTTATGTTAGTGATCTTCGTGTTTTATTGAGTCATTTGGCTATTTTTTTTCAAGTTTTATTTGTCGTTTTCTTATGACACATCGTTTATGTTTTAATCTCTGCTATTATAAAATTACTGGTGTTCTTTTAGTGCGCTGAATCAATTACTAATTTTAATCCTGATCTAAAGGTGAGTCCAGATTGATTATTTTTGATGACAGATTGTCTTATCCTAGCTAGGGCATGCATCACATGGGTGAGATAATATCAAACTTAAGAAGGACTAACCTAGTCTAGAGGCATCTTTAATTTTTTTGTAAGGTTGTATCAAGAATTCAAAATTGCTATGATTACGTATGTACCAAATACAGTAGCAGGATAGAAAATCTTGGCCTTGGGAGGTGCACCTAGTTGAATTGCAAGGTTTTTTATACGTGTATCTAATCAATTCATTATTGCTTGAAGTTCGGTCTTACCCATGCTAAATACATTAAGTTAATAACAACGATAGGCTTGACGGTTGTCTAGTAAAAGTTGCGCAGACGCGGCGCGGCGCGGGCGCAAGCTGATGATCGCATGTAAGCGGAGCGTGCGAAGGGATGAACAGTGCCACAGCCACGTGGGAACATGGCCAGTTGGGTAACTAAAGTCTATTTATTTGACTCTTATATTCAATCTTGTGTAAGGGCTCTGTTGTAAAAGTTTCTTTTAGATCTACCAGCAACATCATGTCTGTTTTTCTGTTCAGACTCTAGAGTTGATAGAATTGAGTACTTACTTACATTGTACATACTTGATTGCGGAAGGAAAAGAAAGTGTGATATTTTATGAAGCATCAAAGCTTCGATTCTATTGATAACTACGTGTGAGGCTATCTTTGAGTTTTATGAACTTAGCTGATTTACTTCCTTATTGGATCAGCTTTGTGGCAGCTAGCACCTTTTGAGAGCGGTTATTTATGTAGAATAATTAATTTATATCTTAGTAAAACTACATGATGTTCCGGCGTAAATTCTAAAGCGAATTTCTCAGTCTAAATGTTTTTGAACAGGTTTGTTTATGATATCTAAATGACACAAAGGGCCTGATTTAAAACAAAGATTTGCTTTAAATGCCAAACCAGTTATAATTTTATGAGAATTCTCAGTAGTACTGCCACAACAGTGCACAGATTTGTGGGTACATTTAAATCTTGACGACTACAGATTCCCATCTCGGGCTGCATCTTGCGTTGCCACTGCAGTTGCAGTACAATGCTGAGATGTTTCTCAAATGACGCCATAGTCACACCATATCAGATGGAGAGCCTCCAGCAATTAATCTTAGTTCAGATCAGCAATCAACAAAGTTATTACAAGTTATTATAAACTTCTATTATAATTATAAATTGCACAGTGAGGGAATAGCCGGCGTTTGAAATTGTGTCTTTATGAAGGTTGTTTCGTTAACTATGATGAGTATCTTTCTAAAGCATTTACTAAACCCACCGCTGCCCGTTTAGTTTTCATACTATTTAGTTCAGGATTTTCTCATGATAATTCGCTTTTAGTTTTTATTTGGTTAGTATAAGCTCTCCTATACTACTGTTAAACTGTCTTTCAAACAATGAATCTCCTGTAAGGCAAAATCTACAGTTATCAAACAGATATTCTAATAATTTCATCATACAAGGTCACATCATACATGCGCCATTGACAGAGGCATTGTGTTATAGCAACACCATGCTTCTGTATGTGTCTAATAACCAAGTTGTATGTCTGGACGACTTCCTGTGGCAATGCGCCAAGTTTTTGTTAAAATGGGAGAACTCTCACGAACGTGCGTGTGGCGTTTAGCGGTCCTTTTCGACTGCGGTCGAAGTAAGGGGCAGTGGCGGGCTGCTTAATACGACGGGTTTGTTAGAAGGTATGTGTTAGAAGGTGCTAACTTCATAGAAGGAAGAGAACTGAGATAACTGGCTTATATGTAGATATAATATAGAAACAGACTGCGTCGACTCCAAACGAATTGGGATAAACGGCTAGAAGATTATAAACGAAGAATTGTCTAGGGATGTTCACAAGAGAATGGACAGAAGTGAATTTGAACTTAAAGCTCCATTCGCTTACGCATACGTTTTTTTTTTAACCACAACGTCTATACAGGATGGAGCTTAATCTACTTACTCTACAAAGGCACAGTGAAACTGTCTCGTGATCTAGTTTAGGCTACACCCTTCAAGGCCATATCTAAACAAATAGAGACAAGACAGACATTGTAATTCAATCCTTTACATCAATCAGTCGTATACTTGTATGAGACATCAGACTAGTGACAGATTAGATGGCTCGCAATTGTCTACCATCGTGTACAATACTGTGAATGATGGCCTGTCTTTGTGTGAGGTTAGGCCGTGTGGGAATATGATTACAACAATATAGGATCAGGAGCTATTCGTTTTGTTGGATGATCTTATCAGTGATGGTTGCTTTTTTCTGTGATAGATCCTTTGCCGACTTTTATGACATATTTATGCGAGATCTGGGTAGGTTCTTATCTGTGGGAACTACGAGGCTAGAATGCACCGATTTTTTTTTAAATCACTTTATTTTTTATAAATTCATAATTGATTCCTTCATTCTATTACATTTAGCGTCTTTAAGATATTTGTTAATCCACGTTTAATATATTTTAATTGTCGTAGCTGTCTCATTAAATTCTTTATCGAAATATATGCACAATATGTTTTTCTTTTCAATTCCTGACAGTTAATTTCTTTGAATTTCTGGACTATCTTTAATCATCGCCTGCCTAGCCTTTTCCTAGTCTAACCAGTTGCAGCTGAATACCAGTTTTATACAAGGGACGACTGCCCTTCTTACCTCCAGAACTCAGTTGGTACCAAGAGGTATCCCTTAGTAAGACAGGTTGTCAGACTATCAAAGATCTAAAGATCTACAAATGCAACTGGGACCAACGGCGTAACGTGATCTTGAATCATGTACTTAATTCAAGATAACAATTATGCGTAGAAGTCTTACACCATGTACTTTCCGAAGTTCTATCGTCATTATAGTGCCATACAAGAAAGTTAATGCTCATACAATAGTATTCTAGTACATCCAATAAAATAACTTTCCTCCATAAAACCCAGAAACACGTACCTATAAAACAAGACTCGGTTTCATTGGGTGACACGTGTACCCGTTGGCCCTGCGCGCGCGCCGCTTGTCGCTACACTAACTGCGCTGTAATACTGTCGCTGAACAACTAACTGTTCTCATTGAGGTTTGTGATGTAGCGACTGCGAAGATTTACGAGCTACGTGAAGTCGCTGTGTCTGAAGCAAGATTTTTAATTAAAATCCAACATGCATGTCATGAAGAATCCCTCTTCCTATGCATACAAAGTGACAGTTATTTTCCTCATTAGACATTTATTTTTGGCTTTCGTTTCTCCCATTTTGACGGTAATCATGCTGCGTTTGCTGATATCCGGTGCCTTCGTTCATGAAGACATGATTGTCGTTTCAGCCCTTTAACTTACTGCTGTGGGATTTGATCTGTCGATGTAACACTCTTGTGCCGACCAAAGAGTATCAGCTAATTACTGCAAATGAATACGCTTTGATATTGACAACAACGAAATTTTTGTCAGAACGGTCGGTACCTTTCATTGTAGTGGTTTAAATCGTCAAATCCGAAACTTAATTGCTGCTTCCTCATTAGATCCACTTCGTGCTTATTACTACCTAAATTATTCTACACCATCACACAAAAAAAAAAACATCAAAACAATCTTCCGATGGTTTGTCGTAGCGTAGCCACGGCGACTTGCGCAGTGGGTCGTCGCATCGACTCCCGCGCATTCAACTGACACAGTTGAAATGAATGATCGATGCCGTTATTGTTCGTATCATTGTATCACTCGCGATTAGCCGATAATCGAGATGTACCGAGCATTCATGTTCACCGATTCGATTCGGTTTGAATTAATCTTTACTTGGATTACCCCGTTAGGGATTGGAAGCGTGATGGTTGAAATGTGAGGTTCTATGGGTGAGGTTAGTAACACTTTGTGTCTGTCTGAGGTAGTAAACTTCTTGGAGCTTTCTTGGTCGCGTTAGTGGCAAAGCAGCGGCCCAACACAAATCTTATTATTTAGTAAATATAGGAAAGCTGATAACAGCAGAATGTGATCTTGGTTGCTTAGCATTTTAGAAGGTTTAAGTAAATCTGAAAATGTATTCATAAAGGGTCTACAAATAAATCTCTACGCTATTTGCAAATCAGAGTAGACTATTACATAATTGCATACCATCGAGTGCCTGTTACATTTCGACACATTTCCTTTGGCGTAAATTGTAACATTAGAGCGCAATGTTTTATGTAAACTATGTATTGTAAATAAGGAAATATGTGTTACGTGAATGTCAACAAAACTCTTTAGGTACCTACGGTAAATTGACCACTAATCAATTTTATAAGCCAAGCATAAGGTTGATGGCAGGTGCACTAGATTTTTTTGTAGAATGTACATTTAATATGACACTGTTTTCAGTACACCTAACTGCATGGTAAAATGCAGTTAGGTACTACTCCCTACATAACAATATTTTGTACTATGGTTTCTAATAAGAGAGGTACGTGGGCGACCGAGCTCTGCTCGGGATAAAAAAATGTAATATATTGTAACTTTCATCGAAAGTTAAAGTTAGAGCTGTTTTCGAGAACGTGATTACAAATATTGCTCATTTAATAGTATAGGAATATTGTAAATACCTAAGAACATGAAATCAACATATTAGGAAAGTTAACCGGAGGACGAAAACAAGAAGCAATTGCTTTCAACAGGATCGGCACAAGCTTTCGGTACCTCAGTTAATGCAAACCATTAGTGAATTTTCCATCATCGCTGATGAAAATGTTATCAGAGGAGCTCGTGGCTAAGTAATAACAGCCGCTCGGGTCGATATTCAGGTTATGCCGCGCTTGCCTGGGTTGGTCCGTGGATAGGTGACCACCCATTAGTTAACGAGTTTCCTCCGTGCCTCGGAAAGCACGTGCGTCGTTAAGCCGTTGGTCCAGGTTGTCTATTGTAGATCTTTGACAATCGTTACATACAGTCAGTGGCCCGAAAGTCTGACGACCAGTCTTACCGATTATTACCTAGTACTAACTGGATTTTGGAGGTCAGATAGGCAGTCGCTCCATGTAAAATGCTTGTATTCCGCTGCGTCTGGTTAGACTGGAAGCCGACTCCTACATAGTTGGGAAAAGGCTAGGCATCTGCCTTGCGTAAAATTACATTTTCATCATCATCTGATGGTGAAAATGACATTTTGTCTAGACTTACTCGTACAGGTGTAATATAGTACAACACAAGACACGTCCGAAGTAAACGTGACACGCAACTTACGAGGTATATTCCACTTGTAATAGATAGCAGCTATTCTGTATAGAAATAGAAACCTCCACATATCACATTTTCCTACGAAACTGTATCGTAACCACAGATATAATAAATACAGGAGATATGGCAAGGAGGCGTGGCGCTTGCGAACGCATCTAGCCGCAAAGAGACTTGTTGCCAGTTTCGGCCATTAGTCGAATGTCAACTTGCGACGTCTTCACTGCTTGTGATTATTTACAAAATGCCGCGTTGTACAGAGGTTGTTTGCAAAAATAACACCTCTATTGTAAATTATACGAAAGATGGCATCTCATTTCACACGTAAATACTAAAATATGATTGTTTTTCTTATTAAATTCATTAAAACATTACTTCGTGATACTAGAAACACGATAAAGGACCAAAAGCAATTATTTTCATTAGGAACAACAACCATTGTTTGCTTAATACAAATCGATCAATGAATCGGCTGGTCTAATAGTGCAATGGATAAGTGTTTTACTGATACTCTCACTCACACGATAGTTTCGTGAAGCGGGTGTGTTTTAGGTAGATAATTAGAGAGGTGATGTCACTTTTGTGGTTGTCGATATTTTATACGATCCCTTAGTACGAATGATTACACAAGGGTAAAAAATTAGACTATTTTTGTTACATGGAACTTTATAGCTGTTGTTTACTAATGTGAGGTACTTATTTTAACATTTTAGCTATCCGAAGTATCCAAAAATAAAAGAAAAGTGGATAAATGCGACAGGAAAAGGTCCAAACTGGTTTCCCACAAAAAATAACACGATATGTTCGTCTCACTTTGAGCCACGGTGCAAAAATAGTACTATATATTTATATATAAAAAGGGCAGATTAAAGGTTTTTTAAAGGTTTTAGGGCAGATTAAAGATTTTCATCGATACTATTTTTTCTACGATTACCTCTTCACATCACTAGTTGCGATGTGTGTTTATTCTGAGTCCGTAGCTATAGGTAGAAGCCCCGCCCTATGTATGCCTGTGTTCTATTAGTGAGTTTATTAGTGTTGCTGTAAGTTTCTTTGTGTGCGGGAGAAATATGAGCTCGTGTGCCGTTCTTATAGTTTTTGCTTTTGTGTTAGTGAATTAAGTGGGGAGAACACGGCGACATCTGAACTCGAATACATTTGTTTACAAATCATATCTCCTGTATTTATTATATCTGTGATCGTAACATAGGTAAATTAAATAGTAATATTACCTATTAGTTTACATTTCACAACGTAATGACAATAACTGTACCAGTGGGTTGTCAACATACAGAAACGTGACGATAGCTGTTTGTCCACGACGCACTTAATATTATGATTATGATATGATTTTGTTTTTAATGATTTAAAAGAGTGTCCATGGAGTTTCTTGCCCATTCTTCTCCATAGAGATCTACGCTTTCGAATGGGCAACTACAGTACTTTCACAAGTTATTATGCCCTGTGACTGGGACTGTAGCTTAGTTTATTTTTTTGTGTTTTGACATTCAAAAGTGCCTGTAATGGTCTAATTGAAATAATTGCTTTGAGTTTGAGTTTGAGTTTGAGTTTATGATGTACTTGCGACTGCACAACCAGGAATGTGCTGTACAAGGTCTAGTGATAAATATACGTTTTATGTAAACTGATTATACTTACCTACTTGCTTATTATTTATTGGTTTTATTATTAGTTTGTTGTGAACATTTTGCGACGAAGAAACCTTGGTTTTCTTTCGTGACGGGATGAACTATGACACTGTTAAAAGTGTTATACGATTTTGCCATCAGGATTCTTTCAATAGCACCCACGAAGTCTTGATTTGTGCCCGGTTGATGGCAGTAGGCTCACCCCCTTTTACATGGGACATAAACATAACTAGCGAAATTTGGGTGTACTATTAGGTACACCTCTGCCTAACCCTTTGGGATAATTAGGACTCGTGAGATTACCTCTCAATCCATCACAAAGCAATGAACTCTTCTACATGTTACATTTTTCGATAGGTAGCAGGTAACATTTGGCTTCCATTCCAAAACAACATGCTAATCAAAACAGCCACACTATTAGCGTCACTGGCCATTATTAGGTGCCATATTAGACGTGAGCCTGATCGCATGTTATGGCACCTCCATCTATATTATGACGTAACTACGATCTATCCAACCTTATACGAAAGATCTATAAAGCCAGGTTTTGTAACTGATTCGTGAGAAACACATTAAGTTTAGATATCGTGATGTGTTTAATGTCTAAAGTCGAGCAATTGTCTACTGTGTGTAAGATATGCATGGTTGATGCTTGAGTGTGGTACAGAACTTATCGGGGTTATCTGTTCTTGTATTAAAATGATTTAGATTGGTTCGTGTGCCTGTAATTTCACCGATGTTTAAGTTAACGGGGTAATGCTATTTGGCTGTAGAAATGTTTATGTTTTGTATACTCTTCTCATTATATCGTATGTCCACCGGAAGGCAGAAACCTCATCTGATAAACATGACATGGCGCCTGTTATTCCCGAAGGGTTAGGCAGGAGAGTACCTCTAACTATTGGGCTGCTCCTGAGTAATTCCTGACCGAAAAACCATTCTACTTTGCCCGACCCGGGAATCGAACCCATGACATATGCTTAGCAGTAGGGCGATCATGCACTAGTCAACAAGGAAGTCTAACTAATAAATGAATAATTTCGGGAATAGTTTGTATTCTATTCCTGAACCAACTACCCATATCGTATCCTCTATTCTGAATAATTAATTCGCTCGAATCGATCAAGTTTTTTTTCCCAGAAAGTATCGACATTCCTCCGTTAATATATAAGTGCAACTCGCGTGCATTTCACCAAATTGTACTCTCTCTAGACACAAACACAGACTGATTTTAGTCTTACGATCTCCGATTTCTATCGTAAATATTTGCACGCTTACAGAATTATTCGATTAATCCCTTTCATTGAACACTCACTCCACAATTCAAAGACATGGTGACAATCACCAATCCACATTGGGCCGTGTGGTGATAGTGAACTCTGATAAAGAGGAGGCCAACAGTGGGAACTATAGAAGCTGATTATGCTTAAATACTAAAAAACCTACGACACATGTAAACGACTCAATAATTATCTACTAAACACACTATATTTTAATTTCACTACCGTTAACAAAACAACTTCACTCACTATATTTATCGTTTTATTGTAACGACAATTACATCCTTGATGCGGCATGTCGCATGCAAATCGTGCGACTTTTTCAACAAAAAACGTTAGATTATGAAGTAATAGTCACACATGCGTTTTTTTCTCACTGAATGCTTGGATGTGCGTAACAATGCACCCTATTAGCTGGCTTTCTACTGACGACAGTGTGACGTAAGGGTGAGGCTATTAATGATGTGATGTGAAGAATAGAAGCTCTCACGGCTTGTGGTGCTGGTTTCATGCAAACATGCGATGCACATCACACACATAACTCATTATTGAAGTTTATTACTGCTTTTGTACAAGAGTCTAGCCTGTGGTGCCACAATTTTAAAAAGATCATTATCACTCATTGATAAAGCTCTGGCATTAAAGCCTGTAGTTCTACCTAAACCAAACATCCGAGACTATTGACGTGCCTATCATCAAACATTAACATCTGAGAAGGCAGATGATGCTATACGGTGATGAGTATACTTCTCCAACTGGAGATTAGGGACCTTCAACCATTTTAGAAGGGGGTATCCTTGGACGTTCCCGATTTAAAATCAGTGGACTCTGAACAAGTAACAACGATAGATTGGGAATACCTAATATATTGTTGTACCCTATGCTAGACAAAGATAGAGTTCACCATGCAGGGTTAAACTGAAAGTCAAAGACGGCACGGTTGGCGCAGTGGCTGAGCGAATGGCTGCTGCGGTCTGAGTCGCGGGTTCCATTTCCGCAAGGAACCAATATTTATACAACCTACAACAAAAGAAAAGATGGCAACCATGTTATGTTAAGTAATAGACCGAAAGACACCAGAAAAACGACGTCTTTGATAGGTCTCGATTTGCTGAATACTTAATTTTTGAACTATATTTAACCAGAAAAAAGCGCAGTGTGAACAGATGTAACGCTATCAATAACAAATCAGGACTAACGCTATCAATAACAAATCGACTGTTAAGCTCCCAAGCTTCAGGGTAAATAGTAAACAAAGTCTTTCTCTTTTTGTCGCGCATATTCTAATTAAATTACCCGTGCTACGGTAAACATGTGAATTGCGTAATATTAGCGAATGTCCCGTGTAAACATCTGTGTATGTCGTGAAATCTCAACGGTAAAGTAAATAGTGATTTTAAAGTGATAGGTAAACTGTTATATAAGAGTTTATTTACCTACTGGTCGCTGTAATCAATTGTTGAATTTGTAAGTTGGTGGAATTTTCACGTCCGTCATTCGCTTTCTTTGTGTATTTGTTCAAGTTACGTACGCTTCATTCATCTTGTGTTTTTGGAGAATGGAGGAAATCGTAGAGCCCTTAGTACATACCTACAGGCTGGCGTTTCATGAATCGGATATGAGTTTCTTTGGGAAAGTTGTTTAATATGACGGGTAGACTTACTTCCTTGAAGGATAGGTACAGGTAACTAAATCGCCACCCTGTATATTTTTGGTTTTGGAATCAGCCTATCTGGCGTTTACAGACAAATTTTAACGTCTTCAACTTATAATTTTTTACGTCGTATGATCATCATATTTGTCCTCTTTCCATCAATGACAGTCTGCCATCATCGGTATCATTCTTCTTTTTTACCATCTCCCGCTATTCTGGCATGAACTCAGATCTTCTTGGAATTCTTATCACAAAAATGCGATCATAGGTATTTTACACAATTCAGCACTACATTAACATACCTACAAATTAGATAGGAAATACATTGCATAACTACTAGAACCTGTATCTAAATTGATTCAAAACACAAACAATCTCCGTTGACCACTGTAATAACGTTCACTATGGCCGTTTGAATCTGCAATAAATCACCGCCACAATATTGGAGCGTGGTAATTGTTGGCGGTCTCAGCCCCAGTATAAAACATAACCAGTAAACCAACTCTTAACCTTTTTGTGAAATCAAACGCGGGTGTTTAAATTTTTTTGTGATGTTGTTCTACACTCATAATATAACTTTACTATTTTTCTTGAGATAACAGCTTTAAGTTAGTCACAAGTAATCCGTTGCCTGAAACATGCTTAGAATTCGTGTAAACGCTTAAAATGTGTGTGAGCCGATTAAGACCGTTTGTTCCTAGTTAAAATCATAATCATCATCGGCAGCTCCGTACCACCCACAGCCGAGTTTAGGTCTCGTCCCTCTCGTATCATGCTTCCATGGTCTAAAAATACTAAATACTGTATGTTAATATTAATAGGAGAATGTCTACTGTGGGTACATATGTACATATATATCTAGGAGACAGGCGCGGCGGAGGTCTAGGTGGCCGGCAATCGGTGGGTGCTTGTTGACCGGCGCGAGCGCATGGCGCATACTCGGTATAGCGTGCAAACGCGCACTTGCGTAAGGTGCAGACAATGCAAGAACGAAGAGGTAGAGTTGGATCAATGGGATGTTAGGAATTGGTTGAAACTCCGTTGACCAGCTCGAATTGCATTATCCCAGTGTGGGGAAAAGTCTATCTTATGAAATCAAGCTTCAATTTTCTCTATAAATATTCTATTTTTTTAATTATTTTACTGTCATCGTGTGCAGCAGTGTGTGTGTGTGTAGCATAAGATTAATTTCAGTAAATGAATCCGCGATACTTAAGAAATCTCAGAATGGGGTGTCTCATCGGTGCCTATAAGATTTGGGCATACATTCACCTTCTCCTAAAACAATTTATTCCTGTTATTATAAACACCATAAAAATCGCTTCCTCCCCTGCCTCGCTCCACCCGTCCTACCGAATTCTCCCACGGCAGTCGAGAAATGGCGGAGTCACCTTGGGCTGCAGTAACAATTGCCACAATTAGCCAATTGTGTTGCAACCTGCTGCCACAGTGAGCCAGGTCTGCTGCCAAGGATCCAGATGATGGTAGGGCTGGTGGACAGAACGGTTGGTTAAAGGTTGAAACTTAACAATGAAATTAGTACTTACTACTTATATCTTTGTCAAGGTTTTCATTAGGTATACCATTAACTAATTTTAGCTATTTATTTTATCCTCTACTTAAATAAGCTTTAGGACGAATGTGAAAAGGAATATTACTGCCAGTTGTCAAAATTAAAGTTCGTGCATTGGTTTCAATAATATAATTTAAAGGCGATCCTATAAAGTCCAAATGCCATTTTTTTTCTTGCACCTACATATTTTCTGAAGGGACTGTTGTTCACAGGATCCTTATACCACCCTCCCTTATTTGCTTAACTTTCAAGTGGCAGTGATGTAACAAGGAACAGGTCTTCTCTTTTAAATTGTTTCATGCTTACCGAAAGTATCCATTTCAGTAAATTAGAGATTCAGACCAGATGCTCCACTAATGATAGGCATACTGACTCACGAATTCATGAGTCATCATGTTTTGGTTCAACATTCACCTGATGAGCCTTATGAGATTTATGTTGAGCTCACAGACCAGGTTCCTTCCTATTAGTAAAGAATTTAGTGTAGCCTACATTCTTGATATGATACCTCGTTGGTCTCAAACTCAAACTTAAAGCTTTTATTTCAATTAGACCATTACAGGCACTTTTGAATGTCAAAACACAAAAAAATAAACTAAGCTACAGTCACAGGGCATAATAACTTTTGAAAGTACTGTAGTTGACGTTGTAGGTCTATTGGTGCGCTATATTGCTTGAGCAGGAGGTCTTGTGTTCGATTCTATTGGGAATTTCTCAGAAGCAGCCCGGAATCTGGATTGTTGATGGCAATAGGCTCGCCTCCATTACATGAGACTAATGTGGATGTATGCCTCTCCTTAATCGTTCGGCTAATATGAGTGGGATGTTGTTTTATTCTCTTGATATTGTAGATGAATAGTTAATAACTACTACTGAAGAATCTAATGCGGCTACAATTAGATAACTACAGCACTTTCTGTTATACCCTAAGGCGACGCGACGTGGTCGAAAAAGAAAGTGTTTAGGCCTAACGACGATTGAGCAATAGATATTGTGAATTAAAAAGCAAATTGTCTGTTCAAGTGTGTAGAGGAATAATAAAAAAGTCACGAGATATTTCAATAAACAGAGTTTATCTGAGTCTACGAATAAAATAAGTTAAACATTGCTATTACCGAACACTGTTTTAAGCTTTCACAGTTTATAACTAAACTTACACTGTCAATTACATATCTTCCGTGATTTTCAATTATTGTGAGGTCCCAATTATTGAAAATCACGGAAGATACGTATTGCTATTACCATTTGCTGCTTAAAATTGTTGTTGACCATTGAACCGCTGCACCAAAAATGTTCATGGGTGTATTTGATTTCGGACACTAGGAACTTTTAATCCACTATTCAAGATCGTTCCGATTTTAGTCACACGTCAGAGATCTTAATTGGAGTCAACTGGCAACCCTGTTAATATTTAAGGACCAGACGCCCTGTGAAATATACTAAGACGTCTAATTACACGTAGTATTGTTTGCTTGCTTCTACATTCCTTCCACACGGTCAGCGTGAAATAACTCGAACTAAGGTTACGGCCTCAAGTACATTATATACATTAATAGGTATATAATGACCTATGGGAGATCTGCTCGGAATATGTAATTATATACAATTATATTACTGTTACGTCATGTACAAACGTATTCTCTTTAATTACTGATTGTTTTTTAGTTGGTTTGTTTGTACTTTTACGTTTAGGTTAATTGAGCTGATTATAGTGGGGTTATGTAATGTATTTGTTTACGGTAGAAAGGTTTTTAATTGAAGATAACAGGCGTCCCTGTTATCATCAATTAAAAACCTTTTATCTGAAACGAAAAGTTATTATTAAATAATTTACTATACCTTTTAGTTTTATCGTAATTTAAATATTGATTTTATTCATCACTCTATACTCTCTCTACTCTATTTTGAAAGCTTGGTGGTTCGTATAACGTCCGGGTACTATACAGCTACTTGAAGATTAAACAACTCAGCTTTAACTTGGTGTCATCATCAGCATAACTAGTTCAGCCGGAAGCCGTCCACTGATGCACATAGGGTCCCAAACATCGCCACATCGCCCGGTCCTGAATTTTTTGCATCCAGCGAATACCCTCGGCCTTCATCAGTCAATCGCTTGGCGGGAGGCCTTCCAAAGCTTCGCCTCCCGCTACGTTGTCCCTAGTTTGGAACCTTTCGGCCCATTCCCTTGGTGTAGCAGAATCGTAAGCCTTCTCTTTATTAGACTTATCCTTGCATTTACCAATGCGAGAGATACCTTTTGAACCAAAAAGCGGTAAATACTACTAAGATAAGCATGACTCACTCCTAAAGAATCGAACAGTTCCTGAATCCCTATAATTACATAAGTTTATGTCCTAGTACGGGGTTATCAGCTGCCTCGCCGCCTGCGTGGCCCCGCGTGGCCATAAGATACGCAAGTAATCCCCGCTGGAGTCGGGGCCACGTTCGCTTATCGCCGTATATCGCATAAATATCGGAAGGACACGACGCCAATTACACATATCTATTTGTTTTCAGGGTTGGCAGATGAGTAGATCCGGGTAGCGTGAGACTTTAGTTAACTCAGCCAAAAATGGTCAGGATCTATGGATTTCCAGTTTTTTTTTTGTTTTTTTTTTTCGTGGTATTTGAGAATAGGAACTGGTGAACAGCGAGCGTTTTAGGAAATTATCTGATGTAATTTTGTCGTTCAATGCTGTGGTTTAAAAAGTGCTGTCTATTAGCCTAAATTAAATAAATAAAACTTTTATTTAAAAAATATAAGGAATAACATTAAACATAGTTTTTCTTAAATCTATATCAAGTTCACCCAAGACTTTTGCCTGAACTAGGTAACCTTATGTTTCAGGCGATTGGAGGTAACATTAATAGATTAAATAATCACATAGTTATAATGTTAATCTTATTGGTACCTATTTAAAAAAGTGTTTAAAACTATAGTATCTTAACCTGGCTTAATTAATTGAAAAAAAAACAAAATAACAATAATACGAACAATATTTACTTTAGCACAAGTAATAACTTATCTATACGAGTATGTTCATAGAACAAAGTTTGAAGAGCTTCCTTAAGGGTTTTCTTGCAGTTACTATGATTTAAGGAGTAGATGCCTTCCTTTTTCATTTAGCCTGTTATAAAGTAGCGGTCCGAGGTAGACATAAAATTTGGCTGTGAAAGCATGTTTTGTACTTTTTTTGAGGGCAAACTAAATCTTTCCGTATCCTTTTAGTTAGTTCAGTACTATAAGGAAGTGCTGCGTGTTGTTTTAGCACAGTGCTCATTATAAATAATTGTCGAACTGTTATCACTTCAGAAGATTTATACAAGAGGTTAGTGGGGAAAAGGAAAGGTCGGCAAGTAGCCACCTTGAGAATAGCTGTTTGGGCTCTTTCAATGGGCAATAACAAAGTTTTACTCGCCCCACCCCACGAAGTAATACAGTAAGTCAAAATTGACTGACAAAAAGGAAAGTATACTTGCCTAATTATTTTTGGATCTATAGTCAATCGGAATATGACTTTTGATTTGATTGATTTTAATACCTTAGCCTAGAGCTTAACATGCTTTAGGACACTTCAAAATAAGTAATTAAGCCACAAAAGTACGAGTAACTTAGTATACTTGCCAGTAAGCATCAAGCTACACAGAAATGCAGCTGTCAAAAAGTCTCGCAAAATTAAAATAAACTTCCTATTTCCTATCGGGAAAATGACAGTATGTGCTATTTCACCAAAAAAAAAATAAACATCACACATAGAACTTTCTCCGTATTCCCGCTGGCAACCATGAGTTTTGGGCACGCTCGGCTGCGCCCACGCACGCCGCGTCTTCTCACCTAGATCAGGCGATACAGCGGCTATCTCACTTGCTCTGTTTTATCTAATGATCTGTTCTGGGCAGTTATGATAGCTTCCTTAACTTGTGAGGAACATTTTTTGGAAAAATCGGGGAAAATGTATTTCAAGAAAGGATTATTTGTGATTGAAACTTGATTTGATTTTTGTTTGAAACTTCTCAGTAACAACCCGAAGTGGCAGTTGATGGCAATAGGCTCGCTCCCTATTACATGGGACTTAAATATTAATGGTGAAATGTGGGTGTACTAAAGGTAGACCTCTATCCAACCTTTGGGAGATTACAAGCGAGGTATTATTATTTTTGAGATAGTATGTTACCTACACATTACCTAATTACCATTATGTATTCGTATTAAAGATAAGCCCATAAAAATTTAACTATGGCGGTGCGATTTTCCAAATCAACGAAGAGGTTTAAAAACAAAAGGGTATTTCTAAATTACAACACACTAGCTAATGCCGTTAATCCATCCATACACTAAAGATACTACCTAAAAGACATACTATTAAAGTCATAATAACATTAAGTCTATTGGCTAAAGGCAATTCTGAGCGTGGCCCACCCACTTACTATAATACAAATGACAGCTATTCATAGCCATATTAAATAATATAAAAGATCATTTATATGAGGACAGTTAAACGCCTCAAAAGAACGGTTACTGGAAGAAAAGATATGGTGGTGTGAACACGAGTAAACTTTTTTCCCAATAAGCACCGATCCTGACATGTTGAAAGGCAAGAATCGTCTCACCTATAAAATGGGAATTATCCGTGTAATATTTTCGAATCACAGATTCAGAAAATCGCCCGGCTTTAGTCTCGATATCTCTGCATGATATAGTAGTAGATGTTATTCATAATATCGTTCCCACCGCTGGGACGAGGGCTCTTGTGAGAGGGGGAAGACTGTAATTCACAACGCGGGGCCAGTGCGAGATTCTAATCTGCCTATTGAGTCTTCGACACGCGCATGACCATTCTCACATCTCGAATTCTCGACAGGAGAAAAAACCTACCCGTGTAAATGGACCTTAATAGTCTGTCAGTGTATAGCTAGCACATTACTATATCATTAGTCGCCGCCTGTCATCGTTAAACATTTGTATTAGAAACCTCGCTAATACGTTCTCTATGTGGACGCAAACAGAGAGTTTATTACTAGCAAATGAATGATGTAGATCTCTCGATATATCGTTTGTAAATGGCTTTCTCGCATTATGCTTGTGTGTGACTCGTAGGAATTAGAAATGGTACTATGTTAGCGTCAAGTGGCTAATGTTCTATCCATAAAGCATATCATCCCTCTGATATGTAGACAGTTCAATAGTTAACAATCTTTTCATTCAAACTTATACCAGTAATTGACTTTAATGCCAAAAAAATCGAACTGCTCAACATAATTTTACTGACAACGGAAGGAACGGAATTCCTGCTCAATACACAGCCAGAAGGCAAAATTTTACGCGAATTTCAAGTTAAAAAACACCCTTGTTTAATGACATACATTAATTAAACTCAAGCCTTTCTCTCCCATGTGGGTAGGCAGAAAGGGATCAAACTAATTTAAAAAAATTAAAATGTTGTTTCTTATTCTTCTCTGATAAATTGCAAACACGTTCACACTCACACCGCACCCACGCTATAATCAAACCTAAGATATAATAATTTCTATAATAAATTACAACTTTCTCTCAATGAAACTAATTGCTTTACAAAGTATCCTACGCCGTTACGTAACTTAAATAAGTTAAAGTTATCGATTAAATCTGACCCGGCCATCTTAACTTAATGTGTTTACGATATTAAAGTTACGTTCAACGTCTGTTTAACTGTCGCGTAAACTGTTATATTTAGCTGGAGTCAAAGCCACATATTAGGATAAAGTTCTATAGAGTTGCATATTTTTTTTACAATATGTTTGAGAAAGTAGGAAGATAAGCTAACAACCCACAACAAGCTTACGGCGGACACTGGACACCGACGGACACTTCAGTATAGTTCAGACTCTGACAGTTCGGTGTCCGAAGTCACATTTATGTATAATACAGTCCGTATACTGTACGTGGTTTAACTGAAATTTAACTGAAAAAAAAACATTACTTCAATATGAGGGGTGCTTGAAATGTGAATACTTTTATTTGGTACGTAGTAGAAATTCATAAGTTTTTAAACCGACATGGTCACTAACATTATGATTAAAATACTAGGAATTTGTATGTTATGTTTCCACCAGTCAACTTAAATCGAAAAAACATTACAACTGTAGCTAAAATAAACGAATTGATAAATTAATACCAACCAGCATAGTATAATAAACAGTTTGTCTGAAATGATACGACTAAATTATTCATAAAATAAATCTAAATATCTCATAATAACACAATCTCATATTTATCATAATTCGTTTCGCTCATTAATTCCAATCAAATATACAACGAAATCATTTGACATTTCAAAATAACGTGAAATTGTAAATTGACTATTCATTTCAGGTGCCAAATTCCAACATTACCATGCGATTATTGTTACGTAAGTCCCAGGTTGTCGCGTAGTGAATGGGAAGCTTTAATGTCAGTGAAAGCACGTTGACCGCTGCATCTATAAGTAAAAAAAAACTATTTATTTATATTATGTGAACTTTGCTAGTGCCAACATTGTCTTAAAAATACAATACAATCTGACATGACAATGTGTGGTTGGTTATGCAAGTGTATTTGTGTATGATTAGTTGTTTGTTTATAAAGGGCAACGAGTACTAATGAAGCGGAAGTCAAATATTTTCAAATTATTAAAACAATGAAAGTTTGTGTCTGTGATTTCGTTTTCGAAAAAAAATATCGGTAAGCCGTTGAGGCCACTGTTTAATTTGAATTGATAGATTTTTATAAAAAAGGTGAAGAAAAATTTCTATATGTTAGTTTGGTGTTATGTGATTATCACCTAATTGTTTTTTTTTATAATATCTGTCACTTTAAATTAACAACTACCCAATAAGAAGAATTTACTGCCTAACATTATTGTACGTTTCACAGACCCATGAAGGCTAAAACGAGATAATCTGTAATAATTCGTATTCTAAACCTTAGTTACATCGTCATCTAAATTATGACGGTAATCTGGATCAGTACTCTTAATCTTAAGGTACCAAACCTGTACTGATTACACAATCATACGTTTGTAACAGAGATAGTCAACCTTTTGATATTATGAAGTAGCTTCACGTATTGTTTTGGTGGCCGTATGCTAACAATGAATGATAGTAAGTAACACTTTTGGTGTACAATATAGTATACTCTATCTATCTATGTAATGATACGGAAGTTAATAACATTATTATTGTTTATTAGTAATGAGGTTTTTATTTTCCACCGGAACTTTGTTTTGTTTTGCAACAACAGTGATAACTGATAAAGCTTATCTCTCCTGAACTTGGAGGATTGAACTCATTTTAAATATTCAGTTTCGTATTTTCACCCATTTTAATTGTAGCAAACAGTCTGTTTAGAAATAAAAATTACAATGTTTTACTAGAAACAGGAAGCTGACAGCATCGAAACGATCCAGCAAGGAACTAAATGACTATGAAGTTACGGTACATTAGTACAACGTTAGCACGTGATCTGAAGGTTGGTCATCCCTGGCGTGGAAGCAAACTTGCTACTTGATGACCGTGTCACTAATGTGCGGGCGGCGCGCACAAAGAGCCGCCACATTATCGTACTACAAAAACGCATACAGAGACCAGTGTGTCCTGGCACTCGGGGAAATAGGGTGTAGAATAGAATGCTTTATTTGCAAAGAATGTAGGTATTATAAATCAGGTGTTAAAATGCTTACAGTCCTTGTACATTCTGCCTTTAAGGCATGCAAAATTAATATAAACATTAATAACAAAAATGAACTAAGTCTAACAACTTGAAATAAATATTCATTACATCACACAATCTAAGGCTACAATTTTTATAATTAAGTATAATTCGAAACCTAAATTATTTCTTAGGGTGTTGAGGGTGCATACTAAATTTATATGTTCCTCCTAGATTACTGCATTCTTTGGCAGATTCAATATTTATATTAAGTGATCAGTCTCTTCGGAATACTTTTGTAAGGCTTCGACAAATACTTCCGGTATTTTCCGTCATAATTTGGAAAATTTAGCTCTCTTATGGGTAGAACAAACCAGAATGGAACTATTGAGTACGCGCCTCCAGACACCTCTATAAAATACTACTGAAGTATCAGTCAGTGTCCGGTGTTCAGGCAGCCTGTCAATTTTTTCGAACCATTTTGGCAGGTCCTTAATGATTATTACGGAAAAAATGGTGTAAAAGGCAATGAATGAATTAGGGTAATTCAATATCCTACATTATACTTAATTTGAATTGAACAAAGGGATGCAAGTCGCGAGGGTTGCAGTAACCTTTCATATATTTTTCGCCTAGCATCACTTGAATGGGTCAAGTTATACTGGTAACCTTCCAGTAGCGCCACCATGTCACGGCACAGTAATAGGGTTAGGAATGCCGTCCCATTTCCGACCTGGGCCATTTGTAGTCCGGCCTGATTGTACCCGACTTGTTTTTACCCCGGCTTGTTTTTGTAGAGCGTAGATTTAATGGCACAGGTGTCGTGTTAAAGTGATCGTTCCGATGTCGACACGATTAGGCGTAAGCCTAAATGATGGTGGAACGGCTTTAGAAGAGGAATGTAGTAATCTCACTTCTCATCTGTGAGATTTGAGACCCCACGAGAGTGCGGTGGAAGCGTTACGTAAATACGTCGATTTTTTTTATCAAAATCATAATTATCCTATAGCATTTTAGTTAAATTAGGCCTACCTCAATGTTTTTTCAAGCATATTAAAAGCTACTTATATTATTTATTTATGCAACAAAGGTTTAAACAGAGTGTTCTTTAATCACATTTAGAGTAAATAATAATTAGTTTTGTATCCAACCCTTACTACCCAGCATCCCTTTGAGATTTTTCTAATGAGATGTGTTTTGTTCTTAATTTTATTAATAAGTTTATTTTCTCTTTGCAGGTGATTTTCTTTGGAGTCGGGATTAAAAAGGTGTGCAGTGAATTGTAAGTATGTTATATTTTCCCATTACCTATTATTAATTGCCTTATAAATTTAATAAAAGGTTGTAAGTTCAACTGCTTAACTTAAATTATTACATGGGACTTAAACATAACTGGTGAAATAGACTATCACTGGTATTCCAGGAAACATCTCAAGTCGATTTCTCAGCTCAACTAGACTCAGTCGTCATGACAACGGTTCAAGACCCACCAAATCGTATTCTTAGCCGCAATTGGCGGTCCAAAATTTGACAAATATTTTCTTATGATAAATAACTTTTTTGCAAAAAAGAAAACCAACTTCAAAACACAAAAAAATGTTTTTTATTTTTCCATTTCTTTTTTTTCTACAAATATTTTCTAGGCATTTATTTTACAATTTTAACAATACATGCCATGGTAATAGGCTTATCCAAAATAAAATGGAACTTAACATACCTAACTGTCGAAATATGGGTGTACTGTACACGTCTGTATACCCCCTCAGAGCAGACAGGCGTGATGTAATGTTATGATATTGTGTAAACAAAAACAATGCATATTTATGCGATAGCAGCAATCGTGCTTAATTTGCTGCATTTTTTTTAAGAGTTCCGTTTCTGTCTCCGAAGCTCATCATCAGATCTATATGAAATTTAATGAAACCCCTTTCGAACAAAAACTAATTTTGCAAATCCGTCTATATAATATGATTGAGTTAGGCCCGAACATACATTCAAAAAAAATGTATAAACATCCGAATTGATAACCTCCTCCTTTTGGAAGTCGGTTAAAAACTATCCAATCATGGGCATTTAATATGTCAATTTATATACAAACTCTGGCTGTCGATGTGTCTAATGGGGCGGATTTAGGGTGTCTCGAGCTTGGTTTGAGATGAGTCAGACAACGAATATCTCCACACTTCGGGGTCTACGGCAGGCATAGTGCTATACCAACATATGTATATACTATAAATCTAGATCAGATTGACACGTCACAAGACACCGATCTCCATTTAATTTTCTTCCCACATCACTATTAAAATGAAGCCGCAGCATAAAAACAATAAAACGAGCGAAACTTTCCTCTCATTAAGACATTTCACCCGGATTCTATCAAAGAGCATCTATGTCAATAGACATACAGACCGCAGCACATCATCACACTTGTATATGAGACGTTTTTGTTGGTGCTGTAACGACATACTGACTTCAATGACTGCTAGTATAAAGTCTTTATGCATATTAATCTTTGCGTCAAGTGTTGCCTTAACGTGGTAAAACAGAACTGAGTTCATCATCTGCCTAGCCTTTTCCTAATGTCAGCTTCCAGTCTAACCGGATGCACTTTACATGGAGTGGCTGCCTATCTGACCTCCACAACCCAGTAAGTACTGGGTAATAGAATACCCTTTGGTAAGACTGGTTGTCAGAATTGAGTTACAGTTACATAAAGTCAAACCTTCGATGAGCAGAATACACTGCTGATTTTCTTTTCCAAAAATGTATATATTTTTAGGTATTTTTCCGTTTCCGTCGTATTTTTACGTAGCTTTAACATTAGCATTACCTTTTTCTGATTAATAAATTAACAAGAGTCATCATCATCCAGCCCTTATTTCATTTAAAGTATCTGGAGTCAGGGACTCTCTCTCAGCCTTGACCTATGTATGTATGTGTTTATGTATTCATTCCATTGTAGATTTATCTTCTTTCTGACAATCCACCGGTTTATTCTTTGCTGAGTGTATTTTCAATAGCCATCTGCATTCATATAAATAAAACATCTATTGTTTTTGACCAAACTGATTTATTCCTTCCTAACATTTAAATTCAGCCAATACACAGTAGCTTCCGCTATCGCATATACCGAATCGTAATGTAATAAGTAATTTATTCTAACAAAACATAGTCGTCTTCCGTAGTAAATACTGTAAGACAGGCATATATTTCGTGTATTGAATATAAACAACCTAGCAATATTTTTGCAATCGTGTCTAACTTCAATATCATATGTTTTGAATGACAATGTGATATTATTTCATATTGGGAAACAGTGTTGCGGAAGTCAATGATTTATTTTATTTCGAAAGCAGGAATGCATTTAGAATAGGATTTTAACACCATACTTTATGCTGTCTAGGAAAGGGATTGCTCTGATAGAGATTCGTATTAGCCTACATAAGTAAACAAAAAGCTGCCCAGTGTATACTTAGTGGACTTACGAGTCGAGGGTTGTGGGTTTGAACCCAAGCAGACACTATTTTTGTGTGATGTGTTTCATCACCACTCTTTCCAAAACGGTGAAGGAGAACATCGTGTGGGAACCGCCATGTCCTATAACCAAAAATTCATAAACACATTAACCTACTCGCATTGGCCTAGGTGGGGGGTTACGGCTCGCCCTGTATCCTTTTTGTGTGGGGACGTTATTAGGATGATTATGGCGTCTAATCAGATCTTATCAATGTGCTCCAGAGCAGAACTGCACTAAATCTGATCCATATAGCTCATCTTTCATGTAGCTCATCTTCCATAATTATAGCTGTTCTTCCATATAGCTCATTTTCCATTTAGAATGCAGGCATACATCTCACATTGCTTCGTGATTGCTATGATATCGCGCTAGTGGCAGATTTGCCAATTTCCCGATTCACTCTTGAAAACATTTCCATTTCCTCTAATTCAGTAATGTCGCCAATAGATGGCGTTGTGGCCAATTGAGCGTGGCGATCGGTAATGGCGGGAAGCGCGCTGCGCAGGCTCTTAGCTTCCGCTGCTGACGACACAGATGCCGTTTTAATGGTCAGAGAACTCAGTGACCATCACTAATATGCGCGAGTGTACTTCAGGGATTGGGTCGACGGACGAGCAAGTTTGTTTATTTGTTTCTGTATTTGTTTCTTGAATTTTATAGATTGAATTGTTGGTGGAGTTATTTTGGAGAGGAAAGTACGTTTTTAAATTCTAGTTTTTTTTTTTCATGTAATCTCGTATCTCGTAGAAAAATGCAGTAACTACTTATTTTGGTCAATTTTAATAACGTAATTTTTGTTGACAACTGAAAATACAATCATTAACATTTATTGGCTGCACGTTCAAGGTAACTCTGTAACAGTGCGAACACGCGATGTTTTATTAATTGCCTTGTTTTCTTCACGATTCCTAGGTACGTTGTCGATTTTTAGATACTTATAATGCAAACAAGAAGTGCTTAAGAATAAAGAGTATATTTTGTGTTTGGTGTATGATTTACAGTTTTAAAAATAAACTTATGGAAACCCTCAATAATTGTGACCATTTTGTGGCAAAGACAATGAAGAGATTCAATACAGATCGTTTTATCATTGGGAAAAATTCGTTGTTCGTTTTTGTTGCCACATCTCTATCCCTCCTCAAATCTTTAAGCCCCAAAAAGGAGCTCTTTATTAAGGCCTCTTTATAAATAGGCTTTACCAGGTTGCATGCCAATCTTTCGATCAGAGGGAGGGACAGTAATAACGATGACAGATAATTCAACAATGTTTGAAATTAACATAGCTACCGCAAGCTTACGTCAATTGTTTTGACAGTCTTCGTAGAAATATGCTTCGAAACCAATTGCCATTTTTAATAGAATCTTAGCAGCAGCCAGTCAGCACGTCCAGCTGTTCACTGATGGACTCTTAAACACTTCATTACCACATGATCTCTTAATACCTACTAAGTCAAGAGACTAGCTCATAAGTCGTAAGTAATCTCATTAGTGTCGCATGGCCCAGAGGTTAAGACCTCGCCTCTCATGCATGAGGTTGCGGGTTCAAATCCGGGCAAGTTCCAATGTTTCAATTCATATGTACTTTTCTAAGTTTATCACACTCATTTACACATCACAGACATCGGTGAAGGAAAACATCGTGAGGAAACCTGGACTTATAATTAATATAAGTGTGAAATCGCCAACCCGTCCTGAGCAAGCATGGTGATCAATGCTTGTGCCTTCTCTGTATGGGAAGAGGCCTTTGCCCAGCAGTGGGACAGTTACAGGCTGGTGTTATTGTTTTTTAATCTCATTTACTTCACTCCGCACTCATTGACCCCATTTTTTACCGATTCGTGGTTTTAGAAACGTGACCATTTAACTGTCTGCTTCACACAGTAAACATGTAGTTTAGTGTTGGTTTTAGAGTTTTGTGACATTATACGTACTAATAATTAGGGACAAAAAAGCCGTCTTGGATATTACTTACATGGAATGTTTCAGTGAGAAATTCTCTTCCTGATAATATTTTTTCTTATTGGAACTAGATCTACGCCACCTCTCTCTGTGAGAGGATTTAGGCTTTAATCAACTACGAGGGATCAGGTCAGGTTGTTGGACTTCGCATGCTTTTAAATGTTTGAGTCCAGCTAGAACATGCCAATAATATAATAAACTTTAAGATGTTTTCCTTTTTTTTGAGAGCAGGGTTGGTAAAATAAAATGCACAAAGTGAAATACCTGCCAAGGTTCGAACCTACGTTCTAAAATTAGCCGTTACAACTAGACCACCACTATTCCACTTGGAACTAGAACACAACACTATAGGCTGGCCACAGCATCAATAAAAGAGCGGTAAAAACAGACTAGACATACGATACAAGTATCGATACATAAAACAACATTTTTTACTCCAAGATCTGGTTGAATTAGCAACAGTTCCGCTCTATTGGTACGGCACATCTTCCGTTATCACAGACAGCGAGATCGATAACACATTCCGGCGTAACAGCCGGCCGACGCGGCGGCGGACGCGACGCGTGCGCAGTCGATCTCGTCTGCCGTGCACATGCGCGCGGGAGTTCCCACGAAAGTGCTGTAACTATGTCGTTTAAAATGTTGTAAGGCATTAGGCTGTTGGATTTCCAAGTTTCGGTCTTAAGCCGAACGTTGCAAATCAAACAGCGCGCTCAATGTCTGAAGATAGCTAGAAAACACATGAAATCATCTTAACTTTTCCGAGAATGTTGACAAGATGGCATGTGGATGTCAGCTGTTTTTTTCAGAGATGAAAGGAAATTGGATCGTAATTGGGTTAAAACTAAGTTGGTATGAATATTTTAGGACGGTTACATGAAAGAAAATGGTGACTGGTGGTGGTGGTAATGTGGAATCAAAGATAAAGAAATATGGAAAACTAAGTAACTATCTTAAATGTCCTAATGTTTTCGATGACGTGTGACGTGTTGCCGTGTTGCGAATTACTAAAGAATGTTTGATTAAAAAAAACACAACATTCCATGAAAGCCATCTGTTGAGCAGAATCATTAGGTCCGAGTCACTAAGACAATAGAACCGTTCTATAATGGCTTGATCTGTAAACACCTGACACACTCCTACTCTGTGGTCTAGATGGTATACAGAGTGACTAAACTAAATTTTTAATCATCACTCACCTGTTTATTAAATACTTTAGATGATAGATTTAAGGAATTATAGAATATCTTATATTATTCTAAGAGTGAAATGCATTTTGATTTGGGAAATCGATGTCTCGTTATGAATGATTAATAGTAATATAAGTAGTCCTTTTGTTTTGTAAAACGTTTTTTCTATCACAGTCATCACACCCTGTATGAAAGATCTGCACTGTTAAGAATAACGGAAGTGTGCGTGTGTAATAAACACACGCACAGTTTTTATTATGTGCGAGCCATCTACACAAGTACAAAGAGATAAGTCAACAGATGGGTTACTTGCAACTACTTTTAAACAATGTTTAGTACATTGAGTAGACAAGTCTTTTTTGTTATATTATTCTATAGAGGGTGACTACTGAGATGTCGGCTGATAGAAACGCATAGAAGAAGTCATGCTGTCCTGACCCTAAATGCCACGAGGGATTGCAGAAAAACTGATGGATGAGTTGAAGCAACTTTAAAAAGTTGTTATGTTCACTATACAAATAATTTAAGAGTTGAGTCATCAACTCATCATCTACCTAGCGTTCTCCCTAGTCTAACCCAATGTAGCTGAATACTAGAATAGATTATATTGCATACCTAAATCTTTTCCCGACTGTACGCATGTATCATTTGTGCATAGTTGGGCATGTGTGCGTGTGTACCGGCGCGCGACGCCGCGCGCCGCCGCGCCACCGCAGCTTCTGCGACGCGCTCCATTTCCTGCGCCCGCGCACAACGTTGCACAAGCCGGACAATGGCGCTCCTGCGAGCTGCACATGTGAACACCACTGCCACATGTAAAGATAACCAGTATATCAACGAGGCCTTTTGCCCCTGGCTGGAGGCCTTACACTCAAGGCACGACAAGGAAGCACACGACCACCTCGTGGGTGGACCTGCTAGATGACGCAAACAAAGAAAACTTGAAATATGCTTCGTTCGCTCGAATTCGTGTAAACGCTTTACACCTGACTGTGAGCCTACCATTATTTTGTTCCTAGTTGGAATACTGTGTGTTCTGTCCCCTGCTTACCTACTTGCGGGCATTGTTTGAATATCACTGACAATGGATATGGATTATGAGCTGACCACCCCGTTAGATAGCCGTTATAAGGAGTATTGAATTGTGTGTATTGAAAGCATTTGGAACTCTTATAAAATATTGCTTGGGAATGTTAAGTTAAAGATAGAGTTTCTGGGTTGTGAATATGCAGCGGTTTACCATATGAACGTACTGTTTGATTGGTATAAGATAAAATAAGATAAGATAATATTTGAAAAGTCCCTTGATCGTTGTCTCCCAATACTTTATTTAAAAAGCATAGGCAGGGGGCTTACACATGTCAGGTCAGAGGCGATTCATGCTGTTGAGCATTTTGGATATCCAGTTTGAGTCCGTTTTAATTTTGTAGAATAAAAACATTAATTGGAATACGAAAAGTTTTATTTTATCAGTCGTCTGCTGTCTACTGAAAAGATTTTTTATTTAACACTAAATAGGCTTGCGTTTGGCCGCAACTCGCCTGATGTGAAGCGATGATGCGGCCTACGGTGGAGAACGCTTGCCTTAAAGAAACCGATTATTTATATTTTAAGTCATTTGCATTGTTTTCATATATTTTTCAATCCATATAAGTAGAAAAGAATGTGAAAGATTTGTTTATGCTATTTCCTATTTAGAAACAGTTATACCGTATTTGTTTTGCATCATTATATATACGATGTGTGGACAGGAATGCGATTCAATTTATTCTCGTCGTAAGGTTGTAGCCAGCATCCGGGCTGCAGGTACTGAGACACCTGTGCAGCCGGGGTACTTGCTAGAGGGGCTTCTTGCGGGGAGTTTTAGCAGCATTTAAATCATTTGTATTAGAATAGTTTTTCAGGATATGTCATATTAATTAAATTTACTGGCTGGGTCTAAAATCTTGAACTTTGTAGACAAGTTCCTTATAAGATGAAAATTTGCTAAGAGGAAGTATTTTTGAAAATTTATTCTCTAAAATGGTTAAATAGAGGATAAAAGTTCATGTAGCAATTCGTCGTTACTGCATATCAATTAGCAGAAATTATTATTGAGACCCCAATATCTAAGTACCTAGACCATGATCCCAGAGACTTGTAACCACAACTTGTTTCACCATACCTTACGATTAATGACCACAGCATGCATTTCAGAATTCAAGTAGATATCAAACCAGTGCATGACTCACGATCCTCCACATCATCAATCTAAACGAGGCATAACTGGCTAGACTAGCGGACAGTACTGGATCGCAGCAGGCTAAACGAGAAAGTGACACGTTTCACTTTCAAATGTAACATGGGCTTTGGGTAAACAAATGCATGTGCAAGTTTGCGCACATGAAAGCATTTTCTGGTTTCAATTTGTTACGGGTGAAGTCAGAAGCGCGAAAGTCCAAGAACCAGTCACCCAGTAACTGGGCTGTGGAGGTCAAATGGGCAGTCCATGTTTATGTTCTGAATACGGGTATTCAGCTGCGCCCAGCAAGACCGTCTCAAACATAGTCGAGAAAGCTAGAAAAATATTCCAAATTACTTCGGAGGCTGGAAAACCTCAGGTTAAGGCAATGATCGGGCTTTTTGACTAACTCTTGCAGATATTAAGTTAAAAAACAGTAAACAGTAAGTAAACACATTATAGACTCTTATTGTAAGGGATACAATAAGAGTCTATAATGTCAGTCAGTTTGGTTTATAATGTGACAAATTATGTGTGTAAAATAAATAGGTAATACTGATCTGTTCTAACAGTACTGACTAAAGACATGATACGACTAAAACGCAATTGCATCAACTCAATTAATGCCGGTTAGGAATCCGATGTGTCCCAGATTTAAAGCGATCAATACCAAAGATGGGATTACTTATACAGTGGTGCAATGAGTAGCTACCGTCCTTGAAGTACGTTGAGTTACCTTACAGTGTAAATATTTTGTAGGTAACGGATTAAGCTCTGGTTAAACTGATGCGCTTAAATCCCGCGTGGGATAAACAAATTCACTCGCACCGATTATGTATATGTATTTGTACGAGTATGGAGGTGTTCAAACTACGTCTAATTTGTAGTATTCGCCAATAGTCACTTGTCATCTTAATCTTCGATGATTCCCACGTCTGACGCTGAGAATGCTGAGATCACCTCAGTGAGACCAGCTGTGTGGTGCTAGAGCAGCTAGTCGTTTGTATATTTCTGGTTGACCAAAACAAGAGAATATTGATCACTGATTGAATACAATTGTGTATTTGAAGATGGTCGACGAAAAATTCATCATAAGACCTATCAGATAGAAAAAGACTAATCGATGATACTCTTGCTAGATAGAATTCTCCGCACAGTAAAAGCGGCGCATTTTGCAAATGTTTCTCATTGATGCCTGTTTTCTCGGCGTCCACAATTTCTCTCCTGATGCTTACGCCAACATTAGAAATAAACTATAATTAGAAGTTCAGCATTTGCCGTTTTCATTTAAAGAGGCTCTCTCCTGGTTTTCTTCGCGATCTGTCGACGGAGATACAATCTATTAGTCACATGTAATCGAATGGCAATTATATATATTAGAAACACCAAGTGAAACTAAGTTATTAATAACTGATGATATTACCTTTACCTTATAAGCACATGTTATAGTATTTTTATTGACTTAGAAAGTTAACTTAGTTCGAAAGTGGTTTTGAGTCTTATCAAATGGGAGTATGTGGTACGAAATTGCGGTTATAAAATGTTATGCTATTGGAAAACAGGTTTTATTAATGTTGTTAGAAGGTTGATAGGTTGTTTTAGGAGCGGCAAGTGTATGTTTGTGTGTTATTTCATAGATAGTGACAGTAGTTTTGCGGGCTTGTTGTGTTCAATGCCGTCGTTGTTTTTGTTTGGTAACTGTAGTGTAATGGCTGCATTGATCTCCAATGCGTCGCCATTTTATTGTAATACTACATTGTGTTCATTGTTGGTTTATCAGAACATGGCGCTATCATCACGTTTTGTGGCTCAACTTTGAAAAGTGAAACTGTATTATTGTGCGGTTGTTTTTGGACAAGTTGTTTTGTATAAAGATGCTTTTAGTTTATTTGTTTTATTTAAAAACTTGATAACATCTATTATGGTTCAGAGATTGAAATATCACGGAATTTAAAGCGTGTGAACTTTTTAGATTGAATTTTTTTTCGGCACTAAAACACTTTTGGAAAGACAAATAAATTACGATGTTATCTAACAAAATGTCAGCAACAATTATTAAGAGGTGCGATTAATCACACAATTAACAAGTAAATTTGTCACACAAATACAGCAATTTTTCTAACAATTCGTGTTCCTTTCGTCCTCTATTATGTAAAAGTTAAAAGGTATGGCGTCCATCTTTGGATCCATGATAATGTACTAACTAGTATGGCCATAAGATCAGCCTCGGTTTATATTATTTACATATGTATAAGGCTTGACCCAGTAAGACAATGCCAACCGGTGCCTTTTTTATATAGCGATAAATACTAGCTCGTGATTCATAAATTTAGTTTGTACGAGTTTGTATGAGTTGATGGTAAAAGTATGATGAGAGATTTGATGGATTTATACAAGATGTAGTTTTGCATACTCGTCGAAATTCAGGAGGTTGTCATAAAAGATGTAAATAATCAATTTACAATACAGCCTGTTCACACGACGAAATTCGTTTTTCACGATCTGTCATTTTTTTTTTTGACGGCGGCAATGCTTTTTAAATGTGAAAAATGATGGACACGTCTTAAATCACGTATTGTCTTTTAAAAATCAGGTAAGTCAAACAACACGAATCGTGAATTTTTTGTGACGAATTCGCTGATGCGCTCGCTCCCGAAAAATCACGGAACTAATGTGAACGGATCGTCAATGACGGAAGCCGTTTGAATGAGCTCTTACGGTACCTGATCAATAATAATAAACGCTGTATTTTTTAGTTGTTTAAATTTGACACTGTTTTCAGAATGAAGCCCTTCTCAAAATAGGAGAATCACCCGTTTATTGAATTAATGTCTGCGTTTGTTTGTGTGTGTGAAAGCGCGGTTATAGGGCTAGTATTAGACGGGTCGCGTTTCAATACGGGTGATGTACACTTACCGATTTCCGATATTAAGGAAAAAAAATACCTACTCATTTTATCATTGAGGATGCAAAAAGACGATATATTTATAATTAATATAGTATATAATTTTGTTAATTTGGTGATTGACAATTTTGAAAGATTACTAACGAATGATTTGATGATTGTAGTCAAGGGGAGGTACCTCTAATCACTATCTTACTAGACTAGATGTCATGAGTGTTCTTCATTAACATGTTTTAAATAAATCCAAGAAATTTAATTGTATTCAAATAAGCAATTATTTTATTTGTCCAGTAACATGTTATTCTTAGAAATCCCAGAAGCTTTTTCTGTAAATAGCCTCAAACTGTCCGTCCATCACCACACCTCAACACGATGTGAACAAAATGCTGTTGTCAGCTGTTCAATAGATATGTTTTGAAAGTTTACGACGGCGCCAATCATGATCAAGGAAACTTATCTTGCATTTAGAAAATAGTTACCAAATTGGTAAACAAAAATTTTATATTTGGGATAGATAAGAGTCCCTAGCAGGAGTTGAACGTTGAACGTAGCGGAAATACGTGGATTTTCTAATCGAAAATACAATAATCCTCTAGCATTTTAGTTAAATTGTTTGCAACAAACACAATCAGTATCATCCATAGATATGATTAATACTTAAAATTATGAAAATATTGTATGTGAAACGAGTATTTAATTTTTTTAAATCGATGTATTTACGTTACGTTTACACCGCTTGCTCGTAGTAAGGCCTAAAGTTCGGTTTGCGCTGCAACTTCAACATAAGATTTCTTCAAAAGTACTACTAGTTTGCAAAACAACTTAATTTACATGATTTTTGCTTAAATGAAAATTACATCAATTGAAAACAATGACTTTAATAGACTTCAGTACGGCTCATTTTCCCACATTTCTTACGTCAGATGCACCCTTATTACTTACTGCGGCAGAAAAGCACTAAAGTGTTCCATGTCCAATACGTTTAGTTCCTCATTTTCCCATCAACTAAGTACCACATGTTGTCACTTCCAATTTGCGGTCTCACCAACAATGTTGAGGAGAAAAGCTTAAAGCTATAAAGCTCGTCGTAACTGAGTCTATTAGTCTTTGAAAGTTATATGAGTTTCACTGTGGCGCTAACAACTGTCTGGTCATCCAGGTCGTTAAGATATAGCTTCCTGAGGCATGCACTATATCGGCTAGCAACTAGTAGTGTTTCATCACACTTGTTGCTATAAATTGATGAAGTTGAACAAAAATGTTCGATTCCAGTTTTTTGACCTTTTTGCCTTGTGTGATACGAGTTCTCCTCATCAGCAAAGTACTGACAGTCCCTTGTATGCCAAATTGCCAACGTACCTACCTACTTAAATACCATTATATTCGGTAGGAATCGTGTTTTATCAAGATCCGAGTTTTTTGACGTACCCGATTTTTTAAAGACGTTACGTGATTTAAGACGTGTCCGTCATTTATCACGATTCGTGATGCGTGTGAACACGAGCAATTAAAAAGCATTGCGCCGTCAAAAAAAAATACGGATCGTGAAAAAAGACGATACGTCAAAAGAACGAATCGTCGTCGTGTGAACGGGCTGTTAAGTTTTCAACGATTGGTTTCTATTAAAGCAGTTATTTTCACCTTTACTTGTGAGTGCGTTGATGTCTTTTCTATGGATTAATGATAACATTGTCTGTTACATAGATGGCCGGTCCTGGAAGTGTACGTTTTTTGTAAGACATAAAATATCCAATCATATTTAATAACTTAACGGTTCTTAAATCATAAAGAGTTATTTATTTGCTGTCATATTAAATGCGATACAATGTGGATTACCACATAGTAAGAGTTTATTCATAGCTGATTATTAAAGTTTAGTAACGTTAGCCGTAAAATTACAGGTACAGTCGGCCGACTGTCAGTGGTAACACTTTCCTTAGAATTAGAGGCCTACTTAAACTATTTTGTCATCATTAATTATTTAAGATAGAAGAAAAGAGAGCTAATTGTTACAAACCATACCAAATCTATTTTAATGGGACCTTTATCTTTTCTTCTCTGGTAATTTTCAAGGCACGAGAAGAAATGCACACAAGTATCTTCCAATCACTTGTCTTATTAGCCTTAAACGAATATTTCCTTACCTCCCAACACTGCCTACCACTTAGAAACCAGCTTAATCAACATTACAAATTACCGTACCAAACAACAATTTCAATACAAAGAGAAATCGTAACAGCCATGTTATTTGTCTGTGTTTACTTAAAATTGTATCGAGAAAGTGTATGCTATAATGCTAATACACGAGCTGAAGGAAAGTGGCGATAGTTTCGCTAAAAGTTGAGGGCTCGTGATTGGTCAATGAGAAGGTGGTCGGTGATTAGGAGCGTCACGACTTGGAGGTAGAACGTTGTTGACTTTAAGTTTGTTTGAGGTGCAATGTGGGTTAAACTGAGCTTATGAAGAAGGTCACGCTCCACTGCTCTAAAGTGATGAGCATGAACATACGTATTATGAGCTGGAAATCTCGATATGAGGCCACAGCCAAATAGTGGAATATATTATCACCCTTCACAGACGGAAAAGGATTCAGATGATGTTGAAAGGTTGAAATTAACTTACGCATGAAAGGGCCTTCAAGCTTTTGGTAAATAATTAAACTAATTAGCTTTGATAGGCAAGGCTCCTAAGTTTTATCTATTTTGAATAAAAGAACTGGTCAAAGGTACTGGTAATGGTATTGAGGACTAAAAGCCTTAAAAAGTTTTAAATAATTTTATGAGTAACTAAGAGATCTTGCACTTTTATGATCAAACGATGTAAGATACCAGAAACACCTTATTATTTTACCACTTTTCTTGGCTGCAATTCGATTTCGAAACTACGATTCTCAAAGCAAATCACAACAAGCAACCAAGATCATAAAATCAGGAATGCTTAATTTTAATAATTAACTATCATCTAATTGAAAATCAAATGCATTCACAGGCACGAGGCACAGATCACGCGCTCGCGTGCGCGGGAGATGATTACAGTTATCTAGCAATTTGTCATGGCATGTGTCGGAAAAAAAACGGGTATAACAGAGCAGAACTCAACGATGAATACTAAGTTAAATGGTAAATAGAATTTAAATGAGTAACTGTGGTGTTTAATTGTGGGGTACAGTGCGGTGTTTGGTTATGATGTGAAGTGAGGTGAGACGGTGCTTTACCAGCAACAAGTTTTACCTAGCAGTCTTGTAATGAGAGAGTGATTGGTAGGGGTTTTATAACATTATCAGTCACCAACGTTATCACTGATGAGACACAGGCCTGTTCCCTGTGAGAGTGAGTGCGCCCCATCCATCACGCGACCTAGAGCGGGCTAGTGGATGTCACAAATGTCTTCGAATTTTGGTTTCTAAGTTCTATATGTATGCTTTCTTTTACTGTTTTGAGAGAGGTGGTGATGAAATAATCTGCACAAAGTAAAGTACATGCTTGGGCTCGAATACACCACCCAACTCGTATTAAACCACCGCCGGCAACCACTAGGCCACCACAGCTCCTTACCATTGATGAAATGTAATGATGTTTAATTTTATATCACGTCTCAAGTCCAATACGTATCACAGATCAAAAGCGCACACCAAGACACAAACACCTCTAATGAAATCATTCCTAACAGGTTAAAAAGTCATAACATTTAATTTACATAACAATCATTAAAGCCGTGGGTGATCCACGATACAGAGGTCGACGATGACTTTCTCGCAGGTGGGTGCGCCTGCTTTCACGTGTACACCTGTTCCCACGATGGACCGTAGTGGATGATGATGGACCACGGTGGACCATGGTGGACTGTGACTAGAGGAAGAAAGTTGGGAGCTTGTATTGTTATGAAATTAGTGCAATTGTGAGTTAAACGTGTATGGATATTGTGCGTTTATGGTAGTATATAGGAAAAGGAAGGTAAGGAGGAGGGAGGTGTTGTGAGGAAAGTTCCTCATCCTCCAATGCCTAGAAACATTAGCAACTTAACTGTGAATTTTTATTAAAAACTTATTGAAATGTTTGAACGAAAGGCTACCTAGTGATGTTTTCTGAACTTATGGGAGGGTTAGATTAAAACCGCTTATCTATACCACTTTGGCTTCTGTATATGTATTGCAATAATTGTAAAGTTTTAACTGTACACATCTCAAACCAATTTTTACACTTAACGGTAAAATAAAAATTCTTTTTAATGGAATTCAGCGCTCGAGTGAAATCAATATTTGAAGATATTACGATCTTATCTAGAAAATTCTGCATAGATTGTTATCATTTAAATAGAATTCGAACTTATACCTTTGTCCTCAATTTCAAGAAATCCTAACTAAACAGCGCTCGTCGTCGTCCAATATTTAACACTATCGATAAACCACAAGCCAAATATCCGATAATATGACACCTTCTCATACCTTTTCAGGGTTGACACTTGAATACAACTTAAATAGAAAGTTATTAACAAAAGTCATTCTTTCAATGAATACGTGTAATTTGCGTGAACTATCCCAACTTGACATGCGAGGTCATGTTCACAACAAATACCCTATCAACAGTATCTATATCAAAATATCTGCTAAAAAATACGACTGCTGAAGCTCGCTTTAAGCTTTTATTTGTTTTAATGCATCATAATTCTGGAGTATTTAGCTTATTATTACCATCATCATTCAGCTGCCCTTATCCCAATTTATTTAGGATCGGCGCAGGATGTCTTCTTCTTCTTCCATATTTCTTCTCTATTACGTGTCATTTCATGAAACAGCTGCTTTCTTGCCATATCATCCTTCACACTGTCCATCCATCATTTCTTTGGTCTTCCTCTACTCTTAATAGTTTTTTAAACTTGTCAGTGGCAGCCCTTACCTGCTCGTGGTCGTCGAAGGCGCGGCCCTCGGCGCGTGGTTCGTGAAATGTTGACCAAACCTTCACATTTACGTTACACCGTCTGAACCAACGGGCTCAGAAAAAATTGTTTGTTTGGAATGGCATTATTGTAGATTAGTGGTAATGGTAAGAATAGCTTGAGAGATAAGTGAGTCTTCACGTTCAAGTTTAAAGCTTAATAAATTATTTACACACGGAATGTAACGGTAGCTTCAAAATATATAGTATCTTACTATAAGTAAATGGGTGTTTTGGAAAATACAATATTTGGAACCTAATTACTTCTTTTAACAACACCTCGTTTTTGCGATTTACACGCCTTCAATCAAGAATCTGTTCTTCTGCGGGGTGGGGACCTGGTGATTTGTTATATAGGCATTTTATGCCTAACACAGACACCAGCTCTTCACATTGCTAAAAAAACAAATAATATTATGTGAAACGTAGAATAAGCTTGCCATTATGAGGTGAAAAAAAAAATTAAAAAAAAACTATCACAATAACCATTCAATATTTTTTCGCCTAATTTCTGCCTCAAGTAATAGTGTTCAAGTTTCGGAAAAACACCTTTTTTTGTACCTAATAAATAACTTACATAATTTTTCAACACTTATCGAAGTCATGACAATTAGATTAATTAAACCGTTAATTGTTTACAAATTACACGTCTTCAATATTATCTGCAATTAACCAACACCTATGACAAGCAAACATCAACCGCAGTAATTTACTGCTAGCTAAATGTATTTCCACTCATTTTCGTCTCACCAAAGTGAACCGAAGCTTGTCGAAGGCCTATCGCTACACATCAAGGTACCAAGCCACTGGCTCCAATCAGATGGATGGCGCAGCCCGAGCGTGAACTAACAATGGGACGGGAAGGTGAAACCTGATGCTAAAGAATTGGTCCAGATCAATGATACAGATCACGGAGCAAATCTGATCATGTTGGGTGGATTTTGGGGAGCAAAAAATATGGTTGAAAAATGTCGTGTGAATTTGTAGTATTCATAATTACAAGGTTCTTAGTTTGCGAATGCCAGTTAGTGATGATTTGTAAACTGGGTGATGTAAAATAATAGTTAGACCTATTTCTGAAAAAAAAAAACTAAAGAACCTGCAAAGTAAACGCCCCTTTTCGTACAGAGAAGGCACTTTCATTGCTCGAGACTTTCTTATAGCTCACTATCTGATGTCACAGGTTTAAGACAATGTGACATTCTGTCCTCGAAAACATGGTAGGAAACGTCAACAATGCATTGACATAAGCTACCGATAACTATTAACAACACTGTTGTCAGGTTTGCTCATGATGTCCTATTTCAAGATAGTAGTGTCATAAATAAAAAAAAAAACCTTAATAGCTACTGCAGATAAACTTCATTCGGTTGACCAATGAGTGAACCGGACATGTCAAATCATCTAGAAAAATTTATTCATATCCGATTCAAACTTGAAAAACCAGTATCAAAAGTTATACCATTAGAATTCAAGCATGAACGTTAGCAGACTTATGTAAATGAGTTGTATAATTTTACTTTAAGATGACTCAGAAACAGAAAGACTTTCTCCAGAACCAATGTATTAGGAAACCAGATTTATGATGAAAGTCGCGATGATTTACGATACTTTTATTTACCTTGTCACGGGTTTAGTAAGTTGATACTACTTGATAGTAGATTTAAGTTAGAGATATACGGCGTGTGAACTGTAACACTGTGAGTCGTAAAAATATAAATAGAAGATAGTGTTTGGTTTACTTTTGAATGTCACGATCTTTTTCGTAAATGTTAAGGTATGTCTTAATCGGTGTCTGGAAAAACAACTTTTTGAAAAAAAAAAAAAAATATTTTTGTTTTTGAAGACTTGACAGAAACATTGCAAATAGCAAAGATGCGCAGAAAGAAATCTAGCCATATGTATGAGCTACCAATATTGCAGCAATTGCAAGGTTAGAGAAAGGAACATCTCAATAGTTATGCTCAGTTTTAGTCTGTAATGTTCAAACTAGAAAATAAGAAGTTTAGCAAACTAGAAAAATATCTGTCTTACCAACAATTTTAGGTATGAATATGGATAATAAAGGAAAAAAAATGAAAAGTGTACAAAAATACTTAAGCGACAGTAAAATAGATAACGTCGCTTAAGTATTTTTGTGCATTTTTCTCACACTCCACTACCCAACAACAGATCAGTCAGCATCAATGGCAGCTGACCCACACCCAAGGATGTGCTGACCTCACTCAGTAACGAGCACAAAAACATCGATAAAAACTATATCGATGTAAAGCTATAGATTTTACGCCACTACTCAGATTACGCGCGACGTTTTTTTGTTGAGTCGATGAATGGTTCGATCGATCAATGTGTTCGCTTTTATGTGGTTAAATATAGATTTGCGAGTGCTATGAATTAAAATGTCAATTTAAGTGGTAAGTTTCCACGTCGGCCAAAGTTACAAATTTTGCCGAAATGGGGGAACAAAGACATTTCTAACACCATTGCGAATGCAGTGCTCCCGACCAGACCGTGCCCCACTTCCTAAAGTTTCCAACTGGTCCTCCTGAATTCTAGATGACTTGTAACTCGAGGGCTAATTTTTCTAGTACTACACTACACTATGTGCTTTAACATAATCAGCAGGGATCTAAAGATTCTAATTTCAACGTACATAAGTTGCACAATTCTGCCCAGTGGTACTGTTAACAAGAGTTATGAGGTGACAATCACCCGAGTATATTCAAGATATTTGCTCATCTCACATTTCTCTGAACTTAATCTACTTCAACCGCATCGTAAACCTGCAAATCAACAGTCTATCATAAGTTCATCGTTCAATAACTCCATGTAACTGTCTGTTTACGTCAAGCGTATGCAAGCAAGTCACAGACCTGTCAGGAATGCACCGGCATCGCGTAATTATGAGGCAATCGAGTAATTACCGACGTAATCGTAGTACTATGGATTATTATTATCGATCGACATCACGAAAAAAGACGATACGCTTTGTTAGTTTGATTGACACGTGTTCCGTAGGTTTTTTTTGAGGACCATTTTGTGTAGCATAGTTGTTTTGTTTTTTTCGATAGTGATGTAATTTTTCAGAAGCTTCTTCTGTAAACAAAACATATATTATAAACATATAATAAAAAAACAAGGATAACAATCTCCAAAGGGTTAGGCAAAGGCGAACCTTAAGGTTGGTGTTCGGTTGACTGTTTGGGCGGTTGGTGTGACCCACAATTCGCCAGTGATGTTTAAGTCCCCATCTAATAGGGGGCAAGCCTATTGTCATCAACCGGGCACACTTCCCGTCCCGGCTGTTGTATTATAAGGTTACCATTTATTTGAAGTTAGTTCTAGAGTTTGGCATCTATACTTTTTATGTAAAACCGTGACAGCAGTTTAATTTACAAATGAATACTTTTAATTACTTTTGTTTTAATTGAGTTTTTATCAAGATTTTGCACCCTTGAAACCTAAAACGTTTGTGTTTTTGTTCAATGATCCACCTTCTAAATTCGGAACGCAAATCTCATTCTGTGTTTACTAAGGAGCTTTTTGGTGAAGATCAAATAAGGAAAAAGATGTTAACAAATATCTGTCACAATTACTAGGCACTACATAATGTCGAGTAGATGACGACATGGTGTCAACATAATGTCAAAACGGTGTCAACGCATACTCAACACAATTAATTTGCCTACATCTTTATGTAAACCAATTGAAGAATATTAGTGACACCTTGTCAAAAATTATCCACGGCTGACATTACAACGCAAAAGCAACTAGCACTTATAATTACTGACAGGTTGCCAGTCGCAGTCGTTGCCATATTTCCCAACATAGTTACACATTCAGTTTCGGAACGTGCGAATATTCGCTGCTGTTTCATTCATAGTTTTTTTGCTTCAGTTACAAAATGAGGTTTATCTGTAAGCGATAATTTTCTAGTGAACGGCGTTTGTAGACGCAGTTGCTGTTGCAAAGATCGTGATTGTGACGTGGAAACAACTGGTCGTTTATTTTGTGTTTAGTGTTTATTTTGTTATTTATTAAATTAAAGTTGTGTAAAAACGATTTCGGAGTAATGTTTGATTGCTATCTTAGTTTTGTTTAAGCTGTTTATGATAAGCGTGAGTTTGTATGACTGTAAATATTTTTGTAGATAATTTATATCAAGATGTATACCATTTAACGTTTCAAACTGTTTTTATTCTGTTTGATATAGTGGTTATATGTATACTAAATATTTCTCTTACGTCTGTACACATACAGACATAAGAGCAATAAGCAATTAGCCTTTTCTTAGCAGGTAACAACAGTCTCACTTTCAGTATAAACACAAAAGCGTAGCAAAAACACTTATATTAATTGAATTTTGATGACAAACTTTCTTTCCTCAAAAACAGGATTACTAATTTTTTATAATATTACTAAAATTTGCAATATTGTAAAACAACATTCTTTCTGTGTATGTATCTTAAAGGATGGTATTTATCCTGTTAATCCACATACTAGGTAGTAAAGTGAATCAATGGACACAAACAAACGATATTAGCTGCATTGGAAACATATAAAGAGAACGAGTGCACGTGTGAGTTCCAAACCGGTGTTATGCAATACTCGATAACGTGCGGTGATTGGTGCAAGTGAGCAACTGATTGGTGAACAATTGGTTTCATTTATTGTTATACAGTGTGGGAGGGTCACCGGCGCTAAAAAAGTAATCACGTTTTCAGTACATCATTCTGAACCCTCCCTCCGACATAGAAATTTTTCGTGGGATACTAAAAAAAAATGCAGCTTTTTCCTCCAAAACTGCAATACCCACACGGTCAAAATGTATGGAACAGCTGATTATAGTAATATCAGCTTTTAAAGAGACCTCGAAAAGGTAATCTTTAGAGTGACCAATAAGGAAACCATATAATCATATGTGTAGCTACATTGGTAAATGTATAAGCCTACTGTCTACCTACACCTTAGATAATTTTCAAGAAGTGGTGAAAAGATACTTTGGTATCAGTATATTTAAAAAAACAAACACCAAATCCAATCAAATCTAGAATGGCATCGGGAGATCCTTGTTTGAAAAAAACTCTCGGTATAGTGTTATGATTTATTCTGTAGTTTGATTTTTACCTTACATGAGTACCTTCAAAACTTTTTTAAAGAATAAAGCTCATGCCATGCGCCGGCGCAAACTTGCGGTATGTACGCAAAGTAGCCGCCTATTATCGCGGTGAAAGGAAATCAAAATATCACATGTTTGCACCGCGGCGCGGTGTAGTGCTGGGCTCCTATCCCTGTAGGTAACCAGCAGTTGGTTAACAGAGCTTAATTATAGCATTGCTGGAGCTTGTTTCAAGAAGTACGGGTAGGAACATTCTAAAAGTCTATTTTACCACTGGAAAGTTGGGTCTACTACCGGACAAATACCTGTGAGCGAGTAACATCTCAACCCAAATCGATAGCGCACATAATCTTACCTCAAAAACATTGAGCGTTATTTTAATGTAATTTATTTAATGAATGCATGTTGAAATAAATAGTTTGAAAAAAAGAAATTAGGCCTATGTTATTTTTATACTGAATTTCTGACTGAAATTTAAACAGTATTGTAGTATGTTTTTAGAACGTTGCCCCAAACTAGGAAATTCTCCTGTATCGTGGGTGCTTTTACAAAACATTTAAACTCACATAACAAACAGCCAGACCTGAAACAACTACGTGTAAGTCATACAAATATGTTTTTGTTTCGTGCGGGGATCGAACTCGCGACACGCAGCGCAGCAGCCAATCGCTCAGCCACTGCGCCAACCGTGCCGTCAAAAACGAATGTAATGGCTGATGTTACTACCTCGTAGCAGTAAGTATTTTTTAGGGTAAAGCAACGCTCGCCGTTCGACCCTGGGATAGGTGACAAGTCATTACATAACGAAACCCCTCCGTGCCTCGGAAAGCATGTTAAACAGTTGGGCCCAGCAGTCAGTCAGGTAATCAGAAACCCAAAAGTCTGTCAACCCGTCTTTCACGGCAACACGTACTCAGTAACTCATTTGAGTATTTCAGAAAAGCAGTTGCTCCTTGCTAAATGTAATTTTCCAGGTCAGATGCCATTAGTAAATGTCGCTACATCTAACACGACCCGATCTCGAAACTTAAATTTTCCTACACCTTAATCGGCTTTCCATTAAACAAAATGAGGCGTCAAAACTCATTTAAACATCATTAATTCAACATAGACGTTCAATAAAAATGTGGGTCACGTCATAACATTTATTAGTTCTAATTATAAGTCCAATTAGTCGAGACCAATGACTTGGACACGTGTTTCTGACACTGCTTATGGTAATCAGTTGAAGGGGAGGGGGTGCTACGAGTCGTGAATGTCAAAGTCACTGAATACATTTGCTGTGACCCAGCAAAGAGTTGCCTGCCTTGTATCTACCGTCTGGGTACCTAGTCATTACTATGAATATATCAGCCCGTGGTCTCCGTAGTAGTCTATTCTTTCTACTTCTCATGGAAAAGAGAATTTTTTGCCGTTGTGATAGATGATAATTTATTCATCTCGGCAACTTCGCTTGAGCCTTCGACTAAGTCGAATTTCCTGCTTTTGCATTTATTCTAACGTTACCTTTGGCCTTCATCCAGAGATGGATGACCCCTTAACAGGTTTAAAAAATATATAAAATTGTAAATTATAGGGAAATAAAGGCTATTTTTATTTTATTAACTTTGCACAGCGATCGACTGCCATTCGCGGACTTTGCCTGTTTATTCCCAGTTCACATTCACAGTTCCCCCCACCCCTTCCAAACCGAAGCGATAAACATTATTAGGTTTTTCCTAAAATCAATAACTTCTCACAAAAGATTAGCGCCATAGTTACTGCGATTACACCATCATAACCCAGGGGTAGTAATTGTTTGGCCAACTGCTAGACTAACCAATGACCGAACAAGCTCAGATAATGAAGCAACATTATTGGTTACTTTCATACACGTCTCTCGTTACGCATTCAAGCTCATCTCTGGTGGAAATGCAGCCTAACCATGACACGATAGGTTCGCGAGTGGAAGTGGCCATGCAGTCAACTGTGGAGGAATGTCAATTCATTTCCCTTATCTTTAGCGTCCCTCATATTAGTTATATGTAGGTATGTCATATCATGCGAAGTGGAAGACCAGTCCTCACCACATCCACATGTAATCTTCATTGCACAACTATTGATGAATAGCAACCGGTCGCAGTTGCGAGCTAATTGTTACGTGCGTTTCCTGCGAGGGTGTCTGTCCATGCGTCGGTCAGTCTTATGTAATGAGTTGCAAGTCACGGAGGCGGGTGGTCGTTTTGTAGGTTTGATTTGCAATTAGTTGCTGGTCGTGGTTGTAATTTAAAGTTAAATGATGTAGTCAATATTAATTGGTGTGAATTCGTTACTTCCTGCGGTATGAGTGTTAGTTTTATTGCGTGTGATTCGAAATCTTTAAAGTTTTAGTTTGTTTGTGTCTTGACTCAATTTTCATAGGATTTTTTTGTAGCAGCTCTGTGTTAGAGGATTTGTGTCCGGTTGATAGCAATAGGCTAGCCCCCTATTACATGTGACTTAAACATAACTGGCGAAATATGGGTGTACTGTATGGCACACCTCTGCCCTTCGGGGATAACTGACGTGCGCTATGTACATATATCTGACCTTACAAATCTACCCACACTTAGTGTAATTCACACGACATCTTTAAAACATTAATAACAGTAAGATTCAAAGTTTACTGACTGTCAACTTGGTCAGTATTCAACCCAGCGAGCAGTTCCGTCACTGTGGGACCGCGTCTCTTGGCAGCCGCCGCCGTGTGAGAGCCTGCCAACCACTGAGCCTACGGGTAGCTGCACTCTTGACTACTAAGTGGGGTGACAGTTAGATTACATGGATTACTTAATGGGTGACACGTGCTGGGAATGTAGGATGAAGGTTGACGGATGAAGTGTTAAGTTTAAAAGGAATACTACCGATTTAGGTAGGTATACATAGTTGATGAATTCGACTTTTTAATAATTCAATTCCAATTTACTTTCAGTTTATTCAAATTAAATTCCTTTTGATCCTTTGGTGTATATTTCGGTGTTTCCGATAATCCATTTTGGTAATCAGACTGGAATTTACTTAGGTCCGTACAATGAGTTTGAGCACTTAGTGGATCGTATGCTTACGCCGCCGTGAGCAGCAAACACTGCGGTACCGTGCTTCGGGTGAAGATTCCTTGATGACTCTGCCCTGGAGTGTAAATGTGGTGCTGTACCACAAACGATGGGGCACATAATATCGTGCCGTGCGTGTCCTGTTGTTTGTCCGTTTCAGGAACTTATGGACGCTACTGAAGGCGCCAGATTCGTGGCTCAGTTCTGGGCCATCGACACGCTAAGAAGAAGTACAGTGGGTGTCTTTTAATTAATTTCTCCTATCACCGGGATTAAACACAGAACTTTGCAACGCAAAAACAAACTGCCAGAGATTGTGTTTACAACCCGATTAAAAATAAAAGTATGTATTTACTCTCTGTATACTTCGCACTTTTCTACTAGGACATTGAACTTAGTTTTTCAATCAGTTCTATTTCTGGGTAATTCATTAATGTTGTTTTCTTGCTATAAATAGCTGTTAGTTATTGTTTCAGTTCCGAATGGGAAGCCATGGGTTTTCCTCGTTAATTGTTTTAGCAACGACAGTAAATCTATATATATAAATCTATAATTTAAGAACAAATCAATTTTTAAATCTCATGCAAGAACATAATTTTACTCAACATGTAAAAAGCCATACACGTATTACACCAAACACTGCAACGTGCATAGATCTAATATTCACAAACTTTGCCTTCAAAGATATGTACACAACTACAGAAGAGCTAGGTTTTTCCGACCACCATAGTACAATATTACATTTAAAAATACCCAAACAATCAGAAAAATATAACTGGTACACAATGAAAAGACTATTTAATAACACAAATATATTAAAATTCAAAGAGAAAATACAAAACCTTAACTGGAACGATATTCTTAAAACCAACAATAACATTAACATAAATTATAAAACATTTAATGACACACTCATCTCTATTCTAAATCAATGTATACCGTTGCGTAAAATTAAACTAAAAACAGAATTTAAAAAATATTGGCTCACTGTAGGTATAAAAAAATCTTGTTTAAATAAAAGACTATTAAAAACATTAACAACAAAGACAAAAAATCCAATATTAACAAAATATTATAAAAAGTATGAAAAAACACTGAAGAAAACTGTCACAATTGCAAAAAAACTACACTTTAAAAATAAAATGATGCAATCTAACAATAAAGTTAAAACAATGTGGGGAATAATCAATGAACGCACAAACAAAAAACTAAAAAGTGAGAAACACAATATAAACCTACAAATAAATAATAACTTAACTTCAAAACCCCAAGAGGTAGCCAACATATTTAATAGCTTCTTTGCTTCTATTGGTAAGGACAGCACAAAACCTACTGGCAGCAAACAAAATGGACCTCCGACGACTTCAACTATACAAAATACATTATATCTTAGCCCAGTAGATCCTTACGAAGTAAATACAATAATTCGAAATTTAAAAAACAAAAAAAGCCATGGAATTGACGAACTCCCACCAACTCTTTTAAGACAATGCGCTGACGAATTAACCTTGCCGTTTTATTTACTACTTAACCAATCTTTTGAAGACGGCGTTTTTCCTGATTTATTAAAAAAAGCTCTTATAAAACCGATCCACAAGAAAAATATAAAAACCGACCCAAACAACTACCGTCCCATTGCTCTCTTACCAACAGCTTCTAAAATATTTGAAAAAGCCATGTGCGATCGTGTTTATGCATTTTGTGAAAAATTTAATATATTCAATGATAGTCAAAATGGTTTTCGCAAAAACCGATCTACCGTTTTGGCTGTTTATAAATATATGCAAGAAGCCCTCAATATAATTAATAATAAAAAATACGCTGTAGGATTGTTATTAGACATGACAAAAGCTTATGATAAGGTGCAATTTGATATATTATTAAATAAACTATATAGCATCGGTATCCGCGGAAAAAGTTACGAATGGTTCACATCTTATTTAAAAAACAGAGAACAAGTTGTAGAAATAGAACATTACAATTATAAATCAAAAGAAATAGAATTAATCCGATCTCAAAACATGCCCGTAAGCGCTTCTATACCTCAAGGAACTGTAATAGGGTGCCTGCTATTCCTTGTTTACATAAACGATCTCCCTAACCACATCAATGAATCATGCGTATTATTCGCCGATGATATCTCTATCTTAACATCATGTGATAATAATATAAATTTAAACCAAAGATTGAGTTCTATACTTGACTCTGTGACACACTGGATGAACGAACACAACCTTGAAATTAACTACAATAAGACAAAATTAATAACTTTCCACCCCCGACAAAAAATACCTATAAGTATAAATTTCAAATACAACGAATCAAAATTAGAAGCAGTAAATAAACTCACCCTTTTAGGCCTAGACATAGATTCACACATAGATTGGAAATCACATATCCAAAAAGTTAGAACTAAATTATCCAAGTTTTCATACGCTCTCCGAGAAATCAAGAAAACAACAGATCTCAAAACAGCACTAGTAACATATTACGCGTACGCATTTGCATGGCTCAAATATGGAGTTATCTTATGGGGAAATAGTACAAATGCGCCTACATTATTCACTCTACAGAAAAAAATGATTAGAATTTTAATAAATATCAAAGATACGGACTCCTGTAAACCTCACTTTAAAAATCTAAAAATATTAACCCTGCCCTGCCTCTACATACTTGAAATTTGTAAATTTGTAAGAAAATATCCACAGTTCTATACCAAAAGAGGAGATATCCAAACAAAAATTGCACTTAGACATGAAAGCAGATTAAACATACCCACTTCACGATTAAAAATGCACTCTTCTAGTACATTTGTTATGTCCATTAAAATTTATAATAAGTTACCGCAATACATCAAAAATATAAATAAAAATAATGTCTTTATCAATAAATTAAAGCAATTTCTAATAACAAAAAGCTACTACACTATTGACGAATACTTTAGCGATAAATTTCAACAACAATAAAAACTATTTTACACAATATATACATAATATTTAGTTCATTATAATTGTTAATAATGTAATTCGTGCAATATAATATAAAAATACATAAATATAACTTAAAACCAAATATACAAATACCATAAAAGCAAATAATACTATAATAATACAATAATAATACTATTTTAACGATACTACTTATCTTAATTTATTATATATATATTTATTTTTTTCCTTAACAAAAAGCGCCTTCATCCTCTCTCCTATTAAAAATTAACTTTGCTGTGCCCGACAGGGTCCATAATTGATTCGATGTTTTAACATACCGACTGTTATATGATGTACACATTATGGAATGCAATAAAGTATTGAGTATTGAGTATTGAGTATTAAATTCGATGCGGCTAGGAGAGAGAAAAAGTGTCAAAACAATATGGTAGACTTGATCTCGACTCAGAGGGCTAAGACAAGAGTGACAATCGCTTTTTAAGCGTTTCGTTTTCTACATCGACTGTCAATAGGATTGACATAAGATTTTCGCTAGCTTATGTCAATACAATGCATTTTTGCCGATTCCATCATCCTCGTCTCAAAATCAATTATCTTATTTATCAGTAGTTATTTTCCTAATGAAACTATTGATTACAAAACAAATACTTCCAAAAATACTCGTTAGCCTTGTTTTCCCCTTACATGCTCGATAGTCATGTCGTAATCGGTAACATATTTATGCCGATTAAATAAAGGCACCTACCATCCTGCCAAAACAGTCTTTCGTAAAAGTGAAAACGTGGGAACCTTTTCATTTTGGTATGAAGAGGTGTTGCGTCGTTGACAACCATAGCCTCCGATGGTATGGAACGAACCATGGTGTCACACTGGTTGGGCCCAAGCTGTGGAACACCATGGTTGATGACGATGATGATGTAATGAGTGGCAGCTTGCGCGATGGTTTCTTGTGCATTCTGTTTATTTATATTTGCGTCAATAAAGAGAAAAATTAATGTTATGTGATGTATGTAATATTCGCTGCTGAGGATAGCGACCACATATGACACGTCTCCAAGCCATGCGGTCTCCTGCAGTGTGGACCGCTCGGCACAGGCTGCCTACAACAGCCTTCTTGATCACGTCTGACCATCTTGCTGGGGCTCTTCCTGGCGCGTGTTTCCCGTCTACCCGACCCAGTATTATAAGCCTTTTGAGACAATGCCTAGGCGAACGCATAATATTTTGATATTTTTTTTTTATTGTGGAAAGCCGTTTGGACGTTCAGCTCCTCCAGTATAAGAGATTTTATTTTTTTATGGAAAAAAGTATGGATTCAGAGTACAATAGATATTATATTTTTTCATAAAATAATGATTTACAGTAACGTAATATTTATAGCACATGTATGTTTTGTTGGCAAGCATTTGATTCATGTTTAAAAAACTGCAGATTCGAGGTTCAATTAAGTTGTTTGCATGAGATGTCTCTATACTCGCCGTATACCGCTAGTCATCGTTAACCTTACAAACTAACAATACAATCAATGGTAAATTATCTCACTGGTCTTGTAGCTAAGTCTTCCGCTGGGTTTATAATCGGGTAGAATTATTTTCATGAAGTCAATAACGGCCTTTTTAGTGGCCGTTTTGAAGTTTGACATTGAATTGATCCTGGAAAAAAGATTGCGGAAGGTTTTCTTTTATAGAATGTAATGTGCGGTTACACTACCTTTAGGCTACATTTATTAATAGAAAACTGGGGTTTCATACCAACTGGAAAAAATGGAGTGCAGTTAAGAACTCCTCGAAAAACACCACCTACAAAATCAGATGATTATTTCGATCATCACCATCATAGTACCAACACAAGCATCTCTCATACAAGCCAATGAACTCGTTAAATCACAAGAAAGAAAATAATGATCAATCAAACACACTGTGATAGCCATGCCATGCGCCCAATCAATGAAAGTAATACATTTGGCAAGCTACTGTACACAATGATAGAATATTTTTTGTTACTTTCACTTTTCAGTGTGTCTTCTTATCAATAGGTAGTCAGTAGGGACGTGATTCCATTGTGGGTGCTACGTGAGCTCCCAGAGGTTATGTCAATAACAGAAGTTTTGCATTCCGAGGTGGAGAAAGTTGGATGAAATTGTTTATTTGTACAAGGGCTTGTGAGATTTAGATTGTCATTTATATGAGTTACATTTTAAAGGAAAGTTAAAAGAAAAATAGGCAGCTATTTCTTGCAGTTTCTTCTCTCGTATCAACAGGAGTTTACGAAATAGTTCATTCTTAGTGTTGCTACATAACCTCCTACCTTTTAGAAGTAGGTTAAAAAGGCTGGCCCTCTCTTATATGGGCAGAACAATACAGTTATATTTAAAAAACTGTTGAAATGTGGGTGAACTATAAAGTGCACCTCTGCCTAATCCTTTGCGACTCACTTCGTGGTAAATGACGTTCATTAAGGATAAGCTAATAACCATATTATAATTCGCAATACAACATTTTCACACACAAACGGACAAAACATCGTGTAATAGTCTGAAAAAAGGTGTAGAAGTACCTAAACAGAAGTCTGTTTAAAAACAAATGCCGATCGTCAAAGGAAACTCCCGACGTAGAGAGCGTGAAACCGTCTTACGTCCGTGCTCACCTCCAGATCAATAAACTGGCGTTATGTTATGAGAGCTGATGTATAAATAAATACAATCAAGTATCCTGCACGCTACATTAGCTTTAATATCTAAACAAACGCGAGTCATAAAGATCAACACGTGATCGAGGTTTTGTTGTTGTAGTATTAATGTTTATTGCAATTTGATCGAGACTAGAGATTATTCAGTTATGACGAGAGTAAGTTGCAGTTTGATCCGGATTCAATCAATTAAGCTTCCAATCAAATTAACATCTGTAATGGTAACCATGCTTATATCAACAAATAGTCGATTAAGCGTCTACTGCGCTTCTGTACATTAGGTCGTGAATGAACGCGTAACTGCGTTTATTTTAAATGTTTTTGATCTTTCATATCTTAATTTGGACATTTTCTTAAAGTTATATGAATTAATTTCTATTGGACACATTGGTAAATTCATACCTAAACATAAATCATTGTTTTTAAACTGTTGTTACAAAAAATAAAACCATTTAGTTGCAATAATAGAGGAACGAGATCAATCGACGGATCGTGCAGTGTGTGTCACGAATTCATTGTACTTAGTACTCAACAGGTCTTTTGTTCAAATTTGTTCAAATCTAGACAACTAGACACTTGATTTTATACACACAACTCAGTTAGGTACTTGATTTTATGGCTGATTATGTTTTGTGGCAATTATAGTACATCTTGTACCTATTTACCACTTAACATTTATTGATTAAATAGTTATTGTGTCCAGACGAATGAAGTAAATAAATTATAGGTCACTTTAATATAATTAACCTATAATGTTTCCATTGAGGGTCTGCTTCCTCTGGGAAACAGACCCGCCACATGACCTGACCTGGACTAGTGTGTGCACCAGTCTAGATCACAGCTTTGTGAGATGAAGTGGGCCGAAATTATTTGGATCCGAGTCAATTTATTCATATCATATTATTATCATATTATGATGCTGCTAAAGCGCTATTTTAGGGCCCCTGCTCTCTGTGCAAGGGAGTGGGCAGAGGGACAGCTATATTTTTAATTATATTGAATAGCTAGTATACCAATACTAAAAAACTGCATAATTATTTTCTTCATCTCCAATATCAAATGACCAGATTACAAATGGTCGGTACAACAGTCGTATCGATTGCGCTGCACGTTCATTTCTATATCACGATGTTATAACACGAAATATGTTAATATCTTGTTAATAGATTACCGCCATAATGTTAGTTGATGACCTTGTATGAGGTAAGGTTGTGACGTCAGTGTTTGTTAGTGCTTCATTTTTATTTCTTTATTGTTTGTAAACCTATCACTTTTTTATCAAATCTTGTGCCTATTAGGGGTGTACTTATTCGGATTGGGGCACTTGACGAGGTATTATTTGTCGAAGTAATTACTAAAAATAATTATGCGACTTTACTGAATCGTGCCCACCTCAAAAATGTGCACGCAGCATCGTTATCAATATCGGTTACTGGTTTCGTCTGGGCAATGATTTTGCAGTAATTTATTTTTCAGGCTAAGTTTCAAAAATACTTCAGTGACAACTCCATCAAAATGCATAATTATGATTTCAGGCATTTAATTTTTATTTGCATCGCAAGGTCTTACAGAAATTAATTATCATTCGCACTAAACAAATGGTCGTGGACGATCTAATCAGTTCGGTATCACCTCATTAGCAAGTAATAACACGTCGTTACAACTGTCATTCATTGCTCAACAGTACAATGAATACTAATGACAGAATTAACAATACCTCTGTTACCTACAGTAATTATAACAAGAGCTTCGATAAAAAATGATATACAAAGACATTTTCAGAAGGTTTTCTTAAAAGAGAAGTTACTGAGGAAACGGATTATTTCACTTCGCCCCAAGTAGTGCCACCAATACGGCAAAGCGGAATGTATGTTCACTTTGTCCCACTTTGAAAAAACATACATTATCTGTAACCAAATAAAGGTAAAAATCACACATACTAGAACGTGTAAATAACAATTCCAAAGAAAGCTAGAAGATTTTTTTTGTAAATTTATATTAAAAAGTGGGTTAATTTCGAACGTAGGAATGTCCGGTCAGGAAAATTCCATACAAAAGGAAATAAAAATGCGTGAATCGTAACCACGTTACATAAACTGAAATTACTATTAATAAAGTTCAAAAATTAAATCAACTTACAAACCTGTCAGTGGGGACAGGTTTTATTATACGATATTATGTGTTACATAGCGGCTATATACTATGTGCCTATGTGTGGTCGGGGTCAACGGCCGATGTGCTGCGTTCTGAAATTTCACTTTCGATCGCTTCGTCTGGACCGAAGTCGCATCGGTAGTAGGGTTAGCGCGCGAAGATCATGTGTTTCTGCATTTTCATTTATTATAAAGCAGATGGCGACCGTTTTTAAAAATAAAGGAGATCTGTGTTGGTTCCGTAGTAACAGCCCCAAGTTTCGAGTTGTAGGTAGTGGTTTCCAATACAGACACTGGCGTTACTTTGTATAATTAAAATCATGACCACTACTCCGAACAGTGAAGAAAACATCACCAGGAAACCTGTCACAATGATGTCCTCGAACCAAATATTCCAAGACATGGGGCATTTTCCAACGCGCACTGGGCCCGCGTAGATTATGATAGATTAGGTTGTGTTGGATTGTAGGTCCAGAGGTGGATGTCCTAGACAGCACAGCCTTAGAGCTTTCAGCTAGACATAAGCAGTACACCGTATAAATGTTAGAGCGAAACGCAAACTTATCTCTCCAAATACAATCAATCAGTAATTTTTCCTAAAATAGTAATAATAAGTAATTTTCACGAAGGTAGAAATCTAAGCACAGATAACGTCGACAGCCCTGCGTCGGCAACTTACGAAGGAATGCCGTTAATTAATTATCCGAATGTTTTGCTATCAGTACTTTCTAAATCTGAGACTTCTCATGCTAATGGTTTTTAAATCTATGCAGTATTTGACTTGAAGCCTAGGTTTAGTTAGGTTTTCATTTGAAGAGAAATACATCAAGCAATGCATGACTTGATGATCAGTTGACAGACACAAGACAGATCACTTCGGTTGGTAGCTCGTGTGACTGTGTAGACTCTACACTCATGAAAGCTCTTTTATCATACGACAGACTAGTGACTTGTTCCTATTGGCCTACCTAGCCTTATACTTTCACACAGTCTATCCATTGTTCAATTAAGTCTTCGTTTACTCTTATAGCTACATTTCTTCTCAAAACTTTCGTCAATATTCATCACAAAGGATTTAAGTCTGGAGTAATAGGGCATTTTTATTTTCAATGAAAAATACTAATGGGCTAGAGCTTGGCTTCTGCAAATCAAACAGAAGGTACTTAATGTTTTATTGTCATTATAATCGAGTTTAACGTCTTACCCAAGTGTGATAAGGGAGCTGATAGCGTTTATTTAATGTTATTTATTTCAATATTAGCGTGGAATCGATTTAATTTAATTTCTTTCTCTCAAGTTTTATTGCTCTTTAAAATGTTATAAAGTTGGTCAACACTATTTAATTATACTCGCAGCTTTGTTGATAAATATGTTTACATTATCGATTGCGGTTGTTGCTATTTATCGCAAAATCTACCACAATCACAAATCACAAAATTCTTCAGTCTTTTCCAAGATACCTAGAAAATAATATAATACCTATACCTACCTCCTTACATTTTCTTTTTTCCTCCAACTTTATATTAGTGGTCAGCGCAGCATGTCTTCTCCTTCCATCCTTCTTTATTAGTCATCATCTCAGTAGTCAGTCCCTTTCTCACCAAACCATATAATTATTCACACAGCCCATACATCGCGTCTTTGGTCTTCCCTTCCCTTTTGGTAAAAATAACTTTCTTATATTGTCCTAAAACACGTATCAATATCAACTTCCTTTGAAGCAGTATCTTATTTTTTTCCCAAACAAAATACCAGCAAAGTATCAGTAACCGAGCAACGATGCGTAACGAAAGCGAGCGTTGTGCAAACATGCGCACACGCAGGACGGGGGTCAAGTGCTGTTACGTCACACGTTCGGGTGCGTTGCATTTCAGTGCATAACACCGAACACGTTGCGATGACCCAGTTCGATCAGCTGCCGAGTGGTTGCGTGTGGACGATGCGGTTTTTTTTTGTAACTTTATTGGAGCTTTTTTCGTTTCGATCATGTCATGTCTTCCTTCAAAAGTATAATGCAAAAGATAAAACATTTATTTTTTATTTTTTCTTATGAGCCTCGGCAAATACCCACTATTTACAATTACATTGGACTTAAACATAACTGGCAAAATGCGAGTATACTAGGTATAAGTACAACTCTGCTAAAACCTTCGGGACTATAACAGGCATCATGTATGTTTTCTCCAGGGGTCAAGACGATAATCATTGTACATTCTATCATTTTGGAATGCATACATATAAACGAAACTATAACATCAATTTTCCTGTAAAGTCACACATCATGTCCCATGTCCAGGGCTGTTCACCTATTACGACCCTTTATATTCAGGCTTTTCCAGTAAAATCATTATATTATACTTCTCCGTAAATGGCATCTATGACAATAAAAATCATCGTTATAGTTTCGAATCGTTTTTAAACTTGAATAAAAATCTGAATAATGTTAATACATACTGCAATATTCATTCCAATATGACTTACAGTATATTTCCTTCCGCAGGTGCCAAGCATCGGGTTACGGCCGCCACGCGCTCTCTACGTGACCGAAGACGACTCGTTAAAGGTAACCGGAGTTTAACTTGAACTCTTTACTTACATTGTAACATGGCTTAATCAGTTAAGGTGTATTAGGAAGTTGGGTTCAAGTCGCTATGGCAATTTGTTACGGTAGGGGCAGCTTAAATAAAAATAACAGCCAAACTGGTCGATTCTCAAAGTTCAGACGAGGTCGGTCCGTTGATGGGTGACCTTCCTAATGGAAGGAATCATACCGAGATCCCTCGGAAAGCAGGTTTAACAGTTGGGTCCCGGCTGTCACTCGTAGATCTTTGACAGTCGTTACGGGTTGTCAGAAGACTGAACGTCTGTCAAGTCTAACCCAGTAACCGGGTTGTGGAGATCAGATAAGCAATCGCTCCATGTGAAATATGGAAGGAATCACCCCCTTGAAAATGCTGATATAATGAATGCTGGTAACTAAAGAGTGCTGCATCTGGCTAGACTGGGAGCCAACCACCCGGTAAGTAATAGTGAAGTATTCCCATTTGGGCACCGATTTTAAGAGCACCAGCGATATTCCTGATTGAGCACCAAGCCGACCAAGCTAAAGTATTGATGGGTGCTCAAATGGGAGTATCTCTTTGGTGCTCTAAGCATTGGTGCTCATAAAATCGGTGCGAAAATGGGAATAATTCGAAGTAGGAAGTATTCACATAAAGGCGAGGCGGATGAAATGATGCAAATTTGTCTCGGTTCAAAGTTGATTTCTCAAGAAGTATCATTAAAAAGAAAAGAGTAGGTACTAGAGATTTCTTTTCATTTCTATTAAGGCAGAATTCGATCTTAATTCAATGAAATTTAATTTCTGATCCTTTAGATTGAGAATTTCACTGTTGTATATTTTTTTTAAGTTCCGCCAATTATATGAGAGACCTATCGATAATGCCGCTTGCAACAGCCTGCGGTAGTAATTAAATAATTTACTGAATCCTTCCTTGTTAGACACAGTAAATCGTGGAGAAAACCGTGAAGACATCGTAGTATAGGTAATTAATGTTATTAACTTATACGGAAGAAGTTCTATCGGAAACTAAATTATGAAGCCGACAAAGAAAAATCATAAATTAGAACAAGTTGATAGAATGCTGTTAAATTGAATATTAATGCTAATAAAATGCGTCGTTACACTAAAGGTCGCATGCGCTACTACTGAGCATGGGATCCTGGGTTCATTTTCCAGGTTCGAAAAAGTGTTATTGGGGTTTCCTACCAGGAATTTCTCAGTAGAAGCTAAGTAGAAGTCTAGATTTAATTTTGCCCGGTTTGATGGCAAAAGGCTCGCCCTCTAATACATGGGACTTATACTTAACAGTCAAAAATAGTTGTATGCATAATACGGTGCTTTTGTGCATAAAATGTTACAAATTGATTAATCTTATTGCTGTCGAGTTTTTCCGTACAACAATTAAAACAATCATTGCTAATAACGAATTCAGTGAAGATAATCATTTTGTTGAAGTAGAAGTAGGTTGTATACCAGGTCGTGGGTATGGAGACACAATAGCAGTTTGCATTACACCTGAAATGCTCGCGGTTCGTAATGTGAACTGCATTGTTGAGGCCTGTTCCTTGGCTTATCTGGTACCAGATCCGGCTGCTACCACTGATCTGTAAGACGTTAATTGTAAAAAAATGTGCTCGTAATTATACCTAGTAACTGTTCTTGAAAAAACCTTGAAACAGATTTAAAGTAAACAACAGATTTAAAATTAAAACACGAATGATAAAGGTATAATCCGGCTCTGAATGAAACAATGATTTAAATGCATTTAAAATAAAGTTATATGCCAGGAATGCCCAAGATCCGCGAAAATATTATACATGTTTGGTAACGACACCAATAACTGGCACGTCAATATTGCTAATGCAAACGAATTTACGCCTAAAATCAACACAAAACCGGAATTTACTTTTAGTTGAACGGCAAATAATAACATATTTCATACAAGAACATTAATCAATAATTTGTCAAATAACCACCGAACAATAAGGGAACAGTCAAAATTTCAATGAACAAGTCTTTAAGGCCTGTTTCACAAATGATTTACGACTCCTAAATTAAGCTTGAACCGAGAATTTCAAATTGTCAATATCATGATTGGGATACTTTAAGTTGCGGATAATTTACGAGGCTTTGGCTTTGATCTGTGTAAAATGCTTGCCATTATGGAACACGGTGGTTAAATGGCAATATCGTATTTTTTATTGATCGAGATGAATGTCAAAATAATCCTATAATTTATGTTTCTGCACTGGGCCAAATAGCAGATAACCTCAACTCCTTTTTGCTAATTCGTTCATTATTACTATCATTTTCTTTTTACCGTTTAATGACTTTCCCATTTTCTTTCAAATGTATCGTACTCCGTCTAGATGGTGTTACTACTGCGTCTAAAAATTTCGCCAAAAGTTTTAAATTTTTCGTTCTAATCTCTCCATTCAAAACATCAAAACTGCTAGCTTAGCCAGCTCGACATTCTCGCAAAGCCTCTGCATATTAATTAAGGCTTCATTTCGCTCTCGGAATACCAGAGATAGTCAACCTGGATATGTATCGGGTTCCCACAGACTGCGCCGGAGTTTTTACGTGTTATCGCCACCTCGCATCTGTGGCTGGCGAGTGATTGGAATGGCCGCCAATATCTGTAACACTGAATGTGGGATAAGTGATGGGAATGTTGGGAAGTGGATTAACTACTTGAATGTAAGTTCTATTTGTAGTTATGTGTAGTATAGATACACAAGTAATTAGTAACCAAATTGTTACCTCTTTGTTCGTTTTTCATTTAAAATTTTAATGCACCACTATTCACAGCAAAAAATAGTCTACTAATGACAAAATAGTCAGCTATTATTATTAAAATGTATTTACCATCGTCTCAAGTAGCATCCAAGATGGCTGAAATTTACAATAACCCTTCAGAACTGCCTGCTCCATTTGTGTTCTCTTCTTCCTTCTCAAAGAGCTTTATCACAAAAGCTAAACACAAGCAAGCAAGCAAGGCAAGTAATACGACTTTTCAATTGCATAAAGCTTAAGCCGCTGTCGCTTATATCTCAACCCACTCACTATAAACCGTCCGGGCCGGCGCACGCGCTCCGCGTAATCTCAGCCATCGATCCTTGTTAATTGATCACCCGCACCTGTCCGCTGTCCGGGGTCTGTCCGGACGCTCTGTCCGGTGGCACGCCATCTGGCCGCGTGCCTGAGCTATCTCATCTTCCACCTTTTAATATTAGCCGCGTGTTATCTGTCGCGGCTACTTCTCCTTTTATGATCAACTGGTTTTATATTGAATGAAGTTTTCTTAGTATGTGTTGGTTTTACGTAAAGTATTAATGTTCTTACGGAATGTTTTTACAAAATTGTATTTGTAGTAATCAATGTTAACGTATCATTTATTTTTAGTGAGTATCAGCAGATAAAAATGCATTCCTTTCTGACTTTAAGAGGACAAATCTGGAATACCACAAGGTAGTGTGCTAGGTCTGGTCCTGTACCTGCGCCAAACTATATACATTCCTGAGTTACAATTCATTTTGAAAGTTTCGAATTTAATCATGTTTCTTGGTTTAAGAACGATACTTTATCAATAACATAGCCGTAATCACTCATGAACATACACCATAACGCGGAAGGTTTCACAACAAAAAGTAGAAAAATAACAAAATCAATTAATGGCCAAAGTGGGTCGAACGCGTGTGTACGCTTTAAAATAAAATGCTATGAAATATCAATTTGTAATTCCTGCAACATGGTATTGAGTAAGCGGTTACCTTTACCTGGCAGTCATAGTTGCATGAGACTAAACATATACTGATTAGAAGTCCCATTTTGACCTTACTATACCATCTACATTATCATCAGTCTATATAAGTCCACTGACTTGACATGACATAAAATCTTTGGTCACAGGCCATTTAACTCTAACATCGGCCAATTATTCATTTATTTAGGCAACAACAAGATATAATCATAGCGTACCACTAAGTTCACAAAAAAGACATCCATAGTTGACCCAATGGCTGGCTTTTACCTTGGCCAGAGACTTAGTGTAGCACATTACCAGCTGACAGCGTTAAAGCGGAGTTTCTTGATGCCCTTTTATAGTTTGTTGTTGTAACGAGCTGCGTCCCTATTAATTGTTATAACATCACCTAAGAAGTGTGCCTTCTGTCACTTCCTGTATACAGCAGCCACTAGGGCGGGCCCAGCGCGTGCGCTTGCAACACAAGCCTTTCCGATTACCCACCGTCGCATACATATGTTCAGCGTTTTGTAATTATCAATGGCCGCTGTTAATTGCCCAGTTTGTCACGAAATTTTGTAACATTCGTGGTTTTCTTAGAAAATTTGCACGCAAAACCACGGAGATTAGTTCATAATTTCAAACCAACGATTACTGTCGCAATCGTAATGGACGCAACAACTAATAAATAAGACATAAAAATAACACCTTGTAAGTGGCATGTAACATACCAGTTACATTCAAATGCAATTTACATACAAATTGCCTTACAAGTACCAGTCATTGAATCACAGAACATTCGGAAACAAGCGAAGTAACTTACACATAACAATCAGGATATAAATACAGACAGGCTGATACATAGATATAGAGTTACCCTTGAATAGAGCGAAATATAATTGTATAATGGCCTACGCAAGTTGAATGCGCCATTAGTAAAGTGGCGAAGTGGCGAAAAAGTTGTGTGAAACAATAGTTGCGCGCGCGCAGGCCGGCCGAGCGAACAATGCGCGAGGAGCGCCGCGGGCAGAGGTGGTGCCCACCATCTGACCACACTGCGAGGCCGTGGAGATGGCATCTTGAATAATGAAGGAATAGATCATTTGGGATCTGAAAAAGTTGAAAGTAATGAGATTACTAAGAAAGGAATTTTGGAAAACACAAAGCTCTGTGGTATCCAAAAAATGCAAGGAGAGGATGAACCGATGGTTTATCTTAAAAATGGGGCAAATAATCTTGCTCTGATTTCAAGAAGAGGAAAAGAAAATACATACAAAAAGATTTTATTAATAAAAATTATTTCGATAAATTTTATCGCACCATGAATTTCCCCGCAAAACACTGATCAAAACTACAAAGGGAGCCAAGTACCTGAACATTTAATCATTGCTGAAAATTATTAGTTAAGTACCCTTTGCCGCATCAACGTTCATTCCTAGCTCAGTTGGTTGCGGGCTAGCTATTAGAGCGTTTGGTAGACAATATGAGAGATGTTAGATTGCGTCCATTGTTCCGACGTCGCCTGCTGGCTGCTGGCGGCAAAACGACCACGCAGCGCCGGCGCAGGACCACACCGAGCTGTGGGTCACTAGAGAACACCATGTATAGTAGTTGTAACATTCCTGCCCATTGTAGTTCGGGAATGCAACTCGGGTACTTGCAAATAGCTATGGCGCTAGAAACATCGTGATAGCAATTAAAACAATGTAAGACTTTGACAGTGTCTGAAAATATTTTTCAGCTAACGATAAAAAATAAAGTAATAAGTCATGAAAATTTAATCCTTGATAAACATGAAATTGCAACCAAAGATACAGCAGTAGATATAGAAAATGTTATAGACAAATCAACATTAATTGCCGACAAAATCACGTTCAATCTAAATGTTCAGCCTAACTGCCACTTACAGCTACCCCTTAATTTAACTACCGCATGTAAGGAAATGCCTGCTCAATCCGTCTATACCAATTCCCTCCATTGAAAATCCATTACATCTTCACTGAATCCACCCGGTGCTTTATACTGCAGATCATTCATTAGATTACTCCAAGAGTCGTTAATCTTTGTAAAAATCTCTGCAACATCTGTCGGTACTAATTCAAACTTCTTAAATTTCCTGTCCAGGTTTCCTGGTTTCCTGATTGACAAATAGATATGGAGCTTATCCTTAGGGTTGTCGGGTAACAGGACTAATCGGTCTTATTTTAACTTGATCAGCTCTAAGTTGGAGACTTACCGGTAGCCAAGTTAATTTTTTTGAATTTTCATGCGTAGCATCATTTATAAAGTTGAATATGGGAAACCCAATTGTTTTTCACCTCTTTTACGCCGTTCAGTGTGATGCATTTATTTTACAGTTAAGGATCTGATATGATGATGACGATGATGAAGATCTTAATTTTCATAAAATCCGGAATTCTAGTAACGGTATAAAAAATCCATAAAATCGTTCCTTGGAAACTTTTAGTCACCTAGGAGGTCATCAAAACATTGTCAAAGTCGGCAATCCTATCTTAGCAGCTGTTGAGGAGGAAGGGTATGCGGTAACCTGAGCGTCGCACGCGCAGCGATTGATGTGCGAGCAGGAAGCGACGTGAGCAGATAGCGCGGCTCAAGTTACCCGCGGCTGGCGATTTTATAGGAAACCTCAAGTCGCCTTCCAGTCGCGTGGGTTATTGTTGCAAGATTTTAGATTGGACATGTACAGAGAAGGTTAATATTCACAGATTTTGTTCAATTTTGTTTGTAAAATAAAGAAATCAAAACATAATGCACATAATGAAGTATAAAAAATGAAAATACTAATAAAAATCTTCTTGGTCATCTAATTTAAGTTTTCCTAGAATTTGGCTACGAGTTTTGCGAATTTAATAGCGTCCATCAGTTCCTGGAAAGTGCTGACAACAGAACATTCAGGACTCGATTTGTTTTCCATCCTAAAAATTTCGTATTTGGATGTGAAAACGACTTATATCTTAAATGGAGGTTCAGGAATCTAGCGCTCTGATAATAACATCGCATAAAGGAGCAAGATGCAGATAAAATCTTACAAAAAGATAATTGCTAATATTACAGTGGATTGCACTGTAACATGTTAATTTTCTCTTACACTTTCATCAGTCGGGCCCTATTGTCTGTCATCGACAGCCCTGATATGTCCATTTTACCTTGACCCTTTAAATTCATACTTACTATGAACATAAGCAACCATCCTTACAGGTCTAACGTATTTGGTTACTTTTATCTTCAACCCTTTTGTGTGGCATTTTTAATCACCACTACTTGCATCGTCATTGATTTCTTAATATTGATTTAGATCCTTAACATTAAGCCTTATCGTTATTGGATCAGGGTTTAATTTGTTGTTAGCATCGTATATTGTTGTTTTAATTCCAAGATTATCGCCAAGTCGTTATGGGAATGAGTAATCGATTTTTGGATCTTTTGTATCGAGAAATCAGGGATCATTTTAATTATCGATTACATGTGGGTGATTTTTGTTCAGTGCATGGTGTGGACCTTTCGAAGGGAGAATAATAACACATTTGGTTGGTACACTGGTTTAGATTGTATCTTTATAGTCGTGCCGTGTGGTGCTTGAGTACGGATAGGACCACCTCAGCGTTTCTCAGGCCTATGGATGTTTTAAGTGGTGACTAAGGACTTATGATGAGACAGAAATTAATAAGTCGAAAATTAAATGGCATAGAACTAATAATGAGTTAAATTATGGTTGTCTTTAGAATCTCTAAACAAGAGTCTAAAATTTTTCTTAGATCAAAATACTAGAATAAGAGAACTAAGTATTTCGTAAACCTGCCTAGGTGTGACTTTGCGTCCGATTAATGGTAACGGACTAGCCCGTTATTATATGGGACTTCACATAACAGATGAAATGTAGATTTACAATAGGCATACTTCTACTTGAACCTGTGAAAGATACAGGCGTGATAGTATGTATATTTTATAAAAGAAGTATCCCAGTTTCTTCAAGTTTGAAGAAATAATCTGATATCTTTACCGACGTGTCCACATCGCCACATTAAAGGGCTCATTAAACTCAACTTTAAAACAAAAAGATAAAGATGCTTTAAAGATGCCAGCGTGAAATTCACCCTTCTGCTTGGCCACCGTCTTGCTTATTATTCCATGTTTATCGCCTGACATTTCAGCAGGCTCACGCATCTAGATAATTCCCCGTACTCACTGTATTACACCGAGAACAGATTAAAAATAAATCTTAATATATTTATACAAACATTCTCACGAAACAAAGCCGTATTAACTTATACAAAAGACGTTTTGTCCGTCCGTCAGCGGTACAAATAATGCGACATTTTAAAATAATTGCTCGAGAGTTTTTCTAAAGATTCTCATTGTTGCGGCTGCTCGGATTACTATGTGGAAGAATGCTCGTTTAATCACACCACGGTGTAATTATGAAAAAATAAGCAAGATTTTCGTTTGAACGGTCTTTCGTTTTGTAGTTAGCGATCTTGCTTGACATTGCGTGAGGGTAATAGGTGCCTTCTTTTGTTTTTAGACTGCCCCGAAATTGCCGGGAACTTGCTTTGAGGACTACGTGCGTCTAATTATGTAATATTCAAAATTTTCAATTTGTTGGCTGAGTTGTTAGAGCACATCAAAGCTGCTTGAACGTAATTATTTGAAAATTTAATCGTACGTCTAATTGGTCCTTATTTGTAACTAGGAATAGAGAGGTATGAAACATTGGCAGAAGGGCATTTACTTAATCTGGTATTACAGGAATAGAAACTTTGACACAATACCTTATTCTGTACTTCCAAATAAGAAAAAAAATAAGTCCCTAACGTTTGATCTTACGTGTTGAAAAACTTTCAAGTTTGTCAAATTGAAAACTTTCAGGAACGTTAAGTTGATAATGTAGCAAACAATGAAGTAAAATAGTCAACTAGCAATAATAAAACTCAATAATCCAAAAGAGGTAAACAGACAACACTTAACTTTAATAAATGGAATCGAGTATTATTTTTCCAATTCTTAGTTGCCAGTTGTAAATTCGTAAGTGAAAAGAAGGTTGCAAGCTAAAATGAAAAGTGAATGAAAGAGGAGTGGTTTCAAACAGGTTTATTATCATAACAGGGACATATTAATACGTCAATGTGTTGTGTCGCACCCACTCGTGGGCCGCGGCTGTCACAGACAACGAGACACAGCAGACCAAGCGGTTGTAAAGTTTTGTGATTTTTTTATGAAACACTGTTTTCAGCTTTCACGGTTTAACTAAACATACAGAGTCACTTACGAGATATTTTCCTTGATTTTCAACTATTGTGAGCTCCCGATATTTCGACGCAAGCGCAATCGCATGATGAATGAGGTGTAAGTTTATTTTTGATGATGTTTTAATCTTGCTACTATACTAATATTAGGAAACTGCAGAAAAATGTTTTGATCAAATATGAGATTTATTATTAAGGAAGAAACGAAATGGAAAAAATGAGGCTGGTTTTGTTTAGTATTACCTACTCATTTTTTTTTCGCAGATCCCTTTTGCGCACGGCAGGGGATGTTAATTATGCCCTACGTTAAATCGTAGGAATATGATTCAATCATCGACTATCAGATCTGAACAAATAAAATCGTGTTTATTGTGATATTTTTCAAAGCAAAGGCCACAAAAATATATCATATACAAATATCAATAAACTCTAAGCATTAGATATCAGTTACGCTTAAAACCAAACCACAAAACTGGTATAGACAACTAAGTTTTATAACATGTATTGATAGAGAAAAGTGAGCAAAAACTTTCGTCGCTCAAATCCGTTGAACATTGCGTCAACTTTATCAATCATGTCGATAAACAATTGAAACTCGTTCTATACCACTATCAATTATTGAAATGTATTCTAGTGATACCTCTGATTTTCTCTTTTTTATAAACATCAAATTCAAAAGGAATCTGATCTTGTTATAAGGGAAATTTTACGCCTTTGTAGCTAGTAACACTTAATTGTTGTCATTTTATTATGAAACGTAGTTTTATAGGATACGTAACTAGACATATAGTAACTTTCATATTTGATCATCATTTTATTTATTATAACTTAGACCGCCCAAGTGTTTCATTAGATGCTAATATTGGAAAGTCACAACAACTAATCAATACAATAAATGTATAATTCAAACACAACAATTCCATTCAACATCAACCTAACATCAAAAAGGCGTCAACACCTTCCTCACTTCCCAAAACTCATGAACATATTCAACTGACCCTACTGCATCCATTGTGCTGTGACGCCGTCATGTGTACCTGCCGCGTGAAAGTTGGCAGAAGATGCTATTGTTATGTTCTATCACTTTATGAACTCCTGGTGCCTGGATTAGCATACAGTCATACTCAGAGTGCCGGCTTATTGTTTAAAGTTGAAGTTTTTGGTTTACGACGGGACGTGGGACTTTCACTGGTCTTGAGTGGGATTATGGATATTTTTGTCTGGAACTGTTTTACTGCTGTAAGTTAAAAGGGCGAATCTGAGGAAAGGGGATGGGGAATAGTGAGGCCGGCTAGATGTGCATTTTTTGTAAGAGCTTATGGTTTTTTTTACCAAAAGCCCCCCCCCCCCCCATTTTGCTTCGAGCGCCCGTCCCTCCCAGATAAAGGTAAAGATTTTGATATGATTCCAGAGAATTAAGCAGTAAATATACGAAGGTTCCAGAACCACGATGGTTAACAAAAAATTCCCAGTGTAATAAGGTAAAACCTAGACCCAATAAGATAAGACTATGGAAATTAGTTTTTACCCTGAGTATTTTTACAAGTGTGTAAGTGATTATTTATCAGGAAACATAAAAATGTGGTCCACTTAATAAAGATTCATATTCCGGAAAAAATAAATCACAGTCATTATTAAATTGCGTATCAAGATTTTAAAATAGCGTAGGTGTCTAATGACTTATTTGGACATGGAAAATAACATATGAATCTTAATTCATAGGTATAATCATTTCTAAACACATCAATATAACCTTTTAAAGGATTAGAAGGATAAACAAAAGAATTTATCCAAATTCGCATGTCCTTTCAAGATCTACGCAAAATAATACATCATCATATGCCTAGCCATTTCGCAACTATGTTGGGGTCGGCTTCCAATCTAACCGGATCCAGCTGAGTTCCAGTATTTTACATTGAGCGACTGCCTATCTGATCTTCACAACGCAGTTAGTACTGGGTAATACGGTACCCCTTGGGAAGATTGGTTGTCAGACTTTCGGGCCACTGACAACCTGTAACAATAGTCAAAGGTCTAGAAATGACAGCCGGGAGCAACGGCTTAACGTAGTTTCCAAGGCACAGAGGAATCCCGGTATATTATGATGTTCACCCATCCACAGACCGACCTAGGCAGGCGCGGCTTAACCTTGAAGATCAACCTGTGCGGCTGTTATGATTTATCCACGAGCTCCTCAGAGCAAGATAATACATAATGACACACAATTTGGTTACAAAATTAAGGACGAAATGCTCACGCTTGATCCACTTCTCTACATTCTCAGACACGAAAATGTGTGAATTATTTATGATATAAGCAAATTAAAAGTTGAATAATTAGCGACATGAATGATGGAGCAGCTGAACATGAATAACAAATAGGGTCGTAAATATGCCGTTAATAAATAGGTTACGGTTATTTATGACTCTTCAAGCTTGTTGCTTTGCATAGTTTATACATAAAGATTGCTAATGAGATCAAATTCTTGTGGCGTTATACGGATTGAGTAACAATACAATATACATATATGTTGCAAATGACAAGTTAGGTTCGCTCCACCTGACAGGAACCCACATATTCCTGCTCTGCTTGGAACATATTTAGCTCAGGTGGGTAGGATAGCTGGGAAATACTATCTATAGTAAGCGCCAGATAAACGTGGAATAACGGTCATTGACCCACATACATTTATTGACATACTTTATTCTGAAAACAATAATAATGACATAAAGTTGTCCTGAATCGACATCTATCGTGATCCTTTCTTTTTTAGTAATGAAAAACGATTTATAATTTATTGTCTGCGTACCTACGTAGAGAAATTAAGGAAAGGGCAATGAACTTAATTCCACGTTTATCTGGGCTTACTATAGTAGTGTCTAACCCTTTTTAAGGGGCAGGATCCCAAAGCGTTAACAAGAGACTAAGGGTGCATTTCTCCAATCATATGAATGAACGCGATCGGCACTTTTAAACTACGCCCAAAAGCTACATTGTGATTATTGCTACGAAAAATTGAATTGAGTTATCTTCCTCAAATATGAAGCAACAAGAAAACTTAGCCTTAGGACATCACTTTGCCGTATATTCAATGTTTTGCTAGATTTATCTCCAAATAATTAGGTAATAAGATATCTATTGCTCCATTGTGGACGACGTGCCTTATGACTTTATGAGTTACAAAGCTACCAAATCTCTAATCGCCACGAATTTCCATCACAAAAATGCACCTATTAAGCAATGACACTTATTTCTTCAAGAAGCTCTGAGGTGAGAACCCGCCAGTTCTCAGGGTGTGTCGCAAGGCTCCGAGCAGCAGCGAAGGAATGTGTCGGTCAGCACGACACGGGCGTTGCGGGGAGGAGTGGGCCAGTAATGCACGTAATCATTACAATTATATGCGCCCGCGCCGAACTTTGTCGACCGAAGCTAGCGCCGGCGATTGAATTTTGGTTAAAGGGAAGATGAATGTGGGAATTAGGAATTGTCTTGGTGGAAAAAAATTCTGAACGAATGAAATTTATTGGTTTTTGTTGTTGTTTTAGTTCGGAACTGTTACATAATCCGGTATTTGTGTAGATACTAACATTAACATTAGTAACATTACGTTTACTTAGTATAACCATCAAATTATCCGACACCAATTTATCCGTCGCTTTCAGGTTATTAAAATTATTTGTCACACTTATAATCCTAGTGTCTTTCATTGACTATTTGGCATATATTGTTGATGTTGCTGAAACGCGTTGTTGGTATAGAAAATCCAGAATGTTGACAGCATAACTTATTTAAAGTTCCAAAAGATCGATAAATCATTTCCTTGGACAATTTATGACAGCATAAAGTATAATATAAAAATAAATTCTAATCTTTCAATGATTACTCAAAATCTATGGGATGAATTTTGATGCCCTTCGTAACATTGTAAGTGAACAACATGGCCTTAACACATCAAGTGTGAGTTCCCACAGGAGATCAAACGCGCCGCTAACGCGACCGCGATGTTCTGTGGTATTATCACTTAGGTGCTATTACTCTTGAAGTAAACCAGGCGCCATATTGTTCCATACTAATCTAAACTGTACTATATTATAGAGAACGATTTTCTATTGTTGTTGATCGAACGTAGGTGGGGGGGGTCGATGATATTGAAAAAAAACGTGAGTGAAAATGTTAATTCTCACAGTACAGGTATGTCATAAGTGTAGAGACACGATGGATGAATTTTGTGAATTACTTAAACGGGGTAACTATTGAGATGGCGACGAATGGAAAAATAAAACGTTGATTTAGTATGTGCAAACTACAAGAAAGGCATACAAACACTGCTGGTTTAATTAGAAATATGTATAGATAATAATAAGCCTCAATTTCCGGTCACTGATCCAATATTTTCACAAAAAGCCCATGAAATAAATTCAAGAAATTGTTAAATAAGTCGCATTCAAACCAAATTGGATTGCCTAAGGACCTAGGTTAACATTCAAACTAGCTTAATACTTAATCAGTATTGGCATAAGTAGAGCCTTTAAAAGGTGAGTGTATGTTGGCGCATTACCATTTTTGTTTCATTGACATTTTATGTTCCAGTTATGTGCAATAGTATTGATAATAATGTTTTGATTAATCGCTGTTTTATTTATCTTGGTCTGAAGTCCGCTGGTTGTCATTTGTATTTCCATGACCTTATGTCCCGTTAATGTATAAAAACGCTTAAGAATAATAAATTCCAAAAAAGAAATGAACGCTGGACGTTTCACGCGTTTTCCTCCTTTATTTAGGTTTGGACTATGAACAGCATGAAGTCTCATGACTTTTTCTTACAATTTTATGTATCTTAAATTAAACTTAATAATGAAAAACAACCTTACAAATACCTCTAACTATAACGACAGTCCTTTGCGATGTCCCTAATAGAGATGTCTGCCTTACTAGCCTTCAATTTATAAAAAGCTGTCACATCGCATAGCCGAGCTCACAAAATAATAAAGAAAAATCACTACCATCATAATAATATTTATTACAAGTCATGAATATAATGGCAGCTTCAAAACAACCGCGCGTGCGATTTATCACCAATTAAAAAAAACTTGTCGGTGAACGATTACGAAAGATCTCGGTCAACTGAATGAATGAACCTATGTACTGGTACCTTCATCATTCATATGGTTCTGGGTCACCTTGGCCAAATTACAGCCCATACGGCCCGATCTGCTCGCATACCACGAAAATAAAACGGGTAATGGCAACATTCTCCGTGTAATGGATGGCATTTGGCCAGTTTAATGGCGTTTGATGGTGTTGCCAGCTTTTCGAATAGAATTGAATGAGATCTAGCGCTATTTTGTATGTTTATGTGTGTGAATGGAAGGGTTAACTGTTGTTTTGCATTTTGATTATTTTGTTAACCTTTATTCATTTAATTGTTATCGTAAAAACATGCCCTCCACACCTTATTTAATTTGGGCTTAAAATATCTATGGCAATACGAAAAAACCCAAAGTAAAATCGATCTAGGAAATCAACATAACAATTTTGTTAAAGGTCATTTAAGTACAAATATGTTTGTCCAATAAATAAAAATAGCAATCAACCTAAAATTAATATTTTAGGCTTTTTGATTGGAATTTTGATATAAACAAACGATTAGCATCCTCATAATGATCTTATATTAACATTATGTTCAGCCACTTGTGTCCCACTGCAGGGCAAAGCCCTCCCTTCCATCCTTCCACTTATCCCTATCGAATGCTGTTAATCCTCGTGGGAAGAGTCGAGTTCGTTCCGCCGTCTCCTTCTGGGGCTTTGCATAATGACCTTGCCAAGATTGTATCTGGACTCTAAACGAGACTGATCTCGGAGTTTGTTTCGATGTTTCTTCTAAGACTACCTCGTTGGACTAATGATAGCAAACGAGACTGCTGACTATGAGGTCCTGAGTTCCCGTTTCCCGGGTCGGGCAAAGTGTTATTGGGTGTACCATCTGGAATTTCTCAGTAGCTGACAAAGAGTCTGGATTTGTGCCCTGTTGATGGCAATAGGCTCACCCCCTATTACATGGGACTTAATGATAACTGGCGAAATGTGGGTATAACTCTGCCTAACCCTTCGGAAATACAGGCGTGATGTTATGTTATGAAATGTTTCTTATAAGAGTAATCGGATCGGCACAACCGATCACAATATCTAATTTCAAAACATATTTTAATTTTTGACGTATAAACATGCTTGTGAAACCCATTTACAGAAATAAACTTAATTTATCATTCAACGAAAAACGAAATCGAAACCTGTAGGTACCTAAGTGTTTATTCGAATTCCTATGCAAATGATATAATGTTCTCAGTGTCCGAGCTTTCGTCAAAGACCGGTTGTGTTGATACCACTGTTGTTGTCGGTTGTTGCAAAACAACAGGTGGCTGTGTCGAGATTAGAATGCGTCTGTTTACGTGTGTGTGTTTGTGCGTGTGCGCAGATGATGTCAAGATAAAACGTATAAATGTTATTGAGATGCGATTAAGATTAATTTGCACTTTGGTGTGGTGTAATTTTTTTTTTTTTTTGGAATGTTAATTTTTAATAGCTACAATTTATCTTTGTTTAGCTACCGACCTAGAGTCTAGGTTAAAGGATGTAGTTCCTAGCGATGATTTAAATCGTTAGATGTGCTCACCCTCACCGTACCTATTTTGATCGCGCAAAAAGTAATCACATTGAGAACAGTGGACTTGCGCATACCTCTTGCATACGACTTTCAGTAACAGTGAGCGAGATGACACTGTCAACGAAACAGAACCTACCAGTCACCTTATAGTATTTTGACGCTGTTAGGCGAATCTAACTATTTATTATCTTGGTTCCTGGAACCTACTCGATCAACGTTATTTTCCCTTACTTGGAATAAGAGGTACTTACAACCGATTGTACTTTTAGATAAAACCACAAGACCATTTTAGATGACTGGTGCCAAGACTGATGGTCTTCTCATTCTGTAATTCCAAGCTTCATGTCTTGTTCACAGGTGCAACATACCCTAATAGGTGTCGTGTAACAAACAAGTTACACAATTATTATGACTTTTCGACTTTTCCTCAGTCGCGCACGGGAAGCATAAAACTTCGTTAAAGCTAAGTAAGCTTACATAACTGTCGGAAAACATAAAAAGCGATACTTAGTACCTTAAGAGGCATAAATTGTTTTTGCCTGAGGTTACATCGTATGCACGTAATATGTCATGGCGATAAGGTACATGTCTCTCCGCTGACGGGGAAGGGGCAAACGATTTTTCGCACAAGAACTGTAACCTAGTGGTCGCAAGCTCTACTGCTAAGATGAGACCCTGGGTTCGATTCTAAGCTCGCGAAAACTGTTATTGGGTTTATCAATCAGATTTTTTTTTTGTAGCGGACAAGGAATCTGAGTTTGTGCCCGGTTGATGGCAAAAGGCTTGCTTTCTATTACATGGTATTTAAACATAACTGTCGAAATATGGTGTACTATTAGGTACACCTGTGCGTAACTCTTCGGGGAGTACAGACACGATGTTATGTTATGTAGAAGCGTCTCGTGAGAGTAAAATAGATTCATATATTGATAGTTGATCACTGACTGTTACATACCACCAGTAACTAACAAAGCGTTTATAGTTGGTAGCTCTTCTCGCTAATCGCCGGCGGTGGGACATGTGCGTATATCCGCTCTCCCTGTACCTGTCAACACACGGTCAACAACGTGTCACCGTGACGCATTCGTACCAGAATCCGTGACGATGTGTACGCGCCATTTTGTAGGTTAGGGTTGCCAGGGTTGCTATTGTTGCTACTGATATAAGAGAAGGTGAATACATTCTGTTAACATCTACTTAACTTTGGTATTCCTAGCTATTTACTAATTTGACGACTAACTTGGCTTGCCTCAAAAGATTCTTAAGTCTAGTATTACAATACACACTCGATTCAAAATCTCGTTTTTTATTAGGTACTTACTTCAATACAATAATTTTTGTGCTTGTGGTTTAAAACCGGAAAGCATTCTCGAATGTTTTCAGCATTCAGTTTCTGTACATAAAAAAAAACGAACACATTGTGCTTGTATGTAGAAATGCATGTAGTACTGTTACCAAGCCGACCTCGTATGTCTTCTTAACAAAAACAATAATTCTACTGGAACCACTTTAATCCACTATAGTATAAAACACAGACACACAAGTTCTTGGGAACTTATAATTTGGCAATGTCCCTCTTAATTGCTCCCTTAATTTGGGCACACTAGGTTACGCAACAGCGTCCAGAATCTAACTGACTGAATTAAACATATTATTTCTGTGCATTGGGTAAAAATGCAACATCAGTACTTTAGTATAGGAAAAGTACACTGTTTATAAGTAAAAGCTGAGTTAGGCTTTATTGCCTTGTGATAAGGGTTATAACAGTACGAATATGTATCAGCCACTGAATTTGTGCGCCCTCAGACCTACATTTATCTATACAAAACCTTAATTAGATCTCAATTAGAGTATGCAGTTGCGGTGTGGAATCCCTTATACGTTAAATATTCTAACTGCCTAGAAATGGTACAAAAGAATTTTTTAAGATCTATGACTTACAGGTGCTTTCACTCTTCTGCGTCTTATGTCGATTTACTACGGAAATATAATCTTCTAAGTCTTACTGGCCGGCGGACATTTCTGGAGACTGTGCTCCTGTACGACCTCTGCAGAAACACGTACGACTGCTCCGATATTTGCAACAGGATTTGTTATTTGGTTCCTAGAGGAGTACGTTTGCGTGCAGTGCGCAAGCGGCCGTTGTTTGCAGTGAGAGCATGTCGAACAAATGCTGGTGTTCGAGCACCGTTGCGACGTCTTGCGGACAATTATAATAGGCACTTTCTTGAGATCGATATATTCTTTGCAACACGTGAAATATTCCGAAACTCGACTCACACGGCAGTCAAAGAATTTGACATTTTATCCTTTTCCTCCTAGATTATTGTACTATATAATTGTACTTGCTTATTATTTCTAAGTTTAAAATCAATGTTTCTTTTTCTCGTTTATTTCTTTATGTCCTTTGTTACTTTTAACTGGTATTTGAAGCGTGTTATTAGTATTTTGCCTGTATACTGTGAATAACGCTGTGGATTACATAATTGTTAATTTTAAGTTTTAATTATCTATTATGTAATTGTTTGTTAATAAAATAAAATAAATGTAACAAGTTTATTTTCAATATAAAATTCCAGTTATAATTGTGCTTAAATCCAGCACCCATTATTAAACCGGACGGCGGAAACTGTCGATATAAAAGTAAAATTCCGGATGTCGGACAGCCCTACCTTGGCGAAAGCTATCACATAACATGACGCCGCTGACACACCTTGCGGGATGGGCAGCATTCGGACGTAAGCTTACGTGAATCAAGCGAGAGTATCGTGAGAGCTTTCCAAGCTTTTATGGTGATGTTGGAAGCTTTTTGACTGATCTATCATTTATGTTATGTTATGCTTATGACTTGAATTTGTAGGCTACGACATCAACGGCAAAACAATTTATTTTAGATTAAGCCTAGGTTAAAAGTCATCAATGGCACCTAATAGAACATAAATTAAGCTCCACTTTTAGGGCCGACAAATACACAAAACATAACGTCGCGCCCGTATCTCCGAAGGGTCAGGCAGAGGTGTGCCTAATAGTACATACACACATCGCCAGTTACGTTTAAGTCCCATGTAATACGGGGTGAGCCCATTGGCATCAACCGGGCACAAATCCAGGCTCCGTGGCTGCTACTGAGAAATCCTTATGGAAAAACCTAATAACACTTTGGCCGACCTGGGAATCGAACCCACCTCATGCTCAGCAGTCGCGCTTACGACCACTACACCAACGGGGCTCAAAAATATGCTAGGTATTTATACATGTAGTATGTGAAATCATCTTAAATCGTAAGAAAATAATAAATAATAATAAATATCGCTGGACATTACACACAGCGCCATCTGGTGCCACACTAAGCAACGAGGCTTGTGTTGTGGACACCAGATAGTTGATATACTACATAGATACTTTTTTTTTTTGTTTGTAAATACATACAAGTTTTCTTAGGAAATAAAATAAAATAAAATACTTATTATACATATAAACATCCATGACTCGGTAACAAATGTCCATGCTGATCACACAAACACTTGCTCCTACCGGGATTTGAATCCGGAACCCTATGAACGTAAAGCAGCCTCACTACCGCTGCGCCATTCGGGTCGTCAAAAAGTCGTCGAAAAGTTACAGCCCGCGACTGAAATAAAGAACTTTATGCAGTTGCAACAATTTATTTAACCTTTGATCACATAAAGATTGTGTAATGTGCGAAACAAAGAACCTTTGCCACCTAAGAGAAAAGAAACAGTCATAACTTTAATTGATGATGGATCAACAACTTATCTTTAATCGTAATCAACAATATTAACAGCTTGCCTAATAAAATGCCAATCAATACGACACAAGTATCTGGCACTCGATAAATAATGAATAGTCAAATATTGCATCAACACCTGACGTATGTTGGATGACCAGATATAATTATCACTTAATAAACCACATAGCTTTATAAAGTGTGTCAAGCGTGATAGTGTGGTTTAGCCTGTGAACTTTATACTATTATTTATTAATCACTTATTAAGTTAAACTATTGTGTCATAAATTGTTTTATAATATTGACGATGAAATGGCAATAAACTTGAATGGTGTTCTGTCATTTTGAGGTTGTTACGTGGATGGACTGAAATTGTATTCCTGTAAACATGAATAACCACCCGACACCTTAATAAGTGGAAATTGCTTTGAAAGTGTTTAGTTTTTCTAAAACGACTTTCGTTAGGGTAGACAAAAGCTTTTCGGCAGCATTCGTCAATCGAGGAGGAATCAAAGCAGGAGGCTCTATGTTTGTGTATGTGCGTATTTTTGAGTATTTCGTCATCACTAGCATGTCACTTTGTCTTTGGTTTCTGACCATAAGCCACTCTTTTCTTGCAATTATTTTCACTTGAGTCGGCAAAATCATACCTTGTATAAAGATATCAATAAATAAAATAAGTTTACGCAACATACAGTTTTGGGTGCGCCTCAGACAATCGGACATGTACGGACATGGGCGGCACTTTGCGGACGCACCCACTATCAACATCTTACGTCAATGATAAGTGGTGAGTTGACGAGAAGAAGTATTATACAATGCGAGAATTCCTGGTTCTTGTTTGGAGAAATTAAGTCTGAGGCATTGAGTAACAGTATTTGCGCATCGCCATAATGAAAGACCACTTAAATACACGACTAATTATTGAGTGTAATTGTTTGCAAATCAATCAATTTCTATTTGTCTTTGTTACGTATTAGTTACCGCATCAATACTCTTTAAAAACTTTCTCGTAAGATTCTTTCACTAGAACTATTTAAAATTGTTAATTCGACTGATACTGTCACCAGAATTCTAAGAAAATTCCTAGAACCTATAACACGGTAACTTATTTGTTTATAATTTTATGTGTACACAATGTACGTAGGCGGACCTAATGCCACAGACAGTTTCTCAATTTCAAACTTTTGGTGAATCAATCCAGTCAAAAACAAAACCTCAAAAATTAAGCTCCTCGATAAACCCCCAGACACGTGCGACATTCAAATCTCCATCAACGGTTTCTCTGAACGTCATCATCACACTTACAAATAATTTACACAACCCACTTAAATCCGATCCCATTTATTTTTTCCCCTTACATTTCGCTAGCAGTCCAGCACACTACATAATCTGCAAACAATCAGACTCGTGTGGGAAATCGGTCGGCAAATACTGCATACCTCGGGATCATCGCCGCTTTGCCCACAAATTATCCCCGGAATGACACGTTAATACCCCAGGGCCCACTTTTTAGAGCGGTATTAACTTGTCGCCTCATAAAAAGTGCTTGTAATTATTTTTTCCCCACATCTCGGACAATAATACAGTAAATCTGGCCTCATTTAACTATCATTAGTTGGTTTGTTCTATTTTCTTGTGATAATCACCCTTTACCATGTCGTCGCAGTGATTTTTAGGCATTTTTGCTCGTATTTTAAGATGTAATTAAGTGAATTTGTTTACATGAATTACACAAGATAAGTGCAGTGATATTTATTTAAATTAGGATTGATTATGTTTTTATTGTACTTAATTGTTTGTTTTGAATTCTTTTAAATTGGATTTGTTTCCTCAATCATTGTCTATAGATTATAAAAATTGATAAAACTATTAATAAAACAGGAAAATGCAGCATCGTTTGCTGATTTTATTTGCATCACTCAGAATCTAGTCTGATCTACAATTAATTGTTTAATGTTTTAATCAAAAGCGGGCTGTTTGTAGACGTCAATATCAATTATGTACCATTACGAGTCTAAGAGGGCAATTAGTATATTATAGCGATATAAAACGTTTGCCGTAAGCTGACACCTTGTACCTACTAGGTAGGCAGGTAGGTAGGTAGGTAGGTATGTACCTAGTATAAATATCGTACTCGTCTTAGACATTGAGTTGTTCTAAGTATAGAGTTATACATATAATTGCTGCTTTATGTTATGACGGAATGGAATTTCATCAGGAAAGGTACATACATATGTATCTTATTGATGATGGATATACTAAATTAATGGGTGAATATTGAAATTACGTCTGATAAAGAACGATAGACGAGTACATGCTGCACCGACCTTGAACATAGCGATCATTATGAAAATTGAAGAAAGAGAGAGAGAAGAGAAAGAGAAAATTAATTAAACTGAAGAATCAGTGGAAAAACTCAAGTAGATGCTTATTGCTATTAGGTACACAAAGAGTCATCTGCTAGTGTTCTCTCATACATTACACACCTATCTACCGCAAGAATATCGATATTCTAAAGACCCAGCAATTACATAACAAAACATAACAACATACTACCAACTCATAAACACTACACAAGCAGTCAGCGATATCCCACGCCATATCTCACGATTAGATCGGCACCTGCGCGCGCGCCGCACTTTAGGCAGTAGGCTGCACACGTCGCGACCTTTGCCTCACAATATACAGCTCACACAGTTGGGAAATTAATTGGAGCTTTGTCTGAAGGGGTCTTTAAAGATAGCCAGTTTGGTGTTCAAGGTCAGTTATTGTTTGGTAAGAAGACTGTGTCATGGTTTGGATTTGTTTTTCAGCATGGTAGATCGAGTGTTGCAACAGGGAGAGGGGCAACCTAAGCTTTACGGGAGCTTAAGACAATCCAATTTTTTTTTTTACTTTTCCCTCATTAACGTAGTTTTGTCTAGGTCTTCATTTTCATATGAAATGACCTGGTTACATAAGGTTCTGATTTAAAAGACTTTGGTGCCTGTTAAAAAGTTTATAAACTAACTCGTTAACGTAACGGTTGTGTTTGTTTCAAACAATTTAACTAAAATTCTATAGGATAATTGTATTTTTGATAAAAAATCGACGTATTTACGTTACGTTTTGCAACGCGAAATACAGATACGTTTGTCGTTTTGAAATACTAGATAAACATTTAACTCAGATATTATAGCTATGCCCACGTTAAAGTTAAACAAACTGGTTTCGTGATTTATAGTCTGGAACGGCTCTATCATTGCGCTGATTAACACCCGGGACATTTTTAAAAATATTGCATGAATAAGTTACTCTATTTATTCATTGCTTATAGCTGTGATAACTAGTTTCGTGCAGTTTATTTATTGGAAGGAATTTTGCAGCTGTTAGGTTTGTACTTACACTAATAATAATAAGTTAGACGACATTTTAATTAAGAAAGTCTTTAAACAAGATCAAAATGAATAGCTACGTTAATTTTATTCGCATGAGACAACTACACGAACAACATATCTAACAACTTATAAAAAATAACCGACTTCCAAAAAAAAACAAAAAAAAAGTGGAAAATAACTTTACTTTCGGAAATCGGTGACTATTGTTTGTTTCATTGACTTATTTGGCAACGACCGAGTTATTTTCCACTTTTTTAGTGTTTTTTGGGGAAGTCGGTTATTTTTTGCAAAAACGTTTTTATTTTACCCTTTTTAGTTATCACATCACACACAAATCCTTGTCAAGTATCAATTTCGCAATTTCTTTTACTTGGATGACATATTTTTTCCAGCTATTTTGATTTAAAAACCAAACTGCTGAACTGATTTTGATGAAATTTCTATGGGACCAATCGAGAAGGAGATCCATTCAGATAAAAGAAGAAATTTTCAAATCAGTTCATAAATGACGAAGATATGAGGTAACAAACGAAAAAAATACAACTGAATTGAGAACCTCCTCCTTTTTTTATGTCGGTTAAAAATACCCCTAATCTCAGTGTACCTCTTTGCATATGCCTCTTCTAACAGTTTCCACTGGGGTGTGTCCTGAGCTACTGGTCTCCACCTTGGCAGCGGTATTTTTGATGACCTCCTCCCATCACAGACATTGCATGGCTTCTTTTCCCATCTCTTCGGTACCAGTCTGTCACTGACTTGCTTTATTTCTCTTGGTTACCGCGCAACATATGGCCGGTTCATATGTATCTACTTTTGCTGGTCTATTCGTGTGAAGATTTGTTGTCGTCCTAAAGTCGTATTCCTGATTCTGTTCTGACGTTTTAACTCTGTAATGCTGTGCTCCAATGATCTTTGGCATCGGGCAAGGTTGTCTCTGAGGGATTTGGTAAAAGCTCATGTTTCACACCCGTACGTTAAGCATGGAAGGATGCTTGTGTTAAAGGCTTTTGTTTTCAGTACCATGCCCAGGTCTTGTGATTTCATGATTTCCTTGATTGGATGGAAGAAATACTGGTAACTAGTACATTGGCAACCCTTGCATTTATTTCTTTTCCAGTTTGGTTTGTTGGGGAAATAAGCTAACCTAGGTAACACGCTCATGACAAAGTATTTTTTATATTATATTTGTAGCGTAAATGCTTATTGTACGTAAGAACTACATTGTGAAGCGATGCTTCTGTTAAAGCCTTGGCAGGTTTACGATGTTCTTGTTGATTTTGTCAGGTCGAGGTTGCAATAAACAGCTTGTATATTTACTTGTGTTCAAGGTCAATAAATTCGAACCAACCACATAATGATTAACTTGCCAATGTTTAGATATCATCCTAAACACAAACCTGGCTTAGTTCAGGAATGAGATTCAGCGAAAAAGAAACAAATATTTTATCCGTGGCCGGGTACGAAGTCTGTTTTCGAGAGCTCTTCTTTATATTCTATTTTTTATTACCTATGTTAACTAACTTTCTCTGAAAATATAAACATCATTTTAAAGTCCACCATTCAAATTAGCTACCAGCATTTGAGTGAGCCTACTTCTTATTACACCACGTAGTTTGGACATCAGGTAGCATCAGCGGAAGTTGCATCAGCATCATCATTGTGTGTATCTTTACACACAGTGGGTTTAACTTCAGCGGCTTTGTATACAATGTTATCATTAGCTTCAGTTGCGCTTTAAGTGAATAAAACCATTGATGGTTATTGTTTTTTGTCTTTTGTGTTAATGCACACGATTAAATCTTAAATCTGCATTTGCACATTGTTTTAACACTAACTAAAAAATCTTCATTTAAAAACACTAGGTCCTGTATTACAGAACGTCACTCAAAACTTAAATTAGTTTTAAGTAATAATTTATTAATTACTCAACACTAGCTTGCCAACCAATCAAATTTCTTGAATGTAGTTTAAAGTAATGCTTGTATGTCTGTTATGGATGGTCCGTATTAATTTGCGGCGGGGTAGCTACATTATTATTTTGTAAAAATATCCCAATTGTTTTGCACTTAGTCTAGTACTTTAATTTTTAACCACTATGTAGACGTCGTGTCAGCGTAGAAGATGGCGGGACGGTGAGCTGGACTAGAGCAAAGACCCGTTGCCATACATAATAAGCCCTGGATGAACTGGAAATCATGGAGAGAGGATGTTGCCCAGTGGGGGATCAGAGGGGATGAAACAGGCTAACAGTAACTTCAAAATGTTGTAGATCCTTAAACATGTTGGTATAGGGCCGTATATGCAACAAAACGTGCACAGTACAACATTTCTACGATGTTCCTTCCATTACTTGCATATCAAGTGTAATCGCTCACCATTTAACCTTCGCAGTTCAAACCTCTGTTAGAACGACTTAACTTCGAAGTTAGGACATTACAAAAACGATTGAACTAAACAATAAACCCAAATGTGTCTATTATTGAATTCGATTCGGTTTTATTCGATTTCGAAATGAGACATATTTTATGACTGCCGCGTTGGTTTTGTAATCACAAGGGCGACTACTGAACGTCATTTTTTGGGTTCGATTCATAGTTTGGTCAAAATGTTATTGGGTTATTCAACAGGAATTTCTCAGTAGCAGCCAGGAGTTCGGAGATAACTGTCCGGTTGATGGCAATAGGCTCGCCCTCCTATCACATGCGACTTAAGCATAATTAATTAAATGTGGTTGTATTTTAGTTAAATCTCTGTTAACCTTCGGGGACTGTGGTCAAAATGATACAACGTCGAAGTAATATATGATCACGGTTTTACGACAGTACATACAACTTTATTAAATTTCGAGAACACTCAAGTATGTTAAAGTTCACAAACTCCCGTAGGTACTAAATCATCGTTGGTGTTGGCATTGCTCAAGCATAGAACCTGCTAACCCACGGTCGCTGGGCGCGGCTAGCTCGCCTTTCGGCCATGTACATGTCGCCACTCGTAATGTAATGCATATTATTTACTACTAATTATTTATATTAGGTAGCCGACGGGCTCAATTGTGGTTATTTGAATCAAGTGGTTTTCATTATAGCTGACATTTAGAGTAACAAGCTTGTTATTTTAGTGCGTAACCTTTGAACACTAGGTAGGCCGCAAGGCAGTGGAAAAAACCAGTATAGGCCGGTCTCTTATTCTATAGAAACTCGGTACTGCTCTAGGTCAGCGCAACGTTCAAGTGTTGCCACTAATATGCAGCCTACTGTACTATTGATTAGAAATGACAGTGGTTTTCCGAAGTGTTTCTTATTGTGCTTTTCACGTATAGATTTTGTTTTAAGTCAGCATGAGTCGGCCACGATATATCGAAGAAGTCTTTTAATGTTTTCAATAACTGAGTTTTAAGACAGCCTTTTCGGAGAGGTGTATACTCATCGGTGCACAGAGATCTCCCCAGTTTATATAATCTTGTCCAAAAAATATCAACACCATTCATATAATCTTAAAGTCAATAAACTTAGCATACCTAATACCTATTCTATCCAGTTCTTGCCGACGACGCGCGACGGTACCACAGTACACTTTCAGCAGCGTTTGACCTTCACGCCTGTTCACTTAATAGGTAGACAGGAGGCCAAGTTTATTGACTCCACCACGTGGTCGGTCGGAGGTTATGGCCGAGCATAATGCTAATTATTAGTAACGAATTGAAGCTGCCTGTCTTTTACTTACAAGATGGTGGTCCATCTTTATTGATATAAAGATTTACAATTGTGAAATAAAGAAAAGTATAATTAACTAGATATAAAGCACAGCTTTGTTTACATAGTTCCGTTAAGCATTAAGTAGTCAGTTGCCGCTTCCACGGTAAAACCTGGCAAGATGTTAAGTATACCCCGAGAATTTGTCAAGAAACAAAACCAATATTTCAAAATAGCTAGCGCTTTTACGTCCGTCTTTAAAATTAGCTAAGGCTCTTCCCAGTTAAGGTGCAAGATAAAAACATCTTTCATCATCAATTAAGCTGCCTGTGAAGATGTCTACTCCTTCGTTAACACAGAATTTATACATCCTGAGAGTGACCCTTCAACCATTGTTCACCATCCCATCAAGCTGCAACTCCAACCGTTCACATCTACCTCACAACAGTCCCAACACTAGAGAGGTGGGCGTGTCCGCGCGCAGTCGCAAGGCCGTCCGACTCACGCGCACTTGTCCGCGGTTCCCACATCACGCCAGCACTGGCTCGCCCACTGACCTATTACTGACCCCGGTTGGACACAGCCTTATCGCTGCTACAGTACACTTATTAGAAATAAAATACAGTATCTCAACTATGAACAAAATAATGGTCGAAATCGACTTACTCATAGTCATATGCAAAGCGTTTACACACTGGATAATTCTGCTGGGTAATTAACTGGGTTGTAGTGTTTAGCTAGGCAGTTGTTCAGTGTAAAATACTGGTGTTGTGTGTTGGCTGCATCCGCTTAGGATCCTGGATGAGGCTGGCACCACACTCCTAGAGATCGGCACAAATAGAGATTTATATCCAGCAGTGGGTGAAGTCGAGCTGCGGGTGATGATAATGATGATTTCAACTAAGAACTGCGGTTTTTAATTGAATTTCGGAATCGATTCACACACACATACAAAGCGTTTACACGAACTCTTTACATGCTTCAGAAACATGTTACTCGGGAGTAAGTAGAAGCTGTCGCATTGAGACAGGTGGTTACGTTTTATGTGAGTAATGCAACACAACAAAAAGTTGAGTTGACCTACCTAACACCCGCGTATGATTTCACAAAAAGGGCTTAATTGATTTACTGGTTATCTCTATACTGTGCCCCGGACACAGCCTTATCGTCGGGTAAGTTCGAACATAATTGGGCGATATTGATGACTGTAATGTTGATCGATATGGTTATTTGCAAATGTTTCAAATGTTATGGTGGGTGGGATTGTTTGAGAGTAATGTGGGAATGAAAGTTGTGATTATGGGGTTTCGATTTTATTGAAGGTTTATTGGTTTTCTCAGACATTTGGATAAGGTTACATTTTCGTATCTGTGAAATGGAAATGATGATACCTTAAAGATTGAGTTTGAAATGGGCTGCTACATTTACCATCGTATAGTATACTAGCTTTTGCTCGCGGCTTCGCACCCGTTATGTACGGAAATTAACCCACGGAAACGTTTAAGATGACACTCGGGAATAATTTAGCTTCCCGTTAGTGAATGAATTTTCGGAAACGGATGAGAAGTTCTTGCAAACAAATAAACCTACAATAGTTTTGGTTTAAAACACTTTAAAAACGCTTATAATAATCAATTAAAAATGAGGAAGGAAGGAATTAAATAACTTAGCAGAATAACCATGAGATTTAAGTATATCAAAGACTAATTAAACAAAAAAAGCCTGCATTCTTTACCTCCTACGCTCTTAAGCAGATCAACATGGATACCGGCATGTAATCTAATAGATCACAGCTCTGCTGATTAGTGCACAATGCCTTCCTACCCGCTGTTACATGCTGCTTAGTTATAATGTCATGGCCACCTCGGTCAATTGAGTAAAGCAAGCCTTACTGCGTGATCTGATTTGTTAAATGAGAATTAACGATGTTTGACCACGGTTTGTAAAATGTGTGTTTAGCTGATAGTTTAAACATGCTATATTTAAATGATTTTCTAACACATGTCCTTTCATAATTCTAGCTTATCAGTTATCACATGCCAATAACTACCATGTTACAAGATTAGACACCACGGCTAAATCGGGTTTTATTTATTTAGTTAAAAAGCTTGTATTTTTTAAATTAGGTATTAATACAATAAGTAGATTCAATATTGGTGCAAACTGCTGAAGAACTCAGAGAAAATCTAAAATAAAAACAACAGAAAATTAGGTTGCACCAAAAAGTTTGAATGTTAATTAAAACATGGCTGGTTATTTTTCTCGAGAAAATCTTTTGAAAACCATATTTTTTTATTTAGAAAAAAGCTATATTTTTTTGGGCATCTATTTTATTTGTGGCCAGTGTTATTGATTTGTATTTTAATTATAAATGAAGTTTCTGTACGCTTAATAGTAATTCACCATTTAAAAAGTATGAACGTCAAAACGAATGACATTGACTTGTCAAAATAATTTCACATCTTTCATTCTTTTAGCACAGCAGATGATTAATGTGCGCATTGTTTTGTTACAGGTGGGTGGTCCGTCATCTAATTACAGTGAGTAATTACACGTAAATATTATAAACTAATGAAGTTTTTAATTAGAAAACATAATAGGCTCGTAATGATTCTGTAACTGTGGAGTAATCAGTCGTGGCATAATAACGTGCCCGTCAACAACTGTTATGTTTGTCAGTGCAGTTGTATTTTAAAACTTAGCTGTAAAAATGTGTCTGGAATTTAAAACTTTTAATAAAACAGTAAGTTTTAGATATGGGAGGAAAGGGAAAATTATGAAAATTAGAGAAACGTTTTCTCAGGAGAGAAAATATACTGAAACTTCTTCACTGAAGTTCCATAGTATCAATAACCAATCTTGTCAAAGATACCATATTTACCTTACCACATTTGTTACATAAAATTAAATTATTGAGTTAATGGATTGCGGAGTCACCTGTCTGCTATAAGTTCATGCTGCGATCACCATCTTTCATCATCTCCATCATCGAAATTTTACAAAAATGATGGTTCGTTCGTTATATATATGAAGCTATCTGTTTTCTTTTATTTTCTGTTAAATTAGTTTAAACAGCTAAAAGAACTTCAACTCATCTCCAAGAAACCACATCATCATGAAACTGCAATCCCTCAGGGTATAAAGAACTTGACAAAGTGACAACATAAACTTTTAGGTAGCTTATGTCAATCCAATACATTTTCCAGTTTCGTTATCGGTGATAGCGTGTCAGTCTTGTTTAGGCCCTCAGGTCTTCTACCTCATTTAAATCTGATCAGCCGTTTCGACATGATTGGACTTTCCAGCTCTCTCTTGTAAATATCTGGATGAGCTCCAAAATCCTCGCGTGTCCAAACAATCACCAAGGTATAATCACCAAGAATCCCCCAAAGGGTTAGTAGCTACAACCTTCAGCGACAAGCCCTGCCTGGTCGTCACGCGAACTAAATGGTACATTCCTGTCCGGTAGCCGTAGGCACGACATTACGCTAGTAGGAGTTTTTGATGGAGCCGCTGTTGTTGTCTGCAGCCTTTATTATTTAATTGGAGAAAATAGACTGAAATATACTGAAGCTCTTAGTAACGAAAGAGGAGTAAAACACAATAAAAGTAAAGACTAAAGACAAAAACACCCTGTCTACAAACCTTGTCTATGATTACACTAGGTATTTGATCCTATTAACAAAAAGATACGCTACTAAAGGTCTGTAGAACACCAAATGTACACAAAATCTTCTTCGCCCGAGCCCCTGAGGAAGACATTTTAAATCTTAGACAAATTGCTATCTTTGAAATTAGGTGCTTTAGTCATCGTCGTAATTAGTCCGATGCGATAGCTTATGATACTTACAAGGTAGGTATAGATAGTAATTATACCGTATTATGTATAGTATGTTAGGAAGGCTTCTCCTCTATTATTCAACCATAGTTAACGTAATAGATCTTAAACTTCGATCATTTATGCTAAAATGAAATTAAACAAAATCAACCGATCGTGTTGTATGTTTATCTTAGTTTTGTAAAAATTGGATATGAAATCACACAAGGCGTTGTTATGCGTCCCCATTCCAACGTTGTTTACTCATTAAAAAATCTTTTAGTCTCCACGACGCTGCGCAAATATTTTGTCTTAAAAGATTCCTCATTTGAACATGTCGCAATCATGTAAGTATGAGTATGATGTAATACAATAAATATTATAACTCGTTTGACCTACAGAATGTGGACAAAACTAGCAACCTTGTTATCGAAGTCTAGACAACGAACCAAGGCAAAATGTAATGGACCAAAAGTACAGTTATTATAATTTTCAACATAATTATTGGAATCAGCCTAAAACAATCCCACAGCTGGGACTCAGGCCTCCTCGCTATGAAAAGAAACATAACACAAAGGGCCATAACCCTCCAGCAGCCCGGAGCGGGTGGATGGATGTCTCATGCCTTCAAATAGTTGGTTCTAGCATATACGGTTTCCTCACAATGTTTTCCTTCATCGCATCTTTTATCAGTTGCAATGCGCTACATACTCATTAATATTTTAGTTTCTTCATTTCTTTCATCTACATAAACTCCCAAATATCCGGTTGTTATCGCTCGAAATTGCTGATTAGTTCTCGTCAACCCATCAAGCCGTCCTGACAGCCACACTCCGCGATTTAATTTGTTGTTAGATCATTTGTTACTGTTACGTATGTTTGACATTATGGTAATGAGCCGTCATTTGTTGATGACCAGCGGCTGTTGAGTGGGTGCGTGATAATCACTAGTTAGGTTTGAGTAATTAGTTAATTATACCTCGTTATGTTTTTGTACCAGGTCAATTTGGTTGGTAATTTGTGAGAGACGATTAGATTTGGGCTGTTTCGTTGATGACGTAGTAGATTTTGATCAGATTTGAACTGATGTTTACTTTTTGTGTTTAAATACGCCCAGCGAGATTTCTCATACGAAAAATGACGAACTTCCGTAAAACTTTAATAACAAAATTAAATCTTTCAGAAAGGTTTTTTGACTTACGTCGTTCAGTGCTAACCTTCGTGTCACGGCAGTTTAGGTCGTGCGTTTTCTGTCTATGTCGATAAGTTTAAGATTTTCAAGGGGTGAATTGCTTTCAAGCTGACATTGCATGACAGTATACCATGTACTAGATCACACTTATATTAACAAATCGTAGTTGTGAGTTACATACCAAGAAAACTGATAACTTAATTGAAACGGTAAGTCTGCAAACACGTCGCGTCGTAGGCACTAATTGTAAGCTGGCAACATTATCGGTAGAGTTGAGGTATAAAAACGGCACAAATAACTCTCAAGAAGGTAAACCAACTCACGAAAGTATGAAAGTGCTCAACTGCCGGGACACACAAAGACCAACACAAAGTGTGCCTGTGCACATTTATTTCTGCTTATTCCGGAGACAAGTCGAGGAAAGAAAGTACCCACAAACAGCTAATAACATTGATGAATACGCTAAGTTGACTACATTCACCGGAACCACACGGCCTAGGCCCACATTCACTTTTCTAACAGGGAATCTTCCAAACAAGTATATGTCCCGTTTTCACTAACATTAGGTTGTACTTAAATAAATTTATAATGATAAATTTCCAACGTTGTTCCCAGCGGCGAGAGTTGAAATTCCAATTGCGCTATAGCATTTAGACATTCATTTAAGGGCTTGCTTAGTGTTCGTAAAAGCGGGCATTAGCTATTTTGTTTGTATGTTCGTCATTTATGTCCAAGGATGTAGGTAACTGCTTTCTGTTTTCTCTCATCCGTGGTGGACGTGACGTGTCTATTGAATGGTATTTCTTTTAAGAAATACTCGTTAACTAACATGATTTTAATTCTGCAAGGGATAGTTATGTTTCTTTTGCACTTTCCTTGAGATAAAAATGGTACTTGTACTTGTTTTTAGCGACAGGAGACATCATAACAGTCTATCCAATGTAATAATTAGGTTCAGTAAAAGGAAATGAAACTGAATTAAGCAACCATGTACTGAGAAACCCAAACGGCTATAAATATTTAATGTTTTCGTTGATATTATGCGATTAGAATGTCGAACGGAAATATAACGGTCGCAGTAGATATAGAGATAATTGAATGAAATCCATTCCAAACCTCCACCTTCTGGGTTAAGAAATACTTGTCTTTTAGAGTTCTATAATTAAGAACACAAGCCGAGCCTTTCCGCATCATAAATTCATTCATTCATCCACTGACTGAATTTTGTAAATATTTATACTTATTGGCGTTGTTGTTTTAGAAATCATCAAAGTCTACACAAACAGTGATGATTTTCCAAAACAATTTACAACAAAAAAGTCACAATCGCAAAACTTCGTCCTCGTTCAATCCGCAAGAGCCTACAATATCCAAACAATACTTGAAGGCAAACGATTGTGTATAAATCAATAAAACATAGTGTTTAACGACAAACATGAGGCACACACAGAGACACACGGACAAACAGACAAACAGACAGAACCTGTCGGTACTGTGTCACAAGGTCGCAGGGCCGGTATGGTAATCAGTTAGGAAACCTTCGGGTTTACTCGTCATTAAGTATTTTGGGAGCGCTGCATGGTAAGACTATCAAGTGGCATTTTTGCATCTTTGCAATAACTTCATATGCAGATTGCAGTCATCTTTGTCATAAGGCAAAAACGTTTACATTGTTCCTTTATGAAAATGAAGGTCGAAAAGGATGTTGCAAATAAGCATTTGCAACATACGATAAAAGGCACTTAAGGAATATTGGAGAGACACAAGTAACCGTATACTTCGTGACTGATGACATAGTGATAAGGACAATAGGACAGTTTTCCTTAAAATCTTAGATAAATGTCTCGATTTTGTCCAACCCTAAACTTTAACGCTGAGTTTCAAAGCAATATGAACACCATGGTTGACTTAAGTACCTAAGCTCAAATATCTAGGTTTGTCCAATATTTGACCCAAAAATACCAAACCAGTTTGCACCATCAGTCTCGTGTTAGTCGTCCGGTATTTGGTAAACATTCGGGACCCGAAGCCATTAGCACCGGCAACGGCCGGACCAGCCCTGCGACACACAGACATACTAACATAGTAACTGATAACGGGCCCTTCACATGCCAATACAAGTTATTGGGAGATGGAAATGCGTTTAAATTAAAATATTAAATTACGTGAAAGCTCTACGCTTCAATATAGAACATGTTATAAAGAAGAACAACCAATTTGTGGTTGTGGAATGTGGACACAGTCAGCCCTTTTGGCATTTTTGATGGGCTCTGGTGAATTGTGGTCTCCGAGCATTACACATCTACATATAAATATATGTAGATCATTTTCTTATCCTACACAGTGAGTGTCGTAATATTTTCATTGGAAAGATCAGATGCTGCCCATTCTGCACACATTCCCAGGCCTATCTGCCCTCTTCTTGCTCGCTCGTATAGGACTGGACTAAACTAAATTAATCATCAAAACTATACCCCAGTTTAATTTTGAGATAGTTTATTTTTGTTATCAATCTAAATAACGCACTTTTTACAATTGTGGCAAAACTTTTAGATCAATCTAATTATGCCGATGACTGCAATATTTTTTGGAAAGCTTTCACTTTTAACCAAAAAGCGGTACAGCAACCAAACAACCGGGTTGCCAATGAAAAGCTGAGCGTTTTGAGAGCGTCCCTACGCTCTGATTGGCGCAGTGCGAACCAGTCCAGATGCATAGATATGTATGTAAATGTGACACCAAGCAGGGTACAGACAGTAGAATAGATTTGAACAATTGCTTATCGGAATAGGGTTTTGTTCTGATTACTGAGAAGCTTTTCAAAATATTTGGAAAATATTTTAAATCCCCAGTTGTAAATGCGTTGTGTTTGATGTGAATCTTCTTAAATTAATTGACAGACAATGCACAGCCGAAACCATAAGCAAGAGTTCCTTATCTAAGGTGACCACATAAACAATTTTGAAAATTTATCACTTAAAAGGAAGTTGTTTGTTTGTCCTAAGTTCGATAGTTTTACCGGTGGAAAATCTCATCGGGCATACGGCTTGTAAGTTTACAAAAATAATGAACTGCTGTTGTTCACAATTAAATAAATTATTAATGCTAAAAAACAACATCATCGCATAGTAATATAACGACATTATCATAAGACTTAAATGAAGAATGAAGCTAAGTATAAATAACCTATAATCAAATCTTAATCACCACTAAAAAAAATCCTTCACCACTTTGAAACACCCATAAAACACTGCACATCAAGAACGATTCCCATAACAATTAAAAAGCCATACGACTCACTTGATTGCTTCCAAGCGATCACCTCCACAGCATACCGATCGCTAACCGACGCTTAACCAGCCGTTAGTAATAGGAACACGTAACTCCTGATCTCCGAGATAGCACATCGGTACCGCTGGCGCTAACGGTCCGATATTACATTACCTGATCGGTACAAAAACTTATCTAATAAAACTGTTACTAGGCTGCTTCTACCGCTAAGTAATTTCAGTTCAACTATGTGAAACCTGAAATCGCCAACCCGTCTTGAGCAAGCGTGGTGATCAAATGCTCGTGCCTTCTCTGTATAAGAAGAGGCCTTTGCCCAGCAGTGGGACAGTTACAGGCTGGTATTATTATGTGAAACCTGAAGGAAATAAAATATTTTCGTGGTCAACAAAAGAGACTAGATCTAAATGTATTCTGACTGATTGGAGTCACTATCGATAGTGACCTAGTCTAGCTAGAATCTTTTCAGGTATTTCAGTGATTGCAACTGCAGTGTCTGGCGCATTAAAAATACCGCTTTCTTCAGCAGCAGCAGTTTTTTAGCAGCTCTATTCACATTTTTTGCGTGCCGAGCTGTCGGGCCTAACCTCCTGAATCTACCATCGATGGATAGGTTCAAGACTACTAAAACTGTTTCATTTGGGCTACTCTCAATCCAAACAGGTTGGTTTAATTTCGTGCAGCCCCAATATGTACCTAACACGAAGCCTTTTGTTCCGGTTGATCATTTCACTGTATCTGGGCCTTTCTGGCATAGCTGCTTAAACATTCAAAGAAAATTGAGTGATACTTTTGCGCAGCAACCTTAAATTAAGTATGTTTACTCAATTTGAGAATTAAGTACTTGGTACCATTCATCCCACCTTTGGTTGGTCCCATTCCACCCTGTCTCACAATACAGATTACCTCCCACACTTTGTCTAGTTAACACGGAAACTGCTAGTTCTCATTAGGTGCTCCAGTTTCAAGTTTCCCATGCTAATCACTTGACGCCATACCCTGGTATTGTACAACGCGTAATGTTGTAGGTATTTATCTGTATCTGGAAAAATAGTAAGATGATGGTGTCGGTCAGTAACCCTACCAAAGTTTCCACCCTAGCTAGTAGTTATTTTGGTGAGATGGATACTTATCTCGGGTGATTGGCTGTACATCGTGTGTGTTTTCTCTCACTCACTCTCTCTCGCTCTTCTCTCAATTGAAAACATTTTATCTCACAACATGGTTTCTGTGAATGTATCTTCAGAGGGAATGCGCATTGCTCAGTCCCTAACACTTCTGCATGTTACCTGCGTGTTGGGCTGCGCTTACGCATGCATGTGAGCAACAGGTGCGCGGCACGCGACCACCGCTACACTGAATCTTACTAAGTAGATACACACTGATGTGGCTGATGTCTTCATTGGGATGGTGTCTAGGAATAGTGGAAACAACATGTTCAGTATTTTGTTTTACATTTGAGCTTTTATCTATATAAATATTATAAAGAGGTAAAATTTGTTTGTAAGTTTGTATGCAGGGGGTAATCTTCGGAACTACTAACCCGATTCTAATCTCCTATAAAAGCTCAAATGTAAAAATTTAACTGAACAAGTACTGTTCCTGACTGATTGGAGAACGCAAGACGTAAAGAAAATTGGAAACGTTTAGGAGAGGCCATTAAATTTTCCTGTAGGACGATAAAATATTTTTATTTAAAAATATTATGTGTTTGATCATACCGTGATTAGAAGATAACAGAGTCAGTCATCAAAGTAACGGAAATGACGTGAGAAAATCGACAACAAGTAAAACCATCAAAAAGTTATGACCCCTAAAAGAATAGACCTGCGAGCTGGTCTATTCTTTTTGGGTCATAACTTTGACATAGCTGCGTCTCAGCAGTGGGAACTTTGGGAACACTGAGATTATGCATTTGATACTTCTTAGATTTTAGAAATAAACACCACCTAAATAACTACTTCATTCACAGTCTTTTCCTAGACTGTAATTACAACTACTACCTAATAATTAGCGTTAGCACATTATCTTTAATCACCAACTGTTACAAGTAACAATCCAATATTCCAGAAACGACCCAAGCACAGTCCATCAACCTTTTGTTTTACGAGTACTGATTACGTAGAGTAGTGGCGTCGTGGCCGCTGGCGGTGAATGGGCCAGTGATGGCCACTGCACAGTGCGCGAGTCGATGAACCGGTGCGCACGCGACGCGCAGTCTGGCCGGTGACAATACCGGCTTTTTGTGCTACTGCTAATTTTAATGAGATAATTTTCTTTAATGTTACCTGGGTAAAAAGTTAAGGAAAATGTGTTTCCTTTAGAAAATACGATTCTTCACTCAATTTGTTGTTGTGGGTAATCTTCCATGATATTAAAAATTGTGAATCAAAAAGATGATCTACTTTCGGCTAATTTGGTCGCATGGTCTCGTTTGATTCTGTTAAATAGTAGACCGATTTACATTTCAAATAAGAGCAGTTAGTAACTTCACAAGAATTTTGATCGAAGATCAATACTTATTGTAGCATAGTTTTGGGTTCAATAAAAGGTATTAAAGAGTCGATTGTCTATATTCCAAATCGCTTACAGTTAGACTGGAGGTGACACCAACATAAAACGCGTAAAGGCTAGGCAATTAATGATTCAACAAAATTATTTCAACAATGAGAGAAGATTAATTTAAGAACCTATAGATTAACTATTTAATAATAAAGATTACTCTAGCCTCCTAGAACCTATGCTAAGCCAACGACCTGTCGTCTTGTGCGACACTAACCGGCGCACGGGAGCGACGCTATCTCCATCTGCGCAGTACCATCGGAGATGCGACGATGTTCCCGCGTTGTACAGGCGCATGCGCATCGGGACAAAGGGTGGCAGAAGGCTCACTTCCGTGTGAGAGGGAACTGGGACTCATTAGCATAATTATACAAGCAGAGCCGTTACTAGACAATAGAGTTCTTTAAGCTTCAGCTGGTTCATGGCTCTTGGCTTACTGGAAAGACTGCAACAGTTTTTATTGCGGTTTGTAGAGAAGTTACAGGAAAGAAGGTAAAAACTGTTTTGGCAGGAACACTTTACACGTGGATTGTTGAGGAAGTTTCGAAGACCCACAAATCTAACAGTCTTCAACAATGTTGTGATGTCCGCGTCTATGCCGCGATATCAAATCAAAATGAGCCAAAACATCAAAGTGACGATATCAGTTAGCAACCAAACAAAGCCTATCCTTACCGCTTTCTATTGTTTAAACTAGGAACGTTGCTGCAAAATTCCCCAGCCACTCAGTTTCTCAGTCACGCATATTTCTCGAATGGTACTTCTCCAGCCTCTTATTCGCAGACGCAGCGCACGGAAGCGCGCACCTCGGCGAATAATTTTCCACGTCCGTGCTCTTGCGCATAACTGTTAACGTTATAATGATCCCCTCCGGCGTGCGGGGGTGGGCGTGGCCTGCTCATTGCTATTAATGCCCAGCTTTATAGATAATGGATAATTGTGGCCTACGCACCGAGATAGCACTGATCTTGAAACTGATCATTAGATTAAACTGATAATCTTATTGAGAACAAAGATAGCAATAGTTTAAGTTTATAGAACAAGTGGTCCATTTTGTTCATACTTATATTATTCAAAAAAGTAACTGTAAAGTTTTCTTCCTTTCCTTACTCTGGCATGAATAATTCTTACTGAGTTTCGATGGAATTTGGCATACAGGAAGGCGTGAAAAGTGCAAAAAAAATCAGCCAATCATACTGTGATGTACCTATTTTGTTTTACAAATCTCAATTTCTTCGGTCTACATCCATTTTCTCTAGTCTACTAGACAAAATTATATTGTAATCTATAAAAATCAATAAGACAAACATTGCGTCTCGGGTCAAACGTCTCAAACCAATTACGTTTCGGTTCAATTGCTGCGATGATCCGAAACAAAAATACTTGCTTGTGTAAATGCCCCTGCGACTGATCACTGATGCAACGACTAGTTGCAATAGTTAGGTATCTAGGCAATAGCTATGATTAACACATGAAGTGTGAGTATATGGAACTGACTTGTTGATCAGAAATTGCCTCATCAAATGGCACAAGTGTTGCAAATTGTGGTGTATTTTGAACCTCCACAAGTGAATAAAATTACTAGACGATATGTTTCCGGAGTGTTTCGATTTTGGTGTAACTGGTAAATCCTACTGGTAATCCCTGGACCCTGCCGTTTGCACTGAAAAAGGTCACTGTGAAGGCCTTGTTTGGTCTTGAAAATCCAAAGAAAAAGAATTGCACAATTTAATAAACAAACGGTGGACTCCGTAGTCCTGCTGAATCTTTTCGCCAATCTTGAGATTACTCTTATACAATCGTATTGATTCTCAGCAAGAAGGCCTATGTCTTTACACCATGGTAATAGAAAAAAAAACCTAATTAAAAATGATATGACTTAAATCAGCCGTAATGATCGGTTACGTGCGTGTCATCTTCGACAGTTCCGTCACTTGTACATCGGTTGTTAATAAACAATTAAATCGTTGTTATTAATTTGGTATTGTTACTAATAATGTCATAATTTTCCCGTGGTTGCGCTTGCATGTTGGCTCCCACGCTTTTCCTTTGGAGTGTGAGCAGGTTTGACATCACTTGACAGAGCACACAGGTACTGAAGTAATTTAAACAAATCTGTCTAGGCATGATCTAAGTATTAACAAATATTTATGTAGAGATTAACTATTTGTATGTTTTTAAGGGTAATCTCTGGAAGTATTCATCTGGAAAAATTATTTCACCAATAGAGAGCTACGCGATTGCCGTGTACTGTGGGATTTCTCGTCTACTCGAATTAGGCATCAATCAATGAGCAGAAATAATAATATAATGGTAGTCTAGTATTCTTCAAACCCATTTTCCCAAGGGTGTGAAGATTCGTAGTTCGATTAGCGTCCAGTAGAGTGCGCTTTGTGTACTCTTGCTCGCATGACAGATTTCCGCACCGAACAAACATTTGTTAGACCTACAGACACTTGTTCCGAGTCTGTGTAGATATTTGTACTAGTGAGATGTGTGTACCCACGAGTGAAAATTCTAATGTAGGACAACATATTATTGAAGTTTTTATTTCACACCTATGTCTGTATGTATGTATGACAGTCTCCATAGACTGTCATCTTGTGTAAGAAGATAAATTAGAAAGAGTAATATCATCGATAAGTCTAGAACATTTTTATAATTATAAAAAGTTAGATTAATTAAAGTTAGGAGTGTTCTGGATGATTCTTGATAAATTACTTTCACTAATTTAAAATAGAAATTACGTTTTCATTTAAACTGCAAAACTTGAATTTTTGCTCCAAGATAAAGAGATCGGTTTTATACAGTCTACTACGTATCATACATCTGTATGTAGATAATTCTTGGATTTTATGTAAAACATTGTAATCCACCGGTCTGAATAACAATATTATAGCTAGATCTTTTGTTATTTCAAACCATTTAAATAATTAAACAACAAAATTATTCAAAACTACATACAAATCTACAATTTCAGACTACCCACTACTTACAAACTTTCATTTAGACAACTACATCGCATCGCATTTCTAAAACATTTAGTTTTATATACATTTCATATTAACTATCGTTTAATGTTGATCTTGGTAGTACAGATGTAAATGTACCTTGATCTATTATAGGATAAGCTGTGAATGTTAATATTACAACTTGCTCTGATCTCAGGACCAAGATAAACTTAATCCCGTACAAAACTAAATAGGAAAACATAATTCCACTATCATCATCACTCTCCTGTCCTTTTCCCAATTCATTTGGGGTCGGCGCAGCATGTCTTCTTCTTCCATACTTCTCTATTACTTGTCATCTCATCAGACACCTCATAATTCCACCATCATCATTTCATTTTATTTAGACAAATATGATGACCTTATCATCTCATCTCATTCACGTGTCATAGCTTATAATGGATTTTAATGTTATTTAACAAGACGTGGGTTGCAGAAAAAAGTGTTGTGACCATCGTAATATCGTAGGCAACCAGTACCAAGACAAAACGCCTACGGATGTGAGGTTAGCAATAATATTGTAGTGTCGCTACAGAAGAGTGGAGCTTTAACGTGAATAAATAATAACAGCCGCTCGGGTCTATCTTCAGGTTAAGCCGAGTTTTTTCCGTGCCTCGGAAAGCACGTTAAGCCGTTGTTACAGGTAGACAGTGGCCCGAAAGTCTGACAACCAGTCTTAGGGTATCGTATTACGGGTAATAGTACTAACGGGGTTGTGGAGGTCAGATAGGCAGTCGCTCCATGTAAAATACTGGTGTTCAGCTGCATCCGGTTAGACTGGAAGCCGACTTCAACATAGTTGGGAAAATGCTAGGCAGATAATGCTACTGAAGAAGCCGTTAACAATATCGTTTAATCATCTAACATAACATAACCTCAAGATTTAACTTGCGTTTAATCATGTTATGTACCATAAAGCTGATTATTATGTACGTTCGCAATTACATGGAGCTACGACTTACTGGTAAATAGTTACCATTAACGTGCAGTTACCGAGACAACCAATTAACGCACTCTGCAAAAGTTAGTGTCGTTCAATTCGGTATGTTATTAACTTATTACAGTTAACCGTTTACACGTACTTATTGGCCAGTTTAACTATGGTTTAACTGCGGCACCGTGGTTAATGTTAAATTGGTGGTTAGTTACGTGGTAAATATTCAAACATCAAATGATGCGTATGAATATGAGTTGAGTGGCATACGATTGAGGAGGCCTATGTCCAGCAATAGACTGCTGTAGGCTGATGGTGATGACCCTTTACAAGTATGTTCTATATCTCTAAGCGTGCAGCAACGGCGTGCTACTTTATACATAACATAGCGTTTCAGCCCCCCACGTTCACCTTTTAGGACACGGGTTTCCTTTTCTTCGAGGGTCACTGCCTAACCATTATCTACAATGCGGGCGCGGTGCGAGTCGGTGATTGTCTTGAACTTTTTGGTCCAAGAACAATACGGTTTCCTCACGCTATTATGCCATTTCATAGCTGTTTGAAAATAAAAACGCTCTATTGGGTGTATTAATAGTATTGTTTAGGTTAAGAATGAAAATTCCAAATGCGTACTGATATTTTAAATTTCTCCAGGTCGTTGAAACATCCTGATGTCATTAGACGAAACGTCAAACTCAAAGCATTTATTTGAATTAGACCATTACAGGCACTTTTGAATGTCAAAACCCAACAAAAAAAACTAAACTACAGTCCCAGGGCATAATAACTTGTAAAAGAACTGTAGTTGCCCATTCGAAAGCGTAGATCCTATGGAGAAGAATGGGCAAGAAACTCCATGGACACTCTTTTATATCAATATGTTGTTACAAAATCTTGGTTACACCATTCATTTCGAGATTATACATATGTGTGAGAACGATGTAGAAAAAAGTTCGAGTAAGAGCGTCCAGAATAAAAAGATAAAAACCATGGCAGCTGCGAGATGACCAGTCCCATTGCAGCGCCCGTTCACGAACATGACGCATGGATCAGCTATCATTCAACTCAACTATTTTGAAGAGAACTAAACGACCCGACACACGCGCCACTATCAGCGAGACATTTGAGTGAGCATGACATTCTCACAACCGCCAGATAAAATGCGAATCAATAAAAGATGTAAATGGTAGCTTTATCGTACTTAGTACTCACACATGTGCTATGCAATTATATAATAATAAGAGATTGAATCTATACAATGCAAACATATTTTTACAATGTTCTGCAGCTTCCACAATAACTTCACAAAATAATATGGTTGTGAAGCAGGACCAACATTGAGCCAAGCATTTTTATCATCAATTTACACGAATGGAAAACGCAATGTACGCGTAAGAGACGCGGTTTTAAATATTTTACGTAAGTTGGGGGATCCCAACTTAAATAAAATATTTAAAACCGCGTCTCTAAATTCTGAAGCTTTCTAGAAACTTTTGTGTCAGTTTTTGGAACACAACACCTCCACACTTTCAGACAGCTGCAGATAGACTCAACGATACAGACGCCAGCACATCAAACTACAACCATCTGTCAAATTTCTTTAATAGATTTTAACTTTATTGTTAAAGAATTAGGTTCAAGGTTGATTGGAAAAATTTGACAGTTTTGGGTAGCTTGATGTGCTTTTTTGTTGAAAACCTTCAACAGAATGTAACAGTGGTTCTAAAAACTGTTAGTACAAGGACGCTCCGTCTGATTCAACGCAGCTCGATAAATAACTTGCGGACGCCGATACTGGATCATTAATCGTTATTTATAGCATTCCTTCTGCCAGCCCTCTCGTAAATCATACGCGATAATTGTCCACCGATCTACGATTATGGAACGGTGAAGATGATGTGGCGAACAGATGTGGCAGAAGGTCAAAAGGGCCATTGAAGTATAGATAATCAAAAAAAAAATGCAATGAAACCCTCTGTCCATTTATATGTACGTATATTAAACAAAACATATCAATCGACAAGGTTATTCAATAATAACAACATAACATCACGCGTGTAATCCCTGAAGGTTTATGCAGAGGTGTACCACATTTCGCCACTTACGTTTAAGTCCCATGTAACAGAGGGCCAGCTTATTACCATCAACCGGGCACAAATACAAACTCCGTGGCTGAGAAATTCCTGATAGAAAAACTCAAAACACTTTGCCGCCCCGGGAATGGAACCCAGGACCTCATGTTCAGCAGGCACGCTTGTGACCACTCGACCAATGTGCAGTTATTCAATAATTGCGCATCTTTTTGGGATCCCCAAATCGATAAAGGAATGTACTTGATCGTATTTTTGGCGCAGTAATCTGCTATCAACTTTGAGAAAAGGCCCCCAAATTAAAAGTAGTTAATTTATTAAAAACGGCGATCGTAGTCACAAGCACAAATACGTTTTTGGACGATCATTGAAATATTTCCCTTATTCCAAAGAGTTACGCAGAGGCGTTCCAGTAGTTAATCGGGTCTACATATATTCACCATCAGCCTGTTCCGGACTGACTTGTTCAGTTGTAAGTGACGAATTCCATTTGCATAGGTAAACACCATAATTAATTACTCCTCATAATCTTTAACTGCTTGTCAATGAGACCAAATCATAGTGTGGAAAACTAGAATATCTGCTTACCAAACCTGTTTCAGAAACTATCAAGGATGACTTAAATAGGCATGAATCGAAACCACACTGATTACATGCATCTAGTCTATGTCAGTACATAGGGGATCATTTACTGTGTACTACCTACTAATCGTGTATTAAACGGATGTTCCTTAAATCAATATCAGACGCTTCACTTTATGAACATTTTTGCCCTTCATTCAGCATATTTCACTCGAACTGAAAAAATTTAATCAAAAGTGAAAAATTAAATCATCAGTGAACCGATCCAACCATGTTAGATTTCGGCACTCGGCGTCTTTTACTCGCCTACCGAATGAACGAATTCGAAATTAATAAAGCAGGCAAACAATTATTCGTACTTTATTAACCGACTTCTAAAAAAGGAGGAGGTTCTCAATTCGGTTGTATGTTTTTTTTTTTTTTTTTTTTTTTGTGTTTGTTACCTCATATCTCCGTCATTTATGAACCGATTTGAAAAATTCTTGTTTTATCTGAATGGATCTACTTCCCGATTGGTCCCATAGAAATTTCATCAAAATCTGTTCAGCAGTTTGGTTTTGAAATCAAAATAGCTGGAAATTTTTGTGTTTGTTACCTCATATCTTCGTCATTTATGAACCGATTTGAAAAATTCTTCTTTTATCTGAATGAATCTACTTCCCGATTGGTCCCATAGAAATTTCATCGAAATCGGTTCAGTAGTTTGGTTTTGAAATCAAAATAGCTGGAAACAATATGTCATCCAAGTAAAAGAAATTGCGAAATTGATACTTGACAAGGATTTGTGTGTGATGAAATTTGAACTAAAAAGGGTAAAATAAAAACTTTTTTGCAAAAAAAAACCGACTTCCAAAAAAAACACTAAAAAAGTGGGAAATAACTTTACTTTCGGAAGTCGGTGGCAAAAAAGTCAATGAAACAAACAATAGTCACCGACTTCCGAAAGTAAAGTTATTTCCCACTTTTTTAGTGTTTTTTTTGGAAGTCGGTTTTTTTTTGCAAAAAAGTTTTTTTTTGCCGTTCTCGTGCAAAGACATTCAAATATTTACAAACATTGCTCGGCTAGACGGGACAAGACGAAAAAAATCGTAATCCAATACTTATTACTACTTAGTATCAGGTAGCATTGGTGTGTCAAAATCGAAAACGTCCGCTCTATAAGTCTTTTAAATCTGAAGGATGTTTAATTAAAAGTGATACGCAATAATAATGAAGTACTTTAATATTTAAGTTGACTGAGACACTTTTACACATTACACGTATTATTCGCCATATTGTAAGAGAGAGAGAGACATCATATTTTCGTCTCATCTATTACATTGTCTAAACGTTCCATTCCGTTCAACACCCTACCTCAATGTAATAAATGAGACAACACCACAGCATAATATATACAACGTGTAACGGAAAGGGTATATACATACCAAGAGCAAGGCTTCTTTGGATGATAACAAACGATACGGCAAGGGTTTTTTAATCCTATCTCTACATGTTCGGAAATATGAGAATTTTTAATACATAAGATACCAGAAACCGAATTTTTCTAATTGAAATAAATACATCACTAGCACTTAGTCAGCTGATCGGTGTCAACGAACTATTTGCAAGTAAAAATAAACCTCTTACTCCTGGTATTTCTGAATAAAGGGTTCTGCATGTTTACTTTTTGTTTACAAAATAATACTGACTTTTCCTAAACTAAGATTATGTTTGTGAACAAGATACAATACAATTAATTTGTCTAGGTAAGTATCAAAATTTAACGAAATAATATTTAGGTAGGTACCTGATTGAATTGTCATGTATCATTTACACACTTGTTTGGTTTTTTCGTAGTTTTTCCTTTGTAACAGGTTACTTTGTAGATAATTATTATCTACATAGTAATATTCCACCCACCACCCAAATTACCATCGTACCAACAACACAGTAAATACCTAATTTAATAACAATATTCCTGTAAATTTCCGAACGTTATCCTTTTTTGGTGGTCATAAGGATCAACGATGTGATGTGAAGGATAACCGATTTTTTATCCCGTGAATCCCGTGCTCTTGAATCGATCTTCTCAAAATTGATTCAAAAAACGTAAAATAATAACACACCTTTATTTTGTGATATTTACAATTGCTAGGTAGGTAGGTATATCTAAACTTTAAAAAAGAATGATAACCTTTCCGGCGTAATTCGATGACTTTCATTCAGATGGTACCTACAGATTTAGTCGGTTATAATCACAATGACAACAATATCACAAATACAGAATACGACGCCGAGCGATAATTTATAAAATACAGCCATGTCATTCGAAATAAGAACTTCTATCAACTTCAAATGTTTCAATAAACAACTAACATAAACAATGCGGACAAGTTAAATAGTGTCATGTGCATGTAATTGATCTTGTTTGAAATATGTAGATAAGCCTACCATATTTGCTGTTTATTATTGTCAGCAGAATACTTTGGGCAAATATGAACTCGTATAAATTATTAATTAGCCCTTTTCATAATAATTTTTACACGTACGATCCAGGAAATTTGATTCAAAGGTGAATGGAATTGGTGATTTAATCAAATAAAATACGAATAGTAAGGACTATTCGCATTTTATTTTATTAAATCAGCAAAATATTTACCATATTGAATCGATTTGCTTGAAGATCGCATTAAAACGAATTAATTCGAAAAATCGTCAGATCGTATACCATTGATCATAAAATCGAATCGTTACGTGCATACCAGGAATAAATTGCTTAATTAAACATAATTGTTTGCCATTAAAACTAAGAATAGAAAAAGGATTTAGAAACATAATTTATGTCCAACTGAACCCAAATCATCATCTTTAAGCAACTTATGCATCTCCTAGTATAAATAAAATCACAATGGTTCCGTTCATAATTTTTAAAATAAGGTTGTAATAGTTTTTTTCTAATACGTAATGATGACGAAAACGAAGTTTTCTTTTAATTACAAAATAATACACGCACGCATAATTACTGTCAGTCTGTAGGACTAACCGAATGAATTATCAGAAGTTTACGCTCTGTCGGTGCTGTTTGAGTGGTACATGGGTTTTATTTTATTGATTTGAGCACGTTTAGTCTCTAAAATCCTAAGGAAGTTATAAAAAATGTCGCAAAACTGTATTGAACTGTGAAAAGAAATTAATAAATGGACCAGGACCGCATGAGTATCAGGAATTAATATTGCCGAGTTGAAAATCGTTTGTTCACACTGTTCACAGAACCCTGATTTCGTCCTTACACACACAATGTAATCATCATTGTGTGTATAAACGTAATGTGTTAGAGTTTAGGGTGCGCGAACCAATTGCTGTCCCTGTAGTTTAAATTACTCCTGGTAAATTCAACTTCTAATCCTAGATTTCAAAATAACATAATGTCTTTTGATCAAAGATTAACATAAATTTATGTTATTTTGAAATAAAAGCTCACGGGTTCAGATTCTTAAGTATTACAAACGTACAACACATGATGAAATGTACCACATTTATGATCTTTAATGGATTGATAAATGATTTTTAAATTTTGAATTTGAATTACGCAATTAATTCTTGTTTTATTTATGTTATGGTGTGTGATTTACATAAAAGATTATCGGAGTTTAGTTGAATAATTATAAGGACGTAAAATAATCTTGAACAATATTTTTAATAGTAGTGGACACATACATAAATTAGGACGGCCACCCTATTACCAGGATAGCAGGGAATAGGTTTATTTTGCATTATTGTTACCTATTGCTCGTCAGTCAGTCGTCAACTTTTCCGCGTGTAGTGCAGACTGCAGAATCGTTTCTGTCCGTGTGATACGCGAATCAGTTCAGTACGGCTACACCTAGTTGACTATTTTTTTATTGTTTGCAAAATGTCGTTAAGTAATAGCGAATATTATGAAATGATATTGTGTGTCGGAGCAGAAGATGGTAATTTGCGAGCTGCCCGAGAACTGTACCGTCACCGTTTTATCGAGGGTAGACCAGATGCTGAACGTCGACAGCTGCCTTCGTTGGCGTGTTTTAGTCGGATGGTACATCGTCTGCACCAAACTGGGTCATTCCACGCACCTGCTTCAGAGGGTCGCCCAAGTACTACCGATCCAGAATTTGAAGAAGCCGTGTTGGAACATTTTAATAGCAATCCACGCACTAGCACACGTCGAGCTGCATTAGCGCTGGGTGCCTCTAACCATATGCAGGTATGGCGTGTGTTGAGCAATGACGGTCAGCACCCATACCACTTCCGTCGCACCCAGGAGCTGACACCGGCAGATTTTTTGCCTCGTGTGGCCTTTTGCGAGTGGTACCGAGGCCAGTTAGAAGCTTTGCCAGATTTTGGGTCAAGAGTGCTATGGACCGATGAGGCATCCTTCACGAGAGCGGGAATAAGTAACATCCACAATGAACATGTTTGGTCTCACACGAACCCGCATGCTTCGACAGAGTCGTCATTCCAACACCAATGGCGACTGAACGTGTGGGCAGGAATAATCGGAGATGTCGTCGTAGGACCAGTTTTCTTGCCACAAAGCTTAAACGGCCAAAATTATTTAAGCTTCCTAAGGAATGAATTAGACGATGTCCTCACAGTGCTACCAGTGTCAAGTTATGTGAATCTTGTGATGGGGAATAACTTCGTTTTCCAACACGACGGTGCACCGGCACACTTTGCTCGGGATGTGCGCCATTATTTAGATGCACGCTTTCCCCAGTGGATCGGGCGTGGCAGTAGAAGCGTGGCTTGGCCTCCGCGGTCCCCAGACCTAACCCCGTTGGACTTTTTTTTGTGGGGGTACATTAAAAACATAGTGTACGCAGTGCAGTGTGATACAGTGGACCAAATGAAAGTGCGGATTGAGGCCGCTTTCAGGACAATAACACCAGACATGCTACGCAATGTCCAGGTGTCCATGAACAAGCGAGCGGCCTTGTGCATACAATACCAAGGTCACCACATTGAACCCCATCTTTAAAAATGTAAGTCAATTTACTAAATTAAGCAAAGCTTTAAGATTTTACTGTTTATTCGGGAATAAGTAATAATATGGGATGAAACTAGATAGCCTATCTAAATTTTGTTTCGATTTTTTACGTAAGTTTAGTTATCTCAGTTTTTACGTGAAATTTCTGTCTTGAAATTTCGACGAGGAAACTGTAAATATGTAAATCAATAAATACCTACGCAAAAATTTTTACATCACGGTAAAGTAGGTATATTTATTGCGCGCCCGCGCACTCGCTTTGGCGGCGCGCGGCGGCATGTTTTATTTCGTAAGTTCGCGCCGACAAAGAACACCGCCTGCAGTAGGCTACTAGGCGGTACTAGGCGCGCAGATTTCCGGAAGAGATTTATCGTGATATTAGGCAAGTAACGTGGAAAGTTATTGACCCACGTAGTGCGGTGACATGTTTGTTATGATTTGAATTTAAGAAACATATGAAACCGAAAATTTGGTATCAATTCTTAGAGTATTTTATTTTGAGCTGAAACCCTTGCCGTATCGTTTGTTATCATCCAAAGAAGCCTTGCTCTTGGTATGTATATACCCTTTCCGTTACACGTTGTATAACTTAAATACAACCTTCAGACTAATATACCTCTAACATAATACCACACTTTTCACAAAATTTTAACAACAACTCCTTCTTTAACGGCTTAGTGTACATGTCTGCCACTTGTTCAGTGGTGGATACATATTTTACATTAATTTTTCCAAGCAATATTAATTCTCTTATATAATGATGTTTTATATCTATATGTTTAAGTCTTTTTACAGTATTTGTATTTGCTACCATAATGGCCGACTGATTGTCACATAATATTGTAACTGGAGATACATTAGAAATATTAAAATCATTAAGCATATTAATCAACCAACTAGCTTCACTTGATGCCATGCTCATTGCTACATATTCTGCCTCAGTGGATGAAATGCTTACAGTACCTTGTTTTTTAGAGCACCAAGATATAAGGCAATTAGAGAAAATAAAGCAATAACCAGTTGTAGACTTCCTATCACTCAGATCTCCCCCCCAGTCAGCATCACAATACCCCAATAGTTTGTCATCATTACATTTATATACAAGCTTATAATTTATTGTATGTTTAATGTATCGCAACACCCTCTTTAAAGCTACTAGTAAAGTTTCATTAGCACGGTCTTGGAATCTACTCAATATTGATACTGCCACACATAGATCAGGTCGAGTTCCTGATGCCGCATACATTAGACATCCAATAATCTGTCTACACAAATTTTCTTGATTTTTATCTGTTTTACTTTCACTTTCCAATATTTTAATATTAAAGTTTTGATCCATAGGTGTACTTATAGGCTTACAATTATACATATTAAATTTCTTTAAGACATTTTCTAGATAGGCTTTTTGACATAATTCTGTTACCCCATTATCTAAATTCTGTTTAACATTTATCCCCAGAAAGTCTGAAACCAACCCCAAATTTTTCATCTTAAATTCCCTACTTAGCATTAACTTAAAGTTACATATTTGGCTCGCCTCAGTTCCAAAAACAAGTAGATCGTCAACATAAATGAGTACATACATTTGTTGTTTATCATCACATTTAGAATAAAGACACGAATCACACTGAGATCTTTTAAAGCCTTCTCTAATCATAACAGAGTTGAATTTTACATTCCAGTATTTTGGGGATTTCTTAAGGCCATACAGAGACCTATTTAACTTAACAATATTTTCCCCATTGTTACATGCCCCTTGAGGTAATTTTAAATACACATCTTCCTCTATATCACCATATAAAAATGCCCCTGTTACATCCATTTGTGAGACTGGTAAATTAAGTTTTGTTGCTACTGCTAAAAATAATCTAAATGTCGACAATTTTGCTACAGGTGCATAAATATCATTGAGATCTAGTATATCATTTTGCTCGAACCCCCGAGCAACTAACCTAGCTTTATATTGCAAATTATTATTATTACTCTTAATCCTAAACACCCATTTACTACTAATAACCTTAGTATTATCAGGTAGCTTACAAACATTCCATGTATTATTTTCCTTGAGAGTTTGTAGTTCTTTTTGTATCGCTTCTTTCCACTTACTAGAGTCTGGGCTACTCATGGCTTCTTCAAATGTCTTAGGCTCACTGTCAGAAACCCAAGCGTTGTGACATTCATAAAACGCAGTCTGCTTCCTCACACGATTGCCTTGCCGTCTAGTGGTTATTTCATTACCACTTTGTCCACTGGAGTCCCCTCTTTTACTTGGCTCATACACACTTCCCTCACTTTCTGTACCACTACTAGTTTCTTGATAACTGTCCTCTGGAGGGTTTAAACATGTTTCTTCACTTGGCTCTTGTGTTTCACTGGCTTCACTGGCTGATAACTGTACAGGTAGGAGATCATATAAGTTGCTATCAAACTTTTCTACATCACTCTGATTATTTTCCAGGAAAACAATATCTTTTCTTATTTCAACACTATCACTGCAAGGGAAATATACTCGATATCCCTTTGTTGTTTCTCCATATCCCACCAGGAAACCTTTTTCTCCTTTTGGGTCCCACTTCTTCCTTTGTACTTTTGGTATGTGGATGAAAACAGTAGTACCAAATATTTTTAGGTTATTTATATCATATGTTTTGTTGAACCACAATTCATAGGGAGTTTTTGTTGGAACACTGCTCTTACCAGTTCTATTTATAATATAGGCTGCAGTATTGATGGCTTCTGCCCATAATTTCTTTGGTAGGTTCTTAGCACACAGCATCGTCCGAGCAGCCTCAACCAGTGTTCTGTTTTCCCTTTCTGCATTGCCATTCTGCTCCGGGGTGTAGGGAACAGATGTTTGGTGAATAATACCCTTTACTTGGAACATCTCATGGACCTCTTTGTTAATAAATTCTGTTCCATTATCACTTCTGAATATTTTAATAGTATTTCCTGTTTCATTTTCTACCTGAGCTATAAAGTTTCTTATACACTTCTTAATTTCATCCTTATTTTTCACAAAGTAAACCATCCTGTACTTTGAGTAGTCGTCTTTGAATACAACAAAATATTTGGAACCTCCTACTGATGTCACTTCCATCGGTCCACAGGTATCTGCGTGAATTATTTCACAAGTTCTCGTACTCACATTATCACTCGCAGGATAGGGCAAACGGTGAATTTTACCCTTCAAACAACTTTCACATATCTTAGAATCGAGCTCTTGAAAGCTGACATTGTTTTTCTTCAATATATCCTTTACATATTGTATGTTTTGATGGGCTAACCTTTCATGCCATGACTGCAAGTCTCCGTGAGTAACTTTTGCAGCTAAGCAATCCGTATAAAAACGACAGTCCAACACATACATATTGCCGCTTCGTTGTGCAACTGCTACAATTTCGTTGCGTTTATAAAATTCGCAACTATTACGATTTGTTATCAAAACATAACCTCTGCTCGTGACACGATTGACAGATAAAAGGTTCATTTTCAGTTCAGGAACGTAGAGGACGTTGTCAATGGTCGTGTGAATCCATTCGTTCCCGTTCCATACTTCAAGCGCCACCTGCCCGCATCCTTCGACACTAATCTGAGTTCCATTACCTACAGTCACCAACTTGTTTGTTACGCTCGAATACGATGAAAAAAGTTTATGGTCACAGCACATATGTTCACTTGCACCGGAGTCTACTAGCCACTGGGTTTTATGAAAATTATCGCCGATTGCACTGACTACAACGAATGCATTGTTTTCTTTTTGTTTCTTGAAACGACACTCACTTTTGACATGTCCAACTTTATTACAATAATAACACTTCCGCTCAAATCGACCGTCTTTGTTGTTATTATTTTTATTATGATGATTGTTCGAACTTGCACTTTGATTAGATCTACATTCACTTTGAAAATGTCCCGGTTTATTACATTTGTAGCACTTCACCAATTTTTTGTTGAAGTTTTTCTTAGCAACAAATGCAGTAGAAGATGATTGCGCACTTTCACCGCCGCTTTTCCCCGTTATCCTCTCCTCTTCTATTAACAACCTGGCTACTAAATTATCGTAGGTCTGCTTATCGTCAGGCGCAGATTCCCAGGCTGATACAAAATGTTTGTATTGATCTGGTAACGACATCAAAACTTTCGTTATTACGAACTTATCCGATATAGTTTCACCGAGCTGTTTCAATTGATTCTGCATTTCCTGTATCTTTGATAGAAAAGTAGACATCTCTGCCCCTTCTTCGTATTTAAACTGAAAGAATCTTTGCTGCACAATATGAATGCTCGTCTCTGATTTTTGTTCATAGACACTTAGTAATTTTCGCCACATCTCAGCCGAGGTTTCACATGATAAAATATGTAGCATCACATTTTCTGACATTCTTGTAACCAGCAAGGTCTGGGCTTTTGCATCGCAAGTTTCCCATCGAGTACGGTCGGCATCATTTTCAGGTTTTATCTTAGTGCCGTTTACTATGTCATACAATCCCTGGCCTCGCAGCAAAACCATAGTCTGGAACCGCCATATATTCCAATTCTTCGCACCTTCCAATTGTATTGCTCCCTGTCCGTGTAATAACGACTCCATTGTATTTTCTTGATTCTACTTCTTCTTGCCTCGTTCCAACCAGGAACAAGTAATTTCTTTCCCGGCAAAATTCTAACCTCCAAGCACACGACACAACGACGCCGCACGTGCCTTATTTTTCACGTTGATACTTTTTGCCAGTAATGACTTCTTCCGTATACTTTTATCCAATCTGATTACGAGACTGGGCCCATAACCTGAAGGATGTTTAATTAAAAGTGATACGCAATAATAATGAAGTACTTTAATATTTAAGTTGACTGAGACACTTTTACACATTACACGTATTATTCGCCATATTGTAAGAGAGAGAGAGACATCATATTTTCGTCTCATCTATTACATTGTCTAAACGTTCCATTCCGTTCAACAAAATCTCTTTGTTCTCGGGTGAACATAGAATCAAACAAAACTGAACGGTCACTCCAGTGAAGCGTCTGATATTAGCTGAAGCAGTCTGTGGCTAAATAATTTTCCGCAAGCAACTAGGGTAGTTATTACATGAGAAACGTGTAAGTATCGCGGTGATCTCGCGAAGAATTCCTGAGATTCTAGGAAGAGATGCGCCGGAGTCGCGTGTGAAGCGAAGTGCGGTAGTAGGGCTTGTACAGCGAAATAGTACAAGTTTGAAGTTACAGTTTACAAAACAAACGAAAATAATTAATGGTGGTTACTGAAAACCACCTTGTTGTGTAGATCAGATAAGCAATCGCTCCATACAAAATACTCTTATTCAATTGCTTCCGGTTAGACTGGAAGCCGAGCCACGCATAGTTGAGATCTGCCTGAGGCAGATGAGGATGGTTACTGAGAACACTGCAAGTAAAAGAGGCAGAGGGCAAAATGACGTTATATCAGCGAAAACGGTGATAGAAAAGTCAGTAATATATGGGACTGACATAAGTTAAAGAAGAGCTCATTTCAATCCTCTTGAGTACGAAACGCTTCCATTTCGAATACCACTTCAATAGGCCCCCAGTATAATGGAATAATAAGTCCGATCTTAATAATAATCACGTAGTACCTGCTTCGACAGCTTCATGATTTATAATCTGAGACTATTATTATAATTTGCAATCTAGTTTTCCTTGCTCAGATTAACAATTGTCCATTACTGTTGGATCATAAGCACAGTTATTACACACGTGTCACAAACCAATTAAAGAGAAAGCAAAGACGATCCCTCACAAAATACATAATATTATAAAACTAGTCGTCGGTAAATTAACCCTTGAACCACATCGGAGCCATGTGACTCATCCATCAGAGTGTTTGTCTTGCGCACGCGCAGATTATCATAAAGAAAGTGGGGCCGCGCGCGCATCCGCGAGAAAACTAACAGACTAGCACCTTTGCCTTCGATGAGCAGGGCTGGTACACAAAGTATTTGCTCATTGCTTAAAATAACCTGTGACGTCTTAGTTACAAGTAGACAGGGCTTTAGTGTTTCCGCTTTCATGGTAATTTGATCTCACGCAATGAAAGTATCATCTCCGCCTAGGAGTTTCAAAAGAATTTTAAACAATACCTTCTAGGTTCTATATCAAGTATTACTGAAATTCCTTGCTGCACAGAGGTCTCCCTCGGGCATCGCCATAAAGGTGCTTCAGCAAACATCTATTCATTCGTTTAAAAACCTACTACTACGCGTGATGGTTGGGATTGTATCACTTACGCTCTTTCCTTACGATCATTGAGAAGCTCACTTATTTCAATTGTTTCCTTCCTCTGTGTTCGATTTAGCTAACTATAGACTTGAACAAATCCTAATAGGTACCATTTACACTGCATACTAGATTTCAACTGCTATAATTATGCGTAAAACACAACGTATTACTCGACATTGAATTGAACGCGGATATGGCTCAGATTTGCGTTAGCTACGACTATCTGTGTCACGATCCTGATCAGCCCGACTACACTAACTACTACATATTCATAGCGGTATCAACGCTGTTTGTTAATTGTTAGTTTATTGTAGAGCCGTTATATCGTTTACTTTACAAGTAAGAATCAATGGGCTGAATAAATTAATAGTTGCGTTCGAATTATCGTGGGAATCTTGTGGGTTTAAACTTAACTATGTATGTGTGGAAGTACTTTGGTGCCTTGACTTCAATAGCACCGTCGATCTTGAGCGTGAACTCGTGATATTTAGGTTGATCGACATATCTTGCGATTAAATTGTATTTTCTCACAATTCTCACCTTAGGTTTGTTTAGACTAACGCTGTGTAGCTCAATTCCCATTAAACTCAAACAGCGGATGAATCGTAAAAAGGTAAATATCTCGGCGGTTGTTTCTTACCTGTAAATGTTTTACTTCAAATTATGAAAGGGTTTTAAACTTACGCTTTTGGAATGAAGGAAGATAGTCCCTCTATTTATGAATTCGTGGTAACGAGGAGGTGTTTACACCTACGAATTCGCAAAGTCAACTTATTTAATCATTTAAAATGGAATGTGTCAGCCCTGTACTTCCCATTGGTTGTTGTGAAGTTGCTTCCATACAAATGAACAATGTGGTATCCGCATCTATCCTCTTCTTCGTGTTGCACGACATCATATGTTATGGGCCCAAAACATCGCCACTTCCACGGCCTCGTCGGTAGAAAACGAAGAACATTTAAAAATCTAAGAATCTAGATAATGTGACATGCAACACACCAAATGGATACCCTTTGACCTCACTCGATTAATCTCCTATCTATAAGAAAACCGAATGTAATCCAACGAATTCCATCTCCATTGCCCTAAGGACTGCCTACACGAAAGAGAAACGCAGTTATTTTTAAATATCTCATTATAAGCCTCGACAGCTTTCCGTTCCCATAAATCTAAGCTGTACTGGTTACCATAAATTACCTAAATTGTCAGTGCGGCCCGCACACCGCGCTCGGTGCATGTCCTGACCAGCCTTGAGATATGGGGCCCCCGGGTCCTTATTAAACAGGGACCTCGGGTACTTCTAGCGGTAATAGATATGAATTAGTCGTCGGTAGTGGAAGAATGGACAAATTGGATGTACAGAAGTCATTAACTAAGTTGGACGTCAGTGAAGAGCTATTAAAACCTCTATGGTTCATTGTTGAAGTCCATTCAATGTCAGCTACTCCTTAATTAAAGTAAATAATCTATACTTCCATATTTAATACTTCTGTCTGTAAATCTGTTTCGCAGTTGACAGGTGGATCGTGATACTTTTGATCCCAGTAGTACATTCCTATAGGATACAAACAAACTCCACGCAAGCGAAGCCGCGGGCAAATGCTCCTCATCTATAAATTGATGAAATTTATCCAAAATGTACAATTTTGAATATAATAAACTACAATCAAGTGTGATTAAGCTCCGAGTGAATAAGTAATTATAGAAAGTTAAGCACGGACTGATTGCCCTGTCAAAGGATTAGTGTAAAATATTGGTACGAGTTCAACAGTAACATGCTATTACTGTTGATTAAACTTTATTTATTACTGCAATCGAATTAAAATTAATTTTAACTATTATAAGTTTTAAGGCTGAATACCATTGTTGAAACATAAAAAACCTTTAAGTTTCAAATGGTAGGCTGAATGCGTTTAAGACTTCAAAAGCCGACATAAAAACAACTTCCAAAGGCGGGAAATATGACATGTAGGTCGACCATAGAGTAAAAATAATTGCGTTTTGTTATCGATAGCTAGCTTTTCCAATAAAGAAGACTGAGTATTATTACTAGCATTGTCGGATTATGTAATAACTTTCTCTGCTAAAGTTTAACAACGCAGTAAAATGTGTAAAACAATAATTGGTTGGCGTATGGACACAGGACACTAGATTTATTACGTCGTATGTATGTGTGTAGGCAATCAGACACAATGAGCGTTCATGTTTTGAAAGGTAAAATGGAAATGTTTGAGGTATTCATTATTATTATTTATTTCTGTGTCATGTCTTCATGAATTTCCGACGCTTTTGTTATTTTTGTTCTCCCATTAACAAACCGCGAGATCTTGAAAGATGTATGTATGTAGGTTCAAATGACAAAAAAAAAATAGATTTTTCTGTAACAACGTGTTGAACTTGTTTTTTTTTTTACTTTTATCATTTGATATTAAAATATTCTTTATTGTTGTTTCAGATGTGTGTGTAGAGGCGTGGTGCGGAGTGGCGCGGCATGGGCCAGGCTGGCAGCCACGCGCCGCCGCCGCAGCGCGGGCGCCGCTCGAACACGCTGCCGCATGAACCGCCGAGACTCACGTCCAAGGTAAGCTCATCATCACACAGTACCTTATCATCACAAACCACTGCTGCACGAAACATAAAATGACAGATTGTAGAAAGGTAGAACATGAGGGGGAAATAGGCACTATATCTTTGTAAATATGAGAGGGAAGTCCTATTTGACGGTGAAGTCCTCTTGATTTTTCGGTGAAGCTCGTTTATTCTTGTTATAATTCTGACGACATGCCGCTGAGATCGCTTTATCTTGCTATCAGATCCGTCTCGATCAAAAATCTTTAAGAGATCGACAGTACTTAACTAGTCTTTGAAAACTCCATACGATCAGTTTTCTGTTAGCATTCCTGCCGCTTAGAATGCATAAATATTAAATGACAAAGCATCCTCAACCTTATATGAAGTTAATTGGGAGAATTTAGTCGAGTCGAGTGTATAAACAATAAATGAATAGTCACGCGATAGTAATAATTATGAACATTATGGTAATGGTTATTTATTTTATAATACCATAATATATATGCTGGTGTGCGGTCAACCGCATCATTTATTAACTTTCACTGCCTGTAATAAAATATAATAATCACTGTAATTATTATGGTCATCTTAACACACCAACGACGTCATAAATACTATAAATAACTTTAGACTTTGATTTGATAGTATTGTTTATCTTAAGGACTAGAGAATTATCAAAAAGATGTAATTTCCCCATTATTAATAGAAATATTCCACTAAAGCGATTGAGTTGGAGTTGCACAGGGTACATTTAGACATAATATTAACTGAGACTTTCTAACTACTTCCAACATCATTTCTTTTAATCTTCGCTTTTTTGGCAATACTGATCCTCCAAGACAAAAAAGAACTCTTCAAGTCGTCATTGTATCTAGCAATTCCGACATAATGGTTTGAAATTTGGTGATGAATCGGAATAGTGACTAGTCGGGGACAACTCCTAGAGCTACCTAACAGTGTTCCTTTGTACAGGTGCTACCAACTGTATGCGAGTCCCCGCGCCTGCGCAGTACGGACAATGGCGCGATCCTGCACTCGGGCGGCACCATCAGCGGCAGGCGACCCAACACCATGCACGATAATGTGCCGCACGGACATGTGGTAAGGAAATCATTTTAATGCTTCATGCGAAACGTAGCGTAGAGATACGAAATGTTAGATCATAGATTCTTCGAAGATATTTGAAAAACAAAATAAAGATAGACTGTCTTCTGAAGTTCACTTTATTTTCCTTTGCGAATTCACGATTTATTCCCGTGGCGACATCTATACCCACATGCGAACTAAAGCGACAATTAATACCTATGAAGATGATCATACAGGACCACAACCGGCGGTCGTCGGGCTCACACAGCGCCGGTCGGGACGGGAGATTCTTGCCTTTACTATATAAGATGAGGATCATTGCACTCTGTAGCCCTTACGTCTAAAGTCCGATCAGTGATCGTCTGAAACAAAATTACTAATGAAGTAGTCTAAATGAAACTAAAGCAACAGGCTTTCGATTTCCAATTTTCCTAATTAATTATCCAAAGTGACATTGTCATTAAAACAATTTGTTTTTATTTCCAGCACGCTAACATGTACCGGTCGCGGTCAGCGGGAACCTCGGGGGGCGAGAACGGCGAGATGCGGTCCCGGGAGCGAGACCCCCTGCACAGGTCACACACCAACCTGGAGCTACGCCATGACAGTGAGTACTACACGCATCTCAAACTCAAACTCAAACTCAAAGCATTTATTTCAATTAAACCATTACAGGCACTTTTGAATGTCAAAACACAAAAAATAAACTAAGCTACAGTCCCAGTCACAGGGCATAATAACTTGTGAAAGTACTGTAGTTGCCCATTCGAAAGCGTAGATCTCTATGGAGAAGAATGGGCAAGAAACTCCATGGACACTCTTTTAAATCATTATGTTGTTACAAAGTCTCGGTTACATCATTCATGTCGAGATTAAACATACATGTGAGAACGATGTAGAAAGACGTGCGAGTAAGAGCGTCCAGAATAAAAACATAAAAATAACAATTCAAAAATACAATAATCCATGGCAGCTGCGAGATGACCAGTCACAACTGACAGCGCCCGTTCACGAACATGACGCATGGATCAGCCATCATTCAACTCAACCATTTTGGAGGGAACTAAACGACCCGACACACGCGCCACCATCAGCGAGACATTTGAGTGAGCATGACATTCTCTCAGCCACCAGGGAAAATGCGAGTCAATAAAAGATGTAAATGGTAGCTTTAGCGTACATAGTACTCACACATGTGCTATGCAATTATACAACACTAAGAGATTGAATCTATACAATGCAAAGATATGTTTACAATCTTCTGCAGCTTCCACAATAACTTCCCATGGTAACCAATAAGTTTGCCCCTATGGTTGTGGAGCAGGACCAGCATTGAGCCAAGCATTTTTATCATCAATGTAATCTCCCAACTTATAGTATGCTTGCCTACATAGTGTGCGTTTTATACAAGATTTAAATTTCGTCTCATTCAGTTGTAGAATGCCGGGAGGAATTTTATTGTAACATTTTAAACAGTACCCCATGAAAGATGAGTCTACTTTAGCTAGCCTGAAACCTGGCTGGACTAGATGGTCCCTGGTTCTAGTATTATAGTGGTGTCTGTCGCCTCTTTTACTAAATAAATGCAGATTTTTCCTAACGTACATGATGTTTTCATAGATGTATTGGCAAGGTACTGTCATGATGTTAATTTCCTTAAACAGTTCTCTTAGAGAATCGCGCCTAAATAGATTATATATGGCCCTGATGGCTCTTTTCTGCAGAATAAATATAGACTCGATGTCTGCAGCCCGTCCCCATAATAAAATACCGTAAGACATAATACTATGAAAATAACTAAAATAGACTAGCCTCGCGGTATCTACATCAGTAAATTGACGGATTTTCCTAACAGCATATGCTGCTGAACTCAGCCGTCCTGCAAGAGATGTTAAATGAGGACCCCATTGTAGCCTTGAGTCGAGCGTGATCCCTAAGAAAACAGTTTCATCGACGAATTCTAGTTTCTCTTGATTCAATACTATGTCACAATCATTAGTTTTGACATTTGGTAGGGCAAATCTTATGCACTTAGTTTTTTTCCCATTTAATACTAAATTATTCGCGGTAAACCAATTATGGACTTGCAGTAGGGCGCTATTTACGTCGTCAAGAATTGTGGCACGTCTGTTTATCTTAAATATCAAAGAAGTATCGTCGGCAAACAACACCATTTGAGGTTGGTTTTTAAATAAATGGGGTAGATCATTAATATAGACTAGAAAGAGGAAAGGACCCAATATCGAGCCTTGTGGTACACCCATCCTTACTTTTAAACCCATTGAATTGACACCATTTATTTGTACTTGCTGATGTCTATCGTTTAAATACGATTTCACTAAACTGAGTGCAAGTTTCCCCAAACCGTAATGCTCAAGTTTAAAGAGTAGGGTTTCGTGGCTTACGCAATCAAATGCTTTCGAGAGGTCACAGAAGATTCCTATGGCATCTTGTGCCTCTTCCCACGCAGTGAATATGTGTTTTAATAATGTGACACCGGCGTCAGTCGTACAACGTCCTTTGGTGAAACCATACTGTTTCTCATGTAAGATCTTATTGGTATTAAAGTGGTTAAGCATCTGATTAAGCATTACCTTTTCAAACACCTTGCTGAAAACCGGCAACACGGATACGGGTCTATAATTATTCGTATCTTTACTGTCCCCGGATTTGAAAAGTGGTATTACCTTGCTGTATTTCATAAGGTCCGGGAAGACTCCTTGGTCTACACACAAATTAAATATTAAGGCTAAGTACGGTGCTATAGTCTCAATAATAGCTTGACAAACTTTAATAGACATTCCCCATAGATCTTCCGTTAATTTGATTTTGATTTCCTTAAAGGCTTTAATGACTGCTATGGGGTTTATATGCTTAAATTGAAACTCAACCGGACAGGCTGAAACGTTCGCTCTTAATAAATCAATAGAAAGCGAGGGTGAGGAATTTAAGGTTTCGGTAATTTTAAGTGGGATACTGGTAAAGAAATCTACAAATTCTTGAGCAACTTCGTTTTTAGAGCTTAGAAGACCACGTGAGGTCTCTAGTGTGATATCATTATTATATTTTTTATTTCTATTAGTTTCACTATTGATAATTTTCCAAACCGTCTTTATTTTATTATCGGCGGATTTAATCTTGTTGCTAATGAATAAGGCTTTAGCTACCTTGCAAGTGTTTTTAAAAATTTTTGAGTATGTTGCTACATATTTATTAAAAGTTTCTGAGTTGATGTAAGGCTTAAGGCCGTACAGCTCGAACAATCGCTCCCTACTTTTCCTAATACCCTTAGTTGCCCAGTCACTGAACAAAAACCTTGGGCAAATAGATTTAGTTTTAATTTTTATTGTATTATTAAACTCTGTGTAAACTACCGAAAAGAATTCCTCATAAAATTTATTTACATTTTCAAAAATATATCCCGGAATGCCTAAATTACCAATTAAGTTATTATTAAAATTATTCAAATTGCTGGGTGTTATTTGTCTAGATTTTATCTGGATTTTTTTTAATGGTGTGTATGACTCGAAAACAACGGTTTGACCGCTGTGATCAGAAGGAAGGTAATTTACAATGGATTTATCTAAGTAGTCGCAACAACAAAAAACATTATCAATACATGTAGCAGTATTTTTAGTAATTCGGGTTGGTTCCGAAAACACGTTTAACAAATTAAATGATTTAAAAAGATGTAATAATCTACTGCTATTTGAGTTTTTCTCTAAAATATTAATCATCACCTTTTAGACTAAAGTTAGGTTAAGAAATAACCCAAGAAGTTTTTGTCGTAGCTGGTTCGTTGTTCGAGAATTTAATCTCAGTCCGTGTTCTCCCACTGCAGGGTAAAAATTTTCACATATTTTTTGAAAATTAACTAGCCACAGCTGCTAAATACGAATCTCACTACTGGAGTCCAGCTCATCCCGCCATTCAGCTTACTCATTTTAATAATCTGAATGATTGCAGGCAGCAGTATAAACAAACGATTTGGATCTGAACCAGATCTTAGAATAGAAGAGGAACAGAAAACGAGAAATGGTAACAAACACTTTCGAAAAAAATACAGAGCACCCCCACCACCCACCAATGACGTAAGTAGTGATCATATTGAGATAGTTAGTCCACTTGAGGGGTGAAAAGATAGAAGGTTGATATATTTACATGTTGTTACAGAACTTCGAAGGTTCATCGCCAGATTCCAGCGAAAGAAACGCGAGAACTGAACCCCAGAGGAAACTAAGACTGTTCAAAACGAGAAACGAAACCAAAAAACTGAACGGTCAAGAAAACTTGCAGTTCAGAAACTCATACCACGAATACAAGTCACTCGACATGACCGACAACGCAGCATTTGAGAGACGATACAGATCTCCTTGCAAGGACAAGGAGCAACACTTCAAGTACCCTGACAACCAGGACATGGTGCAGAGCACCGCCTCGCTCAAGAGAGAGGAACGACTCATTCAAACGAAACAAGACTACAGGAAGACGAGGATAGACAGGATGAGTGGCTGCCGAGCCAAGACGTCCAAGAACGAACACAGCGAAGCGTGGAAGACTCCACTATTGAACAGGAATTTCAGGTACTCCGAGAGGTTCAAGAAAGATGACAACGAACTGCCCGCGCTCAGAAGAGAGAGGACATTCGACGAAACCTTGATCGCGAGCGAGAGAGAAAGCGAATCCTCTAGAGTGGCACACGAGAGCAGGATGAAAGCCATCGCAGAACAAGTCAGAGTGGGCAAACTGAGCCCCCTGGCGGAGACCAGCAAACCATTGAGAAAATCTCTTCCTTCACTATTGTTGAAAAATAATGAAGAAAAAGATGAATTTCAAGCTGAACTTAAGAAGGCTACGAGTAGAATTAGAAACCAATTAGGCAGTAAAATTAATGATAGTGAAACCAAAACTAGTCAAGAGAAGAAAGAGTTGAGGAGCCCATCGAAAATACCGAGTAAAGTCAAAAAGTCTAGTCCACAGAGTGCTGCCAACAAGCCAGAAGCGAAGGTTGTCAGTAGGAGGCCTTTGAGTAGAGCGAACGAGGACAAAGCTAGACAGACGAGTAACAGTGCTAACGTTAAGATATCGGACAATAAGTATAAGATGAGCAGCAAGGAGAACAGCCGCCCGATGCCGGACAGAGGGCAGGCTTCCGGCAAGGAGTCCACGCCTGAACACTCACCCACTAGGAACTTGGAATCGTTATTAAACCAACCTTCACAAGAGAAGTAAGTCTGTTTATACCCATCCCAACTTTACAAACGCTATTATTCTAGATTTTTTAGTTTCTACAAATATTGTCTCATTCATATTGAGGACACTTTTATTCTGCCTTCTGCTGACAGGGTCTTATTTAATCTTAATAGCAACCAAATCATTCTAGATTTTGCTTAATTTTCTGACTTGCCATTTCTTTATTTCTAGACAAAAACAGCAACCTCCATCGAAGCAGTTCTACTTCGGCATGATCGAGAGCAAACACACGAATACACACGAGCACCTGAAGGATTTCCCAGGTCTGGGCAGTCCCATCATCGAGGAGATCTCCAACTTCCACCTGATCGAACAGAAGCTGCTCAGCTACCATGAGGAGGATGCCGAGTTCGATAAGTTCAATGCTAAGATGAAGGAGGAGTGCAAGATTAGAAATTGTAAGTAATGTTGCTAAAAAAAGCTTCTATAAAACTTGACTTACATCACTCTCACTTTGTAATCACAACAAATTGAGGCAGTGTGTTAATCTGCTTATCAATAAACTGCCCTGACTGTAGATATTATATCATTTAGTCTTTCTGGCATTAATATTTGTTGTTCATAATTTTGATTGATATTCATTACCAATTTTCATTTAGTGCTTTAAATTAAAATGTCGGCCGTCGTCTCGCAGTATCGTCGGAGTCGGCGCTGTCGTCGTGCGCGTCGTCGGGCTCGGGCTCGGCGCGGTCGCGGGGCGTGTCGCCGCGGCTGCGGCCCACGCTGCCCAAGAAGCAGCGCGCCGTGCCGCGCTTCTCGCCCGCCGCCGCCTGGAGGCAGCTCGCTTGTCTGGACGATCATCTTGCTGCAGGTGCTTTATTATTTCAATGTACAGCTGTTGTAACAACATAACCGACAATTTTGTTTGCCAAAGAAAACTCCAATAAAGATACTTAGTAGTTTTGACTTTTGAATGGCTTTGGTTTTGGAGCGTCCTTCTGTTATGTGGATGACTTACTATCTTAATTCAGATGACAGATTATTCAGTCTGCAGGATTACCGTCAGCTATTTTGCCTCTAGTCTTTTAAATCTGGTAGAATTTCATTATTGCTTGCTGCATGCAATTCCTTTCTCGATCCTTATTCCAAACCAACCAAATGGATTTTCGGCTTATCAAACATTTTATTATATTTCTGATCATTATTATTTTTCCTAAGCAGAAACCCAACCACTAGCAGTCGAAACGAAGATGTCGGGCGATATATCGGCGGAGTCTTCACCTCGCTCAGATCAGTCAGCTGATAAGTCGGGAGACTCCGGCATCTCGGGCGATCACGCGCATTCTGACCACAGAATAGACTCACCTTCTAGACACCACGTAAGGATAGTAGGAAACTAGCTAGAATATTGATTCAAACGAATATTAACGCAAAGAAGAATCGAAAACACGTACTCCAACACTTGTTATACGGGTCGAAATGTGGGGTGGCAGCAGACATCGCTTTCTTCACCATCTTATGTTTACGGTCCGCATGCACTTCCCTAGCATGGTTAATACCATCAGGATAATGAAGATGAGGTTACAGCCAGCCTTTTTCAAAATGGCTGTTCAATATAAAGAGTCCAAAAAGAAGAACTCCTTTCAACCGTAGAGAAAAATACTTTTTCCCCTTTCCCAGGCACAAGAGTCAAGTCCAGCGACGTGGACTCCCCAACAAGACCTGGGCGACAGCAGCTCGGAGGGCGCGGGCGGAGCGGTGGCGCTGCTGGGCGCCGGCCCGCCCACCTACAGCGCCGCGCACCAGCCCTTCAGCCTGTCGCTGCCGCGGGACCAGCAGGACCGGGTGAGTGCCGCGCTCCGAGCCTAGGGGGGTTAGGGGATTAGTAGAGGGTTTGGGAGCCTGGATTTAGACGTATCGAACAAATAATAAAACTCTGTAAGAAAAAGACAACAGATTGAAATTATCAGACTTTTGGAAACCTAGGACTACTTTACATCATGTTACGTAAAACGACGAAATAATTCATGACCGAAACAGGAGCTCACCTCGCTGTGGCAGAAAGCAACGAACGTATGCAGCGGATTGAAATTCATTTGTTTCTGCACGATTTTGTCATTTCAGCTTTATGATTATTAAGTAATTAACTTTAGATCGTGGTACGTCTAGATCTGGCTTTACGAATCAGTAAATTAATGTAGTAGTAGTAGTGATTGTAGACATTAATTGTGGTAACTAGTAATTAACAAACTAATCTGTCTCCTAACCCCCCGCGGCCGCTGACGAGGAGTAAAGGTACTCACATGTTCTTAACCTTTGTATGGTGATGGGCAGTAGCTGTGGTGATGGACTTATTATTACTTAGTATATTTTGTGGTATTTGCTTAACAGACTTAAAAAAAAATAGAACACCAAAATTGACTTACAAGCTCACCATCGAGAGAAGTGGAAGGAATTGGGGGAGGCCTATGGAGTGAGCAAGGGCCTCCCCCATTCCTTAAAAAGAACGTAATTAATTCCTATATCTTTAAAATATATGCTAGCATGGGTTATTTGTGTAGCTTTGGATGTATTCTTTTATATTCTGCTCTATTTTATAAATTTCCCTTGATGCGGGTCTAATTTACTGTCAGTAAGTATCTTCAACATAAAAAAAATAATGACCTCTTGTCAGTCCCATTTTTCTTTTCCAAATATATGCTCTCAGCTTCATATAATTTCCCTGTAAATACCAATCTTTCTCCTTTATTTGCCTTTGAATCTCTTTGCGAACTTTTCCTTCGAATGAACACCTTTATTCCTCATCAGCTCTCAAAGTACCAACACAACACAACTCTCTTCTCGTAGTTTAAAGGGATGTCGTGTTTCTACGACTGCTTCCAGGGCAAGCAACTGACTCAAGGCTTCAACAGTCTCCAGAAGCTTCGGAAGTCAGTCTCAGGGGCTTTAGGAGCAGCCTTAGGTTCCAGAAGGTTCGATATAGAACATGAGCCGATGCTGCAGGAGCCGGAACAGAACTGGTTCCTGACGAAGTCTGCGCCCAACTCGCTGAGCAACCCGCTCATGTTCCAACAACCGGCGAGAGCGAAGGGGTCGGAGGAGGATGCTATTAAGGAGGAGGAGTCTTTGCCACCGTCGGAAAAGGTGAGGAATAGAGAGGTTATAGTAATATCTTTTAAAAACGCCAGCATTTCTGTCGTCATTTTGTACAAACTTTCATGTTGATTTTCATGTTTTTGTACAACTTTTCACATTCACTTATCCCCTGCCCTGTAGCTTTTCACAGTTGCTCGTTTTATTAGGCACTCTAGTGGTTTAAGTTATGCGTTGTCTGCCAGTGAATTTTATTAACCATCTTTAACTTAACTTCAAGAGTGACTCATCATATAAAATAAGGCTTTACACTGTAAAACTAGCTAAGTAATTCTCTATTGTTACAAGACAGGAAATGTGCGTCTTGAAACCTGCAGATAATATTTACACACTTTTACTTCAACACACATTATTTTACTGAAAACAGCCTTAACACATGTACTTATTATAATAACCTATTGTTTCCACAAACAACTGTTTAGGGAAATATGAAGTAGGTACTTATAGTAAGCGCCAGATAAACGTGGAATAAAGTTCATTGCCCTTTCCTTAATTTCTCTGCATAGGTACAGTCGGCCAAGAAAGTGGTGTACCACCCTAAGGTTGAATATCGCTTGCAGATTCATAGGTGATAAAGATTAGTTTCGCTTGCAGATCGATCTGACAACTTCTATTGCTGTCTTTATCTGATTATTGATAACGACTATTACTGTTTGTAACGTGACAGCTGTTCTTAGTTTGAACTTGATGGAACCAATGACGTCGTAAAATCAACGGCGGGGGGCTGTAGATTTTGATGACAAAATTGTATCTACAAATTCAGAATTGTAATCAACAAGTTACATAAAATTGTAAAGGCACAAAGCGAGTCCACAAACCTACAATTTCTGTAAACTTGTAATTACAATATCAATAAAAAACAAGCTAAAAATAGATTTATCCTTTTATTAAATTTCTACAATCAATTTTAAAATACTTATAACAAACAAAAACATAGCATATATAGTAATATTTAGAAGATATTGAAAATTTTTAAAAATTAGAAACGGGTGTAACCGCCGTTGGCCTCTATAACCTCTAAAAGACGAGACCTCATTGAACCAACAAGCCGTGAGCAAATATCGGTTCCCCGCATTTCCTCCCAGATATAATTACAGTGACTAATAAGAGCTTGTTTGGTTCTTTCATTTTGATGCGACCATCGTTGGACCATAAGGCCCCAAAGATTTTCTATCGGGTTGAGGTCCGGCGATCTTGAGGGCCACTGAATTACCCTTACGTCAGTGTGTGAACGAAACCAGGCTCTTACGATCCTCGCATTATGAATTGAACAATTATCTTGAACAAAATCAAATTGTGGCACTTCGTTCTCCGGGTAAACATTACGGACTGTCGGTAGCATTGCATTCTGAAGCAAGTCGATATAATTTACAGCCGTCGCTCGAGGAGGTAGAGAACACAATTCTCCTACACCATCCGTACTCATCCAGCCCCAAATATTTACGGAAATTCGACCTGATTCTCTATTTGGGATTACATGATCATCTTTATACCGTGTTGAATTATATCGCCAAAGGTGAAGACGTCCATGCTGACTGGATTTAAACGTTTTTTCATCACAAAACACTGTATTAGACCAATCAAACTCTAAGTGCTCTCTGGCGAAGTTCAGACGAGCAAGTCTGTGAGCATCCGTCAAATATATTTTCTTGGCGTAATGCCTGTGGTGCAACCCCATGTAATGTAGATGATTCCTTATTGTTTGGGCACTCACATCGAACATCTCCGCAAAATGTTTTGTGGGCTTAAAACCATTGATTTCATATTCCCGTCTCATGAATTCTCTATCGTTATTGGAGAGTGCAGGCCGGCGACCACTTCTTCTGTGATCCAACAAACTTCCCTCCTCTCCTTCACGACGAATCCAAAAGCGGACAGAACGCCTCGATATATTCAAATTCCGGGATATCGCACTGATACTGCTTCCCTCATTAAATTGGGCAATTATTTGTGCTCTTTCGGCAATGGTCAAGTTGGCAGGCATTGAGATGATTTTATATGCAGTTGATTGAAAAATAACACGGAAAATATATCGATTTTTTGCATATATTTGACAAAATGTCAATTGTCAGTTTTCTTTTTCAAATGGAATTCGGTTGTCTAAATAGTTTTTATTACTTTTGTTTGGAAACATTTCAATTGCTTTGTAGAAACTAATGTCCTTTTCATTTATACTAAAGGTTAAAATGTCATGTACTTATATGTGACATATGACGTATGAATACTAAATACATAGGTTTACGTCATGATAATGTTGTCTCTTTCAGTAATATCTTTTTATAACGAACCTTGTTGTAATTTTCGATGACCGGGAAACTAAATCAAAACTGGTACACCACTTTCTTGGCCGACCGTACGCGGACAATAAATTATAAATCGTTTTTCATTACTAAAAAAAGGAAAGGATCATGATAGATGTCGATTCAGAACAGCTTTATATCATTATTATTGTTTTCGGAATTAAGTAGATATGTCAATAAATGTATGTGGGTCAAAGACCGTTATTCCACGTTTATCTGGCGCTTACTATAAGTACCTACTTCATATTTCCCTATACAGTCTCAATTCCCTTGAACATCCAGAATGGATAATTTATTTTACAACTCTTTTATGTTGTGCTAAGAGGTATACTGACTTCACAATTGTTTCTCGTCTGTTTCATTAGGCCAACAAACGAGGTAGTAAAAAAAATGGTTATTGAGTGATATAGTGGCGAACAAACTTACGTTAAATAGTAGTACATAATATTTTAGCTTCCGTTTTACCCAGAAATGATCCGGAAATTCATATCAATAGTCCAATGGGAAGTTAACGGAAAATGACATAAACATAATTGCTTAATTTAAAAACATTATTTTTACGTAAACAAACCGCAGTTAGCGATAAGTTCCCATAAAATTAAAGAAATTGCCTTCGGTATATTATACTGCTCTGGTACGACGAAGCTGCGAATTTGCTTGTCTGGTTCAAGGACTCTGTTAAACCTACGTTCTTGAGCATCACGTATAATTTGAGAGTTATTTCGTCCATTCCTTGAGTAATAATTTCACACACCATAGACATCTCCTCAACTTGTGTCTCACACACGCATGTAACTGTGGTCTTTGGGTGCAGGAGGAGCTGGGCACGTGGCGGCCCGGCACGTCGTACCTGTCGTGGGGCGGCCACGTCATGTACCTCCCCCCCGCGCCCGCCGCAGACCAGCCGCTGTCCATGCTCGGGCCCATCGACAGACCTATCAGGTTCGTATTTAAACCAGCATATTGCATTGGATTAGTCAAACTGGTACGAAAAAAATCCCTGTAACACTCACCTTAGCTTTTTATTATATATTTTCCAGGGTTCAATAAAAGTCTAAGAGATAAAACGCCCCATAAAGTAATTGGCCACTTTACTGGCCTTCCGTTCTTACCAATTTAAGGTTTGACCAAACTGTGCTATGAATCGATTAAACCGATCGTTGAAAAATGTCAGAACCACTTTGGTAGAAAAGACTTCAATGCGTCGCTTATCAAAACACCTTTGACTTCTCGAATTCAGTAAGGCAAAACAAACTTATCCCATTTCCACGTGAATTTTAAACCTTTTCCATCCATAAAGATGAATTTAGCCTTCCCTTAAAACCCTTCGTCTTTCTGGTTAGGAGTAAATCCAGCGGTTGTCTCGAAGCGTCAGCCCGCGCGGCGCGAGCGGCCCTGGGCGCGGAGATGCGCGAGAGAGAACGATCGGCTTCTCCGGATGTGGCGCGAGCACTACCGGCCAGGGTGCTGCCCAGCAATAGCGTAAGTACCTAGTAATGTAGAACCTAATATTAAGTAACTGTGAAAGTGTTGGATATAGTATTTGAAGCAATAGGAAATGGTGATGCCTGATATCTTCGCTTTTTTTGGCGTTTCTGGCAGAAATGATACCAACTCACCTCGAAAACGCTCTAAAATGGATAAGCACTTTATTATTCGGACAGGGCTCAGCCTCGACACATCCCGTTTGGTAACTTTCCCGATTCACCAACGAAATAAAAGACATGCAAAACAAATGAAAAAAAAAGTGCCTTTTATAGGCATGACAGTGGAAGGTTTTTTGGAATGAATTAATTTTGATGCAATTAAGTTATAGTTTAAGTATGGGTATCAAAAAACTAACCAAGCATTTAGGTACTTGTTTACAATTGCGTAAAATAAGAAAGTCATGTCCAAACTCCAAGCAGCCTTATAACTTACTACTGAATCATAACCCTTGTATGAAGTCCAACACAAGCACACCAATTGGTACAACCTACAAAGGTTCATGAATCACTGCGAACCTAATGTCCCAATCATCGTATTATTCAACCTCACAGTTTCCTAAATGCCGAACCACGATCAATTGAAGCTATGCATCACAATTAGTCTTTCTCATGTCACAGCCCGTTCTAAACATTAGCTTATACTTGCCAACCTTTATTATTTTAAACGTTAACGTTTTTTCTAAATAACTGAACATTTAAAAAAAATGTTGTGTGGAACTCTTAGCTCAATAACATCGCATTTGGGGGGGAACACGATGAATTCATTATTTCTGGTCCGGATCAAAAACAAGCGTGCTATGTGATTCATACATATATACATCAAATCCAAGAACAATATTCATATCAATAAACTACCGATTTATTAACTTGCAAAGATTCTTCGAATCGGTCTCCTACCATCAGTTACAAACTTGCTATAGTTCCTGAACGTGCTTCGAATCTACAAGCTTTTATCGCCATAATCATAACAAACCTTACATTATTTTAATACAGAAATCCTTCAACAATTGTATCACAATATTCCCACAATGCACAGGAAAAATAAACAATCTGTAAATTGTTAAGACGAAGGTCTATCGGTCCATACAAATTGACATTGATTTTAAGAGCTCCGTACGTACTCCATACACTATTACCTACATACGTACATAAGACAATAAAATTGGTTTTATTTACAATTGCAACCAGTTAATGATTGTTGATAATAAATACATCAGTATTTATTATCGACTGTATTATTGAGAACAAGGTGAGACTGGATGAATCAATCGATGTTTTGTATGATTTGATTGTAATGGTTTCTATTACATGTAAAAAAAGATCACTTGATGTTACTGTAAGCTTTGGAGCCATTACTTTTGGCTGCGACTAAACCACAACAATGTCAGCTAAACCTTAAACAAGTATCGCTAAAATAATTTCATCTGTTTCATTTTTAACATGGCAGTAAAAGTTAATGAACTTCGTAGTGAACGTCAGTCTATGGTCAATAGAATCTCAGCCCTTCTGTATGCAAGTGTAACAACTTTAACTGTTTAACCTTGCATCGCATCTTTCACCGCTTTCTTCTCCCATAAACAGTGATAATGACCTCTACACTTGACCAGCACTTACTCATATTTTATTTACATCTGCTCTCAATCTAATGATCATCATTTGACTCCATACCATTGTTACCCTGTCCTAGTTTCTTCCACAACTTCATTGAGCGCATTACCGAGCAATTTCGTATAGAATACGTTCATAAACGGTTATAAAAATTAACCTATATTTGGTCGCAAGACTATTGTGTCCCGTGGCTTGGCGGTCGCATGTTCCCACGAGAAGTCGCATGGTTTCCGCGTCTGTCTGCCTGTCTGTGTATTGTAAGGCGAGATGTTGAGAGTTGGAGATATCGTATGGCCTTGTTACCTTCCGTAATTTGAAGATATAGTTGTGGGTGTTACATCTACTTGTAATTGTTATGTAATTGTGTCTAGCAATTAAGTAGGTGTTACATTGCTGTTTTTTATTAGATTACAGATCTGACTAGGTTGGCGTAATATTGCAAGTTGCTTAAAACGTCTTCTGTTGGACTTGTTTTCTTAGTGACCTCAAAGTTAAATTGGCTTCAATACTAGGTTTGTAATTTTAATGTGTTTTTTAATACACTACTAGTCGGTAATTTACTTTGTTTAATATATTATATTTCTACGCCATTGCTGTCAAAACGGTAAAAGACAACTTCCTTAGAGGCAAAATTTTCCGAGTTGTGGATTACTGCCCATTCTCACATGAGGCCTTACGTCCCAGCAGTGCGAACGTAGTAGGCTGATTATTTATTGATTACAGTCAAGGTTGACTAAGTAAACCGTTTTCTTAACTCACTCACGGATCTCTAACCAAAGTTTATTGATCTATGATCTCATTACCATCGATCAAAACACGATAGTCGCCAATCCGCCAGAAATTGTATGTAAATGTAGGAATAATTGAAACTAGCTCGCTTTGTATGCGCACGCGCAGGCTAGGGACATGTCGGACATGTTACGAGTGGCTAATACCGCTCACGCTTTGCTCCTGTTTCGTAGTCGTGACTCTTGGAGTGAGGAATATCGTAAAAAACAATGGAGATGTCGATGTTCACTTGTCATTCGATATTTATGACTTCTTGTGGATGTATGGACATTTTTTCTCAGATATTTTGTTGCTCGTCTAGTCTACATCCTTAGTCTAGGTTTAGAAAGGGAATTTGGCATATTAAGGTATTATTTATTTTAAATTTGTTTTAAATAATAAATTCATTTATTTCAGGTAAATAACACCCATTGCCACACATAAATTGATATAAGCTGAAGACATAATAAGATCTAATAAAATAAAATATAATAAAAACAGACTAAATCAAATTGTATCAATAATAAAACAAATCACAAATTAAATTAAATCACAATAATTGAATAAAGCTAAATCAAAACAAATTTAAATACAAAGTCAAAACAATTAAATTAAATTAATACCTTCTCTCCGACACTGGTATAGCAACATGTCTGCCGGAACAATGTCGAATAAAAGGACAGTCTAGTCTTCCCGCAATCATCACCAGTACGATGTTAAAGGGGTGTAAAAAGCAGTGCTTGGAAATGGATTAAGCTATTACAATGTGTTACATGTGTGTGTGTGCTGTTACTTTTGTAGGTAAAGTCTGTTCAACAAATAACCTATGAAAGTGTAAACGAACGTTCTTCACATTCAATTCTTTCAAAATTGCTCATTTACAAATTGTAATTCACAGACCGTACGTTTTGCGATCAATTTGTTTACCGTTTTGTCAGATACTTTTGGAACAGGGTATGGTGTCCCTTTCAATAGTAATTTATTTGCATGGCCCCATAACGCGTATATTTACACAAATAATGAAAATTCAATATGTGATAAAATTGAGACCTACTTTGACGTAAATGAAAACAGAACTTATCATAAAGGCGTGAAACACAATATAGCACCTACATAGATGTGAAACCATCATCACAGCACAACTCGAACCACATCTAATTTTAACTCTTATCATAGTTAAAATTAGACGTGGTCCTATACTAAAAAAATCCTTAGAATTCGTATATATTCTAAGATTTCATTGCTATAATTAATTTTTATTTGCTCCATCGTTTAAAATTTACTACGTCCATAGATACTCGTAAATACGGATACTAGAATGGCGCCGTGTCTCAGCATTCACCTTTTTTTCACGTCTCGGGTGAAAATTTGAATATACACAACAAAACATAACAAAAACAGACATAAAAGCAATATCAACATTTCAATTTTTTTTTTGTGTTTTGTGTGCTGAGGATAGAAAAAGAAAGAAATAGTATTTATTTGTTACAAAAACAAGTGTTTACTCAAGGTTCATTTAGAACCTTCTAGAAATGCTTAACACTTTGGTGGACAGTACCATCTCACTGGTTGTGGCTACTGAGACACTAGGACACTACTTATTTTCATACATTGCCCACGGCGTAGTGTCACAGCGCACAGTTGTACAAACGTGAATGTGTGCGTGGAGGTACTTTAACTGACGAATTTAAAAAAAATTGTGTGGTGACAGTCCAACATGTTCTTTATGATAGTATGGAAAATCGGTCGTCGTGTGACGTACTGGTTTTATGCAAGTAAAAACTCAGACGATGACAGGCGTATTGTCCGCCAACGTGTTAATAGTACGTACCTATAAGTTGTGATCACAAAATCAACATTGATCATAATAACGTCTCTAAGCTATTCGGTATTCTTTACTTGTGGGATGTCAATGATGTCATAGTGTGTCATGGTGGATGGATAGACAGGCATTGCTTTAACGATACGTGCTTAAAATTAACCCAAATAGACATACGATCATTTTATTTTAGCATCTGCAAAAGAAGACCTACTGAGCAACGATTAAGCGTGCAACATGCACTTCAATTAAAACCCACTCTATACACAACTATTTAGCATCAGCTTAACCCAAACAATCATCCATGACAAAGCCTACATAAACAGGTTTACTAAGTACATAGAAATAAGTAGAAACACCCATAATGATTGATCGTAACATGCATTTAGCACCATTGGCATTGTTGTCGGCACCACGCGAATTCCTGACCCCTAGCAAAACAGTAGGCCACATTTCAATGTTAACAAAACCAATATAAGCTGGCCTCTCGTTCTTATAAAACTCCAAACTATACTAGACCAGCTCAAGGTGAAATTGTTGCCATCAGTCTGCGGTCTCTACTGTATTTATTATTATTGATTCTATACCTCTAGTTAGTATTCCGTATACACGTAGATCATAGCGAATCGATTGGGAATCCGTTCTTTCTAAACGGTTCATGGTGGAGAGAGAGGCGCCAAATTGAATGACAAATAAGTAATATGCGAGGTTATGGTAACTGTGGTAGGTGCGAGTTAAGACATCGGATTTATCATACGCATGGAGGGTGTGGGTTGGGATGTCTTGAGTTTGTGAAAATTGTTAATTATGATAGATGACAGGTAAATTAGTATTATATGAAAATATTAAGCTCTAGGTAATGGTAGATGATCAAAAGTAACAAGGCATAATATTACGACATTGAAATCCAGCAATTTCTAATTAAAACATAAGAATAGATTCATTAAATCGAGTATTTCTATGAAGCTATAGATAAAAAAAACTTGCCAGATTACAAGTATTGTGGCATTCTCTTTTATTTTGATTCAGAGGTCGCAATTGGCGGATTAAAAAAACAGTGTAGGTATTGTTGAAGCTTCTATTTTTGATATTAATTGTACAGCAGCAGGTCCTACTACAGTCGTAGATAGAATCAAATGCGTAGCTATTTTTTGTCATATTATTATTCACTTTATAAATCACTTTTCGCCGCCTTTCCTAACTAGTTAGACTGGAAATTTAGATGAATATATATAGATATAAAGTAATTTAACCAGTTCCTATGGTATCTGTAAAGCGTCATTATTATTTTTCTTAATGACCATGTGTTACGTAGCTATCGCCAAATAGGAATACCAAAAAATAAGGTAGCTATTAAAGTATATTTTGATTCGGCTTTTATAGCAGTTTGGCCTAGATTTTAAATCAGAAGTCGGGTCTTTGTGTCAGATTAATTACAATAAGTTCACTCTTTATTACATACATGGATTATTTGCCTAGATATGGGTATACTTACGATACAGTTCTGCTAACGCCCTCGAGGACTTCAGGCGTAATGTTATGTTTTGGTCAGTATGAGTGTATGATCTGGAACATTACTAAAAGTTATTGTTTTAAATATTTAAAAAGTTACAACTGCCTAACAAATATGCCAACATCCTTTGTGTTGCAACTTCGTAGCGTTTAAATCAATAAACCATTTTCTAGCATTCTTAAATCAATTAATTTATCAAAGTGTCTGTTTTTCTTTGATTTCTGTAACTCCTGCGATTTATTGCCGATAAGAAACGCGGAGTTGCAATAAACTCGTTATAATGGCATGCAGTGTAAGCTGTAAAGCGAGGCGCACATTACAGCCACACCGCATCGCGTAGCACGCACTATGCGATAATTCAAACATAATGTATGATATATGGAACGAATCTTTGCAGATGATTATTACATTAATAAGGTTTTTTTGTTTCTAATTCAATTGCTTATGCTTTGTTTACAAAAATCTCTAATAGTTTTAATTATTTTCATTAATTAAAAGCATTTTTGAAAAGGAGACAATCTTGTTCTTTGAAATCTTGTAATCTCAGACTGTAGATAGCCGGGTAAAATCTAGATTGGCCAGTCTGGACAATAGCCTCAGCACTCGAGAGAGATCTGGAGTTGTCAATTTCGGCTCCACATTGCATACCCTACAAAAAACAGTGATGTAGCACAATTTTTACAATACTGCGCAGCGTCTTAATTTAATGTGCATCAGCCTTTCCGATGCGCGTATGACGTAGCACGCGTAGTGGGAGGAAGCGCGCGCGCCGCGTCGTCTGCGCATTGACGCGCACGTGGGCCGGCGCGCGCGCACCTGTCCTGCGAACCTGTGCGATTATTATATATTGTTATTATATCGTCGTACTTGTTGCGAATAAACGTAGAGCGTACTGAACAGCATTGTTAGTTGGTGTGATTTGGAGCGAGTTGTAACAATTGTAAGGTCAGTGATTATTAATTTGATTTTAATACAAGTTTTGGTTTTTTGTTTGTTAGTTTATTTTTACAAATAACTTGTAACTTTTTATAAATATAAAAAAGTGCTTGTAGGATTTCTTATGATATGTGACAGTTCATGCTGAGCATTATTACCACTGAAAAAAAGAGCCAGTTCAGTTATTCCCAAGAAAAACAACATCAAACAATTAAATAATTTTCATTGCATAAAAATACTATGAAACGGCACTATAAAAATGAAAACCAAGTGAGAGTGTCGACACGAATATTAATATTATGTACTTAAAATTATACATAATCCTATCAAAATCATCTAATCTGATGTGCAAGCTAATATAATCCCACAGTCGGATGCACTCGACGAGTCTCGCGGAAGACCAGCGCATGCGCACTTCCGCGCAATTATTTACAATAAATATCAAAGTGTTACCTCTGCTCATCCCATTTGCATAATGAAAGCGTAGCGAAGTGCGCACTAATCTTAACATCATCATCACTTTATTGCGGATTTCATTCTTTCTTTATTTCGTTTCTTTGCTTGTTGTTTATTGGATCTTTCTTTGTAAAAGTTCTTTAAAACTCTTGGTCAATAGGACTTGCTGCTGAAAAGAAACGGAAATTTCCATATTTTATTTTGTACATTATTATCTTGTTTTGTTTTGAGCAACATGTTTACCAAACAGTTGAAAATATTTAGCAATAAAAATAAATACGAGCAGTTGATTTTACTAATATACAAACAAGTTTGTCCTTTTATACAAAACTCTTGGTAAAATTTTAAATTAGGAGTAACAAATGGAATATTAAAAACTTCGTCAGTATATCTCTTATTTAAGAGTTAACATTTATTGAAAACAAATGGGGCAAAAGGTTTTAAAACAACACCCAAAGTAAATTATAATGATACCTATCCTCACAAATTGCATTTTCTATCTAAATCTTCATAATAAAACATATTGATTACCTAATAAAGAAAACGCATACTTTACCACTTAATCAACTACTTAGTCCCACGTTATAATTGCCTTGTTAATTTATTCGAAAAAGGTACCATCCCACCAGGTCTATTATATGTTTTCGACAAAGGACGTTAATCAAATAAGTTAAAGGAGACTTTTGTCCTTGCCTTGTTCGTGACGTCATAAGAAGATGCACTATGTAGTACGTGCAGTCACGACCGTTAATGTGCATGTAAAAAACTAATTCAAATGCCATTTTCCTGTAGTTTTCAGTCTTGAACTCGTTCCAAATCAAAATATTTTACTTCACCTTAAACCTACATTTATTTATTATTTATTTATTAAACACTTCAAGCACAATGTACTGAGGCACACATTGCATTTATTCACATTGGCATTTTTGTACATTTGCTCGTAAGAAACGTCAAATGATAGGTGCACGATTCGGGTTGATCGTTTCCTATCGAGAAGAACAGGTAAAAAACTCCAGGAAACTCCATTTTTGAATACCTACTCATATGAAATGGGCCCCATATCAAAATTGCAGCTTATCAGAAAATCTCGAGAAGTAGATGAAAAGATTTCAATTTAACTAGGTCCATATTGTTACTGACTGTACCTATTGTCCCAACAGCGACCGTGTAGGTGTTACCATCATTTATATTTTTCCGAATTCCATTTGTATGCTAATTTATGCATTCTTCTTTATTTACAAAAACGACTTTATTGATCATTATTATTACTAACCTAACCTATTATTATGGTGATAATCGTAACATATTTTAAAACTTATAAATGTTATTTTTATAATATTAAACTGAGGATAAGGTCAGGGTCCTTTTTTATTTAAGAACAGGGCTTTTAAAATTTTAGCAACAAATATGGTTTCTAAAACAAAGAATCATACGACACGCAGTTTTTCTACTACTAATCTGGTTGAATGACTACATTTAAGCACCTTTTTTACCAATATAAAAATCGCAAAAGACAAGTTAATATCTAATATAAAAAAAACAACAAAACAAAATCAACTTTGGAGAGACTATTGATAAATGTAATCTAAACAAATGCAATCATTAATGTCTGTCAATTTTTTGTAGCGCAAACATTTGTTTTGTTAGTTTTTTGTTGTAAAACATTTTTCTTAGTACTGTTGGACATTCTTGATTAATATCATAGTGTCAACGATGCAATACCAATGAACATGACAAATATTGATATTAAAAATTGTAATTTATGTGGGAAGAATAAAATAATAAATCATAAAAACATATTTCACTTTTCGTGTTAAGAAATATTGTCAGACGTTATGTGATTAGGTACATATATGGCGCTCTGGGTTAAGTATATGTAGTTATATAAATGCTATTAAAATCAACGAAAGGCCTACTGATTAACATATTTTCTACATTTATAAAACATGATACTCGTGCCACTACTTCAACCTATTTTTTAAGTGTAATTTTGTGGCACACGTTTGAAATTATAAAGAGGTTTATTAGAATTTCTTTAACATAAAAACATATGAATTCCTAAAGAGGTGCTCAAAGTAGAGACAAACTGTTTACCTTACAAAAATATATTATGTTTAAAGTAAACGTAACATTTTTAGTTGCACAGTTTTTCTTACGTTGTTACACACACTCCAATCTCGGTCGTCTCGTCGTGGTACGTATGTTTTAGGCCTTAAAAAAAAAACCGGTCAAGTGCGAGTTGGACTCGCGCACCGAGGGTTCCGTACAAACCTGTGGGTATATAACTTTTTTTTATATGACGAAACTAAAAATTTACGGTTTTCGTAATTTTTCCTATATCTGTACTATAAGACGTGACTTCGTACAAAATTTCAAGATTCTAAGTTCACGGGAAGTACCCTGTAGGTTTTGATTCCCGTGCGAGTTTCGAAAATTTGCGGAAATTTGCGGCCTACGTGGCTGTATCTTTTGATTGCGTTGACTTAGAAGGTTGATTTTTCTACAGCTTCCAGGGACAGTAGAAATAAGTATCATATAGAAATTTCAGTTTGATACCTCCACGCGTTCCTGAGAAAAACGGTCTTGACAGACGGACGGACGGACGGACGGACGGACAACAAAGTGATCTTATAAGGGTTCCGTTTTTTCCTTTTGAGGTACGGAACCCTAAAAACAATGGAGAAGTATATATCCATAATTAGGGAAGGCTGTATCTTTATTATCCAAAACCTTCTTTTCTGCAGAATGTAAACCTACTCCATCCTACTTTTATCTTCTGCGCTGCCAATCTTAATTGTTTCCACGTCTTTCCGACCAGATTTAAATTTGTGATCTCCCTAGGCTGTTGCCATCTGTAAATTAAGACTCGACTATAATGTGACATGTACATATGTGATTCCTGCGTATCTCACCAATCCTTTTGACAATCGCAAGCGTCGTGTACATAATTATGTAGAATTGTAATGTAGATGTAGGGCTACCGTTGTCGTCTATGTACAAACACTTACGAAAACTTATCGTACGTGTCTTTAATAATATTCTATGTTAAATGCAATATTATGCTAATACTACAGCACTTTACTTACTTGCTTGCTGCTTGGAATTCAACTCGTTTGGCTGGAATGCGTGACAATTCTGGAACGACTTCATCAAACTCATGCTACGACGTAGGGGCGCAGGCCCCTACGTCGTCCTTTTTGAAAAGTTTTCTTAAAAAAAAGACTACAAAATCATTTAATTGAATACTGTTGTCAAAAATCTTTTGCACTGTTTCGGAAGGCATTGGCCGACTTGTTGTCTAATCTTTGTCTAAACGCTTATTTATCTAATTCATAGGGGGCGGTACCTATGATCTAACTAACAGACGTAGGCACCTGGTGGAACAGTCTCCCTCTTGCTAGGTACAAATAAAAAACTCAAATTAGTCTTATTCTCTAGGTTCTTCAGACATTACTTGATAAGACCCTACATACATAGGTACTACAAATATATTTCCAGGTCACAAGTAACAGACCTGTAGGTAAACCTAAAATTGATTTCAACTACAATTAGCAACAAGCGATAATAAAACGCTCTGCATCACATATTAATAACTCTTGCAACACCAGTGCATAAAAACAACATTATTTCTTAAGTAATATCGTGTTATTAGGTTTTCCCATTGCAATTGCAATTTAGCAATTTAGTTCCTAGTTAGTTTAGTGGTTGCAGGCACTACTGGTTAGCTGGTCTAGTGGTTCATGATTCGATTCCCAGGTCGGGCAAAGTGTTATTGAGTTTTTCGATCTGGAATTTCTCCGTAACAGCCTGGAGTCGTTATGCTGTGTTGGTGGCAATAGGCTCGCCCGCTATAACATGATACTTAAACATAACTGGAGCAATGTTGGTGTACTATAGGTACACTTCTGCCCAATCTTTCAGCAAAACCTATGTATACAAAACTTATGTTATTATTTCATGTCTAATATCTACATGGTTACAATTATAATTCTAAGTTTTTGTGTGACATACTCGACGCCGATGATTTCATATCTTATTTATGTACAAGATGAGACGCAGTGACTTACGTAACGGTCACGTTTTAGCTCTCCCTTACTTTTAGTAACTATGTTAATTAGTCCCTAAGTAGATGTTCACATAACACGAGGCGAGTGTTTGATGTTGGGCTTGTGATTAGCAATAAGGCTTTTGATTTATAATTTCGGTGTCGTAAGGTGGCAATTCTATCAAGTAACCAAACTTGAAACCGCTAATAAATGTTTATCAAAAAAAAAATATGCAGGTTGTCACACATGTCGCGTTATTCACGTGGTATGAGACGCATATTATGAGATGTTTTATTAACCCCGGCGAAACCCTAATCTAGACTTGGAAACATCGGGCATAATTCATCATTATCATCACTGTCCTGCCCTTATCCTAATTTATTTGGGGCCAGCGCAGCATGTCTTCTTCTTCATCACATCAGAAATCACAGCATCCATACATGATAATATTTCCTATTCATTAGGAAGATTTTCCAGATTTATAAGTACTTTACCAAGAAACTTCTCAAAGATAACACTTAGATACATAGTTCCTTGAAAGAGCGTTTTCGTTGCATAAACTGCATACAAACATAACCTCTAATAAGTACAAGAATGTCACCACAAACCGTTACATCAGAAAAATCTCAACAAAAACCGTATAACTTACAACGTAAATCACACTAATCGTAAATGTGGGCTTTACGGTTTAATTTCACCGCACTATGAATACTAACCCACCAAGGGACTGAAGACTGGCCTATGAATTAACATTCCTACCATGTAGGTGCCCATTCACACCTCAGTGCTAAATAGATACTTACATTTGGTTGGGGCCATAAAAATCGACGTTTTTTTTTAATTATTTGTGATTGGCAGGTCGCAATTAAGGATTGTTTTGAAGTGTGATGTTCTAGTCGCCTTAATTCGATTAGGAAATAAGTTGTTAATCAAAGTCTGTGAAAGTCATGTCAATTTCGGTTTATGTATCCTTTTGGACACATGCCATTGTAAAAAGAAGTAGAAATCAAATGAGCAAATTAAGACTGAATATTGTGTTCTGCCGTCTGTGTGTTCTCCGTACTGAAGGGGCCAAACTAGTGGCTCAGTTCTGGGCCCACACAATTTAGATTGCAATCGACACGTTAAGAAGAAGATTAAGACTAAAGTCTGAAAGATAAAATTGTGCTATTTTCTTTTCATCTAGCCTGTTGATGTCTAGTATTCCTTGCAGCATCCAAAGGGCTTGGGCAAGCCGCAATCATTTTCGAAGCGTTTCGTATTTCACAACGATTTTTGACAGGATTGATATTTTAGGTTTTCGGTAGCATATGTCAATTAATTACATTTCTGACTTTTTCGTCACCATTTTAATTTCTTTTTTCATCATGGAATACCGCTTCGCTGGTTTTAAACATCCTCAGCAACATACTTGTGCACTCGCACGTAGGTTTCACAATCACTAAAATTCCCACCATTTAAACACTGCTTGGCCAAACAATTTAAAACTTCAACAACTAATGATAATAGTGACGTGTACTCCGATATAACAGTTTACGATAATCATGTTATGTGAATTGATGTGCTATAATTGCAATCCAATCCGACTCCCAATTACCTAAGATTGGTGGTGAACAGTTATTTTAACGCACATTCGTTACAATTAGCGGCATAGCTGTAATGCTTGGCCACGAGCCGCGCGTTCAGGCAACACGCGACTTCCGACAGCGACTGCGGAGAAAACAGTTGTTAAACTTGTCAAAAGTCTCCGTGACGCGACTTGCGGAGTGACGGTATTTGAGAGGGTTGGTTGTAAGCCACCATACAGGCCCAGTACGAGTTGGTAAATGCCCACTCCCTTTCATAGAGAGAACACAGATCCCATTAATGGGAACAGTATAGGCTTATTATGCATTACGTATGCAAAAAGTTCTTCTATTTGAGTCTAGGACATGCCAGTGTCCTCACGTTATCCTTCACCGTTTTAAGAGCAGTGGCGATGAAATGTAACACGCCTGCCTAGATTCATACCTGGTACCTGGATACTCGCTCGTGTTGCTTGGCGCAATGCGCATCGGTCGAGGTTGTGGCCGGGTCTTTATTCGCAGTAAATGGTTAATTGTTAACTGTTCGTTACCGCGGGGTGACGATCTGATTGAGATTACATGATAGGTTTGTAGCACGAGACGGGTGCTGGCTTTATAACGGTCTTGAACATGGTTGATGGCCCTACCGTCAAGGAAACCAAAGGTTTGGTTCTAAATCCGAATGGCATGGTTGGCGCAGTGGCTAAGCAATTGCCTGCTGCGCTGCGTGTCGTGTGTTCGATCCCCGCACGGAACAAAAATTTGTATGACCTACAGGTAGTTGTTCCGGGTCTGGCTGATTATGTACGTGAGTAAACGCACCCACGATACAGGAAAAAATCATAGTGTGGGGCAAGATTAAAATAAAAAAAGTTTCTCATTTTCGAATGAGGTCCTGAACCTATTGTGATTCAACCGTTTCAAAACGCCACTTTTCACCCCTCTAGGGTTTGCACTTGGAAGATGACGTGACCCATTTACTACAGGCAACGATTCCTAGATCATTTGTCTATCAGTTATTAATGGTCTACAATACAGCAAGCCCATAAAGCAAGCAGACTATTCAGAAACCCTAATCATCATGAACAGCAGGTTATAAGGACAAGCCAAGCTTGTACGCTTGTATGAAAGTACAGCCACTAATCTATAGGTCCCAGTGGTCTAACCACTGAATATGCTTTCTTAATGACTACGCCTAATCAAGTAGATCTCCGCCTAATTAACCTAATCTAATCGTATGTAAGCACCTTCTAACTTCTATCGACATGAATAGTTTAACATTTTATTGTTGAAAATTGATGTTGTCCTATTGATTGACAAACTGACAATAGGCGGACGTTGTGAAGGATGGTGTGGGAACCAATCGAATTGCTACCGGCTTATTAAAGGCCGGGAAATGGGAAAATTTCCAGAAAAAGAGTAACTACTGATAGTTATGAAGAAAATCAGTAGACCCACCTGTATGATAACGAAGGTAAGTAATGTAAGTATGATATGTTCGGGACATTACCTGTTATCGAACTTCATCAGTGTTATTTCAAAACGGCAGACTTATCTGCGAAAAAGACTTGTAAACTTAAAAGAAGATCAGTTAAAGGAACAACTCTTTTTTTTAAGGAAGATCAAAGCACTTTTTTTGGGAAAAAACTGCTACTAAAATACTCTTGGATTTCATAGGATGAAAGGAAAATCGTCAAATTTAATTTTAATTATCCTCTAAAAGTGTTTAGAACATCAGTATCTATATACAAAGAGGTACACTATCGTAACTTCCTGTCATAAAGGTTAATCGTCGTCCACGTCCACAATGCAGTTGACGCTACATTGTTAACCTTTGAATTAATTTACTATTTATTATTGACATTACATATGAGTCACATATCTATTTTGTAGCTGCTGGCGTTATTTTATTACCTATAACAATTATGACATACCACCTAGCCGTTTTATTTATTTGCATAATATATATATATATATATAAAATAAACACATCGTTTCCAATAGTGCGATATAAACGAAAAGACCGTCATTGTACCCAAAGATTTAACAATTTGTAAAAAAGCTGTGTAACTATTTTGATGTACAATAAGGTAAACTCAATGTATTAGCGGACCAATTAGGATCCACCTTATCCGAGATTTTTTTACCATAAAAATGTCAGTCAATTAAATGACCAATTACTATTAAATTAGAATAATCTGTTGATAGTGTGAGACGCAAAAATTACACTACGTTTTAGACTCTACATCCGTATAAACAAACCCACCCAGAGTTTGTTAATGTACTTGTAAAGGTTGTGAAATGTACCTATTATAGAAAAATCCAATACAAATTTTATATTTTCTAACAAAGCAATTTTCCTCGCTACACTTGCTTGCTCCGACAGTATCGACTACAGCTACTCGTAGCAGAGCGGGGGACACAGCTGAACAAGCATACATACATATTAGCATACTGATTCGCTGTGACGGTGACGGTAACGCTGCTCGGAGTATACTTGGAATTCGGCAGCATTCGTATTGGGAAATGTGTAACATGTGTTACCTTCGGTTATTTGAAGAGCCCTCTACGGTTTAACTGAAGTGTTCGTTTATTTAATGTTAATACAACTACTTCTATAGGCACATCTTCACTCGCAGTAAAGCATCAAAGCAAAATAAATATCAGCAAAATAGTGTATGATTCCGTCTTATGCTTGCTTTTTCAGCATTTATGTCTCATATCCGGTTTCTGATCAATAAATCTGCATTCAAATTATCATTGTAAAAACAACTAGTTGGTTAATAGATTGACAAAAGAAATGGTCGAAAACCAGAGGTTTATCTTGGCTCCTCTTTAGTCCCCATGTAGTATCAAGTGTATTGCCGACCTGTGATTAGGGATCATTAAATTGACGGCAACACAGAATTTCAAAATAATATCCTGTACAGTTCTTATGGAAAAAGATTAGTCCTCTGTACCAAATAATCAAGACAAGAAACATCACCTTCAATACCTTTCCATCACACCCCAGGTCATTGGTCCTCCACAAATATTTCAAACGTTACCATTTTAGTATCAGGGTCGGTCTGTCGGTCCGTTTGTCATACTATTGTGTCCCACAAAGGAGTGTCCTTGGCGCGTCCTGTATTCGGTACGATACAAATAGTCCCCATGATAATAATTATGGGACATCTATAGAATAACTATTGAGTATTGATGTCACGGAAAACTTGACGCGAGTGTTTGTTGTCGTATTAGATGTGGTGTCGCTGTTGTTGACTTGTTTTTCATTGAAATTATGTTTATTTTACTAGACAAGGTGACATGCGGGGGAAATATTATTCTTCTAACTACTAACTAGCCTGTATTTTACTCATGGGGAAAGCCTTCCTCTCAATGCTTTTTCAAAATTCGTTTTCGTCAGTTTCTTACTAATACGAGCACGAAATCACTGGGCTGGCTGGCTGGCCAATAACTCGTGGCACCGCCGAAAATGCGCTGTACGCACAACTCCTGTCATCGTCGCCATTCAAAGTTATAAGTTGCTAAACGTTATTAGTATCGTATTGCGAGTCAACGGTGGGCCGTTTGGTAGGTATGATAAGTGTTGACAGTACCGGCTCTAGCATCCGCCATCAAGTAGTCGCCATGCTCTGTGAATCAATCATGTATCGAGCTAAATAGTTTCTAGATCTACTAAAGGTACCCGGGTAGTTACTCAGATGCATATCATTGTACGGTCGAAGAAGCTAATTTGTATACAGTTAAAAAAAAAAACATCTTTCTACTAAACTGCCTACGTCAATAATTTTTTACTATTTGCGCAATAACTTTTTAAGCATACAAACACATGCTTTGAAAGTTAGTTGTTTTTTTTTTAACTTTACGTTTAATTAGCTTGTTCGACCGTACCCACAGTATGTTTAATTAAAGAACCCGTATCATACGTGCATTTAATTATCCATAGATCTAGTACAATAACAATAATAATATCTAACACCTATTGCAATTAACGATCATTGGTTAATTGCATTTGTTCTGAAAACCTTGAGCATTGAATTCTTAGCGGAAAATCTGAACTCGAATGAGTTCAACAATATAAATAATTTAATACGCAGATGATAAATATGCTGTTCCGCATATCAGAGTTAAAAGGATTGTAAAGCTAGATTTGATTTCGCGAAAATAGGTTCATCTGGTATAGCAGCCTTCAAGAACCATGCTGGGGCTGGCTTCCAGTTGAACTGGACACAGCTGAATAGCAGTAATTTTCTTGGAGCGACTGCCTATCTCAGCCCTGTAACTGAGTAACACGATACCCCCTGCTAAGCCTGGATTTCGCAAAAATAGACTATCTCCAAAATATTTAAAAAGGCACTTAATAATTCTATCATCACCAAGTTACGTCAAACATTTCTTACCTACCTTACTTACCCAGTTACGGATCATAAACGCGAAAATATTTGAGGAAATGAACTTAAATCCATTACAACGAAAAATTCTCTGTATTCCACTTATATTGTGTAAACATAACGACACCATTTCTAAGCGCACAAAACTTGATTAGGTGTCAACATAAACTAGCTTAACCTGGTACCTGCATTTCTTACCTAAATTACTGTAAGAGGAGGTATCCAAAGTTCAAGATAACTTGGCCGGTCCCATCTCCCATTGTCAGCCATATTACCGCACTACATTTGTTCGGGTAGGCAGCGGTCTAGCTTTCACAACGCATTACTTAAGCGTTCCACTTTAAATTGAGTAGGTACATTAAGCTATTGTCCCCTAAGTGTATAAATTTGAATTACTTAATACGCACTTAACGGTGTATTGTTTGTGCCTTCATAAAGTTTAGCAACATGACAATGGTTTTAGTTGTGAGGAATAGTCTTGTAGAAGAAGTACTCGTGTACTTACCTCTGCTTGCATTGTAGGGTTTCGTTGTTTGAGTCTTGCTTAGCTGTAACAAGACGGAGATTTGCTAAAACTGTTCTGATCGACATGACGGCTATCATACAGCTCAAAGCCTAAGTTTAACCTTATCAGAGATCATTTTACAATGACCATTGATGGCTAGGTACCGAACCATCATTATGAATAACCTTTACTATGATACTCTGTAACCTCTTCAAAATCATCTGCTCCATACATATTCGCATAACTGAACAAAATGCAAGGACGTGCTTAACTTTTTTCCACACGAGAAAATAAAATTTAAAACCAGTCCAAAGTCCAGCTCACAAAGAAATCCTTCAGAAAGAAATACTCCCGTCAAAGACAAAGCCCAAACATTGAACCTCATTGTCCTTTCTCAAGTACACATTCATTCCCAGCATACCCTTCCCCGTCTGTCACGCCAACAGCCAACAGATCACGCTGCCGATGCCCACGACCGCACAGATGTATTTTGCGTGCCCAATCTTGATGCACGTGACAGCGTTTACGTTCAACCGCATGGGTTAGGTACTAGCTCTTAAACTTGAGATGTTAATCGTGGTAGATGCTTTGTTAACTGCTTGAGACGTTTCCGATGATGTACGTATTTGTTTTGAAGTCTGGTTAGCAAGACGAGTAGATTTTGATGTTGATTTATAATTTATATGCATACCGTTTCAAGATCATTTATTTGCAGGACCTTCGAATTCTTATTTCAGAGCTTCATGAGCAATTGAGGTTATTCTGAATAACGATGAAAAAACATCAATATCATTGAAATTTAAAGGCTGTTGTTAGCAAGACAGACACACAAAACTTTGCCCTAGCTTGTTAAGTCACACCCTACATATTATATTGCAAGAGTGAGAGATTAATAAGCAGTCATCGTTGAAATGGTGTTAAGTAGGCACAAAATGCAGAAAAGTTCGCTTTTGGCTCATGAAATGCAAGTCATCATAAAATACACCAAGTCAGAATCTTCGTTTACCTATTACAAGTCCCAGTTTTAAGGTTGGAAAGTCATTAAAATATTTAGTACGCGTCATTGGCGATCTAATGTAAGCACTCGAATGTTTGCCCTCAAGCAGCACAACCAGTCAATATTAACTGAAACCGTGTCGAGCCCGAATGAGGACAATATCGCAATTAGTTTAGCTTTGAAGATAAATATTTACATGGAATATTTACCTGTTAACATTATCTACGGATTTTTAGTGTTCTTTTTACTGGTTAGTCGTGTAGTCTGGTAGAATGTAGGCTTGTTATTCTTACTTAGTAATACGATGTGGGGCCGGACTAACTGTGTATAGTTTTCTATCATTATTGAAAAACTATTTTTGATATACCACGACAGTTATAGTTTTCTTCAGTATCGTTTTACCCATTAACTGGGTCGTTAAGGTCAAAGTAGTAGACACTCCGTCCAAAGTACCGGTGTTCAGCTGTACTTGGTTAAACTGGGAGTTGGTTTTGAAAATGCAAATAATGATGGTGAATCTATGAACTCGGTCCATCGCAGTAATAGCCTGCCGGTCTACTGGATACAGCTTCTCCCAAGTGCCACTACAACACACAGTCCTTTTTAGGATTGTCAGTCCATCTAGGAGGGAGGACTCCTTTACTGTATCGGCCGTCGGTACTACGACATACATGGCCAGCCCACCGCCACTTCATCTAGTTTAATGATGAACAGTCCTCCCTTATAGCCTTCCCCAATTAATTTTACTGCACACAAAAATATTATGATTCATTAAAAACCCAAACCAGACGGTTGCCCTAGCTACTCCAACTAGTGTACATAAAGGTCGGTTGCGCAAGCGCACCGCGCCGAGGATGCGCCCGCGCCGATAGCGATCTATCTACTCGTATGAATTAGCGCATCATAGCGAGGCATCCTCGCGGTGCTATCTGTGACGTGCACTTCCTATACGGTTATTGTTTGGAGGCACACCATCGAAATAGCTCATAGATATTGTTACATGTTATTTCAGTACCTGTAAAAACAATAGATATTTACCTATACTTTTGATGGGATGTTAGCGCCCCGGCTTTACAATTTGGTCTGTGTGTGATGTTTCGTCTAAAATCCCATTGGACAAGGACGAGGGACTGAGGGTGTAGTTACATTAATTCTCGTTCCAATTTGCCGAAGATGCTCTCCTTGTCAAAGATTTTTTTTTGCGAAGTAGACAGGGCCCACTCAGTAGGCAAGTCTATAGAGGCACTGCTGTGTCCCTGTTTAAAATATATCTTTGGCTCTAAACTTTTTTCACTACATAGTTGTAGCTCTCCATAGGCGTCAGGAATCATTTTACGTTTGGACAGTCTGTTTACCAACGTGAAAACGAGCTTTACAACACCTAATCCAGTATCAAACGTAATCTAAATTACGATTTCTGTCTCAATCCATCTAATTACAAAACACATTAGCAAATCAACAAGACTTCCTACTCACTGCGCCGGCGCAGTTCGCGGGTCACACGCTCTGAATACAGCGTCGTAGTCGGACTGAGCAATCGCACTAATATTCACACCTTTTACTTTCGTTGGACTTGGCGTTAGCTGGATAAGGAAAAGAAGTTCCGGCTAGGAGCACACAAAAACTGATTCACTTAATTGAAGCCATTGTTTTTTTAGACCAGAGATAAGAATATTATGAGGAAAATGTTTTGTGTATGAATGTGGATGGTATATACGGGATGAAGAGTAAGAAGCGACCAAAGAAACGATGGATGGACTGTGTGAAGAATGATATGGCAGGAAATGAGGTGATGACGGCTAATAGAGAAGTATAGAAAAAGAAGACAAAAGCCGACCCCAAATAAGTTAGGATAAGAGTAACAGAATGATAATGAATCATTCAAAGAAGAAAAAATAAATAACGAATAATTAAAGAAGAATTCATTGAAAGAAGCCTTGTAGTTCCCAGATTACTTCACTATCGGTCTACTACTGGACATAGACCTCTCCCAACACACTATTCCATTCTATTCTCGGCAAATCTCATCCAGCTGCTATACAAGAGGAAAAGCAAGTTGATATTGAAACCCATTCTAAAATTCCACTTTATCCAATATGCATCCTTTTAGCAAATTCTTAGAATTAATTAGCCTTCTTTCTTTTCCTTCCTATCCATAATCACCGGTTGCCAACCGACTTCTGTGGTGTGAATCACCTCATCTGATAAGTAGCGCCTTTGTGATGCGGAAACAAACACACAATTGATTCTCTAAACTATTTAACATTAAGATTGTATCTAAATTATCGCCTTTTCATAGATAAGTGGGCAACTGTTACAGGTAAACTTGCAGAGATAAAAATATGGCGCCATTCGGATAGTCTGCTCTAAATAAGTGCCACAAATTCTGATGTTGTAAAATCCAGTTAACTATTTTTTCTGCTTTAGCCTGTCTCATCTGTCTGTAGGAATAATTTTGATTCGTGGTACAGCTGATTTTAGAAATAGAAGAGCTTAATGCATATCCGGAACATTGGAACAATACTCCGTGTACTACTGTGCCAACCAAAAACAAAGACGATTATTCCTTATCTCAAACGTGATTTTCGTGTAACAATGAATGAAAACGTTAGTTCTAACTTAATCCCTATGTTCTACAAGGTCGGTATGTGACCGGGGCGCGGCCGCACTTGTAACTAAAGCCAAGCTACTGGCAACCGGGCTATCTTGATGTACTGGCTGATAACAGGCCAGGGGCCAAGGGTCACATAGTTTCATGGATAGATATGTGAGATGGTTACCATAATGAGCAACTTTGTTACGTTAAGAGGTACGCGTAATGTAGCGAAATTAAATAATGTTTTGGGGAAGAATTCGTTAGGAAAAGTAAATATTAAAAGTTTAATCTCAGAGTCAAGATACGGCGACGCGCACCTGGAGTACGAATTTCGTGCTAAGTTGAAGGATCGTGTCCAACGTATAGATATGTCGGGAGATGGTTTCCATAATGAACGACTTTGTTACGTTAGAGAGACACCCATAATGTAGCGAAATTATATAATGTTTTGGGGATGAATTCGTATTGTCGCACGGACGTATTGTCGAGATCTCTGTAACTTTACAATTATTATTTTTTAACCCACCCCAAACGTACTAGTATTTATTCAAAAGGACATCAAAATATTCGTTCATGTGGCAATCGAACCGGCGACACAAAGTGCAAGGCAGCAGTCAGCGTCGCTGAAAACAAGCACTGTGTCTTTGTCTGATGGCCAATTTGCGTTAATGTGACGCATATTTTCCACGCACTTGTTCTTTTGTGTTTTGTTTGCTTTTATTTCGTACGTCACTATTAGCGCCATTTCATATTATTTTCATACAAAGCCAATTTCTCAGTCACTGCGACATTGACTCCAACAAATTAATTGGACTTATGCATAATACTGACGATTCCATTGTTTTGTTGCAGCGCTCCTCAAACGCAGCAGGTCGCGGCAAGCGCTTCACCTTCCAGTCCACCGTGAGACAGCTGGAGCGGCGGCGCCTGGCTGAGAAGCTGTCCAAGGAGGCAGATCTGAAGGAGCAACAGAGACGCACCGAGCTGGAGGCCATGAGGAGGTACGTGCATACAATGATACCAAGCCTAGGTCACACTATCTAGTTCTTCTTCGTTTCTAGTTCTTTTTGCATGCCTTAAAGGCAGAATGTACAAGGACACTCTAAGCATTGTAACACCTGAACTGTAAATTTACCTACATTCTATGCAAATAAAGCATTCTATTCTAAAATTGGTAGCTTTTGACACCTCCCAAAAAGCTCGTACAAGATTATGAAAACTAGAGCCTTCTTTGTAAAAATTGGTGATGTTCTTCAGAAAGGTCAGGTGCGTAGTACTTGCAACCAGCATGCGTTTCTTACAAGTGGCTTTCTATAGCTTCTTACCACCCTCACAAGAAAAACTATTCAAGCATACATTTATGTAATAATGGCACTATAGTAAACAATGTAGTTGTAGTTAAAATGTTAAATTCTGATACAATGTCTTACTTTACAACATCTTGAAAATAGAACTATGACCTAACTAACGTCCTCGCCTAGTTACTACACCATTGTGGTCCTACACAAATATACACTTAGGTACGAACGGTATAGCTTTACTATAAATATTCAACATTAACGTAATATCCACAGAGTCGAAGAAGAGTTCCAGCGCAAGCGCGCGCGGGAGAAGGCGAGCATCAGACAGCAGCTGCGCCTGGTCAGCAGCGGCGCCAACAGCATGCCCTCGCCCACCGCTCACCACCACAAGGTAACACAATCATATCCATCAAACGCAGTTATACTTCTGCATCTAAGAAAAATTGCAAATTTTCATTTGGAAGAATTTGGGTGTTTGCTGTTATAAAACTGTCCCGGTTGCACGATTTGTATGCTCTTAGTTGACTCAGCTGAAGTTTCATCTCAGTTATTCCCTAACACGTATTACGAATTACTATTGGACAGTCCTCTGGACACTTCTCCCAGAAGTTTTCTTACTATGCTAGCAGGAAGTTTTAAGACCACAACAACACCAGTTCATCTCTAAATATGGATTTAAATTGGTTTTTTGTGTGTTTGGATTAGCACAAAACAAATAACGGAAGGCCTTTAAACAAACATTGACACCTAAATTGATTGTATTCGTAATTAGACCATAATAAGACCCCTGAGACGCATCAATCATTTCTGTCACACGTCCTTACCTTGCCTTGAACCAAGGTGACGTGCATCAGAGACGTATATTGCTTGGCCACAAGATACAGACTCCAGACGACGCGTGTCGTGACAGCGACTGCGTAAGAAACAAATGAACGAAGTTTGCAAAGAGCATGCCTCGAGTAATCGCGGCGCGATTTGTAACGCGAAGGAAACACGCGCGTCATAATCGCAGCGACGCAAATCGCATCGTCCGAAGTCGCCAACGGGGACTTACATTACTTTGAACTAATGCGACACGCGTGTTAAGAGATTATAAATAATAGAAGTCACTTAGAGGACCGCGACGCGACGATACTCACGAGAAGGAAACAAGTGACACATGCGCATGTCGCTTGAGTCAAGCGGCTTGACGCAAGTTGTATCGCCTGAGGACGTGAACGAGGCGTTAAAACTGCCTTGAACCAAGGCGACATGCATCTACATCAGACGTATTATATGAACATAACGAGCATAAATGATGTAATTACTGTTTGTATAAAAATGAGTAGGACTCTAAGAGTGACGGTCACCTTGCAACTAAATAGTGTGTGAACTAGTATGTGTGGCCTTCACCAGTTTATTTTTGTGTTACGGTGTAATTATTTTCCTAGAATTAGAACTATGTCTCATTTGAGACGTTTACCCCTTTTATAGAGACAATTCTCATAACTGAGTATAATCAGTTACATCTTTAAGAATCTCTATAGTTACATAAAAGATACAAAAGGTAGATATCCTTTTTTGCCTACGCCTGTATCTCTTTCACGGAGCTTTTTTTCAATCGCAATTTCTAGTCAGTTATTGAAATTCTCGTTCATTAATATAGTTGTATACCAACCCGCACTGGGCCCGCGTGGTACATTGTCAGGGAAGGTTTACAGGCTAATAGGTTAATGTTGAATACTGGCACTCCGATTATGGAAGTTAAATAAAATACTTAGTTTTGTCTATTTCATTTCGAGTTTTTGAAGATGATCATGATCTATGATCATCCTCAAAAACTTCGTTCTTTATTTAAATCAGATCTCGATTGAGATTGAGCGTAGTAGTTTCTTTTATCATGTTTTTTATCAAGTTGTTGCCCCTTTTCAGTCGCGCGACTCCCCGGACGGGTCGTGTCGCGAGTCGCTGGCGCCGGACCGGTCGCGCGAGTCGCAGCGACACAGCAACGCCTCCTCCGACATCAGCGCACGCAGCAAGAGTACTACACCCGTATGTATCGCACTATATCACTGTTATGTACATCCTACTTTTAAGTGGTCCGGTGAGGCACACTATGTATATAACGGGTGCGGACCAAAGCAAAAAGGTTTGATCTGAGACAGCGTGCGTAGATCCCTCACTAGGTGAACTTGATGAATGTCCTGTGGTGTTGATACCTGTGAATCAGGTAGTGGCAGGAGGCATAAGGCCGGTCCTTGTTGTAGTGTTATTTGGAGCTTATGTCCGGCACTGGTCGATGTTCGGCTGAAATATGATGCTAATGACGTTAGTTAGTCGAGTTATCTTTACCTAAGTAGTAAAGTGAGAGTTGTATCCCCAGATCCGCAGCGTGGAGCTGTCGGCGTGGCGCAGCAGCGGCGGCGCGCGCGTGTACCGCGACTGGGCGGCGGCGCACGCGCACCCGCCCGCCTGCGCGCGCATGCCCATCGCCACGCACACGCTCTACAACGGTGAGACGGGGTTCATTATAAGAAAAACATCATTCATAACTCTGCTAAAGTCTGCATAGTTCAAGCTGTAGTGCTAAATATTTGCTAAGCGGCAGAGGTGGTGATCGCGAAGTCAGTCAAGAGTTGCCATCAGTTATCGTTTGTATACATAACATTTTTATTAATCTACGAATGTTTTCAAGTTCACGGACGTTCATAATTGAGATGGAGGAGAAGTGACTAAATTGACAATTTATTCAAATTCATTATGACATTATTTGTTGCCTAGACAAACAATACTTTTCTTCTTTTTTAATATAAATGCTGTTTCGTAACTAGACATACCAAAACCAGATAAAAAAACAGATACGTTTGATCCATAACTTATAACATCTACTTATTATTATGTTACTTTAGAAAGCAGAGCCACCTTCCTATATGGGTAATCAAATGCACGCCTCGCTCGTCCCCAATGCATTGAGATCTGGGACACTCGCGCCATAACCGACGCTGTGTACTGTGAACATACTTGAACTGTCACCACGAAGTACTAGAGTCTCATTGTTGCAATACATAGATACTTTGTAAAAGGTATGGTAGGCCTACTACCATTGCAAAAGAAAACATTTAAACTCCATACATAAGCGAAACTATTAGCTCATTTTTATCATTTATAGAAGACTTACACCTGGCAAAACAGATTAAAAATAATACGAGTCACTGATAGCCAATTACAAGTCTTAACTTATAAAAAAACATATATTCGCCGTTATTGAAATGGCTGGTCCGTAATAGACGGACAGACGTTTGTGGAAAAAAGAGTTGTTATGGAAAAACATAGGAAAGATCTTTGTCCAGCTGTGGATTAAAACATACGAAATAGATAGATACGCTCTAACTTGATCAGTAGCGTGATTGTTAAAAAAAACCACAAGTTAATTAAGTTTATTATAAATTATTCTGTTTTTTATAGAATTAATAGTGAGTATTATCAATATATTTTACTAAAAATAACCACAATGAACAACTTAGTAGGTATTCCCCAATCTCGAACTTATCGAAATGTTTTAAAAAGAAGTAGTGGAGAACAAAGTATTTTTACTATTTCTTCAAAAAGACACGTACAGTGTAAACATTCTTACAAACCCATGGAATAAACCAGGTTATTGATAAATAGTAACTTAGTAAGTGAGTAGTAGTGGGGTCAGGGCCATCGGAAGTAGCTACATAGTGCTGTGGCGCCTGACAGTTGGGGCGTGTCTGTAACTTTGAATGTTTCCTGTATATTTATGTAGGCGTATTGGTTACTTTGTCAAACATTCAATATAGATTAGTAGTAGGTTTTGTTTATTATTTTTGTTGTTTTTCAACACAACTCGGAATACTGTAGTAACATAATGACGGATTGATAGTTCAACTAAAACTAATTATTAATTAATGGGAGTTAATCGAACAGAAACGTTTCAGAAATTGCTGTGCTAGGGCGCTACGGCGTAGCTAGTCGATGCTACGACGTAGCTCAAAGTACAGACCAGGATTTGTTTTCTTTGATTACGTAATTAATATTCCAAAACGTCGTTTTACTATCACTGTCTGAATAAATATTGGATCAGCCTGTTACTAATAGAAAGATTAAAAAAAAATCTTCTTTCTTTCCTCTAATTTAGACTGATTTTATGCAGTATTTTTATGTTCAACCAATAACTTGTATGTGTGGTGTAAACTGTAATATAAGTTAGTTATCTATACAAATGAATAGATTTAAAATAATCTTGGTAGATTATTTTAAATCTATTCATTGCATTGCCACTCGAAAAAGGGCATTTGATTCATCGATAACAGTTAATACAATTCTTTTTTAGTCACTGAGTGAATAAAAACATTTTGAATTTGGAACGAGCACGAATTATGTATAAAAATAAATATAACGTGCTAGCAATAATACAATACTGAATTTCGAAAACAGTTGTACTATAAATTGTACTGTTGTTGTACTATATAATGTTTATATTTAATCCTTTGTTCCCTTACTACCGATTATATAACAAATTGTGATAAATATAAATACTATACCTACTACTATTTATTTTCTCGCAGTCAATGGTAAAAAATTGAGTACACAACTCCTGAAAATAGTTATTCATCTCGGCCCTTGTATTCCTCGCTGCGCTCAGGATTCCAATCTAGAATCCTTCGCTGCCCTCGGGATCCAATTACGTCCCTCTAATTAAATTCCCTTTTTATCGCTTTTTTTTAATCTACATTTAGGATAAATTGCATACCTACTCATACCTATACCAAGCCCGTACCTATGTCCTGGTGTCTTATAAGAGTCCGTTCGTTCCCCGCAGGCGGCGCGGAAGCCGAAGCGTTCAGCGGCAGCCCGCGCTCGGACAACTACCGGCGCGAGTTCGCGCGCGGCCGCGCCTCCCCGCCGCGCGCCTCCCCGCGCACGCCGCGCGCGCCGCGCCTGCTGGCCGCCGCGCGCGACCCCTCCACCTCCGGCTCCGACCTCTCGCTCAGGCAACCCATTAAGATCAGGTATGACTAACTCATTTCGATCACTCATGCCATCCATAATCCACATAGGGCTAAGTCAAAGCATTTATTGCAGGTAGGCTAGTTACAGGCACTTTTGAACTGTCGAAAACAAGACAAAACAATGAAACTACAGTCCCAGCCTCAGGGCATGATGACTGTGAAAGTACTATAGTTGTCCATTCCGACATTCCAACACGGGCTACCATGGTAGATCACGACTTACTTCGTCTCTCAGAAACGAGGCCTGACGCAGCGTCGGTAGGCCTCCTACGAGGCAACCGATGAACTGATGAAGGTCGTTGGATGTAGAAGCACAAGACTGGTCGATGCAGCAACCAATGGGAGAGACCTATGACCATATATAACACAAGAATTTGAGAAAAATAATGATTATATATATTATGTATTCCTATACTCATCATTGTGGACATTCGAACGCAGCTGGATAAATCAGCATTGCATTAATAGAATTTTTCTTGACCATGCAAGTCAGTTGCATGGCGAACTTGTATGATAGCAAAATCTTTAAACTTTTGTGTTTTTGTGCATGTAACCTTTTGGTATTGTATAAAGCATGTGGAAAAAAATAAATGCTTTAATTAAATGACGATTTAACTGTCTAATTTAAAGCAATATTAATTAGCTTTTAGAATGAAATTAGTAAAAAATTTAATGGTCATTTACACAGAGCAATGTAATTGATAAATTTACTTATACGCCAGTTTGCACTTAATAACACTTGTACGTTGTAACGTTTTGATTTGAATAAACAGATTACATCAGTTATGAATCATGTGTTTAGCAATACATTTCTGTGGCTTTACAATATCTTTTGTGACTTCAATTTCTGCAGTCAATTAAATAGCTCTGTGAAAATAATTTTATGTAATTAGGTGTGTAATGAAGTACAGTCGCTGTTATAATGTTGTTGTATGGTGTTTCCGAAGGTGGTGATGTGTGGGAGTAGCGCTATTACCTAACACTAACCCTGCGCGCGCGCATACAAGGTGAGTGCTTGCCGTATGCTTACATCCCTTACTCAGATCGAAACGTAGCCAAATCCATTCTTGAACACTTAGGGGATTTTTAAAGATCTATAATCTTTTTGAAAATGCCGTTTTGGTTTGTTTTCCTTCTACTATTTTCGAGTACTTATATCTGCCTCTAGAAACCTAGATCTAATGCTTGTAGAGTCTGATGATAGTAGATAGCTGCATGCCTTTAGTAGACAAACGTTCATAAATAACCAACGTTTTACTAAAATAATAAATACATAATTAACTGTGCCATGCTTTCAATTTACCCCAGTCATTCACCTACCCTTACTATTTTAACTCTCTTATAACACAGCATTTTTTTCGCACGAAAAAATATTCATAAATATAATTGTTCTTACTTTTAACCCTTCACTCGCGCCAACAGTGAATCAACAAAGGAAGAACCGGAACCAGACGAGCCCGCCATAGTACCGATGCTGCGACCGGCCGGACCTGCGCGCACCGCTCTGCTGACCCACTGACACTGAGACACAAACACTCATAGGGTCACCTACACTGAGCTACTGACACTCATAGGCTCATCAACACTCACAGGGTCACCTTCACTGAGTTATAAACACTCACAGGGTAACCGACATTCATTAAGAAATACACTCATAGGGTGACTTTCACTGGGTCACCGTCACTCACTGAGTCATCGACACTGAGTAGCAGTCAATGATACACCGACCGAGTGTGAGTGAAGACACTCTCACTGACTAACACCCGACGCATGCCGTTCGTAATTAAGAACTTAAGCATAAAAACTTGTAATATCGAATTGTAATCTATGTAAACTTCTATTTATTTACTTTAAATTCTTGATAGGAGTTTGTTACCTGATATATTATTGGTTTGCAGTTTATTTAGAGACTTCGCAAAGATGGCCAGCACAAGTGCCAATCCAAAAAATAACATTTAAATGTAAGATACTAAAACATAACCTTTAGAATGAAAGAAACCCTTTTATATATAAATTAGTTTGGGAACTCATTATTGCCACAAAGGCAGGCAAATGTCCGGTAGAAGCCGGAATGGGAGTGTTAGCAATCTGTATGTAAGCTCGTCACGCGAACCACTGCTGTTGAAATTTGGGTCGGCGACCATTGTGCCGTGCTATTTTTATTTACCCTTTACTTTTCTTGTCTTGACCTAAAGCTAAACTACGTATTATTTTAAACCTGTCGGACCATTATTCTTCTGTAAACATGTCTTTTGTTTCACTGTTTTCTTTAGATACTTTTCTTCTTTTTTTTAATGTCAAATCAGCTGGTTCGCGTGATTTACATACATGTTACTAAGTACTCTCTTTTATCAAATTAAATGCATTTCGTATATTTGTTTTTTTGTATTATTTGTTGTAATTTTTAATGAATAACTGCGAATATTCAATTTTAGGTATACCAGAGGGTTTCATAATGAGGATTATTATTAAAAACACTTGTAAAATCGAGCGTAGAGTGTCGAGCGTTAGTATAAAAACGAACACATAATGTGAAGTTATTGACTCCGAAGAGTGCTTTAATTCGCATCTGCTATGTACTTAAGCTATGTAAAACTTTGTATTGTATTTAATCAAGTTAAGACTTACTTTATGAAGCTGTTTTCACAAAATACTTATTTTTTTGAAAAATTTATTTTTCTTTGAATTTATATTTGTGAATACAGCTTTCTCTAGAAATACTTAGTTTATAATTCCAATAGTTATGGTCTTCCATTGTAAGCTAAATACTGAAGCTTTAAAATAGACTTAGCGCTAGACTTATAGTGGTGCTATAAGCGTCAGAGTGTAGCGCTGACGCTAGAATGTCAGCGTCAGCCGCTACAGCTTGACGCTTTACTGTTAGGTGCTGAAATATACGGATTTTATATATTATCTATGTAGAGTTATCAACATTGTATTAAACTTAATTTTTTATGTAAACCACAAAACCAAACAAATTACAGAGCGATATAGAAAATGCTGAAAATTAAAAATATGTCCTGTACTAAAACTACTATACGGATATAATTATTCGAATGAATTATTGTATGCAGACTGGGAACGTCATGATGCGCAGTTTAATTATCGTATTGTCGGAGCCACCCTGTATAATTAATTCTAAAGTGTTTGGCAGGCTAACACAATTCATCAACAGCCAAGCCCAATTCCAACCCACCATCTGAATTGTCTCCTAATTGAGACATCCCCACGTCAACCTTTAGGGACGATCAATCATTTCCCTATACCCGGGTAGTTCCGCATAGGATGGACCGGGTAAGTGCGGCGTGACCGGGTCACCCAAAGGCAGCCACGTGGTCAGCTGATCGATTGTCGCAGACTGTTTTTATGACGTGTAAAGTAATATTGGGAGGGTGTTATTGTTGTAATTTTATTACTCTTAATGGCCCGGTATAATATGAAACATAGTTTTCAAAGGTGTTAACTGTTAAGGTCATGGTGCAATTGATTCGCAGGATTCGAACTTTGTCGGCTAAGCCATATTATGGATTTAAAAACTTTTTTAGTTGAGAGTATGGATTTTAAAGTGACTTTTGAATGGTGCGTCCATATTAAAGCGTTCTTTGCGCTTTGGAAGTGCAAAGAGCGAAATAGAATATTGTGTCCACAGAATGAAATCCAAATATAAAAATAAAGACGGAGTATTGGGAATACATGATCATGACTAAAATTTAAAACATTTAAGAAACTCACATAATTAAGTTTATTTTTTTATCTTGAAGTCCCATTATAACGCAAATAAATTTTAAAATCATATTTCTAGTAAATTTATTTCAAATTATATAATACATACGATTAATATAATATACAACACAAGAAGTATTTTATAAGTAAGAGTAAAAATATAAATCTAATATAAAACGGCTCAATTGTATATAACTTAATGTATAAGCATTATTAATATAATATTCATATTAATTTTGTGTAATCTTTATTCAAAATATACTTTAAGTTGGCGGAAACATTGATGGTGAACATATTTTCAGTTTACAAAATATTTTACCAACTTTACGAAGAATATATCCATACATATTTATCGAAATAAAAAACACTGAAAAAGTTTATTATCGATTGCCCGGCATAATTTAAACTTAAAACTTGTAAGATAAATATAAAACATAGATTACTTCTGTATATAACATTAGCTAAAGTTCGGTGCATGTATATAGTGTAGAATGTAAACCGTTTATCTACGAGTAATAAAGATTTGTGTAACGAATTTCTGTTTTTTTTTTTACTGTTAACTTTAAACCCTTAAAATTCAGAGGTTTGCCTCTCTCACTGTAATTATAGCTGACAGTTTTTAACAGTTACACAATATTACTTACTTGGATCTAATGTAAAAATATGCAATTACGAAACTTATGAAGTAGCCAGACATGAATTTTTTAGTATTAATGAGTGGGTATAACAGTAGAGGAAGACCAAAGAAACTATGGATGGTCTGGTGAAGGATGATATGGCAAGAAAGGAGGGGACTGCTGAGATGACGAGTAATAGAGAAGTATGGAAGAAGAAGACATGCTGCGCCGACCCCAAGTAAATTGAGATAAGGACAGGAGAATGATGATGAAGTAGACAGAAACACAAACACACGTAGTTGACACATCAATCACATAATACTTCAGATCCCAGTTTTCACCTTATTGAGATAAATAAATAATTATTATAAGTATTATTCTGAAACACATGGAGTTGTTATGCAACCATAAAAGCATTATTGGCCGTGATTGTATCACGCTATTACAGTAGGTACTCGTTTTCTAATGACACTGTGACACCGTGGTCCTTTATCAGAAATCATGGTCACGTTATACTTAACAATATGCATTAATATGTAAATCACAGTAAACTTTATAAACAAACAATGTGCAAAAGATAAAAACAAACAGATTTATCAAGCCATTAACTATATCACTGCAATCGGAGTGGTTATATCAGTTTCGACACGTGTATATATGTAGATAGAGACGTACATAGGGAAATACGTTCATATATTCGTACATCCAACTTAAGTTTGACGATCCGTTATTACATTTCCGACCCTTTCTTTCATAACCTCACGCCTGTAATCCCCGAAGGGGTACACAGAGGTGTACCTAATAATACACCCACATTTCGACAGTTATGTTTAAGCTGCATGTAGGTAATAGGGAACGAGCCTATTGCCATCAACCGGGCAAAATTCCAAACTCCGTAACTGCTACTGAGAAATTCCCAATGGAAAAACTCAATAACAGTTTGCCTGACCTGGAGATAGATCCTAAGACCTCATAGAATAGATACTAGACAAACCATATAACACAAATCCATTTCATTTATGTCTAAAGCGGTCGTACAATTTTCAGGACTACTAAACGCAATTAAAACGATTCCTCTAAAATCACGGTCCAGCTCATCCAAAAACCTTCTTGTACCACAGACCCAATGATTTTAATTCCAATCCCAATATTTGGTAATATCGTTAATAATATTATCAGAGTAAGTATTGCCTGACTCTACCCAATTACTCTTTCTCAGCCTATGGGCTCCGGAAATTATTACCTTTTAAAATATATATGACATGTGGGAGCATGTTCAAAGAAGGCAATTATCGGTCAACGCTCTCGGTAGACGGGTGAAAACTTCATAAAAACAAAAGAAAAACGGCCTTCCGAACCTTATAGATCATGTACATTACTGCTTTAGAACGCGTAGTAGTGTTTCTGCTCCTATAAAAGAGTCAATGGACGTCATGCATGTTGATGTTTACGAATATAATGACATGCGCAAAGGGGTTTCAGAAGTAAAGCTTGGTGAAAAGTTTTCAGTTAGAGCGTGAGCTTTCAGTGAAGTGCACACACTACGAGAAACTGATTTAGACGGTGTTCAAATAAAGTTGTTGAAAATTAATAGTAGTAAATGAATGTTAAATAAGAAAACTAGAACAATATAAATCAATAGTTTCTTCTACTTAATCGGGTTTTAGATTAAAATAAAACATTACAAAATCAGACCGAAAAGTGTAATCAACTAAATTGACCATACCTACTTACTTAGCCGATTATATTTTTTGATAAAACTACTTACGATTAAAAAATCAACCTACAAAAAAAACCTAATAACATTGTCATTGTAATAACTTTAACTAGGCAGCCTTTTCATTCGGCTAGAAAACTTAAAACAAGTTTCCGAAAACACGTCTGAAAAAAGGTAACCGTAAAGTCGTACAAACTGTTTCCTTCGAAATATTCTAAAGGAGTTTGCCTACTATCTTCTACCGTGGCCTTTGAGGACGTTCCGCTTGGGTCCGGCGGCGCTGCCGTCCCGAACCTCACACGGACAACTTCCCGACAGTGTCTAGCCTGCGAACACAAAGCCAAGCTGCAGCCCGACATTCCCGAGCCGGTATCGGCTCCCCCGATACTGGTACCGACGCCGGTTCCCGTTATCCGGGAACAGCCAGTCTTCACGACCCGTGGTACCGTGATGACGGCGAAACCGGAGAACATGCACGATGACCTAGAGGATAGGGACCCTAACAGTCTGAACCAACATGTGCAGGTTTGTATGAAGACGTTTTAAACAACCGTGACAGTTAATAAGTGGGTGGACAGGCTCGTTGTGAATTTTACAGGTGACATTAGTGATGTGTGGATTTTAAATGTAAACAATTGAGGATCGATATTTGCATTGACCTTGTCAATAAAATAGATATGCCTAGCGTACCATTTCAAAAGGTAAACAATGACACAAAATAGATACATAAAGAGGTAGAGCTAGGACATAATTATATAGGTAGTTTGTGGAGTTTCACAGTAATTATCAGTTGAATTTATTGTTATCGAAACCTGTGATTAACGGACATCGTAGCATTGCTATCTGCTGGACATACTAGACACGAAAATGTAGAGTAGGTGGAAGTTTTTTTTGCAAAATTACCTAACAAAAACTTTAAAAAATTACAGCATACTACATTGTTTTTGTTCGTCCGGCACATTCAATTCGGCAATGAAAACCGAGCACAAGCAATCACCATTCGGCTTTCATTTCACTCGCGCCGAACGGCAAACTCTGTTGAGCACCTACCATTACTAGATCACATCAATCGTGTCGAAATATTGCGACCCGAACATGTGTAAGTGTTACCCCCTTGAAAAAAATAATATTATGCAAATGTAATGTAATTACTTTTATTAAAATCAGCAAACACTGTTATGTTTACAAAAGAATTTTCATGCAACTTTAAAAATAGGACTAAAACTATTCATACTTTAGCGCCGGAAACACATTACCATTTCTACCACTTACAGAGGGTTGTTAAATTTGTGTGACGTGTAATATAATAAGGGAAAACCATGTATAATCGAGTTATTTATACAAACAACGGATGCCTTGAAGTTTAGAGTGCCTATTAAATGTAAAACCTTGTACCTACAACTTATGTTATGTGTTTTGCACTAGATATGTGACGTCACAATGTATTACTGTAATGTTTAGTAAGACTACAAAGTTATTTCCATAATAACTTATGTACAAAGATAAAAATCGACTCCGTAGAAATAGGCCATAAACACGTCGCAAACGGACAGAGAAACATACTCGCTTACGCTTTCTATAGTGTTATAGAAAGCATTTAATTACAACAATGAATAATCAGTTTAGATACAAACTTACTTCACAGGAATAGCAAATAATATAATAAATATAAGCAATTGAGGGTTGCCGAGTAAGTATATTCATAATTACCTACATCTGTGACAGTAAAGTTGCTGGGTTGCTTCCCCGCGTTTTGTAGCGAAACCATACCATAGTTTGAAAAATAATTGCCTTCGACCACACATACAACGTTTAAATGAGCTTGCAGTAAGAAATCTTGATATTGGTCAAGCCACTTGTTAACGCAAAACTTTAGTTTCAACCAAGATGCAACGTAACAACTAGTCGATAGTATGGCTATTCAAGTATCACGTAACCCTGGATTAAACAATATTAAAGGAAAAATAATGAATTCAATTATTTTACTGTACTGATAAATAAATAATATTAAATATTCTTAACTGATTCCGAGACATTTCCGAGTTTCAGAAAAAAATATTCGGAAAAAAAATTTAGTGTAAAGGAAGTCCCCACTTTTCGTTTCTGTTCCTTGAACTTGAGGCACATTAGCTCTACCTATTCCGATCACTGCTCATAACCATCATTCTCCTGCCATTTTCTTAATTTATTTGGGTCGGCGCAGCATGTCCTCTTTTTCTCAACTTCTCTATTTGTCGTCATCTCAGCAGACACCTCCGTTCTAGCCATATCATCTTCCAAGCAGTCCATCCATCGTATCTTTGGCCTTCTTCTACACTTATAGCCATCAACATTCATACTTAAAACATTCCTCTACATCACATGCACAATTGAACATAATACATTTTTGTCAAATAAAACCATAACCAAATCTTTATCTTTCGATCTAGATAAACAACTACACCCCGATATTAAAGTCGTTTCTTTTCCGACCATAAATCAGTGTCAAGGGAAAAATCAACTTCATTATACGCAAACAGCCATTAGTTTCGAGTGGCGGGAAGTAGGGGCATAACTGGGTAACCCCGAAAGCCTTTAAGGATTTCGTAAGGGTGATTTCATAATAAAATATTGAAGAAGTGGGTGAACAAAATCTACTCTTGATGACACTGATATTTCAGTAGGTTGCGATAAGGCGGAGCACCCTTTTAAAACGACGCATTTTTTCGCTACGAAATGTAAGAGGCTGTATCATTTGCTACGAGATTTCGTGTCTTTTTATATCTGAAAAAATCTGGTAGTTTTTTTATACAGGCCTTCGGAACTTCAATTCACAGTACGCGACTTTCAAAAATACTGATACTGAGCCTGTTGGCCTCACTCCATAATTTACAGTTTTTTCGATCCAAGGCTAACGTGGTCCACTGGTCCTGGGTTTTGTCCAGCTCGTCCCGCCATCTTCCACGAGGTCTGCCACGACGCCTGTCCTGTGTGTCAGGGCTTCGGAAAGTGTATATTATGGCCCACAGCTCATTCAGTCCCACTTCAGCTTAGTTATTGTATTGTAATTTGTATTTTGCAGCTCAGTATTTTGCGTATGGTCAGTTAACTCAATTAGCTTGACGTCTGGCAAGGACTTTCAAAATTAGGTACCTATATAAAAAAAATCTTGTTATAAATTGTGTGAACGATATCGCGATAAGACCGCCACTATACTCATTGATTAACAACATTGTAAAATAGCTGTGTAATAATTTTGGTCAGCAAGAACGTGAGTTATTGAACTTCAACAGAAATAAGTCTGCCATAAATCCCAAACTACATAATATAATTCTAGTTTCGTGTTACCAAATCACTAAGAAACCTTTACACCTAACCACAATGTTATCAAAAATGCAAATTCTTACAGAAACGAAAGGTTTAATTAAAAACCTAGCCTACCACCGCCGGACAAAGAACTCGAGACGTTTGCGTGATCCAAGTACCTAACTCCTCGAGTATACCACGGATACACAGTATTAATATACAGTATTTCCATTGGGAACATGAGTTTGAAATCTTCTACAGACACATGCAAAGCGAATTCTAAGCACGCTTCATGTTACTCGCGAGAAAATCGGGACACCGAGACAAATAGTTACGTTTTATGTGTGTACAACGTAACCAAAAGTTAAGTCGACAAATGCTAACACCTCACTTGATTTAAAAAAGGGCCTAGTTGGCTTACTGCTTATCTTTGTACTGTGACTATACACTATGAACTACAGGTCACTAGCTCCTGTACTATTTAATTGTTCTCCGCTAATTAACTTTCTGTATTTTCACCCTTGAAAAGAAAAATGGGAAAAATAAAGCTCTCGTATAAATCGCTGCTTATCTAGACATTTTTTAGTTAGTTCAACTACGAACTAAGTAGATGTAGCTGTAAACGTAGGGAGGTTAGCAAAATAGGTAAGGTATTTACAAGGTAGATGTGACGCTCTAGAAGGACACTGACCTTATTGGTGAGGTTCTTCCGAAAGGTCAGGTACGTAGTACTCGCAACCGGCGTGCGTGTATGACCAGACGCATGCATGGATGTGGCAAAAGGAGTATGTTAGGATCATGGGAAAAAGGCGCGAGTTATGTATGTATGTGAGCTAAATACGCGCTTTTAATGTGGAGTTGCGGGCAGCAGCCCGATATACAATACAATACATGTGATGTGGACAGTACTCGTACTTGCTGTAGATATAGACTAAAAAATGACAAATAATGAATATCACAAGCTACCCGAATAGTGCAGTCCAACGTCATATTTTCGCTTGCTACGTCTTATTGTTTACATATATAATAATTATGCTCACATAATGTAGCCCTCAGTGTTATTGGAATATCAGAGTTCTTGAGCTACAAACATTGACACACTGACTTACAGCAAATTGAATAGGTACAAAGGAATTACCGATACCATGTCATGTTCACAATCCACGGACGATTCGATTCCATTTGTGATTGATTTTCAAGCTATTTATAAGTTCACTCTACAATCATTTTTTTACTTTAGTTGATGAGGTACCTTTCCTTCAAGTTTAGGCTATAAAAGGAAAAATTACAAAGGAAAAAAACTTTAGGTAGCTACTATTGGTGGCACTGAAAACGGAAAACCATTTGTATACAAGAGTACACATAAATTAGCGGCACATGAAACCTATAGTTGTGTCTGTTGTAGTGGCTGGTTACTTGCCCTTTCTTGCTGGCCCAATGCGGCACAAGCCACTTATTTGCTTGAATTCACTAGAAACGGCATGGAAGTTGCCAATTGTGCCAAAAAAACGGACTTCAATCATCCCTCAATTTTTAACACATAACATCACGCCTGTAATTCCCGAAGGATAAGGCAAAGGTGTACATAATAATACACTCACATTTTGCCAGTTATGTTTAAGTCTTGTAATAGGGTGCGAGCCTATTGCCATCAACCGGGCACAAATCCAGACTCCCGTGGCTGCTACTGAGAAATTTCTGATGGTAAAACCCAATAGCAAAATATTTTTTTTAAATACTTATTACGGTGACAAATCATATTTAGATCAACATACAACCTGATACACCCCTAAGATTGCCACTATATAGGTAGTAAGTCAATTGGAATATTGTTGACCGTAGACCATACCCCCTTAAAAAATACTGTGGACCTACCGTTGAACCAAAAGAAGAAGAAACTGATTAAAGCTTCTCATCTCCCCTCACAGATAGTATGGGACGACATAATCGGCGAGCCAGAAGGCGCGCGCAGCCCGGAGTGCGCGTGGCGGCTCAGTCACGCGTGCTTCCGCCACGCGCGCAACTGGTGCTACACCGTGCTCACCGTGCTGCTGGCGCCGCCCTGCGCGCTGCTGCTCGGCTGCGGGTTTGCCTGTCTCGCCTTCGAGGTAAAACTAGAGCAGAAACGAAGACAACCAATCCTGAATGATATTGATAAGGCAGCCTTTTCAATATCATCTGTTTTCTAATATCATGTCAACTTGCTAAAGACTGAGACTTAGTTTAGTCAACCAACAGCCAACATGAGATTTTATGGTAGGTTTGAATGGAATCTGATCTGTGGCCCTACCCTGGCCTGTGACATCTTAATGCAGGAATGTTTTAGTTCTATACCCAATGTGGGAATCCTCCAGGCCAGTTCAGTCCTGCATTAAGACGTCATGATAGAGCCACTGAAATCGGAATGGAGAACATTCGAATCGTAACGTTATCTTGACGTTTTCACGTATATGTAGAATGTACTGTGAGGAGTTGAGGACGCCGCTTTCTTAGCTTTTATATAGGGACCAAACCACTCTATTTACTCTCTGCTCCTATCACAGCCTACATCTTCGTTACAGCAAATCTGGTGCACCGCGCCCTGCTTGCGCTGCGTGAAGATCTACTTCGCGTCTCTCCGGACGATGGTAACGTCATGCATGGCCGCCATAGTGGTACCCGCGGCCAACGCCATCGGCCACGTCTGCAGACACATCAGGGTCAACTTCAGGAAGGACGCGCCTGAGGATAAGGATATGTTGGTCATTTAAAGATGTGTATTTGTGTGACATGAATGAAAGATGTTGAAGTGTCAAGGAGCAGGCTTATCGACCAATGTTTTTACTGGTTTGCGAGGTAATTGTGGAAAACACCTTACAAAGAAAGTGCTTTTAATTTTGTAATTTTTTTTTTGTGAATTTCATTTAAAAGCCTTTTTTATTGAGAGTACCTATCTTATGTTATCGAGGTGCTGGTTTACTGTGTCATATTTATAATGATGGCGATTCTTATTGAACTTGTAATTGGTATATCTTAACAACGAGGTAGATTTTGTCTCAAATATATGTATGTAGTTACAGTACCTACCATGATTCCGACAACCCTCGTGAACAAACTTGGGACTTCTGGAATTGGAACTTTTAAAACACTTCGCATTATTATTGTTTTTCATTTTACACAAATAATATCACTATGGGTATATGCCGTAAGTGCCTTTTAGGAAGACAAATTAATAAGTTCCAAAAGTTTATGTACGATGTTTCTGCACAAATTACAACAAATTATTTATGTGTAAGTACCTAATTATTAAAATTCATAGTTTTACAAATATTTATAGTGTTAATGTTAAGACCATTTCATAATTTATTTAATTAAATGTGGTGTGAGAAGTATTTTCTAAATAAATGCCATAAATAAAATTATCTAGTTTGTGTTTCATTTAATTTCAATAAAAAAGAAGACGTAACTATTGTCACTGTACACACTGGCCCAGATCAACCCCCCAATTCTGTTGCCAAAGACGGATCTGTATTCAGCCTAAATAACATCATCTTTATTAAAATAAACAAATTAGGTAGATTTATAAACTTAATAAATTACACTTGCTCCTAATTATTATACTGGCCATTATACCCCATGGCATGGTGATTGTGATTAGCGTAAACCCAAACAAAGCAGGCTAGTGACCGCATAAAGTCATAACAAGCCGTGAGCCGTGAGAGTCCAATGTGTAACATCACGCCATATTTCGATTACTTGTATGTAACCGCTGAATATTTCATGAGCAACAAACTATCGCGCAACAATATCAAGGTGCTTGTAGAGCTTTTGTAATTCTGGCATATAGGCAGATAACCTAAAATAAATTGATGCAAGAAACAGTAGGGATGTTTTTTCTTACACATTTTTTCAGTATTTGCGATAATCTTCGATCAGAAAATAATAATTTGAAAAAAGCCTAGTAAAATGTTTATAGTCAAAAAAAAAACTCCTTAAAAAAAGGCTGATGATATTCTCTTCGTATGCGAGGCTGTATGACAGTTTCCTTTGCCTATTATTAAAATTCATAGACATTAGCTAAAAGAAACAGCGTGCGCGGGAAAAGCGAAGACAAAGTTTTTCACGAATTTTACTGTGTTGCAAAAATTCAACTTTAAAATTATGCTGGAGGAAATTTCTTCGGATGAGACTTCAGTGCCGGTGCTGCGACAAATAACCAGCAGTACAAATAACTTAAACTCCGACCGATCTGAAAATCGTTTCGTCATAGCGCAATGCCGAAGGTTTGTTAAAAATAATGTTTAACAATTCAATACCGGTACATTGAACTAAGATCTTTTTACCCGATTGCGGCGAAGCCCTAAAGGAAGGCCCATGTATGTATGTGTGTATGCATGTATGTCCGTTTCTTAGTTCCCTCGTAACTCCTAAACGGATTTTTCGTTGTATTAGATTCGAACCTTTTTTTATTGAATTATACAACGTTTTATTTTAGAATTGATGGCCATAATACGAGTGGTCAACAGGAAACTAGTGAAGAATCTGAAACAGAAGAGGTAAGTATTTCTACGTTTTCAATCGATTTATTTATCTTTCATTGCGTATTTTTTATGTACCCGGCACCTATTGTGTGTGCCAATCAATAAGGCAACCACTTCAATAATTAATAGGACTAAACCTAGCTGCGCCGTGCAACGTAACACAAAACAAATCACCTATAGCAAAACCGTTGCTAATAATATCCAGGTCGTGAAAAAAATCAGATATCCCTGAAAATATAGGCTTCTACGATTGACTGATACGTACTGTGAGTTTTGAAGTATTGTTGGTACCTACTGTAACAACGTTTACATTTGGGAACATACATATGTATATACACGCTATAACATGACCGACACACAATTAATTCCCGCGTGTCATGTAACGTAAACAAATCCCTATTAATTAACCGATGTTGTGTCAGCACAATATTAATTTATGACTAAGAGGGTGATGCTTTTACACTTTCGGTTCGGAAGGCTGGGTGTGGCCTATCGGATCTGACGTAGGATGACCTTTTTATTTATTAAGCAGTGCAAAATGCCTGACGCATACCGCACCGTCTGCGGAGACGGCTTGGTTATGTGGGGCTGCTACCCACTAAAAAACACCGCCCGTGAACCTACTGTCGCCTTGTCGGATGAGCCGCAAGAACTGCTACGCATGACTTTCGCGACCAAAGCAGGATGCCCTACGTCAATCCGATAAGAACAAGAACCAATAATAACCATGGACTACATAACTAGCGACCGATATACCTGATTAATTTATATCTTCTGCTAGGCAATCTTGAAACATTTTCTTTTATATTTCAATCCTTTTGGTCTTTGTTCACAACTTAGCCTATCTCGAAACCCCGTCCGATGATGACGAGACTTTAGACACCTTTACAAATCCTGGAAGAAATTAGGTGACCTTATTCATACATGCATTAAAAAAAAATTGAACGCACATAATGACCTTAATATTAAAATGTCACAGAGGGTGTTAGTGGCTTATTGTCGCTCAGGAAGACTGGGAGCGGCCTACTGCACCCCACTCACCGGCGAGGTGGGTCCCATTTATTATCTAAATATTTATAGTTCAGCCTTTATGGGCTTTTACATTTACCCCTGCATTTGGGTCAGCATATCTACTCCCATGTTTATGAAAGCATAAATTTAGTCCTGTTTGCCATTAATTTTCATGATTTCACCGACAATGTTTTGTTCTATTTATCTATAGGTATTGTCCGTATTGTTTATGATTATGTAGAATTTATTTCAAAGGGCATTACAAAAAACCCTATCAACTTATGTTCTCTCCCCTTCAATGCTGCAGCTCTTCATCTTAGATGAGATAGTAGACCGTCCACCAGAGTACCAAATGTTTGCAAGTCTCTTTCGCCAAGTGGCACCTATCTGCACCCTACTGGACGGCAAGAACCAAGGCGCATTCGTGCAGACTGTCAGGAAGACAGTCTTCGACAGCGATGCCAATGATGAGGGGAGGTGCAAGCTCGTGTTCTTGTCTGCTAAGGAGTATAGTAAGTAATTAATAGTATGAGTAGTACTTATCATGAGGTAAGACTACTAGCGCCTTCTAAGAACATAGGAAGGAGTTGATTTTTTGCTAGAAGGAACTTTTTGATGATAGTTCAAACAACACAGAGGATGAGTATTTCGTTACCACCTGAGCGTGTACGATTTGTCTTCAGAAGCAATATTTGTATAGTTTTGTCAGCCCACCAACTAATAAAGAAAAATGTAGGTTATCAACTTGAATGTAATCATAGAATATTAATTATGTTTACTAGCTTTTTCCCAAGCCCAAAATATTTTCACCTAGGTTTCGAAGCATGCAAACGACGTATATTCGCCCTATCTCTCCCCACCGAGCCGCCAAACGCCTCTGACGAAGAGAGGTCCCTATACCTTCGAACAGTGTTGGACTTCTCCCAGACCCAGAGTGTTCATGCCCTAGGATCATTGCTAAGATACCTGGACCTCAACTGGGTGAAGTTGAGCATGGACCTTCATGGGAAACCGCAGTTTCTAAGCTTGAGGATAATTTCACTGTAAGTTTCCGAACTATCTTAATAGCAGTAAAACCCCAACTTTATTACGATGGGATAATTTACATAATGTCAAAACTGACTATTTACTTGCGAGATGAACGAGAAATTATAGAACCACCATTTCTTTTTTTTACTGTTATTTACGTTGGAAATACAAAATATTATTAAGTACTTAATACAAACGAAGCCATTCTAAACCTCCGATTACATAAGAACAAGGATTCATTGCGACGGGACGCGGAGACAATAAAGAACACTACTACTGTCGTCAACTACCGCTGACAATCAAATGGTTGTCAATAGGTATCCCGAGATGAGGTTCTTACGTGATTTAACTACATTTTAATAAAGCTTTATTAATTCTGTCATTATGCTCCTTCCACAGTGCAGACATAGTAACAATAGACGAAGACACGTACCGCGGCCTCCAAGTATTCAGCGCAGTGGCTCACCCCAGCGCATTCAAACGAGGAGTGAGAGGATCTAGTCGCGAGGGACTCTCGCTATTCCAAGTGTTCAGTAGGTGCAGTTCTAAGATAGGACAGAGTCGGATGAGGTTAGTAGAGATAGGAGTAGCAATTCCTTTGCTATCTTCATTAGCTGAGGGCATAAACCGAAGTCTTCAAGTGTTCAGTCCAGTAGCTCACTCCAGCGAATTCAAGCGAGGAGTTAGAGTCTGCTGTATCGAGGGGGGCCCAAGAGTTCAGCAGGCAAGCACAGATCAAAGGAAGAAAATACATTATCACTACATACATAGTATAAAACAAAGTCGCTTCCCGCTGTCTGTCTGTCCCTATGTATGCTTAGATCTTAAAACTATGCAACGGATTTTGATGCGGTTTTTTTTAATAGATAAAGTGATTCAAGAGGAAGGTTTATATGTATAATACATGCATTTTATAGTAGAGAAAATATTAGTATCTACATTGCACCCGTGCGAAGCCGGGGCGGGTCGCTAGTTTATAATAAATACGACAAACGACATTGGGATTGCAGGGTCTTGCTGCAACACCCGACCTCAGACCTGGCAATTCTAAAGACTCGTCAAGACGTTGTGGCATACTTCATGAAGCCACAAAACGATGCCCTGATGAGGAACATTTGCTCCTCCATGAGGTTCATCAAGAATGTTCACGTGAGTAAAGAACCGTGTTCTTCTGTAGCAGAGAATAGGAAACTTGGGGGAATGGGAATATACCTATCTGCATTTTAATGTTTGTTGCAGGGAATCTTGGCGAAAATAAAAGCATTGTCTGCAAAACCATATCAGTGGAAATCGCTTTATAATGTAAGTTACTCAAAATCAGATCAGACTCTTCTTTCGCATAGCTGTTGTTAAAATATTTTGAATTTTGGCCAGTTATCCACGCTACGTATAACAGTCCTACCTAGTTTTTTCGCATATCTCGCCCCTGGTTCCATATATGAAAAACTGTGAAGCTTGAAAGTAAAGTAGAAGTATAACCTTACCTTTACCTTAATTAAATTGTGTTTGATGTTGAACCATTGGCAGACGCTATACAACGCTGTGTTGATTTGCGAGATGTGCGAGTCTGCAGGCAAAACTAGCGAGTTCCTGGAACAGCTCGCCTGCTTCGACAACACCAAGCTGTATGAGGTAAGTAGACTATCCCTATCAAAATGACACACTACAAGGCAAACGTACATCAACTTGGAGAGCTATTTGAGAATTACTTTTATTTCCAGATGGCTTTATACATGAACAGGATCATAGACTTCGATCTATCCAAAACAGAAGGCAAGTTTACCGTGAAACCTGGAGTTGACGCCGAACTCGACATGAGTACATATTTTATTTTACTACCATTGACTACATTCTGAAAAATGTAGTATACAAAAATATTTAGTATTATTTATGTGTTATACAAAAATATTTAGTTTTATTTCGCAACCTGCAACCAAACCTCATGGTTAGGTTGCATATTGCATTAGAAGGACGGTGCTATATTCTGCATCTAAACCTGGATCTACTATTTATGGTATTTTTTTTTTTTCGCAAAATAACGCCTGAATCCATAACTTGCTATCTCTCTGTCAATGTATTGAAACTGTTTTATAGCCTGTAACATTCATGTTTCCCAGAAAAACAAACAATGGCGAGCCTCCACGGCCTAATGTCAGAGACAGCGAAGGTGGAAATGGACCGTCTTCCGACCTACATCCAAGAGTGCAGCATGCTGTACATGCCACATCTCGGGTATTTGTTAGGAGTGAAGGTGTGGGCAGATAACCTAAGCGCAGACGATAAGGAACTGCCAGATATGAAGTTTATGGTAAGTCTGATGATGGACTTTTGAGCTATTCTCTTAGCACCAATTTCCGATGCTCGAGTAGCTATTTCCGTTCAAATGTTCAGCTACTATAACAATCCTGTGGCTTTGTGTTTCAGTTCCAAAACAATGACTACATTCATTACAAAAGTAAGGGATGTGAAGGTAAGAATTATTTTCAGGAATTATTATAACCTGTCACTAATTTAATCTTAACGTTTACGCAGAGCATTTAACAATGTGGATGTTTATTAAGAACAAGGCAAACCAAAATGAACTCTAACACCCGTATCTATAATCAAGTCAAAGTGTTTACTTGAGTAAATGTCATTATTACCTATAGATACGATTTTTACTATGTCGTTTAGTAATTGCTTGATGTTAGAAGTGTAAAAAGTTTTAATTGTCAGCTTTGCTTTCTTCGTTGGTTCCTACTTCGTTTAAATTCGTGTCTATTGCATAAAAAAATTGCTCAAGTAATTACTTAAGCTCAAGTAATTACTTTAACTTGACTATAGATACGGGTATAAGAAGACAGCTAATAGAGATGTGTGAAAGAAAAGGCCAATGACTGGGCCGAATCAGAATGGATATAGGTTGGAAGATGATTCAACTTACACAATAATTTGGTTTGAAAGCTGGTGAATCTCCTCAGAGCTCGACGTGATGATAGGCGACACGTACCCTGAGATAGTTGCGCACGAGACGCGCATCATGATGCGCCTCACCAGCGTCATGCTGCAGCATCTGCACACCCTCGCCGCCGTCGTGGACAAGTGCGCCGAGCTCGACTGGTAAGCGTTGTGTAGGAATAAATCTGGAAAAAATATAGTACGGTAGTACAAAGCATTTACCATGAAGCACACCGTAAAAAGCTCTGAACTATTCGACCTGGACACCCGTAAAACAAGCCAAGTTGTTCAGGACACAGCCCACTTCAAATTAGCTTAAGAACCACCGAGAAGGTGTCGAAGCTTGATTCCTTTCGAAAGGTCTGAACGAAATTGTTTGGAAAAGGGAGAGTAGCCTTTGTCCTGCAGAGCGACAATACAGGCTAGTGATTTAGTTATCTGTATATCAATCACATAAAATTAATTTAAAAATATTTAAATCTCCAGCCTAATAGCCATATCCAAAGTTTGCAAAGAGTTCAACTACGTCCGTCCAACGCTAACTCCCGAAAAGATCATCAGCATCAAGCAAGGCCGTCACCCTCTGTACATGCTGACGTGCGACAACTTCGTCCCGAACGATGTGGAGTCCAGCCAGGAGGCTGGGTGTGTCAAGATACTGACCGGACCAAACTCCAGTGGGAAGTCGGTTTACATGAAGCAGATTGGTGAGATGTTTTTTTTACTTTATTGGTTTTGTATAGGTGTCTGAACTTCGATTGGCTCAAAAAAGGTTGTCCCTGAAGACTACAATATTGGTTAAAAATTAAACGAAGGAATAATGATTACAAAAGTTAAAAAACTTCAAGTGAATGTTTTCAAACCGTGGTTCAAAAAAGACGAAAGAACCAGCCAAATTCATTATTTTTGATCATGTGCATGCATAATTTTTGAATTGTTTTCCAAATTCTAAATTCTTGCTTGGTCCCTAAAATTCGACCTACTAACACATGATGTGCCTATTTAAAATCCTGGATAACCCGGGAATTCTTTTGTCTAGGTCTGATAGTATACCTGGCTCACATCGGTAGCTTCGTACCTGCAGAATCGGCAACAATCGGCGTCGTGCGTCACATACACACGCGCATACAGAGCACTGAGTGCGTCGCCGCGCACATGTCCGCCTTCCTCATAGACTTGAGACAGGTGCGTAAGGATCTAGGATACTTTCTATACCAAAAGACTATTTAACAAAGTATTAGTACTGATGTTAAAGGTTTTTGATCATGGCGACATTCAGGAGAATTTGGCAAATTGGTCCTAAAAGACCGTTCAAAATAGGAATATTATTCACCTTCAGCCTCGCGCTTTTCCAATTATGTCGGAGTCCGCTTCCAGTGTAACCGAATGCAGCTGAACACAAGTATTTTACATTGAGTGACTTGTTTTTTGACCTCCACAACCTAGTTACTGGGATATAAGATGCCCCTTGGTAAGACTGGTTGCTTTCAAGCTTCTGGCTACCCGTAACGACTGTCAAAGATCTGCAAATGACAGCTGGGACCAAAGGCTTAACGTGCTTTCTGAGGCAAGGAGGATCAGCAGCAACTAACACAGCGCCTTTTCCTTCCAGATGGCCCTAGCCCTCCAGGAGTCTACCTCCAACTCCCTCCTCATAGTAGACGAGTTCGGCAAGGGCACCTCCGCGACCGACGGACTGGCGCTACTGGCAGCTTGTCTCAACACGTTACTGTTCAGGGGAGACAACTGTCCGCATGTGTTGTTGGCTACACACTACCTGAATATCAAGGAGTATATCGTGGATACGCCTATTGTTAGGTTTTTGGTGAGACTTCTAGAAAGTTTCTTACCGGTAGGCAGCAGGTCTTGAATATAATGAAAGATCTTGATCTCCTCTTTAGGTACTTCTTCTTCTCCTCTTTCGTATTTAAGGTTTAGTAGGTGGTCACTCTATTATGTTACACTTGGGTTCCAGCTCTTATTTTATGTAACGTTGCAATTAATTGTAAATGATTTGCAACATGCATAATGCTTTGGACCACTATTTGCAAGATAAGAAAACATGTTCAACTAAAATTGTATTAGGATTTGCTAGTTTTACTTTAAATTTTATATTAAGGATTTTAATAAACTAGTCTTCTAATTAAGCGCTCAATAGGAAAGAAAAATACAATAAAAAACCTTTGAAAAATTACAAGTATTTGTGAACACACAATATTTAGTTTGTGTTCCGTTAGCGGTTCGAGTTCGTCCTTGAAGACGGCGAGCCAGTGTTCCTGTTCCGTGTGAGCGCGGGCGGCGCCGGCGCCAGCCTCGCGCTGCGCGTGGCCGCGGCCGCCGGGCTGGCGCCGCGCGCGCGCGCCCGGGCTCAGCTAGTCATGGACTCTGTTATGGTAACAAGGGAAATGAAAATCAAATACGTTAGACAAATCAAACTGAATTCGGCGTTCCACAAACTAGAATTTTTGGACGAGTTGATGTTCTTTGTATTTTGAACTGTAACTGAGTATTTTGGAGTCAGTTCTGGCAAGGGAACAAATAAAAGATCAATCATTTGAAAAAATAGTCCTTTCACTTATTTGTCTTTGCACCTGACGAAATGACGGTGATCTTTAATTTCGTTACAATAAGATTTCAAAAGAAAGAAAACTTGTTTATTGTCTAAGTTGCGAATTTCACAAGGCAGCACACTAGGCCCAGTGATGTTTTCCATATTTTGTACATACTGTGATTTGGCAACTGGCGTCGTTTTCGGTAACTGTGAATTGATTTTATCTTAAGTTCCCGTCACTTCTAGTTCTTTAAGAAATCTATAATTTGTTTTCAGAACAACTCCCTGCCAGCTGAAAACAAGGGGATCACGACCAAGCTGAACGTCTGCGTAGAAAAAATAAAGAACAAACTACTCACAGACGATATTTAATAATAATAAAATTTGTTACAATACAATAATATGTATAATGATATCCAGCTCAGCATAGCTAACAACAATATTGATATAAAATTTAAACACATCAAAAAAATAAATTAACTACTACCTATTCTATTCATTGACTCTTAAATAAATAGTATTTATGCCCATTTTCACTAGCACTAGACCACAATTAAATGAATACTGAAATAAAAACCCACTGTTGGATTTTCCACGCTCGGTTCAGCGCCGTAAATTCAAATTCCATCGATACAAGGCATTCATTTAAGTGTGGCTTAATGTTAGGGGAACCGTGCATTAATTTATACAATAAAGCTGGAATGTTTCAATGCATTTTCACGAAGCTTTTCGTTACATCCAAATGTTTACATTCATATGATAGCAATGGCCTTAAAATATATTTTAGATCCTTTATTTGTGACGTTAGTCACATAGTACTTGATCATAAATGCTTTTTCAATACACTTCCTCGAAAACTGTCTCTTATCGCACTACGATTAGGTTCAACATGCAATATATTATTTCACACTTGTTGATTTTTTCATTTATCACACACGAGGGTTTATTTTTCCTGGTTTTGCCACAGATAACATCAAACAAATGTTAGAGTTGGCGGTGATTGTTTTTTTTTTTCACAGCAAAGAGGAGCATGATTGGCCTTCATATTTAGTGAAAATTTAAATTGTGATTCTGAACAGAATATCGTAAATAAACATTATTATTTATGAAATAATTTGCTTTTATCAACAAATTAACATTTATTTGTGTTCTAAATTAAAAAGTATTTGAATTTTCTATTTTTCATATTAGGCTGTTTAGCGGCTTCTTACCTTTGCATCTCCTTCAACCTGGCGAAAACAAAGCGCGGGAAAAAAAAGTAAATAATTTAATTTCATAGTAGTTCATGACAGAAATATTTTTCTTTATATTATTATTATATTTCTTCGAAAGTGTATCGAAAACCGTTGTTTGATACTCGTGGGTATTTGTTACTGCAGTTCTCAGCCACATAACACCCTAGCCTAGTAGCTCGTGTGTGTATTCCGCCTCGGCTGCAATAACAAACTTTCCCCACTTATATAAAAATGTACTATTATCTAACACATTTATTTATTAACAACAAGAAGCAACAAAAACATAATAAAATATTATTTCGGCAAATTTCGTAACACATAATTTCTTTTGGAACTTTTCGTTAACTCATCACATCGTTTTGCACTTGTATAAAATCTTACATACATCATAAATATATCATTATCTTATTTACTGTCATGTAAACATAAAAAGAATTTCGATTTGAGCATTACAACCACATTTTTCGATACATTAAAATCCGAGGCCAATCAAAATTAAGTAAATGGAATTGAACCATTTTCTTAAATTCTCCTTACAGAGTAAATCATTAAAAACTTAACATTTCTTTGAAATATTCAATAACACACGCTCGTTTAACAACCAAATTTAAATGCTCACTTAACAAACTCATCCTCAAATGATATGATGGCCACTGCATCATTGCCCAGCAGTGGGCATGATTTCGCTTCACTTGCCCAGCTGTGCAAGATTACATGGACTTCATCTGCTGCATCAATTCTTCGAGAGATAGCTCGGAGGCTGCGACGGCGCCGCCCGTGCTTGATTCAGGAGTGCTATTATCTACGGGAACGCTGTAGGCTACCTAAGCAGAAATATAAGAATTTTAAAATATTTCAATAGTGAGTGTTGCTTAGATAGTTTGCTCCATCAATTCTCCCTAGCTAATAGTAGCGGTACTTTGATACCAAGCCTAAAACCTTGGCTTGCCCTTATAACTTACTACTCTTCGTGATGTTAGGGTTTCTGAACAATCTGCTTGCCCTAGGAGCTTGCCGCATTGTTGGTCCCCAGGCACGCTATTGCCAGCTAATACAATAGAAAGTGCTAAAGAGTCGTTATGTAGAACTGTCTTATATAATTTTGATATTCAAAAAAACCTTTTGGATAAATATAGACTCAAAAATAAAAAGACTAGAATATGGACTCAAATGGTAAACTTGCATAAATATCTCAGTCCATACCTGAACTCCATCAACTAATTTGAGGTGAGAGCAGTCGTCATCTTCTGGCGTATTCTCATCAACCAGGCTGATTCCTGTAAACAAGAACATGTATTCAGTTAATAGTTAAGGCATTACTGCCAAGTTTGACGTCACACCTTGTACCGACAGATTGAAGTTTATGATTGTAATTTCAAAATAACAGTTTTTTTACTGAATGCGAAAGTATATATACGGTATTTTTAACAAAAAAAACATAAAATTTAAATTTTTGGCTGGCTGTCCGTCTATTTGTTCCGGCTAATCTCCAAAACGGTTTTGACGGGACTTTTAATGGCAAATAGCTGATGTTATAGATAAGGAGTAACTTAGACTTAGGCTACTTTTATTTTAGATAATAGTGTTACGAGCTGGGTATGGGATAAATTAATTACTACCAAGCAGACAATTTAATAACTTTATTAAACACAAAACACTTAGATCTTAATCACAAGTACACTACTGATCACTATTCGCTTAGATATCGCACTTCTAGTTCACTTCGATTCGCTCCGTTGTATCGCCTGAATCAGACTACCCCATGTGTGTCGGCGCTTGTGCTTTTTATACTACCCCATTATTCACGAACATTCCGGCGATGTGTAGAATGGTTCGATAAAAACATCAACAAAAAAACATTACCAAGTAGTAGGCAAAAAAATAATAACCTACTTGTACCGAATAAAGAAGTAGGTACTTTATGCCCTCGGCGCACGGTCGAAATTACAATGACAATTCCCAATATTTTTTATAAGTAGTCACCTACTTAACCTTGAACCAATAACAATGGCACGCTTCTCGAAGCCTTTAGCGCAAACACACCGAATCACGTCCCTTCCCGAAAGATCTCGTACGTACGACGTAACACTGCCCCCTCCTTAGACATGCTCGTCCCGAGCATCATTAGCCCCGTAGTATCGGGCCAATCGGTCTACATGAACAATCTTAGGCGCACCTCGTAGACCCTTCTGTATTCGGTAGGTGACATCGTTGATCCTAGTCACGACTCGGTATGGTCCATCCCATTTTGCTTGCAATTTCGGAGACCTCCCCTTGCTCCGCACTGGGTTATGTAACCACACCAGTGAACCCTCGTCGAAAGCCCTACTGTTTGCCTTGCGGTCATAACGGGTCTTCATGTTCTCAGACATCTGTTGGCCGGATTGTCGGATATGCTCATAAACATCATTCAGCTTGTTACGCAAATCATGTGCGTAATCTGTTACACTACGTGGAGCATCAGGGGGAGTTCCAGTGATTAAATCTGCAGGCAACCGTAATTCCCTTCCAAAGTTCGCGAATGCTGGCGTCACAGTCGTACTTTCGTGGACTGCGCTGCGGTAGGACAGTAGAAACGGCTGTATGTGCTTGTCCCAATCCCTTTGCCTGCTTTCCACGACTTTTGCCAGATATCTTTCCAACGTTTGGTTGAATCGTTCCACCATTCCATCAGATTGTGGGTGGTAAGAGGTGGTTCTGGTTTTGTAGGTACCCATCAATCGACAAGTTTCCTGAAATACTTGCGATTCAAAATTCCTTCCTTGATCGCTGTGTATTTCTAAGGGTACTCCAAAACGACAGAAGACTTCCTGAACTAATTTATCTGCGACAGTTGTAGCCTCTTGATTAGGAATGGCGAAGACTTCTGGCCACTTTGTGAAGTAATCCATGACCACCAGGAAGTACTTGTTTCCGCTCTCACTTTCTGGAAATGGTCCCGCAACGTCTAGTGCTATCCGTTCCCAAGGGGCTCCAACGTTGTACACTTTTAATGCACCTCGGCTGCGTGTGTGGGGTCCTTTCACGGCCGCACAACTGGTACATTTGCGACACCAGTCCTCCACATCATCTCGACAGTGGATCCAGTAAAAGCGTTCTCGAATTTTTAGTAGAGTCCTTTTTACCCCCATATGTCCTCCTGAACATCCATCATGGTAGAGCCGTAGAACATCTGGTACCTTAGCTTTAGGGACAACCATTTGTAGATGACAGCTGTCCCCTCGAGCGTTTTCCCATTTACGGCACAAGACTCCATCCTGGATCACCAAGCTGTTCCATTGCGCCCAATAACTCTTCGTGATGGAACTCATCGCAGCCACATCACTCCACTTAGGTTTAGGAGCACCAGCTTTGATCCACTCGAAGATCGGTTTGATGTCCGAGTCATTTTGCTGAGCCTGCTGTAGGGTTTCCTTCCATTCATCGCTGAGATCTGTTCTAAGCATCCTCACGGACACTACTTCCTTAGTCTCTTGCCTGGGACAGTGCTTACAGTCTTCAGGACAAGGTCTTCTTGACAAGGCGTCTGTCTTAACGTGAGTTCTCCACTGTTGCTGGGCAGTCATGCATGGCATTTCAGCCGCTTTTCCCTCATGGGGTTGACCTTCTCTCATTGTGCTTCGGTTTTTACAGTTTGACCGAAGATGACCCCTTTCTCCACAAGTGTAGCACCTAGGGCTGTACCGTTGCGGAAGCTGGCGTACAGGTGATGCCACAACTTGCTTTGGACTGCTAGACCAAAGATGATCCCTTTCTCTACCAGTGTAGCACCTAAGACTGTACCCTTGCGGCCGGTCGCGTACAGGAGATGCTACAACCTCTCTGACGCGGTGCGTTCGGTGGTCCTGCCTCACTGCCTCTACTTCTAAGGCATGGGCCAAGGCGTCTTTCAGCGCCTCATGATGCCCAAGTCTCACAGCGGCTCTAACTTCTAGGTCGCGTATTCCATCAACGAACGCTTGTACCAGATTCCCATCGATAAGTGCAGGGGCAGACTGGTATGCTTTCCGAACCAGCTTTTCAACTTCGAGGGCCCACTGCTGTAGATTCTCGTCACTACGTTGAACACGATCTTTCAACTTAGCACGAAATACGTGCTCCAGGTGCGCGTCACCGTATCTGGACTCTAACGCCTCCAGCAGCTGCTCGTAGGTTACATTCTTGCCGAGCGCCTCAAGAATATTAAGGGCCTGGTCTCGGAGGGCCAAGGTGAGCGCGGTCATGGCTTGCGGTTTTGTCCATCCATTCGCCTTCATAACGGCCTCAAATTGAATTTTATAAGCCGACCACGAAGATGTGCCATCGAATGGAGGCACCTTAAAGCCCCGCGCTGAAGGTGCAGCAACTACTGAAGCTACAGTCAAGTCTCCAGTCTTCAGTTCCCCCAAAGCCTTCTTCACCCCAGCGATCTGAACTTCGGCTTCTGAGAGGCGATTCTCGTGCTGCTGTACCTGATCCTTCATCACCTTTAGGTCTTTGCCAAAAGTTGCATGAAGATCCTTTATGAGGAGCATCTGCTCGTCTTGGCGGCGGACTTGCTCCTCTTTGTCTCGCTGCAACTGCTCTTCCAACCGGCGAACCTGCTCCTCTTGACGGCGAGCCTGCTCCTCTTTGTGTCGCTGCATCTGCTCTTCCAGCCGGCGAGCCTGCTCTTCTTGACGGCGAGCCTGCTCTTCTTGACGGCGAGCCTGCTCCTGTAGTAGCGCCATTAAAGCTGACAAGTCTGGCGCCATTGATGCTGTAGAAACTGCGGATGGGCCAGCGACTGGCACTGACGTAGGCTGGACACCACCCGGTGTCTGTGTTGGGGAATCTCCAAACCGCCTTTGGTCCATGTCCTGCTGTCGCTGACTCCTGGTACGGATACCGTCCGTGTCGTCCTTCGGTAGAATTGGCATAATTTATCCCTCACTTCTGACACCAAATTGTTACGAGCTGGGTATGGGATAAATTAATTACTACCAAGCAGACAATTTAATAACTTTATTAAACACAAAACACTTAGATCTTAATCACAAGTACACTACTGATCACTATTCGCTTAGATATCGCACTTCTAGTTCACTTCGATTCGCTCCGTTGTATCGCCTGAATCAGACTACCCCATGTGTGTCGGCGCTTGTGCTTTTTATACTACCCCATTATTCACGAACATTCCGGCGATGTGTAGAATGGTTCGATAAAAACATCAACAAAAAAACATTACCAAGTAGTAGGCAAAAAAATAATAACCTACTTGTACCGAATAAAGAAGTAGGTACTTTATGCCCTCGGCGCACGGTCGAAATTACAATGACAATTCCCAATATTTTTTATAAGTAGTCACCTACTTAACCTTGAACCAATAACAATGGCACGCTTCTCGAAGCCTTTAGCGCAAACACACCGAATCACGTCCCTTCCCGAAAGATCTCGTACGTACGACGTAACAATAGGGTTCCGTGCAAAAAAATAAAACCCTTGAAATTGTTAACAAAATCATCCGATTCAAATAGGAAAGTCATATTTTCATAATAATTTCACGCGGACGAAGGTCACAGCCCTGAGCTTAGATAAGTTTAGCAAAGTGTAGCGTCGAAACTTATCTTAATGTATAGGATGTCGTTTTTATGAACAAATCATACCCCATTCGTTGTCAGCATGCACGGGTGCGAGGTCCTCTGTCACCTCAGTCGCGAGCTCAACCACGGGCTTGGCTCTAAACTCCGCCTGGCGCGAGCGGCAATAACTGTCGTCACATTGTGGGTTCGGCTGTAAAAGTAACATAAGTGGCTATGGATATCATTCTACATGGGGATCGCTTGTAAGTCCCACGGCTTCGCAGGGTGAATGTTAAAAGCTGATTACGTTAAACTATGATATGGTTATATCTTGCTTCGGTGAAGGAAAACATCGTCAAGAAACCAAACCAGCATACCTGAGAGATATTTCTCGACAGCACGTAAAGCCAAATCAGGGGAGCATGGGCGGCATAACTCTGACACCAGGTTAGGCACTAACCACACGAAAATGAGAAGATGGAAGAAAGTCTTGGCTGTTTGTAGTGATATTCTTAGGTCAGTGGCCACTTAATTAATAATTTTCACATAATTATTTGATTTACTGATTACTCCCAGGATTTTCAAGGTAATCATTAGTTAAATAATGCTTACCTTTAATGCCATCATAGGGAAGAAATCTGTTAATGCACTATATCCTAAGTAATGGCTGACTTGTCCAAACTCAAGCAAATATTTCAATGTGTTTTGCACTGTAACAGAAAAAAAAATACATTCGAAAATCACTTCTCCTCCAATATTTTAAGGTTCAAATTAAATTAAGCAACATACCTAAGAAACCTGCCACAATACCCATGGTAGTTGGCAGACTGGCTGCACAAACACCTTCTCTCTTCAGTGTCCTCTCGTCGATTTTTGATGCAACCACTAACGGTGGTGCACACTGAAAGCAAATCATAAAGAAACATCAGTAAAAAATAAATCCATACATAATACATGCAAAGGTTACTCTGTCTGTTTTTCTGGTATCTTTTCACCCCTCATAAAAGTACCCATCATTATGTCATTATGGATTTTCGTATCGAAAAAGTATCTTGTGGCTAAATAATAACAGCCGCTATGGTTGATCTGCAGGTTAAGCCGCGCTTGTCTACATTGGTCCTTGGATGTGTGACAACCCATTACATACCGAGTTGCCTCCGTGCCTCGGAAAGTACGTTAAGCCGTTTTGTCCCGGCTGTCAATTGTAGATATTTGACAGTCTTTAAGAAGTTGGTGACTCACTTTTACATTTATAATAGTAGTTAGGAAGTTAGGATTACTATGCAGACTTACAGCAAAACACGCCGTCTCTCCTGGTACAATGAACTGTATGTGTCCAGACACTGCATTCTCACTGACTCCGGACTCGAACCACTTCTGGTTGAGCTCATTGCAGGCCGTGTTGATCGCCATGCGCGCCTCGAAGTTGTCAACACAACTCAGGACTAGGTCCACAGGGCCCGCTGTCAGACTGCCAGTCCTGGAAACCAGTATGAGGAATTGTTATTGGACTATATGCAAAAGTATAATTTAACTATGCTAATCGTATCTGCCATTCCATGCATGAAACCTAAGTATGGTAAGGGCACATCAATAAATAGTAACAATTTAAAATCTTTGTTTTAAAAACTAAGAAACAAAAGATGTGCTTGGAAACTAACCCACTCTCAAAAATTTCAATTTAATTCATCAAGCAATAAGAATGCAAAGATTTTTCAGTTTCTATTCTTTCTATTTCCAAGATGTATCTCATTCAAAAACCTTACCTAATAGTGTCACAAAAGTGCTGAAAGTTATCAACAGTTGTAATGTTGTAGTTGTAAGCATCAATGGATACATCTGGGTTGATGTTCTGCAGCGTGGCAGCCGCTGCATCAACCTTGCTGAGCCCTGCCTGGTGTGGTTGGAAGAACAGCCGGTTCATGTTTGCCAGCTCCACCTTGTCATAGTCGAAGAGGATCAACTGGAAAGAGAGAGCAGTTAGAAGTTAGAACAGTTTCACAATATAAGTGAGAAACTCATAGCATTTATTTCAAATAAGCCATTTACTTGTTAATGACTGATTGGGCATAGAAGGCAAAACACCTAGAGAGTTGGAAATGAACAGGGGAGGCCTTTGCCCAGCAGTGGGACAGAATAGGCAAAACAAAAAAGCCATTTACAGACACTTTTGAACAGTCCAAGAGTAAGTCTGTTGAGACCATCTTGGACACTAATCTGCATCTAGCAGATGATAATTATGACCAAGGCAATGTCTACCTTTGAGTTTGTTTCTTCTGAGAGTAGTCAGACAAGAAACACCAACTTCATCAATTTAAAAAATATATATATTCTTGATGAGTTTGTAGAAACCAACTATACTTATGTATGCAGGGTGGAAGGGATACCGACGCGAAAACGAATACCACATACTCAGTACATCATTCTGAACCCCCGACATAAAAAAAACTGCTGTTTCTTACAAAAGTGCAATACCTACACAGTCAAAATGTATTGAACACCTGTTTTTTTTACCTTCCACCCCATATAGAAATTATACTATATATGTAGTTGTATTCAGTTCCATGTGTAGACTAATGCTTTACTTTATACTGGGTGGAAGGGGCACCTAAGCAAAAACGGTTACCACATATTCAGTACATAATTCTGAACCCCATAGAAATTTTTCAATAGTTATTAAAAAACCAATGAAAAATTTCTAGGTGTCTGGTCAGACGCCCAGTTGTGCGACAAATCTTTCTCCCTAGTTTCAGCCTCAAGTCGTGGTTGTTGCCGCATAGTGTGCGAGGTCCCTATGTCCCATGTTACAGGGAGCAGGCCTATTGGCATCAACCTAGCACAACACTAAACTCAGGGCTGTTATTGAGGAAATCCTAATAGAAAAATGACTAACACGGACCGACGGAGTAGTACCTTTCCGATCCCACATCTAGTGAGCATCTCAGCAGTTACACTGCCCACTCCACCGACGCCCACCACAGCTACAGACAATTCCCGAATCTTCTCATAGTTGTCCACGATGCCCATCCTCTTCAGCGCCATCAGACGACTGCAAACAATTCAACTTCTTCATTACATTCAATGTTACTTTGGTATTCTTGTCGTATTTTAAGGCTAAACTACTCAGCTCTTTCTAATCAATAATATTTGGGTAAAAGATACAAAAAAAACCTGAGTGTTGACAGAACCACATCATTCCGATGTCGATTTCTAAAGCAACATTGTAACGGCAACATATTGACTAAATTTTATCATTGTTTTACGCAATGCATAACGATATTGTGAACACATTTATTAGAAAGAAATAGTACTTTATTCAAAATGAACAGAAATCTTTAGATTTTGTAGTTTACTCAGAGGAAGATCGTAAAATACCTGTAAGGATTAGAATCGACAACTTCGGACGACATGACATCGATTTTCTGGCGTACTGGGCCCACATTCCCCTGAGCGGCGGAAAGCTGAGCCTCCAACTCCTTCACTTTCTTCTGCAACTCTTCAACAGTAGACATTTTCACTTATATTTTCACAAAAACCGTATGAAATCGTGTAACTGCACCACGGGCTATTTCACTCTCACTTTTAATTAAATGTCAATGTCAAAGTGACGTTTCTTGCCACGACGTAAGACGCGTTCCGTTCTATTGTTCGGCAGGGATGTTTCTAGCATGCTTTTGTTTATTTTTATATTTGTTATTTTACGATGAATTACTGTGTCACAATTTGTGTAAAGGACGCAAAATAATAAATGCACCAAAAACTGCTAGGTTAGGTTAGATCACTTTGAAAACACTTTGTTTCTGTGTTCGGGGTTGGGGTGAGGTTGAGATAAACTAAGATTGAAGATTATAAAGATGCTATATTTCAGTAACACAAATGGGATAACGATTAAAAATAATGAGGTGAATGAGATGCGATTGAGTCGCACCCGATATGCCTATCCGAAACATACTGATTGTTTTACATAAGTAATACATAAATTAATATTTAAAAAGACATTGAGCGCGGTGTCGCAATTACGCTGACTGACGTTCCGTGATTGACCCGAACATTCTGAATGTCGGTACGGTCAGAAGCGCCGAGGTTAGCATGCTATTTGGTATAATATTCTACTCTTTGATGCTACTTGCCCCGACGCAGATGACTTGATGTCATATCAGAAAGTATATATTCACCAAGTTAAAAAGTTGGCGACTATACACTGGTACGATTTTCAAGGTGTTACAATTTACAACCCTTGTGGGGACAGGTACAAACTACTGCCAAAACAGCCAACCTAAGTCTACGGAACCAAACAAGACAAATTCATAATTATGTTATTGTAACACCAAACATCTTCAGTAGGTTCAACGTACATTTAAAGTCTGACTGCTCGTTAACCATCATTAAAAACATTCCAACCGGTATTCAAACCTGTAGCAAGTTTTATTTCGTAACTTATTTTTATCTCAATACGTCAACTTACTAATTCCAATTTACCAAAAATCAGAAGAACCGTTCTGAATGAAATGATTGTCTGACGTGATTTTTTTGTTCCATGTTATGCCGAGCGAGCCTATTTACGCCAAAAAAAAACAATAACACTTTGCGTGACATGGGAAAGAGCTTTAGGTATACTCAATAGTAGACCAATAGAGAAGTATGGAAGAAGACATGCTGCGCCGAACCCAAATAAATTGGGATAAGGGCAGGAGAATAGTGATGATGAGTAGCGCCACATTAGACACACAACAAGGCAGTCTAACTAACAAAAAATAACAGACTTCCAAAAAACACTAAAAAGTGGAAAATAACTTTACTTCCGAAAGTCGGTGTCTTTTGGTTGCTTCGTTGACTTTTTTGCCACCGACTTTCGAAAGTTATTTTCCGTAATCGATTCACGTAAATCGAACCAGTAATCACGGTCTCATGAAGTTACGAGGTAACAAACATCATCATCTGCCTAGCCTTTTACAACTATGTTGAGGTCGGCTTCCAGTCTGACCGGATGGAGCTGAATACCAGTATTTTACATGGAGCTACTGCCTATCTGATTCTGACCTCCACAACCCAGTTAGCACTGAGTAATACGATACTCTTGGTAAGACTGGTTGTCAGACTTTTGGGCCACTGACTACCTGTAACGACTGTCAAAGATCTACAAATGACAGCCGGGACCAACGGCATAACGTGTGAAACTCGATATGTAATGGGTCGTCACCCATCCACATACCAACCTAGGCAAGCGCGACTTAACCTAAAGATTGACCCGGGCGGCTGTTATTATTTAGCCACGAGCTCCTCACGAAGTAACAAATATAAAAGCAAAAAAAATGTAATCGAATTGAAAGCCTCGATCGTCCTTTTTAGAAGTCGTTTAAAAATATTATATAATGCCGAGATAAAAATATGCAGCAGTGGACTGCGAAAAGCCGACTTGATTGAATTCCTAATCATTATTGAAGTAGGAAAATCTTTTTCTCGTAGAAGTACCTTGGTAGGTCTCTCTTTACTTACTTAACAATAAGCGAATGGCTGGATCGAAGCGTAAGAAATCTCAATAAAAAACATTACCCTCTTTCTGGGTCAGTCGGGTAGAAAGTATAAACTAATCGTTGCTATTTCTATTCAGATGTACATATATTCCCCTTCAGGGGAATACAGGCCTGAAAGGTATTACGTGCTAATTAGGTATCTAGCCTATCTAAAAATATTACATTAATGAATAAAAATATCATACATAATCAAGGTGTAACATAATAGGTGGGTAACGAAATAGGTTATTTTTAAGTTTTAAAAGGTTAACATTTGTGGGCGGATCTCAATAAATGAGTAGGTAGGTATACTTGAAAAGATATAAGTAGATATGGAAATGATAAAAGTCATAAATTCTAAATGCCAGTCACATCACATTGCATTGAGCCATTGAGCATCGAGCTCACGCAGAAGCTCTACGTACCAACATTTTATTTCAGAATAATTCATGAAAATATCTGATTGAATATCTATTTTCGATTTATCAATAAACCCACACCTTACACTTCCGGATTTGACAACCATCCAGCTAGTACATAATTAAATGATTTATTCCATAATTTATTCAATCAATTCATTCATTCATCCATTTTTTTTAGAAGTTGTTCATATTTCACAATATTATGCCCAGTTACAAAACACGTTATAAAAAGGGCCCCATAACCCGACAGAATTGAAAAGCCGTACCTACAATGCCGGAGATCAAATTGATAGCATCAATTTAAATTAGCTGGGTTATGAAAAGGCTCTTACTTACTTAGTGATAGGCAATACTGTTAGCTGTGCGGATGCAAGCTGGTGCGCGCGTTTGTTTAAAAAAATATCGGTTCCATTTTTATTATCTATTCTTTTGTTATTTTAAATAGTGAGCTCCATTTTTTGGAGAATTTATTACATTTTTAATGATGCAGTGAAGTTGGGTATTTTTTTTTCGTCAATTAAGAGGAAGAGTGAATTCAAGTAAGTTTATTAAATGTCTTAGACCTATGCGAGTTTTCAATTTATTTAGAGAAAAACAAAATAAGTAAGATAAAAATTACTTAAAAGTCCCGCTAAAATATTGTTATTCCAACATTTATGCCACGAACTGCAGCTAAAAATTACCTTAATTTTTATTGAAAATGAATATTTATCTTACTTATTTTCAGTAAGTACGTACTTTTAATTAAGTTAGCGTTTTCCTGTAAGCTTTAGAGTTCCAGTTCTTGTCGACATATCATGAAATTTATCAATGATGATTATTTTAAAAATAGCACATTTATGCGTCTAGATAATGATTACTTATCTAAGCTAATGTTTGGGAGGCATTTGCCCAGCAGACGGACGTACAAGGCTAATACAAAAAAAAACTGATATTTCTTAGATGACCTAAAGACCTACTCTGATAAAACAATAAAATCTGGTGTCAAAAGTGTTAAGTAGCAATTACTCTTTAAATGTGTGATAAACATAGCATCTTTCTTTTTTCTTGAGGGAGCTGATAAATGAGGTATTTACATATTCAGCGATCCAGGCTCACAGGCTGATTAAAATATTGGTACCCATCAAGTGTTTTTCGTTGTCACGAGCCCATAACGAAGTAGGTAGCTAGATATTGACCAAGGCTCTGGTTAATTAATTCAGAATTTTGAGAGCAAAAACCCATTTACTTACGATAGTTACGAAATCTCGTATGATCTAATCGAGTAACATTAATCTCGCGTGTTGAGATGGAAGCCATTCGAAAAAACCCGTATTTACTTTGACGTTCTTTGTTCCACGTGTATCTAAACATAATTATAATGACCGGTTTCACTAACACTACCCAACACCTAACTGAATGCCTAAATATTATGAAAATTCAACTGTGTGCTTGTATTCATTAACAAAAGGCTGTGACATAGGTGTCGATTTAGGTATCTACATATTCTAATTGTTGGGAGCAGGTATAACAACTTAATTAGGTAGGTATGGCTGGGTTACCAAGCCTACACGTGGGAAAAGAGACACCGTACATAGAAGACGTGACACAACCTTGAAGCCGAAAATACCTTATAGCCCACCTACCGATTTAATTCATACAAATTAAATACCTTGTTTTATATTGTGACACTTATTACCGTGAATGATATTAGGTATTTTGAACTGGTTTAACGTTTGCGAGTCTTTTGCTTATCTATATTATGTGGGTAAATAATCACAGCCTATGTCAAAATCAACAAGATAATAAGTTAGATCTACCTGAAAGTCGTTAGAACAATGCCTTGCATTTAGTTTCATAGTCGAGTATTTGAATTTCATAACTAGTCAAACTCCCGCATTCCCCTTAAACTTGATGGGAAGATTTTTAAACTATAATTAGACCTGCTGTCTTGTATGAATCAGAATGTTGGGCCATAAAAGGGATAAATGAAAGGAAATTGCTGTGGCTGAGATGAGAATGCTAAGCGTCCAACGTGAATGGATATAATAATATGTACATAAAAGGAAGTCTGAAAATAGCACCGGTGACTGAAAAGTTGTGTGGTAATCTTTGGTCACGGTATGTGTGATGCGGAGGAACGAGAAAATTAGTTTCTGTAATGATGAACCATCTAAATGGCGCCATCTTTTTTGCCAGCCTGAACTGTTCCACTTCTTGGCAAAGGCTTCCTACGTCCTTCCACTTCTGTTGATACTGCGCGTCGTAAGTTACGTCAATGGAAAGTTTGTCACTACTCTGTGCGGTACAGAGCTCGAAACGGAGCATTTGTAGCAAGGCGTTAAGGAACAGTCTCCCTTACGGGACCCCTTGTTTGTCTCGTAGGTAACTCGACGATGATACCTAATAGCAATATCCGCTGTCCATTAGTTTAGTTAACCCATAGTGGAACTATTGACCACAACGTTAGGGCCTCAGTTATGTCATGTAATAACTTGTTCACAATAAATATCCATTTCTACTGGAGCAATAGAAACAATTACGTAGTCAGTTTTAAGGGGTCACTAAATTCTTAACATAGAATGGAATGTGTTATAATTATAATTGGTATTGGCTTTTACACGTGGTTTCGCTCTCATGCAGGTCAGAAATCCTCTCACGTAGGTACTACTGGAATGAAAATTATCCTATTTCCTAACCCAAGTGATAGTTTGTACTGTTAACGCATGACGAACAAACCAACTTACTTAGACATTTTGTAATATTAATTAGGATTGGATACTTAAGGAAGACTGGGGATGGTAGAAGAGTAGACTCACTGCCAAAAAACTCGTCAACAGTCATATAATCAGAATCACAGTCAAGGATGCATATTGTTACAACCATTTGTGCGAAGCACGGCATCGCAGTCGCGCGTCATTTAAAAATTGTGACATAATTATTATTAATTTATCATGCTCGAAACTGAAATTTTACTTTTGTATACTTATTGCCGTGAAACCTACAAAATGGTGACCTCCTCTTCTAATAATAAAAAAGTAAGACCAAGTCTCTTTAGACCATAATTATCATCATTCTCCTGCCCTGATCCCATTTTATTTGGGGTCGGTGCAACATGCCTTCTTCTTCCATACCTCTCTATTAGTCGTCATCTCATTAGTCATTTCCTTTCTAGCCATATCATCTTTCACACAGTCCATTTATTGTTGGCTTAGACCATATTCCACATGATATGTTCACATTGAAGTCAGTGTTTGTCTTTTACAAACTGGCTAAACCCAAAAGTCGTACGGCTTAGTTTTTGGTCTGTCTACTCTTATAGGCAACCAGCCCCGGTCTGCTAGCGACTGGCCAATTCGCACGGTTTTTATAACTGGACAATACCTACATCGAGTTTTTTTTATACGTTACTTTATTTATATATATATCAGTATAACAACAAGAAAAATATGGTGTAACAATACCGGTTTTCGATAGTCAATTGTGGCAATCAAGTCGTAAAGTTTATTGTTAGTCAATGGGTCAAAAGTAATATGAATAAATAGTTTTAACACGTTCAATGCCGCCGACACGCCTAGCGTGTTCTTGCGAATTTCTATAACTACGCCTCGAACACGCCAGGCGTGTCCTAAATGTTTCAGTGATATTTCGAAAATTAGCCAAAATTGCCTTTTGAAATACTCAGTACATAATCCTTTAGCTATATCCTAAGGATTTTTGAGGTGGCCCCCGGAAAAATCTCTTAATTAGTTTTTTTTTTTTTAAGTGATTATGTGACGCCGAGAACCCGCCAGGCGTGTCCACCTAAACAAGTTAATCAGAGATTTTCAACCTTTGTACTAAGACGTATAATATAGCTAAAATAATGTACGTATTTACAAAAATCAATTAATATGAAGATAATTTATTGAATGTCAAGTAGGTAGAAGCCCAAGAAATAAGAAGGCGAGTAGGACTGAAAGATAACTACCTACTGTGTGAACTCCCGTTGCCTCGGTCAGACCAATTTGTACAAAATAATTTACGGTAAGTTGGTAAGATCTCCTAAATAAACAACTGGTTGGATTGACAACCGTACTGTTAAAACAGTAGGTATTTCACTGTTATTCGCTCGTTAATAATTTCTACTAGGTACGTGTGTATGTTCTATGTGAAAAAAAATCAAAATACTTACTGTTTTTAGGACCGGTGGTATTTTGAGCAATGAAAACCATAAAAAGATGTATCTTATTTTATTATACAATATTATTTTATCTAGGTAACGTACTTACCTAGATAAAATGATTGTATAAAACTAAATACCTACCGTTTAAGTTTCTAAAATAAGTTCTACTGTTCGCATATATTTTTCCAACTTTGACGTAGTTTGAAATAGATACCTTTGCAAATTACCTACATAAAATCGACACTCGGGGCGCGTCCAAGTTCCCACCAAACCGGTCCAGCCGGACGGCGGCCAGGGATAGCTTAGAGCGAGTACGCGAGATACGCTTGTTAAGAGCGTTAGAAAGAATCAAAAGATTGAACAAAACGGCAAGATCGCGCACGTGTTGTTTGTTATTGTTAACTTAGCTTTGACTTGGGTTTTTGAATTTGAACTTTAAAATAAGCCCGTTAAGTAAGATTTTTGTAATTTTATTTGTGTTAAAGCTTTTGTTGACAAATATTTTCTCACGCCGGCAGTTAAACTTGTTTAGTGCAGTGTTCGAAGCTTTCGACATAGCACATGTGTGACGGTTCCTTCCGTAACTTACGTTTACTGAATATTGTTTGATCGCTCTATCGACGACTTCGGCTTATATTTTTGGACTGTTTGATTGCTCTCACGACGACATCGGCTAGTGTTTCGGGACTGTTTGATTGCTCTCACGAAGACATCGGCTAGTGTTTCGGGACTGTTTGATTGCTCTCACGAAGACATCGGCTACTGTTTCGGGACTGTTTGATTGCTCTCACGAAGACATCGGCTACTGTTTCGGGACTGCTGCCAACAACTTCAACTTAGTCTACTTTCAGTGAACTGATATACCTGTCTACAAAATTGGTGAGTACAATTTATTTCAAACATAACAATGTGTGAAATAATCACACACATAATCGTGTGCGTTCGCGCAGCGGAATGTTGTTGAATTTAAAGATTTTAATTATGCAGATATTTAGTGTATGACGTCGTATAATTGTGTACCTATATTTAAAAAAAAATGTGCACGCAGCCATTGTGGAGAAACTCACCAAAAACTGATTCCGCTGGGCGAACGTTGTCCCAGCGGAACTTTTTTAAATTATAGACTTTAGAAGAAAAGAGATGTGTCTAAAAATTTGTGTGTAATTGTGTATGTATGAATAAAATTAGTGCATGCATAAACTTCGGAGAAATTCAAGTTTCCGCTGCGCGAACGTTTGGCCATTAGCTAGTTTTCATATAAAGCGCTTACATAAAGAGCTGTAGATTTTTACATACATTGTTTTGAATTTGTTTGTATTTGTGTAAAAAACAGATTTAGAAAAAATCGCAGGGCTTAAAAGATAAAAATATAAACGTAAAATAAGCTTATTAGGTCTTAGTTCTTAAAGTCTGCACTTTGGGGTCTAGATTTTCACGTTTATACAAACCTTGTAAGTGCACCCTTGCAAACATATTTTTATTTATTTTAAATCAACATTATTTCAAATCATTTTAAAATAAAAAATATGGCATTAAAAAAAGTTAAAAATCGGTTTAGCCATTTAGGCGTGAAGACGTAACAAACAAACAAACTCACTTTCGCTTTTATAGTATTAGTAAGGATTAACATATAATTACATTTTTAAATACTTATTTCTTAAAAACATAAAAAAATTGTATTATTATTACAAGTGTGTATTTTATACCTAATGTTATATATTAACAAAATATTACTATTCCAATGCGATCACATTTTAAAAAAATGTGTAAGTTCTCCCAGGATATATATTTTTTAAGTTGCCCCACACTAGGAATTTCACCTGTATCGTGGGTGCGTTTACAAACATTTAAATTCACGTACACAAACAGCCAGACTCGAAACAACTACCTGTAGGCCATACAAATAATTGCTCCGTGCGGGAATCGAACCCGCGACACGCAGCGCAGCAGTCAATCGCTCAGCCAATGCGCTAACCGTTTCGTCATATTTTTTATTCTTGTTGTTTTTTTTTAGGTTATGGACCCCTTCGAGAATCCACTACCATCCTGCTCTTGGGAAAGCCCTAATTGGGATTTCCCTTGGATCGAAGACACTGTAGGAGCCATGGAATCTTCGAATTCAACTCCGCCCTTGAACCAGCCACCTTCAGCTTTAACTGACTCTGAGCTCTTAGGGATCCTCTCTGAAAATGTTTTAGATGAGATAGATACAGATGACGACGACTGCCAAATAGATTTAAATGAGCTAGAAGAAACTTTACCTCTTGATACATTTAACGATGAATGGCAACCAGGGAATCCTGGTCAATATAACGAAATTCCTTTCACCAAGACAACCGGTCTCCAAGAAAACATAGCTGAAACACCAATCAGCTATTTTAACGCTTTATGCAATGAAGAACTGCTTAATTTATTAACTCGCTCTACCAACGAGTACGGGGAAAAGGAAAGAGCTGCAAGCAGAAGTGCACAAAGCAGAGCTAAGTTTTGGAAACCCATAAGTTGCAGCGATATAAAATTATTCTTTGGATTATTATTCCACATGGGCTTCATAAAAATAAATCGACTATCAGATTATTGGAAAACCGATTCATATTTTAACCAACCAGTATTTTCTAAAGCAATGTCGCGTAATACTTTTTTATTAATTTTAAGAATGTTGTGCGTCAATACAGGAGGAACTACAAGCAATTGTAAAATAAAACCAATAATTGATTATTTCAATAGAAGAATGTTAGAAATTTATTATCCCACTAAAAATATAGTGATTGACGAATCAATGATGTTATGGAGAGGAAGATTAAAATGTCGACAATATATGAAAGGAAAGAAAAATAAGTATGGTCTGAAGTTTTATGCACTTGCCGATCAGCTAGGGGTTGTGCTAAAATTGCATCTGTATGGGGGTGCCTCTGATATGCTTGTTGGTGGAACAAACCACGTTAAAAAAGTCGTTAAACATTTAATGGATGCATATATAAATGTGGGACACCATTTGTTCATAGATAATTTTTATACAAGCGTGGGTCTGGTGGATGAATTATATAATAAACATACTTATTGTACAGGAACTCTGAGAAAAATGAGGCAAGGCAATCCTAAAACATTATTAAAAACAAAATTAAAAAAGGGTGAGTTATGCATATTACATAAAAATAACATTTGCATAATTAAATGGATGGATCAACGGGAGGTATTGGCTATCTCAACAAAATACAATGGTAATTTAGATAGTACCAGAAATCGCAGGGGGCAAATTAAACTTAAACCCCAAATAATTAAATATTACAATGAAAATATGAGTGCCATTGATCGACATGACCAAATGCTATCGTATTACTCATGTGAACACAAGAGTCTTAGGTGGTATAAAAAAGTTATAATCCACATTATGCAAATAATATTAATAAATTCTTTCTTCCTGTACAATAAGTACTCAGCGAATAACAAGATATCTTTATATGATTTTAGATTAAATGTAATAAAATCTATTATCGAGCCTCATTTAATACCGGATTTGCGACTTCCATTGGGGACAAATGTTCATTGCATTATGAAATTAGAAAAAGACACAAAAGGCAAAACTAAGCGAAGAAGATGCGCCCACTGCTGGACAACGAAAAAAAAAAAGGGTAGCAACATTGTTTGCTTGCGAGAAATGTCCCCAACAGCCAGGCTTGTGCATAGAATGCTTCAAACCATATCACAAATATTAATTATTCAGTTATAATTTCGAAGTACTTAAGCTAAATGAAAGATCAGTTAAAGTTTTAATTTTTTTTTTACTACGTAAATCAGTCTCATTATTATGTAGTGGACCACAATATATGATTATTTATTAATGTTTTGAAAAAAATATATACATATATGACATATGTATCAGTATTATATTCTAATCACAGCCTATTATCGACACTGTAACATTGTTTATAAAAACAGAGAGGATGTTCTATCTGATAGCCCAGATTGTCCAGGTTTTCATGGTTTCAGTATGTCTTGATTGCTATTACATATAACAAAGTTATTACAAAATATGATTAGGTAGGTACTTAATTCCTAAATAAAAAATACTTAATATATAATATAATATACTCTTAATCACAGCTTATATTTCCAAATCTGATTGTCCGTTCTCCTTTTTTTGTAATCAATAAAAATCTTTTTGTCTTAATCTTTGTCTTTTATTTCAATCTTCATACTGTCTTATTGTGCGAATTAATTTTTCATAGCATTCCAATCGCCTGTTTGCGGGCACATTTCTAAGTCTAAAAGCAAGCATTATACCCAAATCATGCTCGAACTGGGCGTAAATTGGAGGTAGTTCGTTTTCTGTATTCAGTTCGGCTTTTAAATCTTTTGCAAATAATGCGTTAAAATATTTTTTGGCGGCACAACATGCAGGACTTGTTTTGGTTTCACCTAAAGAATCATTATTTTCTGTCATTGGCAATTTATCTGTTTTCAATTTCTTTGCAACACATTCATCAGAATCAGTAATTTCATCTAGGCTACCGTCTGTTGATTCTGTGTCACAAGTACGTGAACCATCAAATTTCCTTTTCAATGGAAAGTTTTGTAATATTGACTGACTACATTCAGGATAGTTATCAGAGCATTCTTCCTGATTATCTGCAGTAAAACAAATAAATACTATTACTTACAATTAAGTAAACAAATTAGCATAATAAAGTCTTAGGTTTGCGCGAGCACTAGACATAAAAAACGTTTCGAAAGCTTTTCAGCGTTCGTGGTTCGTGGTCTGCCTGCGACCACGAACGCTGAAACGTCAAGAATATATAAATGATTAATATACGCGAGTTATACCGTTTATAAAAATCGTTTTATTAAATAAATTATCATTTAGGAGGGTACCTAATGTTTTGTTTGCCGTAACATAATTTGTACTAATACTGTTTTCCATAATCGTCCCCGCTCATAATATTTATTTGCTATTATCATTTATTCTGTTATTCGCAGCCATGCACACGGCTGCATAGTTGCGTATTTATGCCTCCCTTACCCCTATTTTTGGCAATTAATATTAAAAAAATATATCCTATGTGAGAAAATTATAGAAAACAATAAATTAAATAAATACGCTATCTTCAACTAAAATATAATAGGTACCTAACCTATCGTTCCTTAAAATTGCAATAATTGAGTTATCTAAGTTAATATTATGAAATATTTCAAAATAACCACAAAATGTTTATGATTTCTTACAAAATTAAAATTATAGAAAACAATAAATTAAATAAATACGCTATCTTCAACTAAAATATAATAGGTACCTAACCTATCGTTTATTTGTTTATTACCTAAAAAACTATTTTCAGCCATAACTCCAGGTTAAATCTCACGACCGTATTTGAATCACCTTTATTCTTGCTCAGCGAATGGCAAACTAACTAATACTCATCGCTAAACCGAAAAAAAGACAGATTTAGAATTTAACTCTATCGAAGTGCCACTGGACACGCCTAGCGTGTCCAAGTTTAACGAGATGCAGTGCCGCCGACACGCCTGGCGTGTCCGCGTGATTTTATAGGGCGGCATCGCTATGAACTTAAAGAAAAATGTGGTGGCAGTGAACGTGTTAAAAACACGTGTCAAACAACTAAGTTGTACCAATTGATCACTATAGCCGGATTATTGTTGGTTGTTTTGTAAAAGGTAACCCAAAGGTACTATACGTACCTATATCCTAAGGAGGAGGACGGTGAATCATTTTTAATAGCATTATCTTTCAATGAGCCACGTGTCCAATGGGATCTCCCATCGGTAATTAAGACGAACTGCCATAAAACTTACCTCTCTTAATTATAACCTGAATTGCCTTAGTGCTCACCTAAGTTATACAGCATGTGTCACACCACACCTATCTGAGTCTAAGACACGCTGTATGAGGAAGTACTGTGAGTTTCATGCACTTCAACAGGTGTTTATCCTGTGCATTGTCTGGCAGTTTTAGAGAGAGTGAGTTTAAGATTGTTAATTAAGTAGATGGAACATGTTCCTATCAAACTGACCCGAAAATAATCTCTCAAATTAATCGCGTTATAAAAAGCCTATTTCTCAACTCACAACATGGAAACTTTTCAAATTACGTAGGTGGTGCCGAGGTCGATCATACGGCTTTCCGCATGGCTTGAGCTTAATTAAGGCTTAGGATTCGTTAGCAAGTGTTTTGATCTGGGTACATAGCTGTCATCAGCCATTAAAAGTATCTAGAACCGCATCTTTCGGTCGTGGCCTTAAAGTAATAGAAAACATTATACAATGATACAATTATGGATAGGTAATTAATATTGTTCGAAAGAAGAAGGATTCCTCTTCTTTCAAAATGCATCAAACTTTCTACATTACGCTGTCCATAAGACTGAACTTCGCATTCATTTTAAATGGCCTAAGAACTCTAAGATTAGTCATCAATCCAAGTGACACACCTCAGATGACCTAATTCTCTGTAGTTATTAGTGATCAAGCAGTAATTAATACTAAACACAAGAACGTCACTTCATCATGGAGAAGTGCCCTAGTCTATCCAATCGTTGATGTGAACAATCAACATGACGCATGATACATAGCCTAAATGGAACTTGCTCAACAAAAAGTAATTTATTTAAAAAACTAATCCAAAGTGATTAACAAATGATAATTACTCATACGTTTTCTTAAAAAGAATAATAAGAGCCAAAAAATCACAAAATTATCCATTTTGGACCAATTGCATAATATTAGCTTCTTAATGAGTTCATTAAGAAATGAGACATTACATTAAGAACAAAAGTAAAAATAAGTGGGTTTCTACATTTCAAAAGACTTCTTCGATCGATGAGTCTAATCTACTAGTCTGCTTGTAACCGCCATCAGTGTCAAACGCCAGAGACGAATCCAAAGCTAAGTCCTTGCTATAGTCCAGTGAATTCAAAGGTGTAAAGTGTGTTAATTCCCACGTGTTAAATAGCAATCTTGCATCGCGATAAACTTTAAGCATTTACTTCAATTAAACTATTTACAGGCACTATTCAACTGTCAAGGAATCGGTTTGTCGGATAGTTGAAAATGCCAGTGATAGTTTTATAAGTAAATCCATCTGATCTAGACACATGACAATACTTATTTACTTTTTAATAAGTGTGACATTTAATAATTTTTATGAACATTTATTTTGTAAGTATTATTGATTTTATTTGATTAGTGTGAATGTGAGGACAATGTGGGTAATTTTTATGTTTTTTGTTTGTTTTTACTATTGTCTGGCAGTTTGAGTACTATAAGCGACCTACACAAATGTCCTTTCTTTGGTATTGTTCGTCGTTTCGTTGAGCTCCTTGAGTTACGAGTCGAGCTACACGAGAACTGACAAATGCTTGCACTGGCTGGAAAGGTCCACTCAAATCTGTGTGGTTCTTTCTTCAAAAGACCATCTCAGACACTCATCTGCATAGTCCTCATGTGAGTTTATCAAGATTATGTCTGGACCTTAAAAGAGACCTCTGAGTTTGTTTCGGTTGTTTCTTCTCAGAGTAGTCAGATACGAAACACCGGCCTCATCTAGTTTTAAAAAAGAAGACGTGTAAAAGGGTTTGTAAAAACCTATTTGCAAAATAAACATCATTTATCATTTATCATGGTCGAGAAACAAAGACAGTAAAGTTGATCCATGAGTGCACCTATCTATTAGGTGAATAAACTCAAACTCAAACTCAAAGCATTTATTTCAATTAAACCATTACAGGCACTTTTGAATGTCAAAGGTCATAGGATTTAGGCATACCTATAACCAGAGGGTAAGTGTGCTCTGTTGCTGTCGTAGGTACAATCTACAGGTTTTTGTAAAATGATATCAGAAACCGGACTTCTGAATTGTCTAAGAATCATTCAGTGAATAATAAAAGGATGAGGCTAAAGTTCTCCCTTAGCCTCATCTTTTTGATGAGAGATGATTTAACTTTGATCTCATCAACTTGTAGACTCCTCGGCTCTGCCATAGGGCATGGAAACTAGTACAATTCATCGCATGTAACTACTGCCCTCTTCAAATATATAGATAATATCATGTTATTCCTTAAGCATGCAAGTGTGCAAGAAGATAACATGTGTTTGGTAACAGATAAAATGATTAATGTAAATACCGTGTGTCTGGAGTGTGTTCGATGGTATTCCTACTATCTTATGAGATACTGCACCACTGTGCATTTCAATCGAACTACTGACGATGACGACTGTTGGTAAATGTCGTTTTTTCATTGAATCTACACTAATATTACCTATAAAGGGATAAAGATTGTAAATTTGGATGTAGGATCTTCGAAACTGCTGTCAGTGATAGTAAACTAAACTATTGTCTTGCCTATTGTATAGATAGATCTCTTTCAAGTGAACGAAATGCAGAAGCTATTCAGCTATAAAACAGTAATAAACAAAACAATCAACAGCTGACGCACTAGGAAGTTAAGGGCGGACGTTTTAGGGGGCTGTCTTCTTGTGTGTTGTCTGTCTGGTCTTGTTACGTAGTTATGACGTTCAAGAAGTGCTGATTTTCAGCCCAATTTGAATAAATGACTATTAATTTGATTTCATTTGCATGTGGTGAGAATATAATAATCAAATGATCGGAAGGCACCTGTCGCAACAACGACGATTTGCAAAAACAACTAGAAACTCGAGAGGACTGTGAACAGTCAGCGATCAACTATTATAATGTCTTTTACTGACACGGGCGGAACCTACACCTTTTGTACGTTCTTGAGTGAGAAAGAATAAACTCAAACATGTCCGTAAAGTTTTGGTAATCAAGTTTTGATGAGAACAAATCAATATACTTAATTGTCTAAGCACAGCTACATTATATATATATACATAGATGATGATGTTAATGTTATTATAGCGAGACAGTGCCAAGACAGAACAGAAACAGTACCTGTGAAGCACTAGGCCGTGTTCTCTGTCTTGAGGGTAATCAAGCGATATTCACCTTTAAACCCATTCGCATTCCTTTCAACAGCATTTAACTAGTTTATGCTTTTCGGAAGCATTAGTCAAACCGATACATTTTTGATCTTTCCATGATCGAAAACGCTGATAGAATATCGCTTTGTGTAGGCTCTTTGGCCAGTGCTCAGCACATGTAACCAAGTCATAAATTCAGTGTTTCTGTGTCCAGGTGAAGATGCAGGCGACTTCGAGCAGTGAGCGCACGCCGCTGGTGCAGCAGCCCACGTATGTGTTCGAGTCGAGCCTGTCGCGCCGCTACCAGAAGCGGCTGCACCACACGCAGTGCGCCATCTGTGTGTTTATTATGTAAGTAGAAGCTGGTTTTAGATTAGACGGGTGAAGACAAACGGGTCCAGGAGCGACGGACTTGGTGAATATCAGATGCCCCTCATCCAGCAGGCGGCAACAGCGAGTAGTGTGCCACGCACGAATCTCTAAGACGTAACTGAGGCAGTTTAACAACGACACTGAGCAGTAGGCACCAGTAGCGCAGGCACGCAATAAGCCGATTCCTGTCGGCTTCCCTTTGGAAATCCAAGTCAGTAGGGTATAATAATGAAGGTATTTAATACACCCTACAATTTAAATATTATGTATTACAAAACGCCTGCCAAAATTACAATTTTTGTCAATAAATTCCAAAAAGACAACATGTTGCTCCTAAATAACTCGTAGGCGTCCCGGCTTTTTCCTTCTAAAATGTCTATACAAATCTATGTCGTCATGACGTCACTTAGAGCCACGTGACACGCGTTATCTTAGGAGTCGGTAAGCCGGAATAATGCGGGTTATAGGCAATAACTGTTTGCGAGTAAACGAGATGCGTATATCGGAGAGTGGAGACGCATGTACTGGCGCGGGCGCCGTACTCGGTTCGATTCGTAAAATTTCGTAATTCTTCGGGCTCGGCGCTCGAGAATTTGTAAACAAATGCATTGCATTCGTATTTTTCATGTGCATGAATGTAATGTAGTACTTAATGGCTTTTATTTTGTTTTAGATAGGTAATTTGCAATTTGTTCGTTGTATTAATTGAATTGATTAGTGTATCAATTAGAAATTAGTTTGTGCGTGTATTGTGTAGTGAAAATAAAGTATAAAAGTACGTTGAAATTAGGTATTTGGGTAAGTAGATAGTTTATCAAGTTGAAATTTCTTACCTATTTAGAGTAGATTTAAAAATTAATTAGAATTAGGATGGCATTGATCGCTTTAGACTGCTGTCTCACAGATTATTTGCTTTGCGAAGAAACTAGTTTTTCAAGGTTAAGTTTTGAGAATAAAAAACATGTTATAAAACTCGGGCGGGCGCGTCCAAATATGGCAATTAATTATAAACGAAAAGATGGTTTTGTGAAACATTTTAATGTTTCTCTATACGATAAATATCAATGGCTGACTGGCAGCTGTAAATTAAATAAAATGTATTGTTTCCCGTGCCTACTTTTCTCAGATTCTAGTAGCCTTTGGAATAAAGGGGGTTTTACGGATATTAATAATCTGACGAATTCCTCGAAAAAACATGTTCAAACTGAAAAGCATATTCGCAGCTGTTTAGATTTACACGAGTTCGGGTGTAGTAGAATAGAATCATTTTTCGCTAATTCGCATGAAGCTCATAATAGAAAAGTAGATCGAAATAGGAATCTTCTTTCTATAGAGAAACATTTGTTACTTAAAATTAAGAATAATCCCGGCTTTTATGATAATGTCTTAGCGCACTTTGTAAGAAAGAATAGACGAATAGCTTTAGAGTATAAGTAGTTATTATAAGTAGAATAAGTGAGTAGAGTAGTCTTGTTGTTAAGTAGTAGTAGTAGTTTTGCCTAGTATAGTAGACATCATACGTCATCAGTTCATCACACCACAACCGGCTTTTTTCAAAGCCACTTTTATTATACTTGCAAGACACTGTTTCAATCTATCAGTCAGTGCTTACACGTATAGTAAGGGTGGACTGAGAAATATGTACGCCCTACCTACGCCCCCCCCCCCCCTGGACTACGCCTGGCCTTGGTAAGTGTTTTTTGGTTTTTTTTTTTGCTGCGGCTTCCCTCCTTCATGAAATCACCCGTCGCCACTGGTAGGCACTGGTACTCACAGCCCCCGTTGCAACTGTAAAGGGGTCAAAAATGCCTTCTGCATCACACATGCTGGATTAGTTGCATGAAGGGATTGTGGGTACACAGGCAATACAAGATCACACAGGTGAACAGTGTCACCTGACGATAAACAGCCCAAATAAAGCATTGTGGATTTCATAAAAAAATCTTAAATATGTATGAGCTTATGAGCACATCAGCATTATGTTAATAACGTAGATATTAAAGAACATTCCATCTCAAAATGGGACCACCAAATAAATCTGACCTTTCCTGAAGCTTTGTTTTAAACATTATAATATTTTTACCTCGTATTTTGCAAGCACTACTACGGAGAATGAGGTTCTGGGCTGGATTCTCGGGTCGGGCAAAGTGGTATTAGATTTTCTCAGTAGCAGCTCGGGGTCTAGATTTTTTTCCGGTTCATGGCATTAGGCGACATTTTACATTAGACGTTAAACATTACTGAAGAAATGTAGGGAGAATATAATATGATAGGTACTATATTATACTCGTAATATACACCGTCGTATATATGTCTAATCCTTCGGGAATAACAGATGTTATGAATTTATTTTTCCGCCAGCGCGGTCCTAGGAGTGGCTCTACTGGTGACAATCTCCTACAACCTGAGCCAGGACCCGTTTGATGATGACGATACGACAGAACCAAGTTCACCGCCGCTGCCCCTGCCAGAAAACAACCTGACGCTGCTGATGATGTCCCCTGGCAAGATACCACCTTCTGGTTATAAGGGAAACGTGACGTTAATGGCAATGCCACCGGCCATGCAGCCGCTGCTGGCTCTGAAGTGGCCTTTGGAAGGTAAGTCAATGAGCCTCAAAGTTGATGATTGTATGTGATTTTCAGCAACCCTTAGGTTTATAATGAAACTACATATTATAGAAGAAAGAAAAAACCGGTCAAGTGCGAGTTGGACTCGCGCACCGAGGGTTCCGTACAAACCTGTGGGTATATAATTTTTTTTTATATGACGAAACTAAAAATTTACGTTTTTCGTAATTTTTCCTATATCTGTACTATAAGACGTGACTTCGTACAAAATTTCAAGATTCTAAGTTCACGGGAAGTACCCTGTAGGTTTTGATTCCCGTGCGAGTTTCGAAAATTTGCGGAAATTTGCGGCCTAAGTGGCTGTATCTTTTGATTGCGTTGACTTAGAAGGTTGATTTTTCTACAGCTTCCAGGGACAGTAGAACTAAGTATCATATAGAAATTTCAGTTTGATACCTCCACGCGTTCCTGAGAAAAACGGTCTTGACAGACGGACGGACGGACGGACGGACGGACAACAAAGTGATCTTATAAGGGTTCCGTTTTTTCCTTTTGAGGTACGGAACCCTAAAAATTAAAACATAAAATAACAACATGCCTGTGCTGTAATCCCCGAAGGGTTAGGCAGAGATGTACCTAATAGTACACCCACATTTCGCCAGTTATGTTTAAGTCCCGTGTATAAGAGGGCGAGCCTATTACCGTCAACCGGGCACAAACCCAGACTCCGAGGCTGCTACTGAGAAAAATTCGAACAAAAGTGTATTTTCAAAGATTATCGTCATCAAGACTTGAACATTTGCATGCTCTTTTGTACAAGGTGATTGCCCGGATTAAATCTAACAGTTGACTTTTCTAAACCAGTTTAATCTATTGTTATTTATTTCATTGTAAAACGAGAATAGCATGATCAGCTGCTAGATTAAAATAAAATAAAAAAAACCACACCTTTAGCACGTCACCGTGCATTCCTACGTCTTAAATGTTTTTGCTCTTACAACACGAACAGGTTGAGAACTTGATATTCATGTTATCCAGAAAGTAATAGTAAATATTATCTATCGGAATGTGAATGTAGAGATTCACAAAAACAAGTTCATTTATGGTAAACTTGAAAAACGGTTTCTCAGCATATCAATTTTCCAAACATGATTTCCTGAAAACTTGAGCTCGAATAATGAATTTCCTAATAATTATACCTTTATTTATTTTTCTAACTTATTTTTAAATTTTTAAATATCCCTATACAAAATCAGTATAAAAAAAAAACATTTAAAAATATATAAAATAGTAGCCCACCAGCATCGGGAACAGGGTCCGAGCTACCGGTGGTCAGGGCTCTTGAGAGAGGAACCTCCTAACAATACGCGCCGTGTCCAGAAGTACTGCTTTCTGAATCAAGCCCTTGATCCAGCCGCCAAGCGAGAGCCTCTTCAGATGTTGGTCGAGGCTCTTGGCTATTAAACCATTGGCTGATACGACTATCGGCACAATGACTGCTGTATTCATTATACCTTTTATTATTATCGGGGACTAATTTCTATGGACTTTTTTTGCGAACGAGTTTTCTGGTAGTTTAGGTCGTTATCCGAACAAAAATAAAAAAAAATAATAATGACCGATACTTTATCTATTAGTTGCTCTTAAGTGATCGTATATTAATTAATAGCCGAATTTAAGACAAGTTCCGCACTTTAATTATTTGTTAAATTGAAGACTTAACGAATGACGTTGACGTCATTCAATGTTCTTGACGTAATTATAAGATTATGGTTAGAATTTCAATGAAAACGTTTCAAACTAACTCAGGCCAGTAAAAATGATAATTTTATTTGTTTCATATTTGATTGTGTGATATCTATGTGGGTTATCTTTAATTAACAAACGGAAAACAAATGAAAAGCCACAAGCAGGTAGGGCGTGATGGTGGAACCCACATAAGAGCAAATCATCTCAATCTGAAGGCCAATAACACAACACGCAATCGCTTCAAAAGCGTTTCATATTTCTACAGCAGTTTTTAGTTTTCCACCATAGTTATCATCATCATCATTCTCCTCATCTCTTGTCCTCATCCCAATTTATTTGGGCTCGGCGCGCCAGGGTTTCTTCGTTATCGAAGGTAGAATGTCACTATCATGTCTAACCCCTGCCGCAGCATCAGGCCACAACATCTCCGTGTACAAAATGATCAGGAACTACGGCCATGAAACCGAGAACAAATTATACTTCCTCATAATCCGTGTTGGTATATTTTGGTGCATGTGCGTGTATGGATTGACGTCAAACACGTAGTTATAAACGTCAAAATAGAACTTACTAAGTTTTTGAGTATTCATTTATGGAATTATTCTCAATTAAGTAGGTACCTTAGTAGTTATGGACTCTTCCTCGTTGGATTAGCAACCGGTACTGCTGAGAATAAATGAATAAATAAATTCTTTATTTCACCACAAACCATCACACACACACAATAATTTAGATAGTCTGACTCCTAAACTAGGTAAACTCGTAAACTAACAAAGCCATAGTTAACGTAAATCAGGGCGTATCAATAGTAAGAAATGGTGGCAAGGAAAACAGAATCTAAATGTAAATAAAGAGCGAATATAAAGAGAATGAAGTCTTAGGTTTCATTCCCAGGTCAGGCAAAGAAAATAGGTATTGGGTTTGTCCATCAGGAATTTATCAGTAGCAGCCCAGGCTTGGATTGATGCCCGGTTGATGGCAAAAGGCTCGCTCCTATTACTTAGGTCATACATAACATAACTGGCGAATGTAGGTACAAGTGATATAGGGACAACTGTGCCTGATGTTGCGCGTATTAATAATTATGTCACTCATTTTTACATAAAATTTACTGAAATTTAAAAGTGTTAAAACAGGACCAACGTTTTATTATGAAACACGTGTAGGTTAAAGCTGTGCGTAGCTCTAATGGATTCTATTTTCACTGCAAATTATACAAATCAATTCAATGGGTTTTTAAATTAGGTGTGAATTAATTTCGCTCAGATAAAAGATTAGTCTAAATTTGACTCTGATCTTGAATTAGCTGGTACGTTGCCTCAAGGTTCTATTATAAATTCAGAACTTTATATTCATGTCACTATTTGCAGCTTCGAACAAGTTTCGCAAACTGCTGAGTTGATTCATAAATTATGCAAAAAAAAAAACCTGTAAAAAATAGAGTAAAGTATCTGATTTGTATGTATTATATGGAAATGAATTCAAGTCCTATTTAAAAGCACTTTTGCCAGTGTAAAATGTATTTTTTTATTTGATAACGTGTTATAAACTGATTCTCAATCAATATATGAAAATACTAGCTGTGCCCGGTTTCACCCGCGCAAAGCTCGATTCCGTGGGAATATCGGGATAAAAAGTAACAGCTATAGGTAATAGCTATGTACCTATCAAGTGTCATCGCAATCGGTGCTTTAATTTTTGCGTGAAGAAGTAACAAAAACTTACTACCACAAACTTTCACAATTCGAGTAGGATTGATTAATGGAGACGCAGTAATAAAATCTTTCACAGCTAATATTTTTCATTTAAGTACTTATACATATTGGATGGAGAAAAAAAAACCGGCCAAGTGCAAGTAGGACTTGCACACACAGTGTTCCGTATCAAGGAAAAAATATAATCACAATATTTTTAGCGCTCATTCGGATGTAAATTTACAACCAACAGCAAAACTAAATTTGTTGTTCATAGTATGTTAATGAAAAACAAAGTTACTGCTGCAGTTTGGAGAAAAAGTCCCATTTCTCGAAAACTGAATATCAAAGTTTCTACAAATCTACATTTTTTTAAAAATTTTCTCCTCTTACTTTAGAAATTAGAGGGGGGAGGGACACAAATTTAACGGCTTTGGAAGCAAATATCTCATCAACCATTGAGTTGAGAAAAAAGTGTTTTCGGAACCTTGATATCATTTTTTAAGAGCTGACGATAAACACCCCACACAGTTACAAACGTAGAATTTAACCCACATTTACATGTTTGGAGAGCTACCCCTATTTTAATTTTTTTATATCATTTTTGTGTAGCGGTTTATAGAAGACACCTACCCTAAAAATTTCAACTGTGTCGTACCTATAGTCTCGGAATAAATGGCTGTGACATACTGTTGGACAGACAGACAGACGGACAGACAGACGGACAGACCGAATCTATAAAGCTTCTGTTTTTGCCATTTGTCAAAAACAAAAACAGCTGTTCCATACATTTTGACCGTGTAGGTTGTTATTTATATTGTTGCACTTTTGTAGGAAACAGCTGTTATTTCTTTTTAACCGACTTCAAAAAAAGGAGGAGGTTCTCAATTCGGTTGTATGTTTTTAGGGTTCCGTTTTTTCCTTTTGAGGTACGGAACCCTAAAAAAGATGTGATAATATTCAACTGTTATGTAAAATTATGAAATCAACCATTTTAGAAAGAGCTCAATTAATAGTGGCTGTGATAGTGACTCTCGTTGATGTCTTTCCCTTTCACTCATTAGGTACTATTGTTTTGTTGTCTTTTTCCCACAAAACTAATAGTGTCATCATGAGCAATACGTTCTTGCTTATCGATAAATAAAATATCGATGCTATCGATTTTTTCTTGTTTATTTAGACAAAATAGTTCAATTAAAATAGAAATACAAACAATTTACGGTTCATTATGAAAAAATAATCAGGTTTTGTGCGAATTCAACCGTCAATTAAACCAATGGCATGTAAAAATGTTAAAGTTAAAACTTTGTTCATTAGTAAAATTCGGTAATTTATTACATATTGTAATGAAGTAGGATCTTTACAACATAAAAAAGGGAACATTAATATATCATTCTGTTTAAAAAATATCGACGTCAGAATCTACATGCCATTGTCCCATCACTACGGCCGGTGACGTCACTTTGAAATAGCCAATCGGATTGTACTTGTCACTCCCCGCGCACCGCGTGCCTTCCGCTACATTTGGTGAACTCGATTTCAAACAAAATGTTAATGATACGGAATCTAGTGGAGGTTATCTGTGTTTGTGTCCCTCCCTTCCACCCCGTATTTGATGTGCTATTCGACATTCGTTAAAGCAAAAAAATAATAATTTCAGAGATCCCACGCGAGACAGGCTAACGTTTATCATAGTTGCCCATGGGAGAAGAACTCCCAGTGAAAATGTTTGTCCCTGGGACTTATTAATAGGCGATCGTAATTTTCTACTGAAGACTCTCCAATACACACATTTTGAGACATATGTACTTACATATGTTAAGAAAGTAGTGATCTTCCTCTTTTAGGTATACTTTAAGTGTCAAAATAAATGTAAGTTAAAATAATTTCAGCACTGCTTTACCCGTCGTAACTTTTAAACGAAAGGTCTGATTCAAATAATTTAAAGTGTAATTTACAAGGACATGATCAACCTTAATTATCAAACAATAATCATTTAAATGGATAAGGATTAAAGTTATGATACCAATTTCACCATTATTCGATTCCACCCGTGTTTAGATTAAATAATTCGAACAAAAAGCGGTCATTGTGACTTAACCATTATAGTTAGGCATATACCCTCGCGGACTTTTTTATAAGAAATAATAAGTACTTTAATGTATGATCATCGATAGTTTTCCCAGCGCACGCCAAATAATGCTACGTTGGGTTACATCATTGCAATTTTTTTAAGAATTTCTAATTTTTTTGAAAATAAATTATAGCCTTCATCCTGATAATTTAGCTTTCTATTGGCGAAAAAATAGTTAAAATCGGTCCAGTAGTTTCGGAGCCTATTCGGTACAAACAAACAAAAACCTTTCCTCTTTATAATATTATTACTAGCTGACCCGGCGAATTTCGTACCGCCTAACAGTCAATGAATGTCTTGAAGCTATGTATTTTAATGTTATTATTAGTGTAGATAGCAAGATGTGATTTACAACTTCAGCCTCACCTGGCTCTCACGTCGTCTTCGCCTCGCCTGTCAAACATCACGTAGCGAGATGAGGTCCCATAAGGTAAATAGTCACCACCAGCCTCTAATAGAATAATAGGTGTTTTGTATTTTTCCTTATCGGAATATGACACGAGCACGACATGTGAAACAACCACAAGAAGAGTAGGTATCTGATTATATGAAAACCTAATGTTCTTCTATATCTATATTTATTATAAAGAGCGAGTGAAAATTTTGTGAGTTTGTATGTATACGGAGAGTAATCTACGAAGTGCGGCCGCCTATTTGAAATATTCTTTCACCATTCAAAAGGTACATTATTCCTGATGAACAAAGGCTACTTTTTATCCGAGTGCCACGCGGGCGAAAACGCAGTAGAAGCTAGTCAACAGTAATTAAGAAAAGACGAAGGTAAAACCTACGTAGTTTCTACATGTTTCATAATAACAATGCCTTTGTGAAAAAAAAAATTTGCACTTATAATCTGGAACTCATTGTCATTATATTACTTAGAATATACCTAACACCTCAAATAACATCTAGATAGATAGAATATTCTTTATTATGTACACCATACAAATTTAAATTTACATAAAGAAAACATTACACATCGGGTGACGCAAGTGGCGGTCTTATCGCTAAAAGCAATCTTTTCAAGAGAACCTTTGGATGGATTAGGGGAAGAGGGAGAAACTATACTGCAGGCAGTTTGAGGTCTACAGTGCTATTTACATAATAATATACATACATACATAAAGCATATACCAACCTATACAAATATATATATTCATAATAATCATCTAACTGCACTTTAGACGACCTCCTAAATCCTACTCATGCCTCGATTAATCTGATGGTCTCCTAAGCAGGTTACTTATAAGGTCTAAGGAGTAGACCCCTCCCTCTCCTTTGTGTCGTCATACTAAGGCACTTTTTCAACACGTGGTCATCGAGTGTCCGCAATACATGACCATACCATCTCAGCCTGGATTCGGTGAGGTTTTGCAACTTTGAAACTACCCCGTACATACTCACTACGAATTTCAGTTTGCGAATGACTTAACCTGTCCAACGCAGCATGCGCATTTCTGTGGTGCGAGAGCAGTTGGTCCATTCAGCATGGTACTAAAATCTTCTATCTCAAAGTTCTATTTGTCCTTAGCCAAACCAGCAGCTGCCTGGGCGAGCGCCAATCCAAGCAAGGCACAAATAGCAACAGCTTTACTAAAAGGGAAGGCTGCCTTGGAAGAGCTGACGAAGGTGGAATGGAAGCGAAGGCCTCTGGACATGGATACTCCAGCGAACAAGGCACAGAGAGCAGCGGCTACTTCGGCTGATGTTAAACCGTTAGCTGATGCCGCGTATGCCGCTGAAATGGCTACAAAGGCGCTTCTGAATGGGTAAGTGTTTGGTGCTAAAATATACGTTCGATTACGTTATGTGAAATTTGTAGTATTGAATTTTCAAAGTGTAGATCAGAATCACCTAAGTATATATAGTACGACGTAGCTTACATAAATAATCTTAATTCGCACGCTGAAGTTCAATAGGTAGATTACTGATCTCCCATCACTATTAGCTCTCATGGCTGACTCATTTTGCGGTAAATAATTGTTTATCCTTTCACTCGTGTCGCTGCAACCGAAATTCTATTACGCATTTGAAAATATAAGATTACCTACATATAAAATAACGACGCAAAATATCAAGTTCGCAGTTAATTTATTACCAGTAAATTTTATAATGCTATTAAAAAAAAAAAAAAAAAAAAAAAAAAAAGGGTAGCCAGATTGGCGAGATTCAAAATTTGATTGCTTTCAATGTTAGTTAGAATCGTGTAGGGGATTTATGGTAGGTAACAGTTTGCGCGTCAATGTTCTTTAAATCCTGTAGTTAGGTATTGTCTTAGGTAATTCAGCTTCAAAAATCTCACTTAAGATATTCGCCTAAATTCAAGCGCTGATATAAGTAAGTCTTAGTTTCCCATATAGATAGTTCAAAGAATTCAACCGATTCAGATCAAATTCCGACATTAGATACGCTGTGAATTTGTCACAATATTCCAACCGAGTGGTTTCGGTAGTGTCCTCGATAAATTAGAAGCTACTTTAGTATATCAATCAGTCTTACTCTCTATAATAATTACGACTGGATGGTATTCTCACTTTCTCTCTTGTATATGTTCGAACTTATTAAAGAGTTTCCATGGAGTTTCGGGCCCGTTTCTCTCTATGGGAGCCAACTACGCTTTGGAATGGGCTACGCTTATAATTACCTTAACTTTTTCTGACAATTCAACAGTGTGTAATTGATTTAAATACTTTGAGTTAGAGGAATCACCCTTAGCCCACTGTTTAAAAAATCTAATTTTATGTGACTAGATTATCAGATCAATAACAGGCCGGCCGGTTGAGCTTGAGTCACACCTATTTGTCAAAGTGATGTTAATGGAAATTTCCCACTACCAATCCTCCACACATAATTCCCTATTTACAATACATAATCGTAACTCATAAATCCATCTAGTCCAATAGATCGGTCAGTCTTCAATTGCTGGCTAGTCTTCCGGTCACCTACATTCGTTCAATTGGCATCCCGCCGCCGCTGCATCGATGCACGTACTAGATGTATTAGGCCTCATTCTAATACTATCAGATCACAAATGTGCATTAGATTAGGGACATGTACAGTAACAGTATTAGAGAATTAGGGATTTTTTTAGGAAATTAAGAGAAGGATGGTACATGAACCAGTTAGGACTAATCACCATCATCTTCCTGCCCTTGTCCCATTCTATTTGAGGTCGGCTCAGCACGTTTCTTCGTTCTTCTTCCGTTCTGCCCTGTCTGACGTCACGACAAGTTAGAACTAAATTGAAAAATATCCTCCTTCAGCAAGGCAGAAATGTTGATTGCCTTATATGCTTATTTTACTTAGCTGCTTAAATCACTAGCTTACTCTATCCTAAATAAGAGGAATATGTTGTTTTAACATCATCTATCTTTGTGCAATTAATGTCATTGTTGTTGTAGTATTTTCTGTGGGATTGTCCTAGCCCGTGTCCATTTGAGCCTTTGTTCAGGAGCAATCAACTGAAAATATCGCACCGCCTTTATAATTGGCTTTTCTTCACTTCACTTGCTAAGACTCTCAATTAGTAATTTGAAACGTATTTCAGTTCTTTGTCCTATAAGTCCCCAAAGATGAAGTCAGTAGGTAAGATGTTCTAGTTAGACTAATAGCAATCACTTTTGAAGCACTTTGTATGTCTAAATCACTTCTCAGCAAAGATATACATATATTTTCGGTATCTTGGTAACTTGAGATCAGTCCTATATATTTTTTTTTGTGCTATCGCAGTTATCGTTGGAAAACGTCAGTTTGTGTAAGCCCCTAATGTATAACTACTCGGCTACATTTCTGCTTGTTGCTTTTTATTAATGCAAAACATGAAATTTTAGTAATTTTTTTGCTTCGTTAAACCCCCAGAAGTTCTCAATTCCCGGAAGGACAGCATCACATGTAATTTGCCACTTATAGAAACACCTATGACGACATATATGGAATCAAATAAAAAATACCAGTTGCCTAAAATGCGTCACTAATCAAACCAAAATATTTTTGAGTATCGACCACGACTATCTTAGCATTATAATAGGCAAAAATATCGTATGACATGTGGAATTAGGACGATTGCCGGTCTCGGTAACATAATACTTGATCTATGTTGTTATAAAACCACGTAACACTATCCTAGCGTTGGTTTGGCTTCACGACGCTTCAGTGGCCACGGGTTACCGAACTCCGCCAAAATATATCGATCAATAGGAGTAGGTGTTGGATGGAGGAATGATCTGGAACTTAGAAGAGCATTAACTGGTCTTCCTGGTGTTCCATCTCCGGCCAAGGGCGGGATTTCGCCTTCAACTACAGGGGAGTAGATGCCTATCCCTGCAGAAGTGACCACAGACGCCCGAACTCACCACCTAAAAATTTTGTGTACCTCCGGCTAAACTAGTTTGAGATTATAAATTAAAACATTATAAAAGGTACATGCCCGTTTTTATTCAGTTGCCAATTGTTAGGTGGTAATAAAACGGGTGGACCCTACAGGCTGAAATGTTAGGAGAAATATAGGTCTATGGGTAGGTACAATAAATAACATGCGAAGTCTCTCCCATAATGAATCAAGCCAAAGTAATTTGGTTGCTGTATAGTATTAAGGCGCTGCCGCGCTGTGACAATTTTTATAAAATTGAAATTCAGTACTGTAGGTAATATACCTAATTAAATAGGTATTGTTTGGTATCTCTAACGAGTCTATTGGATTCCATAGACTAGAATGAAACGAACAAACATTTTATCATTCGTTTGAAAATCTTTTCGAACTATTTGAATCTATAAGAGAAAACTACGTTGCGTACAAAGGTATCAGCTAACTAGAATGTGTGACACTATTCACACTTCATTTGACTTGCGCTGTAGGGAAATATCGGTTTTCACCCGGTTTCCATAATGTGTAAGCAATATTGCTTCCTGGAGTACTATATCCTTTATTACAGACGTATTATGTAAAGGGACGCATTATTTATTTTCTAAAGCAAGAAAAAAAAACTGGAAAAGTCAGAAAACGCCTAATGTTTGCGAGTTTCGTGTCAATTACAAAGTTAGAACATTTTGCTATTGCCCTGCAGTATTTGGCTCTACGAACTTTGAACCTTAAGCCCCCCTCCCTTCCCAAGTTTCCTAAGACTAGCTTGAGCTCACGATGGCAGATGAATGCGTGCTGTCTGCTGGAATAGGTTTGCTCAACAGTCCGGGCTAGCTGCCTTTTGTTACACAATATATTTTTACGTTTAATGTCTAGACTTTAAAAGAGACCTTGACTTGACCTCGGGGTTTGTTTTTCCCGTTTCTTAATTTATAGAATAAATAATTTCATTTCTATACTTCCAGCACGGACATATCCTTGCGCCCCGGCGGGTCTGGTCAGGGGCCTCGGCTGAACGGCTCGTTGCCTGAGATGCCATATTGCCTGGACAACCCTCCACCATGCGCGCTGTCCAGGTACAGGACTATGAACGGAACGTGCAACAACCTGGAGTACCCCCTGCGGTATGGAGTCTCCAAGACTCCGTTTAGAAGAGTCCTGCAGGCTGATTATGGCGATGGTAAGTGCTGTTGTACTTTAATTATTAAACAGTAATTACAGAGAATCATGGTTATCTTCGAACAAAACCCTATCGCAAGTAATTTTTACTACATTTGATAGCTCATGAGAACTACATTCGATTTTTTTAAATTTTAATTATCTTTCCTGGTAGATCTGACCTAGAAATTCAGTGGATGTCTGCAAACTGAGTTTGCTTGGTTACATCGTTTACCAATCAATACTCTAACAGTATTTTTTACAATTCATCGCAAAGTTTTATTAGCTGTTCACAAAATTCATTCTCATCTCCTCATCCCAGGTATCAGCTCCCCTCGTGTCGGTATGGACGGGGCAGCACTGCCCAGTGCCCGCGACGTGAGCGTGACAGTGCACCGTCCGAGCTACGCGCACGACTCCGCCTTCACCGTCATGCTGGCGGTGTGGGGACAGTTCCTGGACCATGATATCACTGCTACTGCGCTTAGCAAAGGTTTGTTACACAGTCCTCCATAGCGAATTTCGGCCATGGTGGCCTATATCAGTGCAGATTAGCCATCGACACGGGAAATATTGTAGTTCACAGACACAGATGCACTTTTTCTTCCGTCACCATCTTTATTCCATGATCCTGCGGCTGCCCAATAGTCGGCATTGGTGTCAATGGCAAAACTATGTCGGAAACCTTCCACAGTAAGCACTCAATCGCACGTCAACATTTTGTTGTAGTATAGGCGGTTTTCACAGTTCAAATATAACTTCTGACATGCGTTTGACTGCACCAGAATAAGTTACCTAATTTACCACCCATTCGTGATTATGGTAGCCAACCTGGCGAATTGGAAACGTTAGGTTCCCAATTAGCCAGGTTGGCTACCGTTACTTAGACCTCTCTCCACGAATACATCTAAAACATCAGCAATGACCATATTTCAGAACTTGCCAATATTAACTCCTCATAATCTTATTCCTGTCTCTCTCTTCTCGTCAGGTCAGAACGGCACAGCCCTGTCCTGCTGCGACCAGTCCCAGATCCCGCACCCGGAGTGCTTCCCGGTGCGCCTGGACAAGGACGATCCCTACTACCAGGACTACAACATCACCTGTATGGAGTTTGTCAGGTCTGCTCCAGCGCCTACGTGCCATTTTGGTAAATTGAATTTACGTTTTGTTAAAACTACGGAACGCGATATTATGTTACTTTTTCGTGATGTTTTTATTCTATTCATCTGATTTTTGGAGACTCACTATCCGCCCAGACTTTTTCGCAATGCAGCTCAATACTGGCATTTGACATTGAGCCCTCAAACCCACTAAGACTGGTCATCAGACTTTCGGGCTTCTGACTACCTGTAACGATTGTCAAAATTTTGCTAAGAAAATATTTTTCTTACTATTACTTTTTTTTTTACTATTATTTTTCTTATTATTTTTTTTTTACTTTCGAGAGAAATCATCTACTCAATTAATAGCTAATTGACTATGTCTTGTTCCAGGTCCTCGCGAACAGCTGAACCAAGCCACAGCCTTCATTGACGGCTCCACAGTGTACGGGTTCGGGGAGGAGCGCAGTAACTCTCTGCGCTCGTTCCTGGGCGGACAGCTGCGTATGATGAAGATAGGAACCACCGAACTGTTGCCGCCCTCCACTGACCCCAATGACAGCTGTAACACGATCGAGATGAACGCTAAGGGACGCTACTGCTTTGAGTCAGGTAAGTTACAGTAACGACTGGATACTGAAGGCAGGACCCACTCAATTTCTAACAACATTGACTTTCTTCATGGCAAAACTTTAACCCCCATATCTAAAAACAAGTCAAAGTGTTTACTTGAGTAAATGTCATTTTTGAAGATACGATTTTTATTACGAGTATGTAGTTTAGTAATTGGTTGAAGTTAGAACTGTAAAAAGTTAGAATTCTTAGCTTTGCTTTCTTTGACGGTTCTTACTTCTTTTAAATTCTTGTCTATTGCATAAAAAATTTGCAAGTAATTGCTTAAGCTAAAGTAATTACTTTAACTTGACTTTCGGGTGTAACAATTAAATTGCTAGTCCGTCACTCAACATTGAAATTGCAAAGTGGCGAAACAACCAAAATGTAAACAAAGTAGCCTGTCTTATTTCAGCAATGAATTTTGGAAGACTGAAAGAAGTTGCAATCGAGTACATAATTACATATTAACTTAAGTTCTTCTTAATTCTGCAATAGATTTCACAAACCTTGTTTTTCACCCCGTCCCCAGGCGACGACCGCGCGAACGAGAACCTGCACCTCACGACGATGCACCTGCTCTGGGCGCGCCAGCACAACCGCGTGGCGGGCCTGCTGCGCCGCTACAACCCGCTGTGGGACGACGAAGCCGTGTTCCAGGAGGCGCGCAAGATCGTCGGCGCGCAGATGCAGCACATCACCTACACCGAGTTCCTGCCCAGCGTACTTGGTAACATACATTCCGAACTAATCCAAAAATCACTTTGGTGTCGATGATGTCATAGCCAAAATTTTTTTTAAATAAAACCTGTGCACATGAAAAAAACACTGTTCAAAGACGTAAATAATGCCTTGGCCGTTTACTACGTTAGGATGATACAGAGGCAAAGAATAGTAGCTGGAACAGACAAAAACTTACTATTATTAAGACACGAACTAATAACACACATCCTTTGAAAATGTTCTGTTCCATGTTATGTATGATGCAATAGGTTTCAAAAAATTAGAAACCAATGCAGTCACAGATTCAGCACCATTACCAGCTTTTAATTCTAACCAATATCAAGCAAAAGTTTATAATTCACTACTGGTGAAGGTGTATTCCCGTTGTCCCAACTGCCATGTCCCTACTGGTGGGGACAACGGGAAGTGTGTAAATTTATTCCCGCTGTCCCTACTACTCATTCCCACTGATGCATACGCCTATTAATGAAAGAAGACTACGTTGTAGGAAATTGGCAATAAGTATTATCTTCATTGCTTGCTGTATGATAATCGAAATATAAATTTGGTTGTTTGAGATTCCTATTTTAATTAGTGGTGAAGTGGTACGAACTACTAGAAGATCAGAAAAATTAAGGAATGAAACAAACCTTAATGATGTCAGTGGGAATACCCAGACAGACGACTCCCTTTATTTTCTGTAACAGTTGCCACTTTCGAAATTCCTCTAATAAACTCATTCTTACTTAATCCATTCCTAGATGCCTACCACTCCACACATTTATCTCAAGATTTTCATCTTATGCAATTGTTTTTCATCCATCTTCTTCACAGCCCAGCATTCCCAACACCAATCTTCTTTTTACGGAAACAAAAAATAGACATTCCGATCCATACAGTACTACAGCTCTGATCACGTTATTGTATATTTTCCCAGAAAATTGCCAGTGAGGCATATACAACGTGGCGCCGACAATACGACAATAAATGAAAACACCAGTAATTACTAGTTAATAGGAACATTTTTTAACTGTTAAAAAATCCTAACATTGAAATAAAAAAATTAAAAAAAAATCAAATAAACTAAATAGCATAAAACTGTTAACAAAAAAGAACACCATTTAAAAATATTGGTTCACTAACCCAAGTTAAAATTTGCACAAATTCGCATCTGGAAATACAATTTATGGAACGAATTTGGCAAAGGTTTTCGAAGTAACGAGTTGGCAACATGTGTTTCGTGTTTATACCGATGCGATGCCGGGATCGTTAACCTGTCGGTGCTAGCCTTTAAATCTACATCATGTAGAAAATGCTGAATATGTAAAATAATGTCATGTGACTAAACTACTAGGTATATTTGATTGAGTATGCAGACTGGGAACGTCATTAGGTATACTCAGTTTAATTTATTGTCGTATTGTCGGCGCCACCCTGTATATGACACACATGTCTCTCAAAAAGTACAAGGCTGACATGAGTCCAAGGTGGTATGTATTTTAATAATTTTGGATAGGTACGGTCTTTTGGTAATAAATACTATGATTTAAATACCATCTTGAATTCATGCCAGCCTAGTACTGTTCGTAAATTTACATACAATGTTTTTGAGTAATAATATAAATATAATATTATATTATATTTATATTATTACTCAAATATTTTATTTCTCAAAAGCTACTCCGCTGTCCGCACCGCCCGTGTCCCCAGTGGTGGGGGACAACGGGAACAATTTTCAATTATTTAAATCAATTTCCGCTGTCCCCACCAGTGGGGACGGCACGGGCGGTGGGGACAGCGGGAATACACCTGGGTGAACTGACTATTCCGAGAGTGAGTAAGTAATAGCTGTCTAGCGCCATCTCTTTCCCACTCTCGGAATAGTACTAAAACATTCCTGCACTAACAGATCACGGTAACCCGCCTGATGGCTTTATTTTTGTCAACGGCAAAGGTTTGGATAGATTTACGATCTAAATGCGGATTATGTTTAAAATCTGAAAATCACACTACGTACTTCTGAACACCGAACATTGATCATAATTTTGTATCTCAGGTACGGACGTGATGTGGGCGCTGAACCTGACGGTGCAGGAGGAGGGCTACGCCGACGTGTACGACCCTAGCGTGGACCCCTCCATCGCCAACCACTTCGCTTCCGCCGTATTTAGATTTGCTCACACCTTGCTACCGGTAAGATGAGATATGGTTTATTGTATTCTCGTCAGCCCAAAATGTTCTCAATTTATTGTTATGTAACTACGGGTTTTTTCGGCCATTACGGTCTTGCCTATGTAATCAAACTTTACCTTCAGACATTCATTGCTTTCCTCTACGCTAGCGTAGAGGAAAGCGCAAAGGATGATAACCCCCCCCCCCTCCCTTATCATCCTTTAAAGGCGGAAATGATATTAAAATATCACTGTTCTCGTCCTAGGGCCTGATGCACAGCACAGACAAGAGCACGGGCACGATCCAGTACATGCAATTACACCAGATGCTGTTCAACCCGTTCACGCTGTACACCCGCAAGGGACCCAAGGACGCCGTCTCCTCCGCCATGGATACCCTCGTGCATGCTGTGGACCCGCATGTTACTACTGAGGTAATAGTTCACGCTGTACACCCGTAAGGGACCCAAGGACGCCGTCAACTCCGCCATGTTCAAATCAAATCAAATCAAAATATTTTATTTCAAATAGGCCAACTTGGGCACTTATAAAACGTCGAGCACGGTTCGCATTGGTCGTTTCCATGGAGAAGAACCGGCAAGAAACTCCATGGTTACTCTTTCAAAATCATTTGATTTTACAATTTTTTTTATGTTACAGCATGAGTAGGTACTTCAGTATGGGAGGACATCGTAGGCCCGACATTAAGTCGTGGCTTACTACAAAACCGTAGAACAAGATAAAAAATTAAAAAAAGTTATAAATAAGGCCTACAATTTTCACACATTCACAAACAACAAGCGGTAAATAAAAAAGAATCTAAACAAAGAAAATAAAATAAAATATTATAGAAGGACTAAATTAGACAAGTAACACAAATATTACAAATATTATGATCAGTGCTGTAACTATTCTGAACAAAGGGTGTATAAATGATTTGAAAACGATTGTAAAACATCTGATTAAAAAGAAAAGAAATAAATAAAATTGAGAATAGTTAGAGAAATCCACATATTTGTGCCGTTTATGAGTTACCAGGGGGCCGCATGCGCAGAAGGAACTACAGCCAAAACTTCTTTATCTTCGACGTAGTCCTTAATTTTGTAGTATGCTTTTTTGATAAGGACACGTTTGATGTAGTTTTTGAAGTTTCCATCGGTCAGTTCTATAACTGACTTTGGCAACTTGTTATAAAAGCGTAATTATACTGTTTATAAGATAAGACTAGCTAGTTTTAGTTAATCTGAACTTGGGTATTATATTTTCGTGTTTACTGCGTGTATTAATATTATGGAAGTCGCTTCTAATTTTGAAAAGTCCTCGGTTTTTGCAGACATATAAAATACATTCTAAGATACAAAGTGAAGGCAGAGTTAGTATATCGATCTCTTAAAAATGTTCTCTGAGGGACTGAGCTCTTTGCTAAGATGACAATTGAATCAACGTCTGCTGCCGATCCCCACAGCAGAATGCCATCGTATACTAACCTAGTTGTGGCTACATCAGTTAACTGCCTTATTTTCTTACTGCATATGCAGCAGAGCTTAACCTACCCGAAAGAGTTCTAATGTGCGCGCCTTATTACAATTTTGAATCGATAGTAATCCTTAAGCATACAGTTTCCGCTATAACATCAAGTTTTTTGCCGTCAAGATTTAAATTTAGATCACGATGAGGTACATTTGGTAGCAAGAACTTTAGACATTTTGTTTTACTCGCATTCAGTAAAAGATTGTTAGCTGCGAACCATTTCGAGAGAACAGTTTGACTTTCGTTGACAAGTAAGACATCCGTATCTTTTCTATCTATTTTAAAAATTAGCGAAGTGTCATCATCAAATAGAATTATATCCGATAATTTGGCCATCATATAAGGGAGATTATTAATGTAAACAAGAAATAGGAAAGGGCCGAGAGTTGAACCTCGGGGCACGCCCATCTTGACTAGAGACCCCGAGGACGTCGCCCCATTAACATTTACTTTTTGATGCCTGCTTGATAAATAGAAGAGAACAAGATCAGCAGCTTAGCTACGAATTCCGTAGTGGTGTCATTTACAGATCAGTGTGTTATGGTCGACGCAGTCGAATGCTTTTGAGAGATCACAAAAATGCTAATGGCATCCTGGGACTTCTCTCAGGATTCCAAAACGTGACTAATGAGTTTTGCTCCCGCGTCCATTGTCAACCTACCCTTCGTGAAACCAAACTGTTGACAATGCAGAATCCCATTTGAGTTGAAATGAGACAACATTTGGTCCAGCATTATTTTTTCATAGATTTTACTTAATGCTGAAAGGACAGATTTAGGTCTATAATTAGAGAGATCACTCTTACAACCCGATTTGAAAATTGGTATTAAGTACTTTACTATGTTTCATCAAACATTGATTGAATATGCCTGTTAGGACAGGACCAATCGAGTCAATAATATCTCCAAGAACTTTGACGGATATCCCCCATAAGTCTTCAGTATTTTTTATGTTGAGATTTTTGAATGCGTTTTTATTTGTAGCAATACAAATTGGCTTGAATTTAAAGTTTGGTATGTCCTTGGTAAAGTGATCTTTAAGAAGAGCTTCAACTAATTTAGATGAAGAGGGGAGAGATTTCGTAACCTTTAACGAAATGTTGGTAAATAATTAATGTTCTAGTGTCTCAGCGACTTCTAGCTTATCAGAAATGGTTTGATTACCTACTTTCAAAGACAATTCATTCTGATCTCGTTGTTGTCTTTCCAGTTTCTCTGTCAATTGCCTGCCATACAGTTTTTATTTTATTATAAGAAATACCAATTTTATTACTTATTATTTGAGATTTTGCTTGAGCGCAGACACTTTTGAATAGTTTCTAACATAAGAGTGAAAAACTTGATCTGAAGTCAAAGATTTTTCGTGATATAAATTATCTCTGATTTTTCTTATTCCTGCAGTGGCCCATTCATTAAATTTAGATTTAGAATTTACTTTAACATTGTTTACAGGACACGTTTTATTGAATTCTTGGCAAACTGTAGAAAATAATGTGTTGTAATTTATAATGGGGTATTTTGAATCAAAACTTTGAATAATAATGTTATTAGAAAGATTGCTAATAACATTATTATTCAAAGATTTTAATTTATTTTTAGTAAGAGGTCTTAACTGAATTGTTTTAGCTAAGTGTATTTTTTTTGTCTAACTAAGATACAAGTTGACCAGTGTGGTCTGACCTAACGCCACTAATTAAGAACGAGTCTTTTACTTTACAATTATTAAATATATGATCCATGTCATGGCCGTCATTCAAAGCAAGTACAAGTAAATAGTTGATTTTTATGTCGATGTTGACAAAGCAACAACACCGAGTCTTCTCGTATATAGTAGACAATGAACTAAAATATACCATAACCTCCATTTCCAGCTCAGCAACCACTTATTCGAGCAGCCGATCGACGCGAACAGCTCGTCGGCCGCAGACGCCGCGAAGCCGCACCCGTGCGGGCTGGACCTGGTGTCGCTGAACATCCAGCGCGGCCGCGACCACGGCCTGCCGTCCTACCCGCACTGGCGCGAGTACTGCGGCCTCTCGCGACCCAAAAACTTCACCGACCTTAACCAGATTTTCGATGAATCCTCGCTGACTAGGATCTGTACGATTTACAAGTAAGTGTGTCATGGAATGAGGTTCTGTTTTGCTTTGAAACCTGTGGCTTCTGTACCTATTCTAGCATTTGCACTTCATAATTTTTCTATTTCTGTTTCTCATTCTGCACGCATACAACACAAATACTAATAATTTCTATTCTACGAGTATTAGACAGTTTTGAAAGCGATATTTCCTTTCTTCATGTTTACCTTTATCGAAGAAATCTTTCTATAGTCTTTTATTTGTTTCTTTTATGTTCTGGCTACTGCTAATCAAGTCAGAAATTAACAAAATCTTGTTCTACCAGAATTGTACAAACCTTTCAATAAGGCATACCTTTAAACTATACTCTTTTATCAAGTACTGTACCTCGTTCGGTAGTCCAATCTAAGGCCATCTTTTTAGATAGCTTTCTTAAATCCAAGTGATCCATAAATTCTCCAACCACTAATGTAAACTCTACCGATTTCAGTTCAGTAGACGACATCGACTTATACACAGGCGCGTTAGCCGAGGACCCTAAGGGTCGTCTCCTGGGCCCGACCCTCAGCTGCCTCATCGCTGATCAGTTCCTGAGGCTCAAGGTCGGCGATCGGTTCTGGTATGAGACATCGGATGAAACCATTGCATTTAGTATGGGTAAGAATTTGTAAAAATCTTTTTCCTTTAAACGTTTCTTATGTACCTGTATTCCATAATTTCAGGTTCTAAAGGTGCTATCATAATTCAACAGTGAAAGGAACTTTATAAAAATCATTTTTTGTTATAATATTTAGTATTGCATGTACTTTTTAAGGTCTCGAATCAATAATCAGTTATTTATATGACATTGTATTCACTTTCTTCCACAGAACAACTCTCAGAAATTCGCAAGACCACCCTTGCCGGAGTAATCTGCGCCAATGAAGACTTATTAGACCAGGCTCAGCCGAGGGTCATGGAAGCAGTCAGCGCCACCAACCCACTGGTGGACTGTAAGGAGCTGCCTCAGGCCAATCTCAAGGCCTGGGCCAAGCCCAAGGGGACGGCCTAATGACTGAAAAAGAAGGTAGTGATAGCTAGTCTCATACAGTACCAGGAACTGTACTGTCACCTCATATAGCAGTAATATTTTAATATAAGTTTAGCGTGATAAAGAGATAGAGCTTTGTAGCTCAAGCTCCATCCGTTTTCCACAATTAAGAAAAGTTTAAATAATGCTGCTATGAGAGGTAATGATAGGCCCCCAGTAGTTAATATTGCACAGCGAGATTAAGAAAGAGAAAAATCACACGGAGGGCTTAAACAAGTGGCAATTATTTTCAAACCGTTTCGTGTTTGCACAAGCTTCGGTAGCTTATGTCAATCCAATTGATACACTTTTGAGTTTGAGTAGTGGGCTGGTGTCCGCAACACCACGTCTAAATCGTGTACTTTGCATACGGATGATTGATAAATAAATAAAATGTCACTTTGTTTAGGCTCTCAAATATGACTAACGCTAGAGACGAAGCGACACTCCCCGTTGATTTCCTCCTAAAACTCTATGTGTTATATTAACTTTCGCAAACGGCATACTAGGTGGATGTTTGAACCTGACCTAGCTTAAATAAGATGTAGATAACCCTGATTTTGAATCTTAATAAACTTTATTAACAGTTATTTGCGAATTATTATTTCTTTTTATAATATCAGCATTGGTCCTAAGATGCTCCCTCGGGTATACCTACCATTGTATTTTTATACCGGACTTACCAATTAATCTGTTATGAAATGAGTTTGTTATAGCTTATTACTTGAAATGGTCTATTCATTAAATATATCGGGATTTTAAGGCTAGATTGAAATGTTTTAACTATCCTTCATTTCCTAACCTTAACCTTTGTCAAAAGCCTGATTAGGTTCGAAGATACAGCTTGTAAACTTATATTAGTTGTAAATAAAGTTAATGATCAGAGATTCACATACTGTTTGTAAAGAAAGTAATAAAAGGACCAAATATAAAATTATTGTTGTCTTTTTTCATACGTTGACGAGATGTGTGTTCAAAATTATGTAATTTGATATTTAACGGTGTTTGGTGTGTTAGCTTTTTCTATTGGGCCTGTCGTGGTTTGGTCATTTTAATTAGTGTTTTATGCTTATCAACGTATCTAATAGTAATAATAATACTCAGATCCTTGCCTTGATTAGTAATAAGTATAGTTATAAATGCCATAACATTGCCTGTTATTTACATCCTGTATATTTGAAATAGTACCTATCAATAAATAGAGTTACTAGCCTGTAAGCTTTTCTTCCTTCCGAGGTATCTGCTTTTTTGGCAAATGTATAATGGAGAGAAAGAAATATACCTGTATACAATACTATATGGTTCTGTAGGTACCTATGAGAAAAAGGCGTGAGTTTATGTATAATAAGACTATGATATGTATAACATCTCAGCATAGGCTGATAATATAAGTGGTGTTGCTTTAAAAATTGAAAATAAACAATCATACTTAAGCTATGAAAAATATCCGGCCAACAAGAACAAAGAAACCGAACAAATTATCTTACTTACTTGTGCAAATATTTGCAAGTTTTGTGCAAATATTAGCACAACATTTAACAGTGAACCCTTTTAAAAAGAGATGTTCGAAGCAATAAGTGTGAGTCGAGTCACGTAACTGTATAAATAAATATTGATCGGTGATTTGTATTCTACAACCCGACATCGGTGAGGTCTGACACCTTTTGAATCTTTGTCAGTGAGATGAGTGCATCATGTGCATCGTCACCTGTCCTTGTGGCAGGCGCAACATTGTTTTTTTTTCGTACACCCCTGTCTACCGTAACGTAATCATTTACTCCTTTTTATGTATTATCTTCATGAGAAAGAAAATACTTATATTCATTTTAAATTATCCTTTGTCGTTCAAGTTTTTAATTACGTTTTTCTTCATTTGTTTTGGGGAACATTTTAATAACTTTATCAGCGTTGTTTCGCTGTACCTACTTATTTCTATTACGATTTGACGCAACCAGGAAATGGAAGTTTCGATAGTGGTATGAATCAATTCAAACTCAGCCTGTCCAGTGCAGGGCTGGCTGCGCGTCAGCCGCCCTCACCTGCACGTGGCGCCGCCCTCACCTGCGCGTGGCGCCGCGCGCACTCCTAGCCACTTGTATAAACATATCCTAAACGTTACTGCTGGACATTATAAACCACATTAGATATAACATACTGTTTTAATTTTTTACATACTTACTTAAGTTGAAAATAAGTATCACTAGGATTTTAAGGAAATGAACGATTTTTCTACAGAAATGCTATTTACTTCATAATTATAATTTTGTGTTACGATTTCTTTTTGTATTGAATATTGTTACTTACATTTATTATTGCATGCTAATACAGTCTATTTCTGCCATGTTAGTTAGTTTATTACAATAATAAATTTTAGGTGTGTTCATAAGCTTTGATTGTAAGTTTATATTGAAGGAATATCAAATACCTATTTAGGTACTTATAGTTTACACATAAATATGTATTAGTTGTTTGGTCCATCCACAGTAATTAAAATCATTTCAATCTATATTGTTGGTATTATTTCCCTTATGTTGTAACAAAGGTTTTATTCCCCATACTGATGCCTCTATGTTGGTCTATTGGTTGCAAGCGCGACTGTTAAGCAAGAGGTTTGATTCCCGGGTCGGGCAAAGTGTTATTGGGTTTTTCCATCAGGAATTTCTCAGTAGCAGCCACGGAGTCTGGATTTGTGGCCGGTGGAAGGCTCGCTCCCTATTACATGCGACTTTAACTCTGCCTGTCCCGTAGGGGATTACAGACGTGTTGATATGAATTGTAACAAATGATTCATCGTATTATGTACCTATGTCAATGTCACCAAATCTATTAATTTTATGGAGTTTGGAAACTGCCCGCTATTGCTCTATCTCACTGCACGGGGATGTCTTACCGTTAGTAAGTCAACATCAACCTTAGGTATACGAAATAAAGATCTCTGTGATTTTGACAGTTCTCGACATCAGAAACATAAGGTCGCATGTCCCAATACAGAGAGTTTTGTACATACATACGACCTTATGGATCTGAGCATAAGGTAGGACGTACAAATACAGAGAGTAAGCATTGTACATCTGACCTTATGCTTCTCATGTACAGAGTTATAGAAGTAAAGTAGGTAACTGAAAAAATTGTAGCTTCGGTTGTGTTGAAGTACTCATTTGTCTAGACAGTTGAAGTTATGTCATGTTCGTCAATAGTTTACGTTCATGATAACAGATGGCAATGCCTGCCTCGAAAAGTATGAACTATGGCACATTCCTCTATGCACCATTCGCTAATTGATATATTATTTGCATCGCCATTACGCCTAGATCACCCAATGAAAAACCTTATGACGGTGAAAATCCCAAAGAATTTTCGAAAATTGGTTTTATAAATTAAAATCAAGGAAAACGGTCACTTAGATCAAAACGTAATACCTGCCTGTAATTCGCAAATGGTTAGGCAGAGGTGCAGCCATGGTACACCCACATATCGCCAGTAATTTTTTAGCCCCACATAATAGGCAGAGCCTATTGCCATCAAATGGGCACAAATTTCAGACTCCGGGCTACTACTGAGTAATTCATGATGGAAAACTGCCGAACCTGAGAATTGAACCCTGGACTTCATGCTCAGCAGTAGTAATTGTGTCCATGAGACCACTACCACTATACCACTTAGATAACACAATAATAATTCATATATCATACAAAATTATTGGCACACATACTGGAACTGACGAACTGGCAGTCGTCTCATTACATCGCCCTTATCGGAACGATTCAAATGTGGAGCAATCATCCTGTACCAGCTACTTTGTATAGAATAGAATATACTTTATTGTACAACAAAATTTATTTATTTATTAAAACTTTATGCACAAGTAAAAAAACTGTACAAAGGCGGACTTAATGCCTTGGGCATTTGACACAACTGCTTTACAAAATTGCTATTTTTTTTCTTTTTTTAGGTCTCGTTAGTGATCTTGTCCCAAAGACAGATATAACTATATCCATACTTATTTAATTATAAGCTAGTCTAATAATGTATTTCATCAAGAAGAATGAACTTTTAATTAAAATCTTATAAGAGAAAAAAACGTTGTGCTCTGTATCTAAGGATAAGCTAGCATAGATTAGATTACAATCACGCCCATTATAACTTCGGAATCATAACAAATTAACAAAATTAATGTAACCAAGAGGAAATCCATTAACACCCACAGCCAGTGATAAAAAAGAGTAAGGTATGTAAAATACGTCGGTTACCATCTCGGTATGATTAGCATTAGTGATGCTCTTGTTTCTAAATATTTACAAGATTGTGGGTCTTTATGAGCCCTGAACAAAAATTCTTGTCATAAGTAATACTTTTTCTCGACTCTTAAATAAATGTAAATTTTTTCCTTTTCTTTTCATTCGGCAACTTTCACTCGAAGTGGAACTTTTGAAACTCAGAACGAAAAAAGAACCAAAATTGAAAAAAATAATTTATGGATTTCAGCATCTTTCGGTAGCTTACAACATGATCGAAAAATAAAAGAATGGTAATTTAAACATACTTGCTGTAGAATGTCTCTGCGAAATGTATTTCCCAGAAAATGGGCCAGGATTCTGGATTGAGGCAAGAAGGAGAATAACTACGAATCTCATTGGTGAGTATCACAAGTTGAACTTTATTTTTACTGTGACGATATCTGTTTTAAGGCGAAATTCCGTAAAAATACTGAGAATTCAACTGTGAATTTGTAGTCTTCTTATATATTTTTTTCATCTCCTACGTCAAACCGCATCTGAGGAAAGCCGTTACCGCAACAGACAAAATGACTGAATGATTATGATCTCATCTTTCCTTTCCAATATTTTCCATATAGAAATCGGAACTGGAAACTCTACAAATACTCTTCCAAAGATTCCTGCTGAACATTTGATTCATCGACGACCATTGCACACATTTCCTGAATATACAGTTCCTATATTGTTCCTCGTCGAATGTCTTCCAATCACTTATATAGCACTAACACAAAGGGACTATTCTTCATATTTTCCAGGAAAATAAACATCCTTGCAAATCTTGGAAACTTCACATCACTATGCAAAAGTGAGTCACAAACGATTAGCATTGTTATATGGGTGACCGTAGGAGGACGATGGCCTTGCGGCCTCAACCAACTTTGAGCCTGTCGACAAACTTACTCTTACACCTAAACTACTCACTTGCTACAGCATCCTGAACTTTAATCACCAGTTACAAAGGTGAGGGATATTTAGGCGATGGTAAATGACGTGGTTTTATAATTATGAAGGCCGGCTGATGTCAGGACTTGTTAGTGTGTCCTGTAAGTTTCTCAGGACCTTGAGTCCACCTGTCTTTGGCTCATAATTGGCTAATATCCAGTGAGTTACGAGCTATAATTCCTTCAAGGTAGGGTTAGTAAGGAAAGACAATGTCGTCGGCCTCAGAAGTGCCTTTCTTTCCTTAAGTTTAGCGATCATTAACTCCGTCAAATTAGCACTGACCGCTTTGTTTTAATTTATGCCTCATTTTGTCTGTACTCGGAATACTATTAGTAATTGTTTTACCTGGAGTCGCATTGTGTTTCTCGTTAAGGTCTACAGGTTACGTGGATTTCCTCACATAAATAATATAATTATGTCGAGTTTCCTCCAGTTTACTCTACATAAAGTGATAAGTATCTACTTCAATGGATTACATGGAAGTGGTTATCTGTTATGCATCTATGGTTATTTCCCATTTGATTAATGATAGATTCTGATATCAAAAGGCTTCGTTCGCGTGAAGTTTCTTATTTTCACAATAACATCCATTTTGTTACTCGACAATAGTGTTAGCTTTCTACGTATCAGTGAAAGTATTTGTTGGAATCGGATGAGTAGATAGTAATAGGTACCTACCTCCTACACCCAAACTTACGAACTTTACTTGTTTGATTGTGTGTGGTTGTATATTGTGTATTGTTTATGGTTGTTGGTATAAAACTACTGTTCCTAACAATAGATGGTGACTTTAATCTGCGTAGCAAACCTAATAAACAGCAGATGTTCGTTTTATTGCCGCATGCCTCTTGCAGATGCATCTAGACTTGATTCAACTCACGTACTCCATAATCTATTAAACAACACTGGGTAGTGTTAAACTATGTTGTTAACAACTTATGTCTTAGTTGGTGACAAAAATGGTAAAAATAACATATGTATTATACTGTTTTGTTTAACTAACACTCATGCGCATGTTCACGTACCTAAATAAAAGCGTGCTGCTTGATTCGACGCTATATTTAATTGATGTCGGGCGCCGCCCTTATTTTAGACATCGCCTAGCTTTAATGAAAACGGACTCCCCGTTAAAAGTAATGTAGTTCATACATAAATCTAAGTTAGTCATTAAAGCACTTACCCAAGAATATCGACCTCAACAGACACATGTTACAAATGACGAACATCTGCTAGTGTTTTAACAAGACCTAGATAACGTAGTGTATGACCAACGACCTTAGTTAAGAAGGCCTAAGTGACACATCAGCTTTATTTAAAACTACACTACGTATTCTTTCGAAAACTGGCATAGGTAGTTATAGATTTCATCAGCATTGCTCTCAAAACTGTGAAGGAAAACATCGTGATGAAATCGTCATGTCCTATAGAACCGAAAACTTCAAAGACATGTAACATCCACCAACCCGCAATATGCCCCTGTGAGAACGTTGAGGTCTCATAACGATGATGGATGATACTACATCTCTCTAAAAAGACATGATTATAATTGAGTGTTTACCTGAACAGTGAAGTCCTATTCAAGCTGATGTTGATAGCTCGGTACACACAGGTACTTGCACGTACGATAATGAAACCATGTAGGGGAATAGGATTCTAGATTGAGCCATATCCGTCTAGAATAAGTAGCGACCAGCCACGGGGCGCCTCTGCCACGTGTTCAATCATATCTCACTCACTGCCTGACCTTCCACAGATTATGTTTTCTGCAAGCTTTGGAGCTGAAAATTATGTAAAGCAGTAGTACCTAGCACAAAATATTTTCTCAAAATATTTCGATTGTACCTACTAAGTTCAAAGAAGTACCTAAATAATTGGGTCAATAAAAAAGTGTGTTCTTTCTTTATCGTGTGGTTAGTGCCTAACCTGGGTGTCAGTTTTTATGCCGCCCAAGGGCCTCTGACTTGGCTTTTACATGCCGTCGAGAAATATCTCTCACACATGCTGGTTTCCTCACGATGTTTTCCTTCACTGGAGCAAGTGATAATTATAGGTACAATACGCACATAATTCCGATAAATCAGAGGTGCGTGACTTGGGTTCGAACTCGAGACCTATGACTTGGCAGTGCAACGATCACACAGCCCCACTGCATTAGTCCATCCAGACGGGACAGTCACGAGCTAGTAGCGTCATACCTAAACTGCGGATTGTGCCTGGCCTGGTAGTATAGTTTTAAGTTGTTACCTATAAATGACTGCTGCTATATATTGAAGCTATAATTTAACATAAAAAGCTTCAAAAGATAAAGTTCTAACAACATTGCACTCATAGAGTATGTCAATAGCTGAAAGTCGACTGTTGTTAATATTCAAGGAAAAACAAACAGTTATACTATGCCAATTATTTTTCAATACACTTCCTCGAAAACTGGCTCTTATCGCCCTACGATTAGTTTCAATCACACACGATGGCGATGGTTTTATTTTTCCTGATTTTGCCACAGACATTCACTATAGAGAGAGCGGTGATTGATTTTTTTTCACAGCAAGGAGGCACAATATGTTTTTAATGCCTTATTTCATGAAAATTAAAATTGTGTTTATGAACAGAATATCATAAATAAACATTATTATTTATAAAATAATTTTCTTTTAACAACAAATGAACATTTATTTGTGTTAAAAATTAAAAAGTATTTGAAATTTCTGTTCTTCATATTAGGCTGTTTAGCGGCTTCATACCTTTGCCTCTCCTTCAACCTGGCGAATGCAAAGCGCGGTAAGTAAAAAGCAAATCATTAAATTCCTGATAATTCATGACAAAAATACTTTTTGTTCTGTTACCTATTACATTACTTCGAAAGTGTATTGAAAACCGTCGTTTGATACACGTGGGCATGATCGGCCCCATAACACCCTCGCCTGGCGATTCGTGTGTGTATTCCGCCTCGGCCGTAATAAATAACAAACTTTCCCCACTTATATCAAAATGTACAAATTTTTTGATTAAGGCTTTTACATTACCTACGTAATTCTTTAAGGCAATGTCAAGGTCACCGCCCAGCGCCTAGGCGGCATGCAAAGGTGGCACGCTATTGCATTATTTTTAGCAGCATCGGCATTAAATCAATATTCTCTACAACATTGTGCTTACTGAAGTGAAAACGTTCTACCTTTTACGTTTACGTCTTCTATGCCACGTCATAGTTACGTATGCCTTTTCTTTGTTAGAAAAATTTGGCACGTGGTTGTGAAGACTGCCCGTTCCTTTAGAATGTTGTGGCATTATTGGCACTGATTCTCATAGTAAATCGCTGCCCAGTATAGCTGTGAGTCTGTGACGTTGCAATACGGGCGTGAAAAAGTTATTTTAGTTCACACTGCTTTCGTTTCGTGCTCTTTTATCGTTATTTGGGCTATTAACGAAGCGTGTTAGATATATTTGGAATCGATTTACTTAAGGAGGTTACTCGTACAACAAAGATAACTTTCCGCTTTTTTGTGATATATGAGGATTGAGCACGATTGAGTCATGTTAAGTGTTTACTGACAAGTCAATCAATTACTTCCTGGAAAGCAAGATGTTTAATCTGATGGCTTTCATAATTTGGTGAATAATTCATCCACGCCAAAGTCATCAAGTTCGTTTGATACGAAAATCTTCACATACTTACTTGTTATGTCATCATGGATTTTCCAAATATGCAGTGTTTTATTCAGTTTTTTTCGTCGTGTTACCACGTTTCCTTACCAGAAATTCACATAAGTCGGCTCATCAACATTACAAGATCTATCTACATATACATAAGTGTATATAAAGCAAAACCACATGTCGACGATCTCCGTACTCGCATTGAGGTCATTCTAATAATCAAGACTTCATCCGAAATTTTAGTTAGACATGACAAGAAGATGACGGTGTGCCTAAAAATATAAGATGAGCTTTTGACTTTGTTCAAATTGGATTTCATAAAATTCTGTACGTATATTGCAGTTAAAGATTTTTTTAAATACATGGAGGACGTCAAAATGAAGGACATGTCTTTTTTCACCACGGCTGTCATTCTTAGATCTACTACAGCCGTTACGGGAAGGTACTCAGAAGCCAGTGAACCAGTCTTACCAAGGGGTGTCGTGTTACCTAGTAACTGAGTTATGGAGGTCAGATAGGCAGTTGCTGAATGTAAAATACTGGTATTCAGCAGCATCCGGTTAGACTGGAAACCAACCCCAACATAGTTGGGAAACGGCTACGCAGTGATGAATTGTTTCGAACAACAGAATAACTAATGGAAAACGATAGTAAAATTTCCACCACGGCAATTTGATGTTATCTCCGTAATACAGGTCACCGCAGTAATTAGTTCGATTCCGGAATGGATTTTCCCGACACACTGAAAGAAAACATGTGTGTGAATCATTCTCGTCTCATTAGATACAAGGTGTAAATGTCAACCAGTGAACTGTTATGGTGTCAGTGGGCATGCCGTGGGCGATGGGTTAACAAACTTCGATTGAGAACACCATGGAGGATCTGAGTCATTCCATGGGTTTCGTTATGTAACAATGGCTTGTTGAAACTTAGTGTTTGATGATCTGTTATGTTCTATTAATGTGTTACTACTCAAATGAATTCTGAAAAGGTGTAGAAGGACAGCTTATATCATTCACACCACCGCCACCCCATGCATTAAAGATACTCTACATAAACCATCCCGCAGCTGGGCTGGGACAGAGTCCCCTTCTCGGTGATATAGAGTACTGAGTAGGCCATAATCCATAGCCTCGCGGGCCAAGTGCTTGTTTGTGAACATCGGCTCAGTACCTACCTCTATTCCACATACTCGTATCAACACCAAAACTTAGCCTTAACTTAGTTTCCAACGGAAACAGGATTTTCAATTTTCCAGCCGAAACCGAACCGTCTCTAACCTAAACTCAAACTTTTAACAATTCATAAAATAGCGAACTATGCCTGCATTGTCCCACTGCTAGTTAGGCAAATGCCTTCCTCTCGTTACTCCTCACAATTTTGTCTTGCTAGTCCAGTCCCTGTGTTACAAGTCAACCTCGTGAATATTATATCTGCATTAATTAACGCCTCAGTTCTCCATCAGCGATAAAACTAGACAAACAGAATGATTGGCACATGCACTAGACGCCATTATGTCATTACTACCCACGTTCAGTGTTACGGACCGTATCGATGTATTACTGCAGTAATGGAGCTGTTTATTTATTTATTCTGTTGTCATTCACAACGCCACGCGTATGGTCAAGGGCAAGACTTCATAGTTGGAAATAGAAATAACTCCTGATAGAAAATTAGAAGCAATGTTTCGGAGAATTATGTTTTATTTAAGCTATGGATTTGGATAGTGTAGTTATGGATACAAAATCAAATATCTAAGTAATCCGTAGGTACATCATCTGACATCTGCTGCCTGGGTCGGCGGTACTGGGTAATACGATACCCTTTGGTAAGACGGTTTGACAGACCTGTAACGACTGTCAAAGATCTATAATATTACAGCCGGAACCAATGGCTTAACGTGCTTTCTGAGGCACGGAAGATACTCGCTATGTAATGGGTGGTCACCCATGCACGGAGCAACCTAGGTTAGCGGGGCTTAACCTGAGGATTAACCCGAGCAGCTGTTATTATTCGGGGCAGAGAGTAATAATAAAAATGGTACTTAATTATATTTTTGACGTGAAAGGTATGTTTACGCCTTTATTTATTATTAATTGATTGATGGACACCTCATGCAAGGTGCCAGATATATTCATGACTTTTATTGACTGTCACTGACAGAATCCTTGGCTAGATTTTTAAATTCTAACAATATAATTTGTTCACACTATGTAAGTAGATTACATTCATAGAACATATTTTTATCGATACTTAAATAGGTTTTCTCTGCTTTACCCAGGGACCGTACAACCCCGCTTAAGAGTTAAGCCTTTCGAAGGGGTAAGCCGTTTATGAGGTTACCTCTATCATTGGGTAACCCCTTGAATGGGTTTTGTACCAGAAACCCTTTGAAAGGGTTACATGATAACCTATTGAATGGGTTTTATACTAGAAACCCTTTGAAAGGGTTACATGATAACCCATTGAATGGGTTTTATACTAGAAACCCTTTGAAAGGGTTGCATGAAAACCCATTGAATGGGTTCTATACTAGAAACCCAGTGAAAGGGTCAAAACCCTTATAATATATGGGTTATTATAATGAAGGGCATTATAAAAACCCATATATTATAAGGGTTTTGTTCGGGTTATTCAATAAACTTGTGCTAGGTCGGTGGTACGGGAATGGCGGCCGGGCGCTCATTGCCTATAATTCACTAGACGGTATTATACAAATAGCAAGAGTAGGTACGAGCGAGAGCTCCAATAACTATAGTTGCGTATTTTGAGTTTTTGAGTTTATATTATATTATTCTTTTGATCTATCCGAGCCGAAAGTAGCGTGTAGACTTTTTTTATCAATTGGGATGCGTTTGCGTGTTTCAAGCTAATTCATTTATTAGGTTAGTTTTTTCTTGAATATTAAAGTACTTTGTAGATAGTTTGAGTTTTTCTTTGTAGATAGTTTGTAGGCAATAGTATTGCCTACAAATAGGCTCACTCGCCCCCTGTTACATGAGATTTAAAAACATAACTGACGAATGTGGGTGTACTATTAGCACTCACTTTCTTTCTTTTCTTTTTAATAAATGTTTAAAAAACCCATTGTTTATTACTAACACTAGTTTGTAAGCTCGCAATTTTACTAACAAATATGGATGTAATCTTAGGATGAATCTGAAATAAATGATTTATTTATTTATTAGTCTATTAGGTACACCTCTTTGGGGAATACAGGCGTGACGTTATTTGTGATGTTTGCAGATATGTAGTTTATGCTCAAAATCCATCCAAGTGCTAAGATTTCTTTGCTAACTCGCACGAAGTTGCGCAGAAGATGGTAGGTAAGTACTTCATAGAGACTCTCTGTTGGTCGTTTGTTATTTAGGTATTAGGTTTCAAAATTATAAAAACGAATGTTGGGGCCGGATGCCTTGTATCATTTTATTATACTTATCATTTTATATTTGGTAGTAGAAAATATTACTAAGTATATCAGAGAGTGAAGAAAGTTCTGATGACGAATCTCAACACGTCAATCAGATCCATGACGAATTGTCAAAAACATCAGCAGGAATGTCTTTGTCACCTACATTCGATCCAGATGTTTCTACGCCTGATTTATTTCTATTATAGCTTATGCAATAGCTTGAATTTTAAAGCTCCCTTAGGCTCTTTAGATCCGGCTCGCTTCGCTCGCTCTTGCGTTCTCTTCATCTTGAAACTCTTACTCATCTCAGGGGCCGGGTCGTAGGTCTGGTTTTGAAGTTCAAACCCGGGAGGGGTTTTGACATCTAAATCGACCCCTAAATCTCGGACAACTATAAAGAAATCAACCGATCCGAGGCGGAATGCAAAAAAAATCTCGCTCGCTAATACATACCCGTGTTATCGTAATCAATTGAATGAGCAATGAGCAAGTAGAAATTTTGTCTTTATTTTATTATAAATGTCGTTTGAAATAAGATAAGACATTTAATAAAAACTTTTTACAGTCCGTTCAACCGATTTTGACTTCTATTCCGTAGGCATAAGAACGCCTTTAAAAGACGTCTGCGTTGGACGACTGTAAGTATAGGACTATGACACAAATAAGGTTAAATGTAATTCGTTTGGGTGAATGCGAGCCGTAGCCCCGTAGGTATGTACGTTAGTGAATGACTTCGAACGAGTGAAGGAGGCCTGCTTTTGTTTTTTAATAAAATGTAATAGCTTTTACAATTTCGCATGTAATGATATAAGCCACATAGCGATATCTAACTTAAACAAAAATAAAACAACTAATAAGTTTGGTTCTTGTCAAACATCTCTCTTTGAAATTGCTAAGAGATTTCGGCGATTTTCTTCAAAACTTTGAGATACCTACCTAGCGCTTTTCGGCCTAACAGGGCAGTCTAGTAGGTACTCCATTTTGTACATTTAGTGATCAATAATCTATCCATGACACAAATCAATCAACAATGAAGTGGTACGTCGGACCTTTAGAACATAACATCGTTGCGCAAATTGTTGCGTGAATTGGCAAGTAGGTAAGTATGTAGGACAATCCTACATATTTACCTACTTGCCCATTGCAATAAACTATACAATTGCTATTTTGAAAATTTAGATTGATAAATTACGTAACTTTATATCTACATACCTACCTATTGTAATGCGACCCCGAAATGATCAATCGCCATCAATTTATATTGTAGTATAGTAATATTATCAATCGCTTGGTACGTAAACGAGCTATGTGCAACAAACACGTAATAATTTACAATCACGATTGATCATTTCGCAGACCCCTAAGTTTTCACACCGACTAAATAATAATATAGTAAAACTCCGCAAAAGACGTCCAGGTTCAAAAATCAAACAGCAAAAATGACAGCATTTGTTTGGTACTTGCAATAAAGTAATAAACAAGAACAGAAATGAAAAAAACATAATAATATTAAGTAATTTCGGTATCCGGCCAGCAAAGCTAAAATGAACTCTAAGTCACATTCAATAAATCCCTGATCCCTGTTTACAACCAGCTAGGTAAGTAGCCACAAAGGCGCCGCCGCGTCAACGCATGCTATTCCGTTTTGAAACCTATGCCCTTCAGCGAGAGATCATATTACCATGGGGTCTAAACTCGAACAAATTATAATTAGTCATGTAAAGAAAATCATAGATTGCAGCATAGGTAACGATTATGAAACAAACAATCACTAAAATACGTTAAATGGCAGATTTTGACTGAAGTAAGAGATTAGTAAAAATCTAAACTTCCTTGTCTACTCATAAATCACGTAATTTCTACAAAAAAAGATAAATGAAGCTCTAGATCAATTCGATCCCATAGAAGTAGCCATCTGTTAATCATTTTCTTTAGAGCTCTTTGCAAAAGATGGTGTTTTACTGAATATGTTATATGTCACATAAACTGCAGCGTGAAAGCTCACTCACACAAATGAAACTGTTCCGCATACTTGTATACTTGTCCTTGAACGCACGGTGCGATGTCATTCATATTCGATTTGGTTAACCAAAATGGTCCCTTAGCTTAGGCCGTTCAAAAGAGTTATCCAAATATTATGGGTTTGTGACTGTTTAGAAAACCCTATCAAAAACCCATACCAAAACGGTCAATTAAGCTGGTAACCAAAACGATCAATTAAGCTGTTCAAAAGGGTGACCCACACCACATCGTAAGGGTTTTTGATTGACTGCTAGAAAAACCCTATCGAAAACCCTTTCAATGGGTAGCCAAAATGGTCAATTAAGCCGTTCAAAAGGGTTAGCCACATCGTATGGGTTTTTGATTGACTGCTAGAAAACCCCTATCAAAAACCCTTTCAATGGGTAACCAAAATGGTCTATTAAGCCGTTCAAAAGGGGTACCCATATCGTATGGGTTTTTGATTGACTGCTAGAAAAACCCTATCAAAAACCCTTTCAATAGGTAACCAAAATGGTCTATTAAGCCGTTCAAAAGGGTTACCCATATCGTATGGGTTTTTGATTAACCGCTTCGAAAAACCCTAACGAAAACCCTTTCAATGGGTAACCGATATGGTCCCTGGACTTTACCCGCATAGACTCATCAATTCGATCAATTATCCCAGAGGAAAGTTCTACGACGAAGTATCTTCCACCCAGCTCAGCCGGTAAGGCGTAAACAGGCGACAGACTGAGAAAACATAAGTATGGATGTGATTGGGACGAATAAAACTTCTTAAATAAAAATAAACACAATATCGTAAAACACATTTACTCCGTCATGTATGTGTGATAAGATAAAATACGACTACACAAGCGTCTATAGAATGCTCGACGTTCAAATTCAGTGAATATTTTTGTAAGATCGCGTGTGTTGTTTTCAAATATGATCATAGATGGCGCTGCCCGTCCTCTAGCTAGTAAAGATACAAGCGCTATTTTTAGCACAATTCTATTGAAAAGTATTTCCTTCTAGGTGGTTCTTCGAGAATGTTACTATTGTAGTATCTTGTTAACTGTTAAGTGCTTATGTATTCTCATTCAGTGGCGAATCCTAGGAAATCGCCTAGGTTTTCCAGGTTTGGTGATGAGGCATTTTATTTGATGTTGTGACTAGAAGTAGAACGAGCGTAATCAGCTTTTAGAGTTCCCACAGCTGGACCACGGGCCTCCTGTCTGTGAGAAGAAGTGGGCCATAATCCACCACGCGGGCCCAGTGCCCGAACTAGAACCGAAAATTAATTCCTAGTGCATTAGACTAGGTTTCAGGGAACACAGTACATTCTAGATTTGTAAAGATAACGCGGGGGAAGTACCTACAATCGATAAATTGTTAGGAATTATCTAATCCCTTATCAATCAAATTGACCACTTTACTTCCGTGCTGGTTGCCACTGTCCACCATCCACATCTTTTAGGATGGTACCTACCTCGCCTCGGTACTTTCTTCCTCATTTGAAATACAACACAGCAACAAAAATAAAGTTTATTCATGTATTTATTTCCGCTATTCGCAAATAAATCAACGACACTAAGGTCAATGATCTATTATTTAATCGTTGTTTGAAGGTCGGGGTGTTACATCCCCGATTGGAATCGAAGATGGCGAATTGGCGCGCGTTTGTCGTTCAAAATGGTTTGCAAACGAGTGGGTGTGAAAGCGTCTCGTACATACATAATACTGCACTGAATGAACTGGGCGTATGGGGTTCCCTACTTGAAATCCAATAACTAGAGATCGAATAGCACTTGCTCGAAAACGTTAACTCGAAAATCAATTAGATGGTCGGTCAAGAAATGATGTTTCCTTCTGTTGGCCTTCGCGCTGTGATTCGAGGTTATAGTTATTCGAGATTTTGATGCATCGAGGTAGTGAACTGTCGCGCTCTTAATTTATCGATTTCAAGCAAGTGTTGTTCGATATCTCCTCATTCGATTTCAAGTAGGGAACCCGGGCTAACGACACTGCGCATAATTTCTAACGGTAGGTAACTTGATACCTAGATATCACTGAAATTCCAAATGATCGGTAGGTACCTAACTACAAAACATAACTACAAAAGACCACCTAGTAATAATAACTAATAGGATGGTTTAATCAATGTGTACCTTCTGCAAACCGCTTTTTTTGTTTTTATTCCTCGGCGAATAGTTGAATGAAAAAAAGTAAAACGAAAGATTTTTAAGTACACAACCATCAGAATACCTAATCATAAACCCATAAGTCACAGACACTATTGCATACCTATCACCATCAGTCTGACAATCTGTCAAGTCAGAATAAGGAAGATACCTACAGCACCTACACAATCTAAACAAATTAGGTAACGAGCGGTTTAGTAAAATAGAGAAGCTTATCGCTAATTTCACGTGTTTACACGTACTTACGATAAGAAGTTGGAAAGTTCCGTTATAATAACAAAATTCATTTATTTAAAGTAAATAACACCCATTGCCACAGTTAAATTGGTAAAAGTTTAAGACATAATTTATGATCCAATAAAATTAAATGTAAACAAAATAAAATAGAATAGAATCACAACAAAATCAAATAAAATACAATAAAAACAGACTAAATCAATAAGGTTATAAATAGGGTTGACAAAAAGAAAACTTAGCAGTATCTACCGTCTATTCATAAGGTTTTTCTGATAAAATCAATAAAATGTAAATATTGACAATAAAAGTTAGTACATTAAAATCGCAAAAACAGAAGGGTGAAAGTGACATTTATTTTAGTGTTGCCATGAAATATTTTTTGATTACCCCAGCATAGTGAGTCAATGGATGTACGGGGTCTCCTGAAAATTCTTATACATACTACAATAAATTGTATTGCGAACGAAATTAGGGCCATAAAGCGTCATCAACTCCACATAATCACCACAGCTCTTTAAGAATTAGCATACCTAATAGATAGATAGCCATTTATTTGTATAGCTATCCATAAATTAATAGTCCGTTTCTATAGACACAAGTCCACACAGTCCACAACATGTTTGTGTTCAGGTGCACTAGAGCGTGTGGAAACTTATAAGTAGTGTTTATTACAGACCCTTCTATGTCTTCCGTGGATTTCTTAGACACAATAACTTGATATGGCTGTCATTTATAAAAAACTTTAAGTACAAGTATGTAAAATATTGTCAGGAACAGCCCAGAATCTATATTTGTGCCCATTTGATAGTAATATAGGCACGCCCCCCATTACATGGGCGTTCATCTCAATAAGTAAACCAGCAAGTTCGCATAAAAAAACGTTGCTGATTAGACACATATACCATACATTAGAACGTGACATTAAATTTATGAGTTTTCACGTAAAAGGCAGAGAATAGGTAGGTTTTTTGCAGGTCTTGTGCTAGATCTGTTTCTGTGCAGAACCTGTCGACCTTCACAGATCATTTTAAAAAGAGGCTCATGAAATAGAATCGTGTCAAAATTGTTGTTACACTTGGTACTATTAACCGGGGTGAATAGGGACACGAGTAACGAGAGTGAATCAGGACTAAGCTTTGAATTAATATACACAATTTCAACTTGACACCATGTATTGGAATTTTTAATTACACCGACTGTCTAAAAGGGAGTGTTTTATTTTTATTCAATAAAATAATTAAGTCTTTTCAAGCAACAAATAACATTTATAACGTGAATATCCCTTTTAAAGTTTTTCGATTCACCAACGCGTCCCTATTCATGGCATTTTACCCTTGTATTCTTACTCTTGTTAATTCACCCTTCTTGTGCATTTCCCAACCCCGTGCGAATACGGAGCGTTGCATTTGGTTGGAGTAGATATTTCTCGAAACATCGACATTCATCGACAACCCTACATCATTGCTTGTCACCATTGCAATAAATTGGGGATCCAGATTTCCAGAATATTCCACATTATCTGTCACACGTGAGATATTGCTTATCGTAACACGGCCGTTAGCAGCAATAAAACCTACAGCTACTTAACTTTGAACTTTATTTTTGTTTAAAATAAAGATTTTGTTTAAAGTGTTTAAACATGTAAAAATAGTAGTTGTCACAAAGCTTGGCGCTTCGGCGGAATGAACTACGACACTATGCGTTTTGGCAAATGTCCGTAATGCGCAAAGCCAATGCGCTAAAAATGAGTTATGCACGCACAAAACTGAGTGTTTATTAAATGATTGCTGAAAAGTAGTGCTACTTAAATATTAAACCATTCTCGAATTTATAAATAAATGATATATTAACCTATCTAGAACACTCATTTTCATTCCTCAACACATTAGTCCATTAATTAAGATTAGGTACATATGAAAAGTTTTACAATTACAAATGAATAGGTAGTACAGTAATAGGCCGGCTCAGGTTACAATACACCGCATACAAAAACAATTATTGTTTGCAAAACAAAATACAAACAGACAATGACTTTAGAATCACCTACTTATCATAAATAATAAATACCTACTTCCTTCTGTAAATAAAATTGCCAAATATCCGCGTATAAATACATCTCTAGGACAATGAGATAATAATTTCGCTTCTTATCACAGTTATCATTATCACTCTAGTCTATTGTAAAATAAAAACACGTCACGCGACGATAAGGACAATGATATTTGGAACATATCGTATTCGGAATCAACGAAGATAATTATGATATAGCTTGGACAAAACAAAAACTCAACACTTTACTATGTAAAGTTCGCGGCCGGGGTATTTTTAATTTGGTCGAGCTAAGCGGAGGTTGGCGCGAAAGCGTCGCTCGCATAGCGCAGGTCACCGGTCACGTTTTTCAAACACGTGACGTTCTAGCGCACGTGCTGTGTTATTGCACTGTGTGGTCGCTTCCAGACGGTTACCAGACTGTTCGGGAAACTTCTACAACTTTCAAGTTGTTCGGTAATGGCTACGAATGTTGCCGTTGTGCAAACACGTGTACCTAGTTAATATTGTTATGCTGTTGGCATACGTAGAAAACCTCGGAAGTTTTTGTTTGCGTCAATTGTTTCAGTGTTTATTGGAATTTTTATTTGTATTCGTTATTAACTAATGATAATTAAGTATGTTAGTTTATACTGTTGTGTAATTTCACGTTTTGTAGGTTTTATTTTGACATCACATAAAAGAGAAAATAAATGCATGATTTTACAATAAAATAAAACAGAATAGCAAAACGGTGTACCTAGCCGTTTTCCTCTGTAAACAGCTACACCGTAAGTACCAAAAGTACTTCAATTTAATTTACCTCAGGGAAGTGGAAATCTGAGCATAAAGCTGGCAACAAATAAACCAATCACGTCTAGAACGCTCGGAACTAGTTCGGTTCGGGAAGCTTCATATTGTATTCTCGACCATTCTCGACTGACTGTGGCTACGCGAAGCCTGTTCTGCCGACGGGGTACCGTTAACATAAACCGTTAAAATAAACTTTAATGCTAACGTAATAATGTATCTTGCAATAAAAGAATATATACGCGTGTTTTTTGCATGTATGTTATTCTTATTATTGTGCTATTATTATATATGGCGTTACAATAACGGATAAAAACTGAGTTAGTAGCTGGAATCTCGAACTTTCCACAATTTATGGAATGTTCTACGGACACAAACAATCCTAACTAAAAGGTTCCATTTCCACCTTCTACTAGGTAGACAGGCAATGTTTTCTTTTTTTGGGCAACCGAAAACTCTGCCCTCAGAGGAAAGACGCGAGTAAGTTTTGACTGTCTGTCATAGTGGATTACACACCTATTTATTCTCTATTGATTAAATTTAAGGTTTAGAACAAAAAATAAACGAGCTAATAGGTAATTAAATAAAGAAAACAAAATTGACACACTAAACTGAATTCATAGAAGCGTAGCTAGGTATTACAAACAATGCAGGACTACGTACTGTCGTTTTTTTAGGTCATTAAAATGTTAATTAAGTATTTCAATTCAATATGCATTTTAAGCGAACTTTTAAATAAACATTTACATAATAACGCTAAGACTATCATTCACTCCTAATAATCAGATAAACAACTGGCAACACAACTCATAGGATTGGAACAATTTCCCTGATTTTGAATGACGTCAATCTTGTAAAGGCCATTACCGACAGCCATGTTCCACCCCTATGAATCGCACTTACAGAACATGTAGCCGCTCCCTAATAGTTGAGTTATGACTTATGAACGTACAACTGTTAATTTCCTGTTATTTCTAGCGGTTTCTGACCCCATAAATAAATCCATGACTAATCACGACCAACGATAAAAACAATAGATTACTTAGGTACTTCTTTTATACCATAAGTTAGCTCTTCGGAGTAATGATCGCGAAAACAAGACGCGGGTGACGCGACGCGCATGCGTAACTCGGGAACCAAACAATCAATTTGATCTCTTACACCTGTGAATTCTCAAATAATAAGTGGAGCTATCTATTTCAATGAATAACTCATACGAATATTCTAGGATATCAGCAAAACTAAACGAGCATACGGAACGGGATGACTGCGAATTCAATCATAGAAAATAAACATTTGTTTGACCTCGAATAACATTTTCAGCTACAAAATTTCCGGTTTCGTCTGCTCTAGAATACCAGCCAAACATATTATGGCAACAGACTACAGACTGTTATTTGTACTAGACTAGAATGTTAAAATCTAGGTACCTACTTAGCGTACCGTTTCGCAGGTACCTACAATACTCGCTAATCGACCTAAGTGCTAACGATATTTTAATTCGTAAGCACATAAACGTAGGTCTTTAGATCCGTTTACTAGTCGCGAAGGTCGGTTTCAGAATTCACTGTTTACATTTCTTTCGAAACCTAGCTAAGCACTAGAGCTGTCGCAAATTGGTTGCATGCCAAGAATAGCAAATAAAAAAGTTTTTTTTTTCCTTTTTTTAATGAGTAAACATGCATAAATCGGCAAAGGTAAGCTATACATTGGAGCCAATTCAAAATTCCTGATCTTCGCAACTTGTTCTAGATAGTGTACCTAGCTACTATAGTTTTAATGTTTACAATTTCTTCTCATTGGGTGTGTTAGATCGAGATTGTTAGGTAACCTGTGGGTTGATCTGTCACTTCAGTCTACCGTCAGGTGTAGGTATGTTTACGATTATGTCAATGGCATCCTCTTGCATTTTTACCGAAAATAAATGATGAGCTGACTCAATGTATTCCTGGATAATTTTCTTGGCATTGTCATTGTCGGCTCTTAGCTTTAGTTAAATATTTTTTGATGCATCTATTGCAAATCCCTAATATCTTTTCATCGATTGCGGTGCGGCGTCAACGGCCTATGATTTAAATCCAGTTGTGAAATCTTTGATTGGGCAATAGTAACATAATACGAAAGATAATTATACGCGGTGGAAGGGACACCGACGCGAAAACGGAAACCAAATAGGTAGGTACTCGTACCTACATCATAAAAAAAAACAGCTGATTCCTCTTATTGATGTATTGAGTAGGTAGGTATGTGGTTTCCGGTTCCGGTCCTTCCCCCCCCCCCCCCCCGTATAGATGTCTACGTATACTTTGTTGTAAAGAGTAATGACAAAGTAAAAGTAACATTCACTCTCAATCGATGCCTAACTCCCACATAAATTCATGCAGTCTATGGATATGAGTCAATGACACTAACTTTCTTCCAAATTACAATAACTTTTTCTTAGGTGGTCATCCATATCTTATCGAGCAGAAAAATGGCATCTAACCCTGACGATCCTTCTAATCATAAATCATTACTACTACTATTATTACTGTTTATTTTCCAAAATGTGCTCTTTTAACATCTCCATCAAAAATATTTCTTCTTATAAATAAACTCTTGTAGGCGTGAACGTGGACGTCTGAGCACATGAAATAATTTACAGGATTAATGTTATTTGACTAACGACCTTCTGAATTTTCGGCTATTTTGGTACGGAGACAGGAGATCGCAAATTGAATAACAAAAGAGAGAGTGACAGGATCTAGATAGCCCGTAAACCTTGACATTAACAAAGTCAGCGTCAAACTTAATAACAGATTTCCGCCAAAAGTTGCTTTCGCACTACGTATGAGATCTCATGAGCCTGTCTTCCGGTCGTAATTCCTCATACGTATAGTGATAATCTCGTAGAAGCAGCAGTAATCACTTTGTAGCTATGTGCATTTCTCCAGCGTGAGAGCCCGGGCGGGGCGCCGGCCGCCGCCCGCCGAGCGTATTTTTACTCGGTGACGTCAGAAATCGGCCTCCGCATGTCGTGTGGTCATAAAAAGAACCGTAGACTAAGCGGAAAAGGGACTGTTTCGCTTTTGATGGATTCAAAATAGAATGTATGCAAATAGTTACATTTAAATTTCCTGTTAGATTTGAATTTGAGCGTGTCGTCACAAAAACAGAACAACCGCTGTACCATTTATGGATAAACTATGAAGAGCGGCTATTACGTAAAGCACACAATTATTTTTTCTGATTTTGATGAGAAATAAATTGTTAAATATCTACTTTCGGCTAGGTACTAAGGCCCTACCTAATAAAAAAAGTAGTGCCTAACAGATTGAACTTTAACGGCAACGGGTGCGTCGCTGGTTGCGTGGCCACACCCGGTCTCAAGGTCCACTGTGGTGGCCATGTCAACAGATTGCCGCATCGCAGCTGTTAATACAAAGAAAAACGTATTTATAAAGCCTGGAGGATTTTATCAGATTAAAAAATCAGTTTCGTAAAAATATAAAGGAATTCCAATAATTTGTATCGAATTCAGCATAATATTTTGCACAGGTGTGCGTGGATCCATAGAAACAGCCTACTTACTACTCTAGCGAACACTATCCTATCTAGGTGCGTTTTTGGGTACTTCATCAATCAGTAAGTATGAATATAAATACGGTGGGAGATAGCTAGGAAGTAACCTGCTGTTTTCCTGATGCATGAAATCAAATGTAATGTTGGAATCATCCTCGAAAGATTAATCATTTCAGCACCAGTTTCCAATCTTCGTAAATTCGATGCAGATTTATCTGGATTCAATACAAGACCATTGTTGTTACCTACCTAATCAATAAATATTCTTTCCAAAGAGAGATCAACATCTCCATGAATGAGTATTTATCAGTATTTGTATCTACAGCTGTGTAGACTAGTGTGTGAGAAAATGGATGGGATTATGTGATCTTACGACCAATGTCTGTGTATGTATGAGATACACGCGAGCTTCGGTGTCGTAACCACGGCAGCACGTGAGGTATCATAAACTTGACATTTACAAGTACCTATTACATAACACCATCATCTACATAATGGAGTGTAAAATCAAACAAAAAAGTAAAGTAGTATTTTGTTTATTAGTCAGTTTTAACAGCAATTATAAGTGATAAGTAAAATGTCACTTCCAATGTCACTACAAAACTAATACAACTCGAGCCTTCCTTTGTTCAGAAAAATAGCATGTCATCTGATCCACAGTAACATACTATATTTCATAAACATTTCCATTGCGATTGCCAATTCCAAGTTTTCATTAAAACTTAAAACTTACAATCGCTGCCGTCAAAATATTTACAATACAAAAATATTTACAACTTAATCAGCATTAAATACAAATAAACACACTTGTCAGTCTCACTTAGCTCCGTACTAAAACGCATGGAGTCCACCCAATCAAACTATTTTGGCTAGCCATTCAGAAAACAATTACAATCAGTAACGTAATTAGGCAACATAAATGAGTAAGTCCCTACAACACTAGTAGGAATGTCCCATCACTAGTTTTGAGCATATAAACCAAGAAATCCAGACAGACCTTACTTGTTCCAATTGTGAATGAAAAATTTTACAAGAATAATTAATGATTAACAGTGAGAAATTGGGTCACTGGTTTGCTAAAGTTGACTAGTGTCACAAAGATGTAAGACATGTAATATTGACAATCAAAACTACATCTAACACCAAGACTTAAGCACAATGTATTGTGTCCAGCAAAGTCATACCAAGGCCTTTTCAGTATGACTTTCTCAGACTCCATGTTGCGGAACAAGTAATTTCTGTCAAAAACCAACTTCATTATACACTGAAATCCATATTAATGAGATATCCAGTCAATTTTTAATTGGGTAGAGTGTCCATGAGAATCTCCTTCACTCCTGATGAGAGGCGGTCAGGGAATTTGATGTCAAATGCAACTAGCAAGTCTCCTTTCCGTGTTGGTTCCTTGGGTAATGGTAGCCCATAACCTGGGAACCTTTTTACTGTGTGTGGCTTCACAACCTCAGCTTGAAGGTTGACTGTCAGCTTCTCTCCCGACATGGTTGGTACTTCGATGATAGTGCCACATAGAGCCTGCAACAAACAGAAAACATGGTTATTGTGATGTCACAGTGAGTCATAACATAATTAATAGGGGAATGGTTGTGTGAAGTGCTATGCTTATCTCTAAGTATTTCCACAAAAAAGTGTATTGTAGAACTTTAAGAATAAGAATGGCATTAGCTCATTAATTAATGGTAATTATGTCACACCTGATGGGCACAACGAACTTTAGAAAGCTCATAATAACGATGAAAGTAATAAACTTGTTACTTATAACTACTAGACCATTCTAGAATGCAATGTGTTGGCAAAATGGTTACATGTTTTTCACCGGTTTGTAAACAACACATGCGTAACAATATGCAATCAATGTCAACCAAGAAATCAATGATGCCTACCTGTTTCAGTGAGACCTTGGCAGAGTATCTGATGTCACTGCCTTCCCTCTTGAACAGAGGGTGTGGCTTGTCTCTGATGATGAACACAATGTCTGCTGGGATCTTGTTGCGGCCCTGATCTCCCTCCTTCTGGAACGTGATCTTGGTGCCAGCCTTCCAGCCTGGCTTCACATGGATGGTCAGAACCTTGTCCTCTTTCTTGGAAGTGCCGTCAGGCTGCAGCACACGCCGCGAGATCTTCATCTTCTTTACACACCCACGCGCGATATCCTCCAGGGAAACGTACAAGTCGTGTTCGATCGGCGGGTCCTGGGTCTTCTCCTTCCGGTTCGGCGATCCGTGGAAGTTGAAGCTGTGGCTGCGGAAGGCGCCGCCGGGACCGCCGGGCCGCGCCGTGCCCATGCCCATGTTAGCGAACGGGTCCATGTCCACGTCCATATCGTTGCCGAAGAACATCGTGGTGCCTCCCGTGCCTCCATTCAGGTCGAAGAAAGCTTGGAAGGGGCTGGCCGAGCCGAAGAACTGCGCGAACGTCGCCCTCGGGTCCCCATGGAACGTGTACGAGAACGACTGGCCACCACCGGGTCCATTGTGCGATCCCATTCCTCCCTTGAGGCCTTCCTCGCCGTGCGCATCGTAGATCTCACGTTTCTTCTTGTCTGACAGCACTTCGTAAGCTTCAGCCACCTCCTTGAACCTCTCCTCGGCGCCAGCTGCCTTGTTCTTGTCCGGATGGTACTTCAGCGCCAGCTTACGGTATGCTTTCTTTATGTCGTCATCAGACGCTCCTTTCGACAGTCCCAATATTTTATAGTAATCTTTACCCATTGTGAATCCTTATCCTAGAACAAAAACGATTCCCGTTAGCCATAACGCCTGACACCATTTTTGGAGATAGGAACGATGATACGCGCAACATAATATAGATTTGTTTTAATAAATACAAGCGTAATTGAGTCAAATAACGTTCTGGAAATAAGGGCACATATTTTAGAACACTTACCTAGTCACTAAAAGCTCCAAGTATAGTCCAAATTGTTAAAATAAGCGAATTTTTAGAAATATTCACACACAACACTTCTTAACACCTTACAGTAGTAACTTCACGTTTGAATGAAACGCTGCGCCTTCGTTGAGCCAAAATATATACATTAAAACGTCTAGAACGTTCTAGGGCCTTCAACCTCTGCGGAAACAGGACAAAATATGAAAAATGTTCAGTGGTTGCGCGTAAGTAAGAAAGAGATGAATATAAATTTCATTGTTCAGAATACACGAAAGCAATGGAGCTCACGTCATTTTATCACGTTTCGATTGGGCAGAGCAGTTCGTTCTCTATGACTGTTCTAGATGTTTTGCTTTTTGCAGTTTGTTCTCGTTTACGTGCTAAAACAATGAGATTTATTGATTTTAACAGTTTTAAGCCTCGTATTTATTTCAGTATTAAAGAAAATCTATGACTTCTTAAGAGACGCAAGTAATTCGGGAAGATTAGTTTACTATGTCTTCAAAATATAAAAGCGAATTGTTCATTTCATGGTGAGCACAGTCGTTGCAGCTGAGCTTGAGTTTATCTCATTCCATTTACAATATTACCTTTTACTAATTTTAAAGCAGCTACGATTAATTTCGTACGGTAAGTACTAAGTAGAATGCAGTATTTTACTAACCAAATTAATCATAACTTACTTCTTACTACTATGATATATGCGAAAGTTTGTGAGGATGGATGGATGGATGTTTGTTATTCTTTCACGCAAAAACTACAGAACGGATTTGGATGAAAATTACCACACAAGGAGTTTATAATAGAATACTTTTAATCCCGGTACTACTATACCGTGGGACAGTTACCGAACTCCACGCGTGCGAAGCCGCGGGCATAAGCTAGTCTGCTATAAAATATAGTATGTATTTAGAATAGAATATACTTTATTGTACACCAAAAATTGAAACACAACTGTTTTACAATATTGCTTATTTTATGGTTACAATGGCGGTTTTATCGCTGGCGATATCTTCCAGACCTTTGGATGGACTGTACGAAGATACGATGCCGATGGATGAATTAGTCAATTCGTACAGTCATTAGTCGTTTCGTACAGTCGTACGAACGTATTTTAAATTCTGTACCTCAGATGGTTATCAATGTTTGAAGTAAATGTTTTTTAGTCTGTCCTATATCAGGGAGAGCAGGTCGAAGAACTCCGAGTCCTCCTGATACTCTCGGTTTATAGATTTGCTCATTTCCTACGGTCTATATTTCATAATTGCACCCGTGCGAAGCCGGGGCGAGTCACTAGTAATTTATAGTTTAGTTGTTTGTACTTTATAAGATTGGAACAAATAAATAGTGACTAAAATCCTCATGGAAAAATGAATCTGCGTTCTGCAATATTTGCGCGAAATTTTAAAGTTTTTTACGATTTGCAACATTAATGTGCTTTGACAGCTGATAAGTCACCTCAATGTCAAAAATGTTTCATTCATGTTTTTGTTCGGGATTGACGGGATTCATGTTATTTATAAATAAAACGAGCCTGTTATCTAAAACCTCTATTTATCTAACAAGTCTTAAAAACAACGCGTGCCGACAGCCTTTGAAATCCATGTCGTAGTATTTCTCGTAGAAGTCTTGTATTAGTTCTTCAACCTGAAAACAATGTCAAACGATACAACATTACAGAGTAAATGCGACTCGTGTGGCGAGATAGCCCATGAACCGTTCATAGAATGTGTAGAATGTGAGGTGAATCTGTGCACTGCATGCTTCGCCTCCGGTCAGGAAGTTGCTGCTCACAAGAACGATCACAAATATGCCGTGCGACGGAATGACTTCCCTTTGTTCGACAACTGCAACTGGTCCGCTAAAGAAGAATGCAAGCTACTCTCTGCATTATCGACATTCGGCTTCGGAAACTGGGAAGAAATATCGAAGAGCGTACACACACGTTCAAAACTCGAATGCCAGGAGCATTACAAAAAATATTACATAGAAAATGTTCAGTACAAAGAATTGCAGCTGTTACCTGAGACAGAACAATCTTTGTTTCCTAAACCTGTGATACCTTATCTGTACAGTACAGAAGTCAGCACTAACCCACCAAGGAACAACAATGCAGATCAACACCTGGCTGGATACAATGCTTACAGGTCGGAGTTTGAACTCAGTTATGACCACAATGCAGAAAGCATTTTCAACATAGAAGACAGTTACTCTGATGATGACGATGAGGATGATGATGAATGTATGGACTCTCTAAAGGTGTCACTAGTCAGCGCATTGAACACCAGACTAAGAGAGAGGCGAAGAAGATACAGGATCATACAACATCATGGTTTAATAATGCCAAACAAATTGATATCCTGGCTTCAGAAGTATGACAAGACACTTACAAGACAGAAGTGTGAGAGGCTTTTATCTTTCATGCAGTTCATGACTGGTATACAATTTGATGCTTTCATGGAGTCAGTGAGCTTAGAAAATGAACTGATACAGAGAATATCAAGACTGTCAGAGTACCGTAGGAACGGTATCAAAACGTTATATGCAGCAAAGTTGTATAAACAGTTGAAGAAAGAGAATGACCTAGTTGTTAAAGAGCAGAAGCATGCTACAACTGTTATGTCAAAGAAGTACGAGAGTCAGTCACCTGTGAAGAATACATTGATGTTTGGAAAGAACAATCAGTTGCTTAAGTACAAGAGAACATCAATGCCTTTAGAAATTGTTGACCTACCTGGGTTCAACCGCCTCACAGAAGCTGAGAAGGTGCTGTGTTCTAACTTACGGCTGGTGCCAGAGAATTACTTAGACATTAAGCAGCAACTGATTACCCAGAACAGTAAAATGGGCTTCCTTCGACTGCTAGATGCAAGGAGGATTGTGAAAATAGATGTTAACAAAACTAGGAAGATCTATGATTACTTGTTGTATGAAGGGTTTATATCTAAACCACAGTAAATATATAAGTTGAATTTTTTGTACAACTCTTGTTTTATTTTCATGTGCTGCTTATTTTATACTTGTGGGACTACACGGCTGTCAATTTTATGCAAGCTTTTGTCATTTCTGTCTAAGGTTTTGTCAATTCTGTCCAAGGTTTATTGCAGTTACAGAATCACTACAATTAATATACTGACCAAAATAGTCTAGGACGATCAGTATTACGTAGGGCTAAATATGATGGTGTAATGTGTGATAGGATACTCACTTTGAAACCAAACTTCTGATACAGAAATATGGCAGAATTTGTTGGTGATACATGCAGCGTGACATCTTTGCCTGTACAAGTCTGTAAAATAAAACAGTTTGTTAAAAAAATATTGACTTGAATCTTGACAGCAGTAGAATAATTGCAAAAACGAATTAATTCGTTCTCATATTCAGGCAAGCTGTGATCCTGCAATCTGTAAATCACATTCAATGTTTTGAATTTTACTGCCTCTGGTCTAGTGGTCGCAAGCGCGGCTGCTGAGCATGATGTCCTGGGTTTGATTCTCAGTTCGGGCAAAGTATTATTGGGCTTTTCCATCAAAACTTTCTCGGTAGCAGTCACAGTCTGGATTTGTGCCCGGTTGATGGCAATAGGCTCGCCCCCTATTACATCCCATGTAAAAATAAATAAAAAAGGCGAAAGTTGGTTGTACTATTAGGTACACCTCCCTGAAATTACAGGCGTGATGTTATTTTATGTCTTGAATTTTACAACTTTAGCTATTATGTATCACGTCTTAAGCTCTATTCACTGCCTCGAGCGCTCTCGTCGCTAGTTTGTTTAGTTGCTGCGCAGTTCACCTTACATTTGTCTTTGCAGTCGCTGTCGCAAGATGCATGACGCTTGGGCAACATACGTAGCGTCTTAAGGCTAAAGAGAAAGACTGTTTTCAATACCTACTTATCTACGCAAATACACACCTGTAACAAATGATAAAGCATAAAGGTAGCGATCTTGGCGTTCCTCCACTCAGGTCTAGTGAGCACGAAGGAGATGTACGCCTCGTTGTGTCCCACGTCCGGCACCAGGAAGGCGCAGCCGATCACCAGCTTCTTGTACGTCACCACACAGCTGAACTCAGGGTATTGGAGGGCTTCTGTCACTGTTGCAGAGTTCGTTATTAATATGATGAACCTTTTCATCAAAAAGATGACGACAGAAAGCGGAGGGCAACCAAATACTGTACTATCATCATTTTGGTACCAAGGTCCAGGTACCAATAAGGAAGTGACCACGCACGCGGAATCAGAATGAGCCGATGAAAATGAACATCATTTTAAATCAAATTTATTTCGTAAATTGGTTTTAAAAAACACTTTTACACGTCACGTGCGCCGACACCAAATAAATTGGGATAAGGGCAGGAGAATGATGAATCATGATGATCATGTTATGTTTTAAAATTAGATGGCGCCGGTGATTCGTACCTGACTACTCTGAGGAAAAACAGCCGAAACAAACTCAGAGGTCACTGTCTCTTTTAAAACCAGACATTGGTCAAGTCATTTGATTTTGGTTGGGAAGATGCGAATGCGACTCATCGTCGATCTCGTCGTGGTAGGCTCAAGCCGGTTCCATCGTTTCTTTGGTCACAACTTTCTTCATCATTAGATATTACAAAGCACTTACAATCAACCCCGGGCCAGAAGAACTGCGCGCAGAGATTGTTGACGGCGGCGATGTGTTGCGGCCTCACGTACGAGTAGTCTATGGTCGCGCGCGGAGGAGGCTCGTAGTCTTTTATGTGTCTGCATAGAAATATATAACATGACATCATCCCTGTAATCTTCTTACCTTTTTAGTAGGTACTCCCACTTTTCGCATCAATTATGTTTAAGAACATAATTACTTGCTTTATTCAATTGAGCTGTGCAGTGTACAATACTAGAATGTTCTAAAGCATCGCTCATATAGAAATTGCTGTATGCGCCCCGAAGGTATGGTGCAATTTTGAACGCGTTACTCTTAAATGTTTTACTTTGACTTTGAATGCTGGCTGTGAAACAGGTGTAAAAAAATGCTTATTGGACTGAATGACCTTCATTTAATTTCGATAATCACCTGTTAGTTTTCCTAAGCAGCTCATCAGTGAGCTTCAGCCACGTGGGGGCAGAGTCTCCGTCCCGCCGGATGTAGGGCTTCAGAGTAGCCCCGGAGTACAGGGACCGGAAGGGCGTCGGCTCTATGTTCGATAGCAGAAGGGTGCCGTAGTTGGTACTCGCTATAGTTCCGCATAGGTTGTCTATTAGATACTGAAATTAAAGAAAATATTTTATTTTCAGATTGAAGAAAATAAAGTAACAATAAATTAAACAGTCATCATCTGCCTAGCCTTTTTTCAACTATTTTAGGGGCGGCTTCCAGTCTAACCGGATGCAGCTGAATACCAGTATTTTACAATAAATTAAACTGTGGCAGATAAAAGAAGGGACATAATAAAAAAAAACAATCAGGCCACGGTATAGCAAAGCGATGCTCGCGAGAATACGGGTTATATATTTTGTTCGGCAAACCTGAATGAGTGTCTTCCGGACAAGTGAGTGACTTTTGAACGCGACTTGGCGTATTCGTAGGACCAATCGCTTGGGATAGGACTTCGGGTGATACGAATCAGAACGTATGGTCACGCCGACAGTAGCGCCTTCTAAAGTATATCCTTCCTTTTACCGCTTATATCATAGATAATTGTCGTTTAAAAACTTACCGATCTCTGGAATCGATCTAGAACTCTTTCAGCATTGATAACTATCCTCGGATCCTCAGTCATAAAGCCACCAAGCAGTTTTACTTCTCTGTAAAAATAAATACAGGTACGAGCTTACAAGGTAAGTGAAATTATGGATTCGGAGTATCTTCGATTCGATATTATCTACTGGGTGTGGTCCGTTCACAAAGCCGTTAACCATGGCAATGATGCGATGAATAAGTGCCTCTCGTCTTCGTTAAGGGTGTTTTTACACTTGTCACTTATCGTATCAGGGCTAATTTTGGACTAACCAAGATAAATCGGCCTTTTGGTGTAAAGCAAAATAGAACGTTGAACACAAATGAAGGTTTCTTATACTCACTTGTCCAAATCAAATATCGGCAGGTGTTTATGCCTCTTCAGCCGTCGTAACGCCAGCTTAGCCCTCAGCCTGCACAAGTAAGCCTTCTTATTAGGATCCCGGACCTTCGGAATCAAGCCCTCGACTTTCTTCAGAAGCTGTATCTCTTCATACTGAGACATCTCTACCAGATCCGGTTGAGATTTTGGGAGAGGATCCTCCCAAGGTGTGTCAACGGAGTTCAATTCGGTGGAAAAGAGGGATTCTCTTCTGATCGGCTTTTCTTCTGAGACCTGCTTCTTGGGTCTGTCGAAGACCATTTTTCTAGTGTCGTGTTCTGAGCCACTGCGGGAGTCTGAGTCGTAGTATAACATTGATTGTTGGAAGGAGTGGATGCTTGAGGAGTCACTCTGGAAGGAGAGAAAAGATGACATACTTGAAGTTTAGGAAATTTACATCTCAGGAACAGGTCCATAAGCTATAATAATAATCAATAATCTTTATTACACAAGAAAGTGGTCACAAAATTGTGTAAAGTTCCTGACTCCTGTGCTAGGCGAGAAACCTGTGTTACAGGAGCCAGAGCTCTATCCCAGAAAGAGATGGGTGGGTCAGAATCTTATGCAATAAGATTAACAAAAAAATAACAACCTGTTCTCTAACAGACAGTAACAGATTCTTGTTGAACCCATATGAGAGTGAGTAGCAGCTGGCAGCTGCTGCTGCATGGACAAAATGCTCTTTCTGACCAGCTCAAGCCGATTCCGTGTCGACGTGCGTGGTCACTACTATACAGGGTGTAAGGGACAGCCCTCCGCAGACTGATGGGGTGAATTCAGCATATCATACTAACATGACCTGTACAAGAAATTATTTCAGGAACGAATCCAATAAATCAGATTTGTTTTATCGTTATCTTGGCAAAATGCATGTAGCGAACGGCAAGCGCAGCGGTGAGTTCGATGAACACTGCAGCTAGGCACTAAGTGAACAGCTGATTTCACGCGTCGTTCGTAGTATTTCAACATCGATTGCTGGTTTTTTATTTTATTTTAGCTGTTTTATTTACATAAATGGACTGTTAATGTAATTTTACATTGAGATAAAGGAATAGGAGCTAAAAAGACGATACAAAAAAATCGGTGGAATATGATTCAAAATACTGGCTGCCCCTTACACCATGTGTAGATTTTGTTTACTTACTTGTACCGGCATTATGCGATTGGAGGTCGTAAACTCGAACCCTCGGAACTCCATGTCGGAGTACGAGTCTCTGTGCGTCAACGTGTTGAGTGTGTCGTCGAAGGTGCTCTCGTCTCCTAATTCATTTCTGTGTTCAACAAGGTCAGGGTGTTACAATGTTTCCTTACCTACAGAATCATCTAGAATTAATTGGCTATAATAAAAAATCCAATACTAAGCACTGTTCATCAGAGAAATGGAGTTATTGACCCGTAAAACTAGGCAAAACATTTAGTGAAAGCTGGCGATACACAGAACAACACAACACATTATAATTTACATTACCTTAACGTCATTCATCATGTGCATACATTATGTATGTAAGGGTTGTAGCAGAGCAGGTGGCGTTCTGTACTTTCTGCCTACCCCCATGGGAAAAAAAGCAAGAGTTTATGTTTGTATGAGTTTCTTGTATAATATGTGTCACAAAAGAGATGAGACACCATAACAAAAACAGAAAAAGGGTGCTCAACCTGCCCAGACTGTGGACCAAGCCTCCTTGCCAAGAACGGGAGAGGTTGATGAAGAGGGTTACATTAAAGTGGAAAAGAAGAAGAAGCCCTGTTCCCGTAACCAGTGCGGTACCGCACCGAGTGGACCCAATATGCTGCTGCGTCCTGCTGTGCCTACGACGCAGTTGAATATTTAGCGTCTACATTACTTCACGAAGGTTGAGGTAGTCGTGGAGTATTTAAGAGTGAAGACCGACTGGACTCTGAGGGTGGATGGTTGGAATCGCGCCACAACATCAACTTTAAGTCGTTCGTGGTACAAGTTCCAAACCACGATCTACAGACCTTCCTGAAAGAGGACTTTTGGCCGAAAGGTGCCGTATATCGACGTTTCCGACGTCAGTTACGCGACACCACGCAGCGAGACACGTCGCCGACAACGTTACGTGTATAGTTATAGTTAATAATTATGTATTAGTTTATTATTGATTTAAGATTATTTTGTGTATTTTATCTATGGGCCTCAGCTGCGTGACAGTAAAATGATTGAATGATTGATAACAAAAAAATTATATTTTGTTAGGAAAATGTGGTTTTCAGCTTACCTGCTATCAGAATCCAGCTGGTCATAGAATGATGTGCTGGATACACCACTGAGCTCGTCAGAGTCAACCCGCCTCTTCTTGCAGGGTACTGGATCTGACGCCATGGTGAAGGAACTGCTTTCATTGTTGATCAAGTCTTTATATCCTGAAAGGCCAGAGTATTAGGAGGAGGTTTGAAATATTTCGTCAGTTATTTTAAAATACAGCTGTCACATACAAAGTGAAGAAGAGAGTTAGAAGTGCAATACCTATGTACCTGCATGGTCAAAATTCACAGAAAGCTTCAGTGTTTCTTATCGTGAACTGAATTAATGGTAAAAGTGTGTGTCAACACTTCACTCACACCATGTATTTTTGGTAATACATACCCATTTCTGTGACTTTAGTCAGGAAGAGGTTTTTGTCTATGGACAGCTGATTTCTTGGTCGAACTTTCGGTTTGTCTCTTGCAATCTCTTGTACTGTAACATGACAATAAATCATTATGATTATTTTACATGCTATTTTTGTAAGAAATATTTAAATGGCTTCCTCGTTAATTGGCGAGAAGTGGCGCAACATCAAGAGAAGTGGAAGGAATGGGGGGAGGCCTTTTCCCAGAAGTGGAACAGTTCAGAACAAAAATATAAAAATAAATTACCTTAAATGAAGCAGCTACAGTAATTACAAGTTTAGTTACTTAGTACATTCGTTTATAAAAAATTCTTACTAATATGAGCAGCAACAGCAGGTGAGAAGTTGTGCAGCAGTTTCCACCAGCCGGTTTCCCCGAGCACTGCTGACCCTGACTTGAAGAACAGCTTGTTGTACACTGAGAGCACTCCAGCTATTGTGCCTACCCAGTTCTTCTTCTGTTTGCTGTACACATGAGAATGTGATTGGGGTATTTGTTACAACACAACCTCTTATGGCACAAGAAAGTAGTGACACCTAAAAGTATGTATGGAATTAGACATTACTTAGTGTACATCCTTGACACAAATTGGACTGCTGCCTGTAAAATATGCACATGCAGAAGATGCAATAATTTTAATGCAAATAACAAAGATGCATAGTACTAGCAACCGGCGTGCGTGTGTGTATGAATTTGGAGGAGGCAAAATAGTAAGTAAGGATTGTACCAGGTGGTGTTCTGTGGTCTCTGCCTACCCCCATGGGAAAAGGCGTGAGTTTAAGTACATATGTATAAGAAAGGTCCCATAAAATTATTAAGAGTTCAATGACTTGTTCAAACATATTTGTCTTAGGAACCTGTTTTAGTAATTAAAGGCAGTTCCAGTGGTTTACTTTGTACATGCAAACAAAATATTCCTACACTAGCTGACCCGCGCGACTTTGTCTATGTAACATTTTTTATTGATGCTCCGCTCCTATTGGTCGTAGCGTGATGTTATATAGCCTATAGCCTTCCCCGATAAATGGGCTAACCAACACTAAAATATTTTTTCAATTTGAACCAGAAGTTCCTCAGATTAGCGCATTCAACCAAACAAACTCTTCAGCTATAATGCAGTGAGATTCATATACTCTTACCCAACAACAGTTTGACAGGACAAAAGGTTTTAAATAAAAAAAGAGTCAGTTTTTAAACAACTTCAAAAATGAAAAGCCAACCAAATAGCCAAGTTATTCGGCTTCAGCCATGGAGCAGCCCTACCTAGACAAGACTGATGTGGATGCAGCCAACAAACCGAGAAAATACCGATTGCAATAAATTGTATTTTAGTATGTGTGTAAGTCTGTAAGATATACACTATGGGCCAAAGTTGCCTGAAAATAAATAAATGTTATGTTATGTTAATAAATCACTGTGGATAAATGAGCTTGTTTTATAATATTGAGAATTGTGCACTCGCAGCGTACAGACATGCTCATTAGCAATATTTAAATAATACCTAATTTAATAATAGTGACCACCTTTAATGTATTACTATCGTAATGCATAAGGTAAACTTGCTTAGTGTGTAGTTATAGTGAATAATGGACACGAAATAGTGAAGTTTAAATAAAACTAACAAAATGGAAAACAGCCCCAGTAATCCAAGGGGGCCAGCGCAACCGTTCGACTCGCCGCCGCAGTCGGCCACGGCCGAAGTTATTGTTTCAACGCCTGAAATCCAATAATGATGGATGACCACAATCCAGCAGTACTTGAACGAAGTTTGCTACATTGCCGCGGATGGGAAACTCAACACCGAGCAGAAAATGAAGATTACGAACCTTTGCCGTAAAGTTGAATCTGGTACGTCACAAATGGCAGTCCTATACCAGTCGCTGAAGCAAAAAGCTATTCGCGCGGATAACATGATAGAGACCCTCAAACAACAGCGCGACTTGACAGAACATATTTCGGAGCTCAAGCAGAAGATACGGGACTCTAGTTCTGCGGGAAATGCTTCTTTTGCCGATATGGTGAAAAGTGGATCTAACCATTTCATTCGTCCTAATAACTTAAGCTCTGTGCCTCTATCCCAATGATAAATTCATCTCGCCATTTATCCCAATGATAAATTGAAAACAAGTGACGAAACAAAAGAACTAGTTCAAAAAGTCATACGGCCCGAGCAAATGAAGCTTCAAGTACGTGGTGTTCGAAAAACGAAAAAAGGAGGCGTAATAATAAGTACCGAGACGAAGCATGACGCTGATAAACTGAAAAACGAAGTCAAGCTCTCTACATCTGGACTTACCGCCAACGAACCCAACAAGCGCAAACCCCGGATCATAGTTGTAGGAGTGCCGACTTCCTTGGCTGAAAATGAGGTCTTCAAGTGCATTTTCGAACAAAATGTAGCCGAGAAGTGACCAGAGATGACCTTGGAATCCTTCCTGACCGCCGTAAAATTAAGCCATAAATCTGGGAAAAGAAATGCTGCGACCTGCAATTACGTAATTGAAGTTTCAGTCAATATTTATGTACGTAAAACCCTAATCCCTCAATCAAGGATTTTCATAAATTGGTCGTCCTGTCCTGTCAGGGACTTCACATTAGTAACGAGGTGTTAAATGCCAACAGTACGGCCATGCAGCAAAATCTTGCAGAGAGATCAACTCTACGTGTAGTCGCTGTGGTGAAGAAAGTCATGTGATGTCCGAATGCGCGAAGAAAACTGAAACACCGAAATGCGCGACTTGTTCACGCTTTAAAAAACCCAGTGACCATAAAACCGGAGACGTTGAATGTCCTGCTAGGAAAATAGCAGAGCACAAACATATCAATCCATCGATTATGACGGCGGCTAGCAAGTCATACAAAACCAGACTTCAGCTTCTATCTTTTTTTCCTGACTCAACGATACCTACATATGCGAGACAACCTGCCCTACTTACCATCGAATGGTTGCTGTCTAAGCAAATTCTTGCCCGCTACAAAAATGTCATGACAATGATTTTTGCAATTTTTACTTGACCAAGTCTAACTTGTTTATGAATTCTGCTCAAACTATTGTAATAGTGTAATTAATTAAGCGCAAAATTGTACATGGCTTTTATCTGCATGTTTAAGATCTGTCTTCTTTTTTTCTTTGTTATTTTGTTCTCATCTAATAAATAATAGAGTTAAAGTAAATTAGGTATATATTATCATAATAAATTAACGAATTATTTCACTAATTTAAAAAAACTTCGTATATTAAATATTGTTTAGAAATCTGTCCAAATACTTAGTATTACAACACATCGCCTGTGATACAGGTTTATCCTGGTACAGGCATCTAACTCTGTTTTACCTACATTATTTCTAAGACTTATGTTGTATTGTATTTTTTTTTTAATTTTGAATAAATTTATTATTATAAGACAATTAATCAATAATTTGATACTACAGTACAAACTGTAGTTATAGATTATTTTGTATTGCAAGTTTGTGATACAATAAAGTAATTATTTGGACTTCTAAAATAAATGTTCTCAATTAAATAAATAAATAAATAAATATCGCTAGACATTACACACAGCGCCATCTAGTGCCACACTAAGCAACGAGGCTTGTGTCGTGGACACTAGATAGTTGATATACTACATAGATACTTTTTGTTTGTAAATACATACTTATTATACATATAAACATCCATGACTCGGTAACAAATGTCCATGCTTAATCACACAAACACTTGCTCCTACCGGGATTCGAACCCAATCAATTCAACTGAATGTTAATTTTTTAGTTTGTTGGTTAAGCAATATCTTTGCCAAACTGACAAGCTGTTAACCAGCACCCAGAACTGAAGTTATTTTGCATGCAAGTGTTTTTTTTGGAAGTTTATTGAATTTTTGGACATTAAAGTTTTGATTGTACTTACGTCTGTGCCCCAAATAGTGACTGCCAGTACCGGTCAATGAAGGAGCAGATGTGTGTCTTGTAGTGGAAGTAGCCGTGGTTGCTGATGCCGTACGACTGAATATTCAGATGGTGCAGCGTCAGGTGAATTACATTCACCCTACAAATAAGTAGAAGTTTTAAAGACACTGACATTTTAAAATGATAGTCACTAAGCTGGACTACTGTACTTATTGATACTTCAATAACTATATCTTGTTTGAACGAATACAGGGTTCACGGGACAGCAGCGCTAAGCCAGTTACGACGTGTTCAGTACATCTTCTGAACCCCCCACATAGAAATTGTTTGTTGGTTATAAAAAAAAATCTGCTGCACAGTACATTTTGACATGTAGGTATTGCAGTTTTGTATGGAACAGTAGATTTTTTTTTAATAACTAGCTAACAATTTCTTTGTGGGCCACCCCACACAGAAATTGTTCGTCGGTTCAGAATGATGTACTGAAGACGTGGTAACGGGCTTAGCGTCTTTGTCCCTTCCACCCTGTATAATAATAAAACTTATTTTTTGGATAAGAGGAGAGCCTTTATTCAGCAGCGAACTATGTCAAAGATCGTTTTGTATAAAATTATATATACATAAAAATATATATAAATAATAATATAATGACCATCAAAAATAACTTTGTGTATTTTTTTTCATCATCAGCAAAAAAATTAAACCTAAACCAAAAATTACAATGGTTCTAGCATGGTATTTTAGTTATGACTGCACTTTAAATTGTACTATGCAACCTTATTTAGTAAATGATCACTAAATTATAATGGGCAAAATTATTTTGCTATTTCTAACTAAATACATATGGGATGCAAGGGCGAGCGAAGCGTGTTTTTTTTTAAACCACCCGTTAATAAAAGCCCCACGAAGCGAGGCTCCGTCGACCGGGTTGTGCAGTGGATAATTTGGAGTCGATTTCTTTAAGTAGGATCACAAGTTGTACAATTTTTGGTTCTAATTTCACTCTAAAATGGGTATTTCATTTTGGTGATCATTTACTAATTTTGCCAATATAAAGTGATTTTTTGCCGTTATATATTACTATATCTGGTGGTAAATTAAACATAAGCCAAATTATATTGGCATAAATTAAGACAACTATTTTGCCTGTAGTGATATCCTGCTACTGCTGCGCATGTTCGTTTCAATGAATAACTATAATCTATCTATATCACAGTGTACCTTCCATATTCAGTGAAAATATAAACAATGATAAATTTTGTTAACCTACTAAACATTAATATATGCTTACCAGGGAAATCTATTCCTCGCAAAGATCTCTTTATTACTCGGAGAGCAGTCTTCGCAGGTAAAATCGAAAAAAACATCGCAGGCAAAGTCGCCAGGGGTCCCAGCCCTTCGGAGGCAGTTAACATGGACAAAACAGATGCAGTTCTCGCATATAAGTCCTGGCCGTTCTTGCTTGTTCTCTGGTTCGTTGCAATATTTACATGTAGTACCCATCGTTGCTTCTTGTAAACAAACATCGCCTTCGGCCGCCATGGCAAAGCAATAATAACATAACCTCAAAACAAACAACCAAAACTGAAATAATAAGCAACTGTCACTGTCAATGTCATCAATTCATCATTGTTTTTTTTTGTGTAACGGGGTTTGACGAGACGAGGCTTGATTGTGCCTTGTTCAGAAACTTTTTTGTATGTAAGCACCTCGGATAGGTTAGATTTACTTTACATTGTTTATACAGAATTTGAAGTGTCTCAACCCGTCGACTTATTTGTATAGTCTTAAAATTAAAACCCTCCACTGTAAGAGCGAGCGAAACGAGCTCGAAAATTTGAGTTTCTCATTCGGGATAAATTAGCGACCTCTTGTTCAGAAGTTGAAGGCAAAACTTTCAGATTTTTTTTAAGAACAATGTAATGTTGCAAGGGCGACGCCCCTGCCCCCCTTGACGCCGCCCATGGATGGCATGGGTTATTAAGATGTGGAAGAGGGAAAATAATTGTATCTGGTTTTTATTTATGTAACGTTCTATTCCAAAACATCAAATAACAACATGAATGATTTAACAATCATATATTTAGGTAGGCAATATTAACAGTCAAAAATCCCAGCATCAAGTTCTACGCGTATTAGCCATTTGTTCCCTGTACTGCTGGATCCACCTGCTGATGTGTTCCTTGTGGATCTTTCTGGCCGCCTTCACCGGTTCGGGGTCACTGGGGTTGCTAGGCATTAGGTCCAGGTGATGAGCAGCGTCTACAATCACCACTGCTCTCACTGAGTCACTCAAACTGTCGAGGATTCCACCTGCAAGACGAAACAAAAAATAATGCGTTAATAATCGAATCGGCCCATAACATCAAGGCTCTATTCCCGTCGGTGTAAGGTAAGCAGATGACTTTTTGCAAGGTATGAAATACCTTAGACATACTAAAGTCACTTTCCTTCACCAGGTTTATTTTAGCGTCCATTAGGTCAAGACCCAACAAAGTCAACAACAACTCAACAAGGTCTTTATCTAGCCTAGTCCTAAAGATTGGGCGGGTTAACTATAGTAGGTATAGTTTAATTTTACCTCCTGTCCAGGGATCTCGAAGTCCATTACTGAATACAATATTCGAAGCTGCCTGCAGCCTGTTGCCTCCATACTCCAGCCTAGCCATATTTTCTCGTGGGTAAACGTTGTACTTCTTGTGGCAGTCCTCGGCGTAAGTCGTGAAGTTCCAAGGCTCTGGTTCAAACATGTCATTCTTGCCGTTGGTACACATTGGCATCACCATCTCTGTGCAGGCCTTTGAAAATGAAGTACAGGTTTTATTGATAAATTATAACACTTATGAAGACTAAATTGATTTAAAAAAATACGTTTACACGTCTCAATAAATTATGTGATGTCGGTTTGAAAAGAAACACCAAAACACTCGGATGTTTCTTATAAAGTCCAGACAAAATGTTGGTTTGGTCATTATGGGAACCATGTAGAGATGTGTATCAGAGATGGTCTTTTGAGGAAAGAACCACACAGATTTGAAAGGACGTTTACAGCCAGTGTACGCAAAATAATTGCCAGTTTAGTCTAGTAACTTCTGGAATACATTTTGTTGTTTTAATTAACGATCTTTACCTGATAGTTCCAACCACTGGCGTCGAGGTTGCCGTAGTCATCTCCTTTCTGATAATCAACGCATTTATTTTTCTTCTCGTAATTTGTAAATACATCTATCACTTGTCCAATAGCCTGAAATCGAAGATGTTCATTAGACAACGTCAACTTTCGGGAATATTCTATTCTTACACTACAATTACAAAAAATTATAAAGGGTTTACTGAGCAGGGTGCGAAGACCTAGTGGCCACGACATGAAATGAGCCCAGACATAAACAGGTTCTTTGCTTTGTGTAAATTATTTCATCACTACTGCTCTCAAAACCATCCATGGAGTTTCTTGCCCATTCTTCTCCATAGAGATCTACGATTTGGAATGGGCTGGGCAACTACAGTACTTTCACAGTTATTATGTCTTGTGACTGGGACTGTAGCTTCATTTTTTATTGCTGTCTTTGTTTCGACAATTCAAAAGTGCCTGTAATTGGCCTACTTGAAATAAATGCTTTGATTTTGATTTTTGTGAAGGATAACTTAGTGCGGAAACCAGAAATTCCGTCAGCCAGAAATTTGAAAATACAAGGTGGAAGGGACACCGACGCTAAAATGGTTACCACGTATTCAGTACAAAATTTTGAACTGAAAAAAAAATCAGCTGTTCCATACATTTTGACCGTGTAGGATTAGAGCTTTGTGAGAAACAGCTGTTTTTTTTTAAATAACCGACTAAAAATGTGGTGGGGTCCAGAATGTACTGAATACGTGGTACCGATTTAGCGTCTGATTATGATTTATGTACCTGTAATAGTTGGTCGCCAGTCAAAGATTCTTTTAGATACTCGCAGACAACCCGCACGGGTTCAGCAGGCAGCGGCGTCAGGAAGTCGGAGGCAAACGGGTAGTTCACCATGGCCAGCGTAGAGTACATGGACGCCAGGAATTCTAGCAGCACGTCCAGATCTGTCGAGTTCTTTATGGGTGTACAGAGGTTGAAGGTTTTATGCAGGAACTCGGAGCCGTTGGTGGTTGAGGTGTAGTTCCTGAAAAAAAATGCAATGTTTAGACATAGTCATTATTGGTCATTCATCACATTTTATTGATTTCACTCCTGTTCGTTTCATTTCATACACAGACTGAGTTTTGCGAGAGTTAAAAGGCTCAAAAACCCTGTTGCAACTGACAAAGTAATATAAATGATTCTAACTTCTTACTTAATAACACTCCATGACTTCTTGATGTTGCTAGAACAGTTGGTGTTAACAGTCTTGAAGCTGGAAGTGACGAGCCTGTTGAACACTCCGCATGGCGCCATGCCGGAGAACATATGTACCGGGGCGGAGGCCGCGATGGCGCCGTTGACGATGTGAGGGTACTTCAGGCGGAAGTAGGCTGCTAACATGCCACCGTAGGAGCCTGGAGGAGAAAATGAAGATGTAGAAACACTGTAGTACCAGTTTTGGCTGGTGATGAAGACATAATAGACACGGGTGTCTAAAAAAAATTTGGAATGTCAGTACTTATGTGGATATCAGATGGAGACGGACAGTAGTGTTGTCCTACCTGACCTGGTAACAATGATCTATCTTCAAAAAGTGAAGATTTTGGAGTTGGTTTGCCGGCTGGTGGTTATTAAAGAGGGAATAAAAGAACTTCACTCAATAGTGGTCGTGGTGGTTGAAATGATTTTATGCTGATTCGATGACACACTATAGTAGAATCTAAGGCAAAAGCCATAATCAAGATGACAAAAAAAAGACTGAAAATTGAGCCGAATCAGAATGAAGTACCTAGGTACTTTTATGCTTGTACCTACTCTAGTTAATGATAGTTATGTGGTGGGCTTATTGTTATTTTTCCAACAGATAAAGTATCTTTGAATAATAAACAAAAGAGAATCTGGAAACTGTCTGATGCCCAGCCATTGTTTTCTCACAAGTGTATCAAATAACCGCCAAGTCATACGTCATGTCTTCATAATAACCTGATTATCGGACGCTGTTTACTAAGGTTAAATATACATTTTCGACTTTTGCATTATCGTTGATAGAAAAACGCTTTGTGTGCCTTCCATCTCTTAAGCTGATAAAATCTTCGATTTTGAAATCATTTATACTTAATTAAGACCTAACTAAGAAAGCCAGCCACATACAGGTACATTCTCGGTCTTCCCACGTTCTCTACAACAATAAAAAAATTAGTTTTTAATTCACCTCCAAATGTGATCACCGGGTATCTAGGCTTGATGGTGTTGCCTTGGAGGTAGTTGATGAGATCTGCGTAGTCGGCCAGCGCTTGTGCCGACGACAGGTACCCGATGTGCTCGTTGTCAAGGGACTTGTTGCCGAAAGGCATTGATTCTCCATAGTATCTGGAATTTTTTATATTTCAGTGAATTATGAGGTCACAGAGGTGGTCAATTCTCCGCTGCACTCGTCTCCGTTTTGATCAAAACCGGGTCTTAACTTCGCGGTCACTTTGTTTGCCAGTTACACATCAGCCAGCAACATGGGTTGCTTGGCCGTGGGTCACAATGGACAATAATCCTAAGTCAGGTGGTTGGTGAACATTTCGGTATGATGGAAGGGAGGGAGAGGTATTAGAAGGAAAGGGAAGGGTAATAGATTTCAAACTAAGTAACAATATGCTCTTACCTGTGCTCAGCAAACACAAGTTTCGCTCTGAATTCTTGTGCGATCTCCCACATGAAGCCTGTGTGCTTGGCAAACACTTCTATTTGACCCTGAAAATTAGAAGAAAAATCATTAAGATATAAAGTCATCTAGTTAAGCTAAGCTTGCGACATTGTAGCCATCGCGGGTAAAACCTGGATGAGACTGGCAGAGGAACGTGGGACAAGCAAAAATAGGCTTTAACCCAACAGTGGGTGAAGTTGGGCTGTGTTATCTTTATCTCATCATTCATGATCTTACTTTGCACATTATTGTGCAAAATGAAAAGCAGACATTTCAGGAGCAAGGAGTGTAGCGGTTATGTTGCTGTGCTGCCGAAGCTGAGTACAATAGAAATAGTAATTCTTTAGGGCTAAAAATTACTTTCTTTATCCACCGTACTTTAAACTTTATACTGGTATCAATATTTTACACAGACTTGAAATAGCTATCTTCCTATAATGTTTTCAACTGCTTCACCGGAGAAATTTTAGACGAAGCCTTCATTGATTAGGTATTATAGGTAAATATATCGGTACGTAGGCGTATAAAATAACTTCTCATCGTCATCTGCCTAGCCTTTTCCCAACTATGTTGGGGTCGGCTTCCAGTCTAACCGGATGCAGCTGAATACCAGTATTATATATGGAGCGACTGCCTATCTGCCCTTCAAAACCCTGTTAGTACTGGGTAATACGATACCCCTTAATAAGACTGGTTGTCAGACTTTTGGGCCACTGACTAACTGTAACGACTTTAAAAGATCTACAAATCACAGCCGGGACCAACGGCTTAACGTGCTTTCCGAGGCACGGAGGAAACTCAGTATGTAATGGGTGGTCACCCATCCACGGACCAACCTAGGTAAGCACAGCTTAACCTAAAGATCGACCCGGACGGCTGTTATTATTTAGCCACGAGCTCCTCATAAAATTAATCTATACCCACTAATAATGCAATATCGTGCAATTTGAATCAGTTAGGTAAACTGGGCTTGGTTACGTGTATAATATGACGATTAATACTTGACTATTCTGGATCAAACTTAGTGTAGGCAACATGTTATGTCTTAATAGCTTCATTATTGTTTTGAATTTGTGCATGTTTTTATTTATTTTAATATGACAGACATTGGGTGATATAAATTACTAATTGTAGTTACTCATTGATTTGTATAGGTAGGTACTTTACTGGGGTTGAATGTTTACCTATAAGCAATCAATTATTATCGTGCGTTACTCTCGCAAAAACTCGAAAATCGCTCGACCGATTTGTTTTTTTAAGGTTGTATGAAAGAAAATTTTGAAAAAAAAAAAAATGATATACTCCCCGTGCGATGCCGGGGCCCTCGCTAGTTAATTAATGGAGGAAAGTTGTAGGAAGATAGTTTTTTGTACAGAGAGTCACCAGTTACAGTATATTTATGTAGACTTCATCAATACTGTTGACTATTGGGTAACATAGAAAAAACACTATGACTTGCGAATTTCTAGATTAGATTTGAAACAATCAATATTTTGTTAAGTACTGAAGAGTCTAATAACCTGAATTAAATCAAACAATCAAATCATCGAGATCGAGATTTTTTTTATCTTGGTTTATTACTGAGTGACTATTTTCATGTAAATACATAAGTTGGATAGATAGATATTTAGGTAAATGGTTGGGGGCATGGTTGCTTGTTATCATTTAATTGACTAACGACCGATTCTAATAGTTATTATTGCTGTTCTATTTATCCCGTCTGTTGTCATAAAGAAACTACTTTACTACAAACATTCTTCTTTTTAACCGACTTCAAAAAAAGGAGGAGGTTCTCAATTCGGTTGTATGTTTTTTTGTGTTTGTTACCTCATATCTCCGTCATTTATGAACCGATTTGAAAAATTCTTCTTTTATCTGAATGCATCTACTTCCCGATTGGTCCCATAGAAATTTCATCAAAATCGGTTCAGCAGTTTGGTTTTGAAATCAAAATAGCTGGAAAAAATGTCATCCAAGTAAAAGAAATTGATACTTGACGAGGATTTGTGTGTGATACTATAACTAAAAAGGGCCAAAAAAACGGTTTTAAGTCGGTTTTTTTTTTGCAAAAAAGTTTTTTTCTGCTTCGTATCGCCCGCACGACATATTATTATTTATTATTATTATTTATTGATTATTACCTATATTTTTATTACATTAGCCCAAAACATCGTCACTACATGTAAAAACGTTAAAAAACCTTGAAAGCACAAAGAACATAACAGTTACTTAGCTGTATTTTTTGCCGGGCATCGAACCTGAGATTAATGGACCATTGTTTACCACTCGACCAGAGAGAACTTTTTACAAGGGGTCAAAGTAATCGACTGAGCTGACACCCTATTTCACTAAAATGTAAACAGACTCCGATAACACAATATTTGAAGTGATATGGCTACGTTTGACGCTAAAATAACTCCGTAGTACTAGACAACGTTGCTTTGGAGAACTAAGCCATTCTGCCAGTCTTAAGTATGTATTGTTAGGTTTAAATAGTAAATCGCAAAGAATGGCAATACTAATAAGTATTTCTTGAACCAACTTGGACGTTTAAAGAAGTGTTAAATACTTCCAACGTCTGTGTACATTTGACATAGCTTTTTGAAACTATTCTTGGTCAGTGGGTCGTCTTAGGGGTGGATACACAATTTGAGTTTCTAAATCAAAAGACATTTTATTATTAGATATTAGGTTTTTCCCAAAATGCCCGTACCAAATTCCCCAACACATAGTATAGGTTAGAAAATTGTTCAATATCTGACTTATTTCTCAGTTACATTCGTAAACATGTTATTTAAACCAAACAAAACCTCATATCTAACATGAATTAAGTAAGTAAACAGCTTGCTATTCTCTTAATCGCAACTACTTGTAATTCCCTAGGTATACATATAATATCAATTTCACAACAACTGTTTTAAAAGTACATAATATTAAACAATAATTATGTAGGGTAGGTTACTGTTATCGCGATCATACAACAAAACACTAATAGCGCATTAATAAACAAGTACTAAATTCGAGAACCTAGAACTGCTAACGCTAAGGTTTATAAAGTAACACAACTCTAAAATTCCAAACCACAGCTGAAAAAAACTGCAGAAAACGCGAGCACATTCTAAAAAGTAAGACGTTAAACTTACACTGTCATTTACGGGAGATCTTCCGTGGTTATACATTTTTGTGATTGTGTAATATCGGGAGCTCACAATAATTAATAATCAAGGAAGTTAGCCCGTAAGTGACCGTGTAAGTTTGGTTATAAACCGTGAAAGCTAAAACAAAGTAAGAGGGTATTAGCAAAACTCACCTCATTCCCCGTATAAAAGAAGATGGGACCACCGCCCTGGTCCCAGTTATCTTCATTTTCCAAATACTTGATTTGGAAGGTCTCATTCCGCTGAAACCCGAAATGGTCGAGGGGAACGCGAAACCATTTTGTTACATACTTATATTCTGCTTGCACTAAAGTTAACGTCACTACGGTAAAAAATATTATTCGTAACATGTTATTTAGTTTATAAAGATACGTCCATTCTGTTTGGTTTCCAATGTGATAATGAGTGATCTCGCTCGCCGGCCGAGCGTTTACTCGGTTATGTAATGTAATGTACAGTTGTGGGGAAAAGTCGTTTTCATTGTTATATGTTTTTTTTTCTGATGAGTTGTGCAAATATGGATATTGAATAAGCGATTGTTAAGAACTACTAAATAGATTTTCTATTCCGTGTTTAGAATTTTAATGCAAATTGGATGAGTAATTTGTTTCGTTTCTGTAATGGAATTTGATACAGTTTGTATCCACATAGTAGGCACTACTAATTATACTTTTGTAATTCGTCATGTTCTTTCATTTTAAAGACTGATAGTGACTGATACAGTTTTCTCATTAAATAGTGAGTAGAATGTATGTTGCAGCAGCTGTGTTAATAACAATTTTGAGTTACGTTTGCTAGAAACACTATTAAACTAATTTACTTAGCTATTTTAGTTTGGCTCGCAATAGCATATCAACAATATTTTAATTTAGTTTTTGATGTTTATTTAGCTATTTCAATAACCTGGTAAAACTACATTTTTACACACTTACAAAAAAAAAAGGAGTTACTTCGATAAGATAATAAAATTGTAATAGTTTCGTTTCTGTCAACATTCGTAGCACTTCTGTGCGCGTTGATCCCATATCGTCGTCATTATCTGAGTTCATTTGACCCCCGTCTGCAGCCGGCAGGATGTACCTAGCCTACTCACTGTACCTACATACCACTAGGTGCTCCCAGTACATTACGTACGGTCAACCAAGCGTTTATCTAAGAAAAGTCAACTACGAAAACCCTCATTGCTATAGTGGCGGTCATTTTCAGGTGCTTGAATGACGTTGGCAGTAGGGCGCTGTTCCACCAGTATTGTAAATACTGGTAAAATTGTAAACATTGGTGAAATTGTCCGTGGAAAATTGTAATAAAAAAAAAAACCAAATGGCGAAGTTAGTTCAGATGCCTTGTGTCAAAAACTTTTTTGCAAAAAAAAACCGACTTCCAAAAAAAAACACAAAAAAAGTGGAAAATAACTTTACTTTCGGAAGTCGGTGACTATTGTTTGTTTCATTGACTTTTTTGCCACCGACTTCCGAAAGTAAAGTTATTTTCCACTTTTTTAGTGTTTTTTTTGGAAGTCGGTTTTTTTTTGCAAAAAAGTTTTTATTTTACCCTTAGTTATCGTATCACACACAAATCCTTGTCAAGTATCAATTTCGCAATTTCTTTTACTTAGATGAAATTTTTTCCAGCTATTTTGATTTCAAAACCAAACTGCTGAACCGATTTTGATGAAATTTCTATGGGACCAATCGGGAAGTAGATCCATTCAGATAAAAGAAGAATTTTTCAAATCGGTTCATAAATGACGGAGATATGAGGTAACAAACACAAAAAACAAAAAAAACATACAACCGAATTGAGAACCTCCTCCTTTTTTTGAAGTCGGTTAAAAAACCATGCAGCACTCGACGAAAGTTACAGGCTATCAATATCAAATTGTTCACATCATTATGTGGTTGACTGTACACGACTGTTTTATTAAAGCTGACCCCTTATCGGGTTTCAGTTTTAGCTTATCTACGAGGAAAACACTAACATCTGTTTTATTTAATGTAGTTTGTGGTTATAACAAATTAATTCAAGTGTGTTTTAAATGTCATTAATGACTGTATGTAACTTAGATCTTGGCAAGCGTGGGCCATTGCCACCTATTTCTCATCATGATGTGAGACAGTAACCTTGGAGTTTCTTGCCGGTTCTTCTCCATGGAAACGACCAACGCGAACCGTGCTCGACGTTTTATAAGTGCCCAAGTAGGCCTATGTGAAATAAAATATTTTGATTTTGATCAAGCGAAACTAAGTGATTTTAACTGTGAAGTGAATAATAAAGGTCAACTCACATTTAAAAGCACTGCACGTGTCGTCTCAAAAATGAAACCGTTCGAGATTCTTTCTATGAACGATGACGTATTTTAAGTCACCTCGTTTGAACCTACAAACCTTTTATTAGAAATGTCCCGGTCTTCGTTCCAGCATTTATGGCAGCCCTACACTACGTAAAAGAGACGATGTAAGCGAGTGGTCAACCCAGTAAGCAGGTGTAAACCTTTACCGGGAAGACCGGACATTTGTAATAGAACTAGGATAAACCATGGATGCGGCAAGACTTTCGAGGGTTTCTGGGTTTATGAATACATTATTTCGTAGAGGTTAGATTTTAAAAGAGATGTTTGTCGCCTGGTTTTCGACGCAAACACAATTCGATTTATTGTCTACTTAGCAGGGACGTACATACCCAGGATTTGCATTTGGGGGATTGGGGGATGAATAATGCCAGCCTGTGGCTATTTAGCTTAGCTTACAGAACAGTTACGTTTTCAATTGCGGTAAAAGTGATTAAGACATTTCTGGAGGCACATACCGTAGCAGCGTCTTTAACACTAACGCGACTGGAGCGAGTTCGAAATTTCACGATTCTGTTCTGATAGGCCAACCAACAGAACCGGGACCACTGACTTATTGACTGGGACGCACTGGGACATGTCCAAATCACGACATGTCCTAATGTAGTGTGTTATTGTCACCAGCTTCCCCCAAGCCCTAAGCTGGTGTGCGGACACCCGCTTAGAGCTGGGTAAAGGTGAAGGGCGTATACTCAGCGATGCGGAGCCGGTCCGGTCACGTGCGTATTTTAGGTGGACGCCAAGTAGATGGCGACCTGATGAGTCAAGGCGTTGTTGATGCCGTGCAGTGCTTACAGGTGTGCGTTGACCTTAAGTAAGTAGAAAGCTATTTTAACCTTAAATGTACTTAATGTTTTCAAATTCATGTAGATATTTATGATCAAAAGGTAGGTAGACACATCAACAGTAAGGCGGCGTCCTAATTGGCTAATGATCGTACGAGCTGACGATGCGATTTCGTCGCGCGATGAAAATGATCGTGCGATGGTCCAACAGATGTCCTAATAGCTCGCGCGATGCCCATCAGGCGATGCCGCCGCGCCGTACCTACGTGAGTTTCACCTGTCCGATCTGAGAGGTTTCCTACCCGAGTTAAACTGATCGTGAGTTTCGACATAAACAAATTCCAAGCAAAAATGTAAACAATCTCGACGAACTCGATTTACCGGTGCCGCCCCTCCCGTTCCTGTGCTTGCGCGATGACGCGTGATCAAATAGGACGCTCAAAAGAGATTTGTAGCTTTGATTGCACGATCGTACGATGAAAGGCATCGTACGATCGTTATTAAGCATTTCCAGTGCTCACGCGATGATTTGTAAGTTTCAATTAGGACAGTCTAAAGAAATCCGAGTGTTTAATCTCGTCGTGCGACGAAATCGCATCGTTTGCTCATACGATCGTAGTCAATTAGGACGACGCCTAAGTATTAACACACATTTTATAAGTAGGTAAAAATTTAATGTAATTAACAGCTGATTAAATATAATAAATAATTGTAAGAAAAGAATTCTACGTAAGCAGGTAACTAGTACATTATAATAGTTCGAATTTTGATTTTAATTTAATAAATAACAAAGGTAAATAAATAGTGATGATTTGTTTATTAATCTAGTTAACATTATCTGATAAAATTATGTTATATCTAACTTAAATTAATGACATCAATTTATTTGCATATTAAATTTTTATAAAGATATACAGGCATATGCAATGGTGCAATTGTTGACCATAAACTAATGGGAGTTATTTACGATCAGCAACGAAAGGCGATTAACATTCATAGATTTTTGCCATGCCATCTAAATTGACACGATAACATTCCCATACACTGCTTTTTAGTATTTCACGTAATTCCAATAACGCTGTTTTTTTTTTTTTAGTGATTACACTAAACTAGTCGATCAAGTTTTGTTGCTGACTGTACCTAGCAGAAACGACGTTCAATATGATATTTGTTGTTGTTAATGGAAACATAGGATGAACCAAATAGAATGGCTAATAATGTGCTGGGATTTAAGGAAAAAAGAGTTTTATAAGTTTTTATTTAGTTCAAAAATGGTAAAATACCTATTTTTGCACTCAATATCTTTGAAGAGGCCTGTTCACGTTACCTCAATAAAATTGCTGCAGGGCCTACAGCGTAGTTACATAATTATTATTCTTAATGATGGAACTAGTAGTTTGATAGTGCGTTGACACAAAATGTAACCAGCTGAGTTTGTGTCTAGCTGACCTTACCGAAAGAAAGGATGAAAACCGAATGACCAGGAAGTATTTGATTCTTCTCCTTAGCGTGTCGATGGCAATCTTAATTGTGTCGGCCCAGAACTGAGCCACTAGTTTGGCGCCTTCAGTAGCGTCCATCAGTTCCTATAATGAACAAACAACAGGACGCGCAAGACACAGTATTCGATTGATTTTCCGGTCTTAAGAGGTCCTGAGGCGCTTTGCGGACAGATGGCCCATATTCCACCGAGTTACCTTATTATCTTGGCCAAGACAATATAGCACATGGGTTGTAATAGTTTGACCATGAGCTGGCTTACCATGGTACAGAGTTTCAATAGAATGCGAGGCCAGCATAAGCCGATTTATTAATTAGCACTGAAGCTAGCGAAACATTCTAGCAAAAAAAAAACCCTTGTCACTTAACGTTCTGTCCTTGATTCCCTCTGACCCACTACACTATAGGTACCCTACAGCAGCTGTCCCGTCCTGTGACTCAGCCGGTGACGTCATCCTCATCATTAAGATATTGTTATTCCTCCCGTGTAACACAAAGGCCTTTGATATTATGTGCATATAAAGTCTTGTGTTTACGCATCATTACCGTACTCTAATCGGTAGGAATACAATGGTTGGTCAATGTTTTGTCATGTCCTGTCTGGTATGATTGAACGTGCTCTGACAGGCTAAATCAAAGTCGTTGAAAGATGAAAAGGAGTGGAGTTAAAGAAGACTGCGTTCGTGATTCTTGTAGCATCGATGATGTCTTGACGACCCAGTACGGACGAACTTGGCCAAAATTGACGAGAAGAGCCGACCCCAAAGAATGGGATAAGGCTAGATAGACATTTACCGATAAGATCCGAAATGAGGATGTAGCTACCCGGATCGGGCCTCACTGATAAAGCTTGCAGGGTAAACAAGCTGAAGTGGCAGTGGGCCGGTAATGTTTGACAAAGAACCATTGGCCAGGGGAGCAGACAAGTTATAGAGTGGTGATCTCGTATCGGTAAGCATAACATGTGGACCCCTAGCTAGATGGACCGACATCCATTAAAAGGTGGGTGGGACAGACTGGATGCGGACGGCGGAGAACAGGGTGCTGAAGCACAACTTGGAAAAGGTCTATGTCTGGCAGAGGACTACTATAGTCTAAGTTGATTGAGACAGAAGCTAAATAATACGATGGTCAATGAAACTCTGGAGTTTTTTCCATCATTTTCGACCTGGTTCTCTAGTTAATGATAAAGAATAAATAAATAAAAAGTGACATGATTTGGAGGAGTTACAAAAGGCTTCTCAAAGTTTTAGAAAATATGAAATGATAACTAAGTAAATAATATTAAGGCGTTTTAGTATTTTTGGCAGATTTAAGCAATACCTAGGTGTTTTCTAGATCTTTCTTTGCCATCTACTATGTTTCACCATATACTATGTTTGTCTACATCTGTTTTGCTTTTTCAAAGTCTTTGTTCTAAAGGGAGATGTTGTTATTTTCTGGGGGGATGGACTACATCCACCAGTCCAATCACCTCCAGATCCTGCAGGTGTTGTCCTTGGAAGCTGTGATGATCGCATCTCCGGCGTAAGAGAAGGCACAGGAGAAGATCTCGCCTTGGTGACCTGACAGGACCTGTAAGCAGGGTTAGAAGTAAGTTTATGCAAATGGAAGAGTGGCAGGACTTTTATATTCGGGTTTGACATTTAGTTAGTCGATCAGTTTGAACATCTTAATACAAGTTAGTTTATACAATAAAATCGTCGTGAGTGAATTTCGTCCAGCATCTTTTAATCCAAATGTGGGTTGAAGGAAAAATACGAAACAACGACAAATTGACACAATTACTTCTCAAGGATGTTACATTTTTGTAGGTGATGCATTGGGTGCATTTAATATCCGCGTAGGTTGTAGTAAACATCTAGAATTCTAAACAAAGTGAATCATTATGCGCCTACTGTTTTCCCATGTTAGGTATTTGGGGTCGGCGTAATACACACATAAACTCAGGCTTTTCCCCATAACCCCCAGGCAGAAACCACAAAACGCCACCTGCTACGATCCTTACACACTCCTTTTGTTCATACATCTGGTCATACACGCACGCCGGGCGAGTCCTGCGCATCCGACCTTTCTGAAGAACCTCAAGCTGTCATTTACTACTTTTTCTTATAATTCATACTCTCAAAACTAACTCTCCTTTTCCGTTAATCAACATTTTATTGCAACACTCTTTGATACACGTGTGCTATCTCTCTTCATCATAATAGGCAAAGACGTGTGCTTAGCATAGCCAATAACGCGTTCCCACAACTGGGTCTCAGGTGGGCTATCTGTAAGAGTGAGTTGGCTACAATCACCACGTGAGCCCAGTTCGGGTTGGTGGATAATAAAATACCTGAATGCAGTTTCCAGTGGTAGTGTTCCATATTCTAGAACTCCTGTCAGCCGATGCCGTTAGCAGGCACCCGCCGGCTGGGCTGAAGCAAACCTGTTTACATAAACCATTAAATAATTAGCATTAAAAAGTGCATTGAATTTTTTAACATTACAATATGATTGCAAAAGTTTGCATTCAGAACAACGAGGCAAAGGTCTTTTTCGCTTTCTTGGCAGTGGATTCGATATCTTGATCACCGCACGTACCCAAAGAGTTTTTTGTCCGCAATCATTTGATGCGCTTGCGCACACATGTGATAAGCAATCCATCGCCGATGTTTTACATGTCTCATCAACCACATCCTTAAATATGACCACACCTTTCTGATACATGTCGTATTTTAGACCTTATCTAACTAATTTTACATTTTACGGGATAAAAGTCCATCACCGACACCCCAAAACTTTATGCATGTCTATATGCGAGCCTTTACACGAAAAATTACGCCGGTCTGCTATATCCCGGAGTCAAATGAGGATAAACCATCAAACACACTTTCTCAAAATACTAGCAGGATAGGACAGCAAACCTTAGACACTTCGCCGCGATGTCCCTTCATGACGGCGAGCTCCTTGAAGTCGGACTTGACATCGTATATCCTCGCGGAGCAGTCGCTGGATGCTGTGGCCATGCGTTGGCCGGCCCAGTCGAAGCAGATGTCTAGCACCTTGCAGTGGAAAAGCATAACATAACATCACGCCTATACACCCAGAGGTGAGCAGAGGTGTACCTAGAGTACAAGCCCCACAATCGCCGCATTTGTTTAAATCGTATGTGAATGTAATATTAACTTCTACTTTTTAATATTGTGTGTACGTGTGGCATGTGCCATATTAACATATTTGCTTTCTTTCTTTCTGTACTATAATACTGCACGTGTGTGTGCGCAACCACAGGTGCGCTATCTCTTTCCTTTGGTACTCACATTGTTCAGAGAGATTACAGGCGCAAATCAATAACACGAAGTAAAGTTGCCCGGGTTTGAACCCACGACCTTTGAATGGTTAGTCAGCGCCGTTACCATCAGGCCATCACTGTGCATAACCGAAGAACAATTTTCATAGTAACCTCTACTAGGACCCTGGAGTTCTACTTACTTCATCGGTATGCCCTGACACGGTGGCCAGGCAGGAGCTCTGCCTTGCGTCCCACAGCTTAGCACTGCCGTCCAGTGAGGACGAGCCCACAAGGGAGCTGTCCCAGTTGAACTGCACGTTGGAGATCTCACCATCGTGGCCTCGGAGAACTGATACACGACTATATGAAGAAATAGAGGTCAGTAGGTAAGTAGAGACTTTAAGAGACCCAGCATCACCATTTACCAAGCCTTTTCCCAATCATGTTGGGGTCGGCATCCAGTTTAACCGGATGCACCTGAATACCGGTATTTTAAATGTAAGTGCTTTGTATTTTGACCTCTTCTTCCAACAAAAGAGCCTGCTCAATGTTATATAGCAACGCACAATCGGCGGATAAATTTCTCACATTTTTGCCGTAGGCGCTTCAGAATTTGACTAAAGCACTTTTGTTTGTCAATTCTTAGAAGGATATTTTCCGGATCTCATTTTGATGAAAATGGCAACGCTTTTAACTAAATATTAGGGTAAATTTAGCAATTACGATGAAATATTGTTGATGATAACTTACTCCTCAGCCCTGGTGTCCCACAAGGATATGGTGCCGTCGAAGGAGCCTGTGATCAGCCTCTGACCCTCGTTGGGGTCAAACTGCAGAGCAATGACCTCGGCAGTGTGACCGGTGTAGGTGTGAATCTCGTTTCCTGAAAACGTATAAATCGATAAGTAATGATTTAGGTTTTTTCATTAGTGATGGTACAATTACGGATAATGGCTTTTAAATGCGAGGTGGGTAGGACCCGGTTGACGTGGTAATGGCAGGTAGAGTACAGCCGTATGCCACGAGACACAACCCCCGTCTGCTCAAAGGTGAGGGATGTTCCCTTTTCAATGAGGAATGAGGAACTTAACACCCTGTTTCTCATACCTACATACCATATTGTGCATGTATAGATTCCTTTCTTACATAGACTGCCTGGTTGGTTTAGTGGTCGCAAGCGCGACTGCTAATTATGAGGTCCTGGCTTCGATTCCCAGGTCGGGCAAAGTGATATTGGGTTTTTCCATCAGGAATTTCTCAGTAGCAGGGGCTCGCCCCCTATTAAATGGGACTTAAACATAACTGTCGAAATTTGGGTGTACTTTTAGGTACCTACGCCTCTACCTAACCCTTCGCGGATTATGGGCGTGATGTTATGTAATGTTTCTTACTTAGAATCCTCTACGACCAGGTAGCGCAATAGAAAAAAGAAAATAAGTAAATACCGGTGGTCACATCAAACAGCTTGGCAGTGTGGTCCATAGATCCAGTTGCTGCCAGGTCTCCCTTGGAACTGAACTGACAAGCCACCACTTCCCCACGGTGTCCCAGCAGCGTTGCCAGGCATTCACCTGTCTCCGGGTCCCAGATCCTCGCTGACTTGTCGAAGGAACCAGTCAGGACACGGTTACTGAGAAAACAGAATTATGTTTGTAGTGAAAGAGAACTAGATTTTTTTCCGTATGTCCCCTGTGTTTATTTATTTATTTTATTTATTAAAACTTTATGCACAAGTAAAAAACTGTACAAAGGCGGACTTAATGCCTTGGGCATTTTCTACCAGTCTACCTTAGAGTGACTGACCTACCTACCACCTGCTACCTGCCTGCCTGCTACCTGGGTACCTTAGGGTGGGTCTTCGGGTGGTTTATCTTGCAGTGTTGTGATTTAGTCTATGCTAAATTAATATATTTGCTTTCATATCTTTCCTTCAAGATGAGATCTGAGGCCCAGCACGAGCGCGCGGTGTAAACGTAACGTAAGTACGTCGATATAAAATTAAATGAACTCGTTTCACACACAGGCTGGAAGGCACACCGACGCTAAAACAGTTACCACGTATTCAGGATTATCATTCTGAACCCCCACAAAGAATTTTTTCGTCGGTTATAAAAAAAAAATCAGCTATGCATATGCATTCAGTAAAAAGCTGATATTTTGAAATTACAAAAAGACCTTTCAATTTTATTTATTTGTACAGTTGTATGGATTATCGCTCTGGCAACACTCACCAAGCGGGGAAGTTGAAGCCAACAGAGTACACGACGTTCTGGTGTCCTGTGAGCGTCTGCATCTCATTGCCGGACTCCACGTCCCACACCTTGCAGGTCCGGTCGTAGCTCCCTGATAGACATCTAGAAAAAAAAAGAATGAAAATTGATTAATTTGACCCAGGTTAATGCACACAGTTTATCTGTGGAATACAGAATGTGAACAGATCCGTTACCAAGCCGAAATCTACGCAAACTGAACATGTCAGTGCGCAACTCGGCTGCCTTGTTGGATAATTAGTTGAAAGCGCTACTGCTGAGCATGAGTGAGGTCCTGGGTTCGACTCCCAGATAAGCCAAAGTGTTATTCGGTTGTTCCAACAGGTATTACTAAGTAACAGCTCGGAGTCAGGATTGATGTACTTACATTTGTTGGCAATAGGCTCGCTCCCTATTACATGGCTGGAGACCCTTAAACATAACTGGAGAAATGTACGCATACTATAAGAACGTACACCTCTGCCTAACCCTTTGGGGATTACAGGCTTGATATTGTGTTTTATCTAGAAATAGATACTTAGCTGATCGAGAACCGCCAACTCCCAAGAGAATAACGAACATGTATGAACTTCTAAGATCTTTTAAAACTACTTACCTAGCCCCAGTTTTGTCAAACGCAACATTCGTGAGAGGCAGGACATGCGTCATCAAAGTCTTGTAGATGTAGAACCTCTTGCCCGTGGGACCTTCGTGCTCGATCCTCTTCTTCAGGATTTCCAGGCATTGCATCAGCTGTTCTCGGACCTCATCGGTGATGAGGAGTTCCTTTTGGTACAGACGTATAGCTATAGCCTTGATGTCCGACCTGTTGGACAACACCAAAGTTTTACATCGCCCTACCTCGCGTTTCGGATACGTTGAATGACATTTGAATAGTATTGTCTCTTTCGCTTTAAGATGTCAGTCGCTTGGCTTTACACTCTCGTACTTGCCCTGTCTCGCAGTGTCTCGGCGAGAGTGTTCAGCCACATTTACAGTCGTTCCGCGCAGGATATGCGAGCTTACTTTTCTTAGTTGATACATTTTTTCGAGCGGTGTCTCGATATCGATGCCAATGGGTTTAGGCTTCCTAGGTATTCTAAGAGACTAAATGACTGATGTGCAGCAGCATAAGTTCCAGTTAAGTTTTCTTTGTGTTTATTCTGGCAAGACACCAAGTCTAACAAAAATCCCGACATTCTTGATAAACTGTTCGAAGAACTTGCGAATCTCACCAGATTGCTTAGAAGAAGTGCACTTAACGAACAGATGGTAAAAATCCAGCACTTAGATACCTTCGTATAATGGTAAGTCGAAATTAAATTAGGTAAATAGAAGCCAAAAATATCTCATGAAAAACTTACTCGCAGTTCAGATCCAATAAATCAATGTCTCTTTTTTTCACGACACCCTTTGATAAATATTCCAAAGTGATACCGGGAGGGTGATACCTCAGATGAAATTTCAGCAACTTCATGATGAATGAAACACGTAAACGTTGACTTATAAAACCATTTTTTTGTGATTCTTTTTTAACTGAGTAAATGATAACTGTCAGAATTTGTCAATAATGCAGTTTCCATGGCAACCGGGATAAATGTTTTATTGAAATAACAATGAGGACAAAGCAAAGAGGATTGAGGTTATTTTGTCAAGGTAGGTTGATGAGGGGGTGCTTAAAAAGTGTACATACGTATTGCATGGAAGGAGAATATTAAATTGTACCTGTAACCACTTCAGTGGAAATTCATGTAACGTAAGATCAGGAAGCTTCTGGAATTCTGAAGTCATTGAAAGTTATGAAGCGATTCAAGAGGACCACTTCTTCTGTATTAAGGTAATTGGAACAAACTGCTTTATAAATAAGAGCCTTTATGGGAGGTGGTTAAAACTTGGCTATATGAAAATAAAATAAGTCTCGTTAGGAAAAAAATATGAACACACTACATTTATGTCAGTACTACTAACAACAACTGCAAGGTCGCAGGCGCAGCCAAAATTTTGCAGCAGTGATTGGTTAGCAAACACGCAGTCTAGCTAGCACCCTACAAACAGGGATGCGCATCACTTCCGCATTCTTCTTCATTCAAACTACTCGTAGTGTAATTAATGCATCGGGTTCCCGAATTCGATTAAAGTCTTACGAGCACCCGAATACGGGCGGGACGGGACGACCAAAATATAAATGCGCGATAGGTCTCCTTAAAATTTGTAAATACCGCGGGTATATTATCAAGGTGATAAATGATAGTTCGTCAGTTTTTTTGCGACATCGCAATAAACCCGTGTTCCTCGCCACCACGTTGCCCAACCCCGGTCAGTCAGTCAGTTTTAGCCGCTTCAGTTACAAACTTGTGAAATTCACACCCGTCCGGTTGGTCAACATCCAATTATTAGGAAAACTAAATTGTATCAGGAAAGGCGGAGTTTTGAAACTGTATAGAATTTAATTAATACGAGCGTTACTTACACATTGATTGAATTGCTTTGTTAATGGTGAGGAACAATCGTGAATAGAGTTCATCGTTTCATATTCAGAGTTCAGGTTATTTTAGTCTGTCTGTGGCAGTGAAATAGTAAAATGCTTCTTTTCCATTATTTTGTATTGAGGGGCTCTGTTGGTTGAATACCGATAGGTATATTGCACTGGGTAACATCGCCCCTTGGTAAGTCTGGTTGTCAGATTTGCGGCCTTCCTTGTTGAAATGTGCTAATTTAAGTTGCACTACGGATAATTCCGTCAAATAATTAAATGAGAAGTAAACTTTAAGTTTCCTGTACACAACACAGCATCACCTCTGCTCTCCGAAGAGTTAAATGGTGTTGTACAGGGTGCAGGTATTTATAGTGCACCTACAATACACCACATTGAACATGTTGTATTTATCATTCAATGTAACATTACAGTTTGCAATCTTCAGTACCCAAAGTCTTTGACTATACAGGGTGGAAGAGACCGATGCATCATTCTGACCCTTTAAATAACCGAAGAAAAATGTATATGTGGGGGGTTCGGAATGATGTACTAAATACGTAGTAAACGTTTTAGAATCGGTGTCCCTTCTACCTTGTATAAACGCGGCTGCACCCAGGTTCAACTGTGGTAAAAATAGATTCATCGATTCAACAAAAAGCCGGAAATCCATACAGAACGAGAGATGCGATTGTGACACATACCTGAACATGGGAGAGGCTAATGATAATGCCGTGCACTGAAATAGACCGCGTTCATCTATTTAGCGATGAATACAAATCGATAGAAAATCAATCGCTTTACAATATTTTTGGTCCTTCTTGCAGAGTTTTTATGCCATGGGCCTGTAACTTGCCTTTATATGCTGTCCAGAAATATCTCTCTGGTTTCCTCGCGATGATTTAAACTTCATGTACAATAGTGGTACATAGGCGGACTTAATCCCACAAGGCATTCTCTACCAGTCAACCTTTGGGATAAATTGGACAAAATTGTGATAGGGTGCAAAAAAATAAAATAAAAATAAGAATACTACTTGTTTTCGAAAATGTAGGTATATACTTTTATAGATACTATTACACATATACAATTAAAATAAACTAATAAATATTTTAAAAAATACCAAAATAAAAAACGATAAACCTGATAATAATTACTATGACAAGACTTCTAGGTAATTGAGAGCTATTTAGTCTGACTTAGATAGTGGTTCCGAACTTTTCTTTTAAAAGTGAATTAAATATTATCACTCTTAGATTTCCATTCTCGGCTCGCTGTTGTTTGGGCTTTCATTTTTGTTGTCTAGTGTTAGCGCAAAAACAGTAAAATACCCAGACAAACAATCACTTCAGGTCATACCGTCTTTAACTCAAAATTAACTAGCTCACAATCATCAACAAATCATTTCCAAATACCCTCACATTCAGCACACAGCTCGGTATATTAGCCGGCTCGGGAACAAAAGCCAGGTGGCCCATATACGGGCACACAGCGCTATGAAAAGGCTGCGAGATGGAAGGATGGGCCGCTTTCATGTCGTGTGCGGTGTGACATATTTGTCTAGCGTTCGAGAATGTATGCAGTAGTTTGTGGATGGCGCATGTTTTTCTTTAAGGGTTAAGGTTGGAAAACTGAAACTTAGGTAGACTTTCCTGTTGTCGAAATTAGGTCACTGTACTCATAGATCTACGCATGAAAGAAAATTTAGATATATAATTTGTTTCTGCATAGCGATCTTCTCATTTTCTTCACCCGTGCGAAGCCGGGGCGGGTCGCTAATTTAAGAATAAAAGTACTCTATCTACATGAATAAACTGTTTCATTATACCTCAAATATATTTAATAACAGATTTACAGAGTCGAAAACAAACACTGACATTGATTTGACCAGACCAGTTAGTAAAAAGGTCAAGCCATACGGGGATCGCATAGTTGCTATCTACCGGACAGTAAGCGACATACACTAGAGTGACTAGGGGCTTCTTACTACAAATTGAGAATTCTCTAGTTGAAAATGTGGAAATGTGCAGTTCCTACCGACCTACAACTTTTTCCGATCAGGAGGATCGAACCCAAAACCTTACGCTCTGTAAAACTACGAGTACTTACAAATAATGACCGCTTGTCCAAAGAGTCCGTGAGGAATAAAAATACAACCGAATTGAGAACCTCCTCCTTTTTTGGAGTCGGCTAAAAAAAGTACAACCTAGGCATAAACCAACACCGTACCTATATTTTATAACCAGTTTTCAAAACAATTAATTGAATAAAAGCGCGAGTACAGCGGAGGCTTCTCTCGTTTCTCAGGCTCGCTCATTGTTGAGCAATTTCCGGCGCTCGGCGCTCGCCACGAAACAACCAGTTTTGCTGGGCGCGGGAATGGAACCGGATCTCGAGCGATGAGAACTTGACATCCTAATGATGATGCGTTCACTTTTTAATATTGTTTTTTTTTTTTCTAGAAGATATTTTTAGTGTTCAAGTTTTTTTTTGGGCTGTCTAATTTGGTGAAATCAGTCTTCATGTGGTTATATGTATAGTTTTTGAGATCTATTTTGCATAGTAGAAATTTATATATGACGAAATTTCTGAAAGCATTGATTCTTTTAAAAAACCTTTCACTTATAATGTGTGTAAAAAATACCCTTACCGAAGTCGAAAGGCACTTGCTCTTCCAGTCAGAAAGGCACTCGGTTTTGCCGTCATTGCGATATTTATTTTTGTTCTGGACCATACCTTCTATGTTACGGAGACATGGAGATATAAGGGGTCAAAGTTCCAATTTTTCACAAGTTTTTATGTCATAACTTTACTTTAAATACCTCCGCGCTATTCAATGGATCCATCAGCATCAATGTTGTGAGTGCGTTTAGTCCTACCGTAAAGCGTATTTTTTTACTCAAAAAATAAAGTCTTCTCCTACAAAAATTTAAAGAATTTTTGCGTAGAGTTGCTTAGTTTGATGTACAGAATGCTTGGTTGGCGGCTTCATGAAGGGTCCGTTTACAGCTTGTAGATGCTACACTAATGCCGAACGAATGCCAAAGAAGATTTTATGTTTTATGGTAAGTATTTGCACTTGACAGGATGACAGCCACGCAGAAGACTTCACGGGCAGAAGCTAAAGATATTGAGGATCCGAATTAATCAGAAAGACCTATACCAAATGAGTAACGGGACGCACGTTCGAAGCCTTAAATGAAATCGAATCTGAATAGCATCGTAAATATGAGCACGTTCGCAATTTTGTATGCCACTATAATGTTAAGTATTACTACACACATACTATACTAAACAGAATTCAAATGATTTGTTAACAATACGATTTTTTTTTTAATAGTGACTTTGTAGAGATAGATGTTATGTGAGGCCAGCTATAGAATGCAGACCAGCGGTGAGCCTCTTTCTCCAAGGTCGAAAGTAAATAAAAATGTGTTTAAAAAAATTCAAACGACTATCAATTATGCCATTAAAACACGACACGGTTGGCGCTGAGGCTGAGCGATTGGCTGCTGCGTTGCGTGTCGCAGGTTCGATCCCCGCACGGAACAAATATCTGTATGAGCTACAGGTAGTTGTTCGGGGTCTGGCTGTTTGTGTATGTAAGTTTAAATGTTTGTAAATACACCAACGATACAGGAGCAATTCCTAGTAACATTTAAAAAAGGCTTTACAAGGAAATAGAATTGATTCATGAACTTCTCACTTCTAGGACACAGGACTTTTCTTTACGGGAGGGAGTGGTCCATGATCCCACGTGGGGTCGGTGGTTGGTGGATACCCGGTTAAATCGTTTTGACTTGCCAAAATAGATTAGCGATTTGCTTGCAACACTGGATTCAAGTTCGTCTTCCAATAACCACTGCTTGACGCGTAAATGAGCAGTTTTTTCAGTTTCCAAGTAATAGTAAATCTGAATCCACTCCGTCATCAGATAACATTAATGTCAATTTATCTTGTGCTATAGTTAAATTACTTACATTGTTAACAGTTAGCTTGTGACACTGTTTGAGTGTCGAGCTCCAGTTGTGATGCTGGTGGTCTCGACTTAATAAAACTGCTATTTTCGATGTATAGACTATAATTCAACTTGGTTATAACAAAAAAGAAAGGGCCGATGTATGCGCACGACAAGTGACGGCGAGCGAGTCTCCTCGGAATGTTCGAGGGCCCAGCTATAGGTGGGGCGCGCGGGCGTTGCGATGACGTAGGATAGACGATAGATCCCATTGGCCGGCGCGATGTGATGATCCGGAACAGACACTAATAACTACATTTTTCTTGAGCTTTTCGTGTAATTTTTGGCATCTAACGGATAGTTACCTGTGCTCTTACAATGTCTATGGCTATTACATGTTATCTCTTATTATTTCTACCTCTGTTCCCCGTTCTTCTCCATTACAACACCAACTCCTGGACGAGTCACAGTGCATGTAAATTTTAAATTGAATAAATGCCTTCAGTTTGAGTTTTTGTTCTTACCGTGTTGTTAATATAAGAAGGTAACTGTCCTGAAACATGAAATTTAAACGCTTCCTTTTTCTTCTTTTTTCTTTAATGGCTACCGAACGTGGTCTCACGGAGTCTTTATCTTCGTGCTGTGCTACCAAACCACGTCCCCAAGCTATCGAGTAGCGGTCTTCTATGTTTTACAGTTAATTAATTAGTGTCATTAATATTCCCGTTATGTGCTGAGCGGGCAGATGGGAGGTCTGATATAATGACATCAATACTGTTTATGTTAAGCAGATTGTGTAAAATACTATCATCGTTTATTTTGCATGATTAGTGTCATATTACCAAGGAGGTAGACGTTTGAAACTGTAAATACCTCACTTCTGTTGTGTTTCATAGGTACATTTCTATGGTGACATTGTGTGTCTTAAAAATGTGGTTTGACAATGTTGGCTGGGTGGAACGAAATGCGTGGAAAATGTTGTTAGATACGCTTTTCGCTGGTGACTACGTAGAATCTACGTGATATGGCCAAAACCGTGGTGAGTCTAGTGAGATTAAAGATATGAAATTCAAGTTGTCAACGTGTTTTTCGTTACATTGCCGTTTTAGAAGACCTTTGGTCTATTTGTCCATGATTATCAAGTACATACAGATCTGATTTCACACAATTTGCAAATGTAAGTATAGTTTTTAATTGTATCACTTAAAACTTAAACAATCATGTAAGTAACTTGGACGTCAGTAACAACTATAAAAAGACAGAACATAGATAACGACCCCTATCAACATTACAACTTCACAAGTCAAGCTCGATCGCACGGAATTAATTAACTCACACTATTCCACCATTTTTGGGTGGTGGAGCGTGGCAACCTAACCACCCATAATTTCCCTTTGGCAACCCTGCGAGTATGTATATGGTGTCCGGTGAGCTTGCTGGGCTGGTTGCTGGGTCCTTGACCGCTACTGACTTGGGAAACACTCCCTAGCTAACGCAAGATGCTATTGTTGGGGGTAATTTTCCAGCGTTTGTGGGTACTTTTAACGGGGCTGGGAGCTTGTTTTATTTATGGAGATGTGATGTGTTTTTCATTAAAAACAAGGTAAAACACCAACCAAAACGCTCTCACGTTCGACAGTTCACTGTCCTGCCTTATGACCTCAAAAACATGCAGCTGATGTGACCTCTGCGCTGCTACGGACAACGCCGTAGAAACGCGCGCCCAGTGGCAAAGTTTTGGGCTAACAAAATATAAATATAGCGAAGAAGAAGGATGCTCTGTGTGGCCAGCTAGATTGATATGTAAAGTTCGGCGATGTATTTTGTATAATTTAATGATAGATTAAGAGATATAGAGTAATTAGAGAGAATTTAGTTAAAAGGTGAGTAAATAAGAATTGAAGATGACACATGCACATTCAAACAAATGAGGACTTTTGGAACAATAAGATAATTATGTTTGTCTTAGAATTTTCTTAGATTATTCAACCGCAGTTACCTTACCTACCAAACCATGGAAATATTACCAATGACTCACAATGTTTTCCGAAGCGTTAACATTTCGCAACAATTAAATCATAAAATACTACAGTCAGTGTAAATTATTTGCAGACTTAATTAAAGAGATTAGAATATCATTCCATGGTTATAAACAATTCTATAGCTGGCAACACTAGTATGCGCGCGCAGTCTGCCGTGCGCCAGGTAAGCGCGCGCACGTAACGAACGCTTCCAAATTTAAATTCAAAATTCGCATCGTGAATCCCGCGCACGATAACTTTTACTTTCTTTTTTTTAATATTACGTCACAGACGTGTTACGCTTAGTAATCGCCGGTCGTTTTGACGCAACGAGTGCTTTAGTGCAAGTGAAGTGCTTCCTTTTAAGTTTTTTTTTGTGAGTTCTAAAATGGGATTGTGATTGGCTGGACTAGGAAAGAAAATGTAAGTGAAAAGTACTTAAAGGAAAAAAAATTAATTTGGTAATTTAGATTTTATTCATTCATGATAAGGTAAGAAATTGAGCGTACCGCGCTGGTTTGTTTTACCGGCTCCGCTCTACCTACTTCATAAACACAGCTGTTAACTTGAGTGTAACCTAAAATCACCATGTTTAGTAAACTTGATTAGTGATTACATAAGTATTATTCAGGCTGACTTATTTACTTACGTATCAGGCCAAGAAATATTAAATTACAGCTAAGTACGTTTGCCGGCAAATATACACCTGTTATTTGAACAGTACCAACCTACCATAATTAAACTAGTGCTTAGTTGCGCATTAAAAACCAGTCTAGGAGCGCTGTCGTTAAAAGTATTTAATTTGCAAAAGTTGTTTTTATTATGTCAGAGCGGGGATTGGATCAAGGGCCAAGGCCTAAGGCCTTCCACTAAACTTTACCATACCGACTTAGAGGCCTTATCCTATCCTCATCATCATCTGCCTAGCTTTTTCCCAACTATGTTGGAGTCAGTGTCCAGTCTAACCGGATTCAGCTAAAACCAGTAGGTATTTTAATTATGAAGTACTGATGAATGAATTAAAAAATCATTAAACCACAGCATTACCTGCTCCATAAAGATTGATCCGAGAGAGACGAAGTATTTTTTTGAAGATATTGTTTTTTTCTTCTTCTGAAAGTGCTGAATATTTGTCTGAAGACCCAATACCGTTTCATTACAATATTTTTTACAAACCGTCCCATTGACGCAATTTAATGTTGTTGAACCAAATTACATTTAAATTTAAGTGAAAATGAAAGTAATAGCGATTGCCTTACGAAATTCACAACAAGAAGGGTTCTTGTGACATAATCAAGTGGTCTGAAATTTCTGGCATAATTGAAATGTTCCACATCTTTCACAGTTCCAGCCAGATTTTTTCAAACAGGTTATGGTTAACAGCTTCTATCTGAATTTGTATTCAAGGAGACATTCTTCGACTTCGTCGTTCCCTCACTGCTGAAGATTGCGACCACATATGACACGTCTCCAAGCCATGCGGTCTCCTGCAGAGTGGACCGCACGTTACAGGCTGCCAACAGCCTTCTTGATCGCGTCTGACCATCTTGCTTCTGGAGACATATTAAGCATACATAATCACCCTAAAAAGATTCCACTTCTGAGAAACAGTCCTCTTGTCTCGGGTTGTTGGTATATGTCACTGGTCTTCGATATGACCGTTGTATTTCGAAATTTCTTTTACTTGGATAACATATTTTTACCAAGTTTTCTGATTTAAAAACTAAACTACTGAACCGATTTTGATAAAATTGCTATGGACCAATCGGGAAGTATATCCTTTCAGATAAAAGAAGAAATCAAATTTCAAATCGGTGCATAAAGGACGAAGATATGAGGTAACAAACAAAAAAAAAATACAACCGAATTGAGAACCTCCTCCTTTTTTGAAGTCGGTTAAAAAGGAAAAGAAAAATACCAAAACCCTAAAAATCATTTATTTTCATATATCCGGGTCACGATTGTTATATAATATGTATATGTGTATAATCCTTTCACAAACACCGATACCATATAGGTAATATTTACATTATTACCTTCACAATCGTGTCGTGGACATCACAACTTGCAATTATTTGCAGCCTTCATGTGCCTTTCGAATCGCTGTTCACGTGTCGTCAACACGACCCTTTTGCAGCCAATTACTGGTTGACTAGCTTACGCCCGCGGCTTTGCCCGCGTGGAGTCCGGTTATTGTCCCACCGGATCGTACTACAGGAATAAAAAGTATCCTATATGTTAATCCAGGTTATAAACTATCTGTGTACCAACATCCAAATCCGTTCAGTAGTTTTTGCGTGAAAGAGTAACAAATCCATACATAAAAACTTTCGCGAGTATCGAGTAAGGATTATAATGATGGCATCATACTTCCTATATGACATAAGCAGGGTTTTAACTTGCTAGATATCGGTATGGTGTTTGCTTAAGTTTGCTTAAAGATCTTTACATTTCATCTACTATTTCTTTTAGACCACGTTAAGGCGTTGCTACCGATTGTCATTTGGCAGTCGTTAGAGCAGTCAGAATTCAGAAGCCCGAAAGTCTGGAAACCAGTCCCAGTCTTTTCAAAGGGTCTCTATCTTAGCGAGTGACCCGGCAACTGGGTTGTGTAAGTCTGACGGTCTGTGGCATCTAAAATATTGGTATTCTGCAGCATCCGATTAAACAGGAGGCCAAAGATGTTTAGAAGTAGTAAGATGCGTAGAAGTTTAATCAAATATCATTGAATTGCAATTGTGATTACACGTATTTTTGTTTTTTACTCTTAATGCAAAGCTCATGACTAATTTCCACACCCATCAAAAGCGACAGTCACGACTCTATTCAATACGTGATCACAAAAATAAACTGTACTCATCTACGATGAATTAATGATCACTAATGTGGGTTAATACATTCTAATCTTTATTTATTAACCATTGCAGTAGGTAATTATAACATAAACGGTGTAAAGCCACGTTGCAAAACATTGCAACAATACCGTTTTGTTAAACTGTTTCAACTTTGGAAATTTTGTTGCGAGAACACGGAATGTATGTTCAGCTGTAGTTGCACAAGGTTTCTATCTGGGTGCCAGGTCACCTATGCAATAAAACCAGTCAGGTTCATTGGAACATTTATCTTCTCAGCGCTTCTTCTTATTCGTATCGCTTGTACGACGGTATTTAATATTTTAATGATCACTCTCCTGCTCTCATCCCAATTTATTTGGGGTCGGCGCAGCATGTCTTCTTCTTCCCGACTTCTCTATTACTCGTCATCTCAGCAGTCCCCTCCTTTCTAGCCATATCATCCTTCACACAGTCCATCGGAATTTACATTTTTTCAGCGCTCATTTGAATATTTATGTTATATTAATAATATGTTATATTTATAATATTTATGTTATATCCCAGAAGAACATTGAAAAGAGATACACAGACCAGAATTTGCCCTGTCTGGTGGTCTTATTTGTTAAGTATCCATAAGCCGACGACCTCCTAGGGCTCTGTCCTCTAGGACAGAAATGAGTTCTGTCAGTTTCTCAAAGTTGGAATTGAAGTAGATGCAACAGAGAGCAAAAGTAATCGTGTACTACGATCAGTTGCATCTTCATTCAAAGCACTGTTTTGAATGTAGTAATCAAAAACTTTTTTAAACAATAATTTGTATGACAGTTGAGCACATGTTTAATGAACTCCGTGAACAGAGTAGGTAACAAATAGACAGAGAAAACGGAATGGTGAAGTTTTAAGTAAAAGCAAATACTACTTAAAATTCTGTGTTAGTTATACATAGATACATGTAACATCAGGCATGTAATCCCCGAACCTACATTTCGCCAGTTATGTTCAAGTCCCATGTAATACGGGGCGAGCCTATTGCCATCAACCGAGCACAAATCCAGACTCCATGATGGATGCCACTGAGAAATTCCTGAAGGAAAAACCCAATAATACTTTTCACGACTCGGGAATCCAACCCAGGACCTCCATGCTCAGCACTCGACCAACGAGGTAGTCATAGAGGCAGAAAATTAGATATTATACAACGTCTCACGTGCTTTCTTACTCCCGTATCTATAGTCAATTTAAAGTAATTACTTGCAATTTTTTTATGCAATAGACATGAATTTAAACGAATTATGAACCGTCAAAGAAAGCAAAGCTAAGAATTCTAACTTTTTACAGTTCTAACTTCAAGCAATTATTAAACTACATAATAAAAATCGAATCTTAAATAATGACATTTACTCAAGTAAACACTTTGACTTCTTTATAGATACGGGTGTTAGAGGCGTGTGTTGCTTAGGAACTGCGTGGTCACGAACTACACGTGTTGTGTCGACGTTTGCGGAGAGAAAAAATGAAAGGAATTTCTTAAAGCATGCCACTAGTTACCGATACATTATTTGCGGACCGACGCGACGATACGATACTTACACGAAAGAAACAAGTGTTACACGTGCGTGCCGCTTGACGCAAGTTGCGTCGGAAGTAGCAACATAAATTGCGTTACGAGTCGCATCGCAAGTCGTGTACGTTGAGGTCGTGCCCGGGGCTTAAGAAGCGCTTGCGCAAGGCAAATGCGGAAGATTATTAATAGATGATAGATATCACTATTAGATGCTATTGCAGGAAGTTATTCCAGACTAGAACGTGGGGGCAATTGCAATATAGAAAATTATTGTAGCTGTAATTATAATAGTCTTCGTAATATTTGTTGTAGCCCATTGGGTTCTTCCAACTATGCTAGATGCAATTGATGCTGAACACCATTACAATTACTAACACGCATCTGGTAAAAATAAAAGCAAATTCGAAAGTTTTGTGGATCATCAGCCTAGCCTTTTCCTAACTATGTTGGGGTCGGCTTCCAGTTCAACCGGATGCAGCTGAATACCAGTATTTTACATGGAGCGACTGCCTATCTGACCTCCACGACCCAGTTCGTACTGGGTAATACTATACCCCTTGGTAAGACTGGTTGTCAGACTTTCGGGCCACTGACCACCTGTAACGACTGTCCTTTCATTATATAATGTCTAGATGGAGCGTCAAGTGCGCGCAAACGTGTCAAAAAGTGTCAACCAACTATTGGTTCACAAGGGCTTGCCCGCCAATCAGTGCAGATCGTGTCATACACCTAAAACTTATCTTATTTAATAAGTCTATTTTTTAATGTGATTTATGAGAGAATTGTAGTAGCTGGTATCATTATTTACGCACACAAAGACATAGACGCATAGTGTAAAACGACGCCTGCACACACACATACTTGAAAATGTTGACTCGTTTTCTTTGAAACGATTGTAGGGCGACGCTCTATCTAGACATTATATAATCAAAGCGACTGTCAAAGGTCTACAAATGACAGCCGAGACCAACGGTTTAACGTGCTTTCCGAGACACGGAGGAAACTCGGTATGTAATGGGTGGTCACCCATCCACGGACCAACCCAGGTAAGCGCGGCTTAACCTGACGATCGACCCGAGCGGCTGTTATTATTTAGCCACGAGCTCCAAAGTTTTGTAGATAGGAAGAGACAAAAAGTCGTCAATAGTTTAGTTTTATCGAGTACCTAGTCAACAAAACACCACTTAAGATATTTATTGAGTACATAGAACTTTACATTACTTTAGATAAAACGATATCTATACGTACATAAGTACTAATTAATAGTTACTTTATTAAAAGTACAATAGGATGAAAGTGACTTTGATTTCTGGCAAATCTGTATCATATGCAAGCGTATAGGGTTTTTGTGGCCGCACGGTTTTGTCGAAGGTTAAGCTACGCTTACCGAGGTCGATCCATGGATGGGTGGTTATTAATTTTATATCGAGAGTTCTCCACGTCTAGCCCGGCTGTCATTTGTAGATCTTTGACAGTCGCGCTATGTAGTCATACAGTCAGTCTGCCGAATCCAATCCATGGTTAAAAGGATAGTCCAGTCAGCAGCGTGAATTCATCATTTCTGATTTTACTTGAGATCGGAGCATCAAGTTTTCTTGTTCCTCATGTCAATCTTCACACTACCAAACACTCTCTTTTTAACCGACTTCTAAAAAACGAAGAGGTTATGTATTCCACGAGCAACTTCTTTATTTTTTTTCTTTCTGTTATCATTCCTCATCCATCCATCAATCTGACTATGACTGATATTTATTTAAATGTAAGCACCTAGCACAGTTGTGTACCTATGCTGTAATAATTGTTGAATGTCATGACACTCATAATTTTGATTGCATAGACACTGCTGCATTCTGTAATCTGTTATCAGTAGGTAAACGTGCCGACTATATAATTATGTCGTCTTGTCAACTTGCTGCTGAAGCAGATTCCGACGCGTGCATTTTATACGATAGGAAATGGCACGAATCCAAGTAGTCGCAAGGTGGCCACGGTTGGTCATTGACGTTTAAACTCCGATGGTAAAGGTCTTTTCCTACAACCTGATTGTGTAACGCACTCGTAATTAATCACTTTCGTTTCGACAACTAAGTACTAGCGAGTTAACTGAGGGTGTGCCACTTTTCGCCCTTATGCTCTAAGTAATAAGGTTGACTACCTCGTTGGTTTAGTTTACGCAAATGATGAGCATGAGGTGTTGGGTTCGATTCCCGGGCCGGACAAAGTGTTATTGGGTTTTTTCACCAGGAAAATCTCAGAAGCAGACTCCGGACTCCGTGGCGGAGTCTGCATTTGTGTCCGGTTGATGGCAAAAAGCTCGCCCCCCTACTACATCGAAATCTGGGTGTACTTGTTAGGTACACCTCTGCCTAACCCTTCGGGGATTACATTCATGATGTTATGTTACGTTATTTTATGAATTTTACAGTTTGTCAAGCGTAGTTTCGACGGCCACAATAATTAATTTAATGTCAACTTAGTAGAGCTACCTTAGCCAATTTAAGACAAAAATATTATACCGTGGCTTTTCCCAAGGTAAAGCATTTACAACCTTACATAAATAAAATTATTTTAAATGAGGTTTTCCCCAAGTAGTTCATAAATAGCTCCTAATCATAATGTCATTATTCTTGGTGATTTCTTCTTCTCTTATCACTTAACAGTCTAATAAAAATGGGAGACATTGAACAAACACGTTATAGATATGTGAGTAGGTGAGTACAATGTCATTAAAATAAGCATTTAAATTAAGGAAGTTGTCTTATTCCGTTACACTTACAATCGAGATTGCGTCGTACTTTCTCAGCACAGTGCTAGAAAAAACCTTGCGCGAAGTTTAAAAATCTGGCTGTTTAAAACCTTGACAAAGAAAAAGTATTTGTTAGTCTCGCACAGGACAAAACAAAATGGTTAAATTAACAATAAAACAGAATGACATAAAAAGTAAAGAAGAAAAAAAAACTAACTAAACTGGTCCTGTACGAGGCAAAAGGCCCCGTTCTCAGCAAGGTGCTGTAACATTTAAAAAAGTCACAGCGCTTGTATTCTGATAGGGCCCAAAGTGATGCCATGGTCATACGAGGTAGGTTTTCAGTGGTTTTGTAATTTTATTTTGGAGCCAGTAGAAAACTCTGCCAAGTGACACGGTACACTTATTATTCAACGTGTCCAACCAAACCAGGTTTTTTCGGCACTAAAATTACTTTCCTGTCTCGTTTAACGTAACCCAAACCCAAGTAGCAAACACGTAATGAGATTTCTCTGTACCAAAGCCTTTTCACATCACAAACACCAACATGCCAGGTAGAAGCTAAGGTGATCATCACACAACACCGCTCGTCCGCGCGGTAGGTTTGTGAAGCAGATCTCACGTCGCATTGCCTAGGCTTGCATGAAATTCTTTGATGCTTAAGGGGCCATCCATAAATTTCGTCACACGGATTTTATGAATCCCCCCCCCCCCCCGTTCTTGTCGCATCTGGTCACATTTGTGACACTCCCCGCTCTCTAGTGTGACGTCACATATTTTGCAAGTAATATGTTCATACAGATAGAGTTGGTTTTATGTTTAGTTAAAATTTCGTGTTATAATACTTATATATTTTAGATTTTTAAATAAGACGTCAAGAAAAACTTCTTCTGCGTACACCGGCCGACCGCGCGGACGAGCGTCGTTCACCTGCTCTCCGCGCGGCGCATTGCCCATGCATCCGTTTCGCCGTCCCCACCCGACCGCGCGGACGAACGGTGTCGTGTGATGACCGCCCAAAATAAAAACATCATAATATGTATTACAAAGTTATTTTTTACCGACTTGAGAGACCATGAATATGTATGGGGCACACAGAGGCATGTAAAACACGCTCTTGTACCGCCTTACGTAGTTAGCAATATATGTTATTATGTGGTTAATTTATGTAGAAATGTGTATTCCTATGAATATTGTTGTGTTTTAATTTAATTATGTTGATGTTGGTTTTGGAGAATCTGAGTCACCAAGGTTTAGTGCGTTTAATAATAGTTTTTTTTTTATTGTTAGTAGAAGCGGTCTATTATTAAAAACTCGTATATTGTTTCCATTTGTCCTCATGTCCTGAGAACCTTGAAGTTAAGCTTTTCTAATTTTAGGATTATTTGATATAATCCAAAAAGTTAAACGTTTATAATGGTCTGAATTGTTGCAGTTTTCCGTTTTAGACGAGAACAACATTAACTCAGAAGTCACATTTTTTTTCTAAACTACCGTAACAACATGCCTATAATACCTGAAAGGATAGGCAGTGGTGTAAGGTACAGCTCCACAGAAGGTAGTAAGTATATTTCGGGGGCTCATATAGGGGGCGAGCCAGTCTCCGGGCTTTCGGGGTCTCTGCATTTTTTCCATTATCTTTTTCACATAAATCGATATGCGCCTTGATCCCACATCGAGAAAGCGTGAATAACCGGCGATAAGCACAACTATGTTTAGCTGAGTGGTCTGAGTGTTGAGAATCGATGCCACGCATCACTTCAGGTCAAATCGGTGACTGCGGAAACCAATCGTTGATACAGTCCCTTTGCAGCCATTTAACCCCTTCCACCAACAACCGAAAAGTAACCTTGACTCAAATAAAGATCATCTTGATTTTGACTAACTTGTGAGTGCTAGCAATGCATCAACACCCTTGTTTTAACGAGTTTAAAGATCATCGTGACTTCGGCAATCTCGCAAAATCAAAGGTAAAGTAACAAGATCTTTATTTGGGGCTAAAATAAGGTTGTCATTCGGTTGTTGCTGTCAGAGGTAAATAAGCGTGAAAGGACTGTAGTCGAGTTTGTGTAGTGACACCGTTCTGGTTGACAGGGTGCGAGTTGGAGATCTATCTTGGTCTTTTATGTGGATGGGGTTCAGCTTCCGGTTGTGGGTAGCTACAGAATATATTTACCACGGCAACAGCAGTAGTACCTAGTTCGTGCTAATACAAAATATGGCAAAAAAACTAGAAGACAAGTAACTATCAAAATACTGAATGGCATTTTGGCCTAGTGATCGGAAACTGTTACCGGTATAAGTAAAGAAAGACAAATTGGTTGACTGTCTGTAAGTTGTGCGGCTCGAAAGGGGGTGACTGCTGAGCTGGAGACTAATCAGAGAAGTATGGAACAAGAAAAAAAGTATGGAAGAAGAAGTGTGTCCACCTCAAAAAAAGATTAAGCGTAGGAGAATGACGTCGATAATGATTTCAAGACTTAAAAGTAAGCAGCAGATCCTCGTCCTACCTGTTCCTTGACCCATTAGTGGACAAAGAAAAAACACAGGTCTATGGGTAACAGTAAAGTTTACTCAAAAGCCTGGCAACAATGCGTCACAATTTACAATCTGCTCCAAAAATAACAACAGAAATTATCCGCTAACTAAAAAGCACTTTTGGGCCTCTTGTCATCCATCTTGAATAAATAATAAATAAATAAACAATACACTGAAAATAAACAACAATAACTAAAAAAGAAATAATCTAATGAATACACTGCATTATTTCCAATCTGCTCCAAATACTACATCAAAACGCCTCTCTTTGGAGCCTAAAGTGAGCCGTCACTGCCTCACCTTACATAACGCAGGTAATAGACACTAAACAACAGTGTCAGGTGTGTTGCGCCGGCGCAGTGACACAGAACCGGATCGATGTGACGTCACGCGTAGAAAGGCGTGCGCTCGGCGCGTGCGCACCCACTCGGATGTGGCTGTAGGGTTGGCTACACTGCAATGGGATGAATGTCCTTTTTATTAATAGACGTTATTAATGTAAGGTGAGTTAGTTTTGTACTAGGTGTAAGGCGATTTTCACACGACACCGCAGGCTCGCGCGGTCGGGCGGAGTTGGGGAAGTGGATGTAACGGCAGTGCGCCGCGCGGGAAAGCGGTGACCGCCGCTCGTCCGCGCGGTCGGACGGTGTCGTGTGTTAGGCATCAACGAATTTCATACAAGCCAATGCGACGTGAGATCTGCTTTACCGCTCGATCGCTAGTTCTAGTCTCGGCTTTAGTCTGCGGCGTCACACATAAGTTTAAAGAAAAAAGCTTATTTCCGAACGCAACCTTACCGTGTGGCCAACTGCTTCTGCAACATATCTTCATTAAGTTCATAGCAATTTATTGGTTTTCCAACATAGGGTCGATGCTCATATAACTACATACATATTTATATAGCGTGGTAACTCTGGGTCGGGCGGGACTAATCATCTTCGGACAATACAACAACAAGCATAATTATTACCGTCGAACTTCACTAACAGGTAGTTTGACTATTCAATTTTACTTGTTGTTGTATTGTCCTCGATGATTCAGAAAACAAGTGTAGATGTTTAGAACGTAGCCTGCAGACGGTAGCCTAGCAATTTCTATATCTTTCGTGATTGATTGGCTGATTCGCAGAAAATAAATTTATACAATAGGCGGATTCTATGCAAACTCGAATACAATCTATTTTCAAATGAATAGCGAGCAATATCTAGTATAGTTGCCATAAAGTAAATAGTACTTATACATAGATAGCCAGTCATTAGTATAAATAATTTTGTTCCGCAGGTAGAAAGTGTGCCGCGGTTATCATCATTGCAAATATCTGATGATCAATGAGGAAGCGATCTCATTATTTTGTTTTTTGCTAGAGATTTCACTTTCTTTGGTTTGCTTGTTAATTCCGCTCTATATTAGCTAAAATAGATAAATAATTATGTGCGCGAATTGCAATGATTGTTTTATTTATCTGCAGACATAAAAATGTTACTACTAAGAAAGAAAATGTGTAATACCAAATCCTTTAAACTTGATCTTTATTTTTCGTGTGGTTTTTGCCTAACTTGGTGTCTGAGTTTTTATGCCGTCCATGTGCCTCTGCCATGGCTTTTAATGTTGTCGAGAAATATCTCTCAGGCATGTTTGGTTTCCTCACGATGTTTTTCTTCACAGAAGCTAGTGATAATTAAACAATACGCACATGAATCAGAAAAATCAGCCTTGGATTCGAACTCATGACCTATGCTGGGCAGTCTGACGGTCACATCACTAGGCTATCACTGCTTTCATATATTTTTTTTTATTGTTTTATAGCTTATATTGGCCCCCAATATATTGGCAATTTTTTTTTCATAAATCAAGTATTTATTATTCGTATTGTTTCTTAAAATATTGTCTGCTCGACAGTTGGATTGCGAGATTGTCGCAATACCAAAGTTATTTGCATTGCTATATTATTTTATCCCTTTTGGAACGGCAACAACAAGTGACATACAATACAATAGGTAGTTACAACCTGCTTTATATTAATGCTACGAATATAACGATTAAGTTCATAAATATCTCTGATCGTGTGACATGTCTCTCATGGAATGTCGGTTCCCATGACGCCTCTATTGTTGCATTGTGTCCCGTGGGCATGGTTTCTAAATGACACTTTTTATGGAGCTCTTCGTTGTAAGTCCTCGTATTGTTGATGTTTGGACATGTGATGTGGTGATTATAAATTAATTCGCCGTCACTTTCCCACTCTCTGAATAGTCCTATAACATTCCTGCACTTACAGATCATGGTAACCCCCTGGAAAAGATCAACTTTGTGGTGCTTTTCTTAAAATTCAGCACAAACTAAAATGAGAATAGGGCCTCAACACATGGCGTTGTAAAAATTTTATCCAGTCAGCAAGGTTGTAATGATACTGACGGTCCAAGGACTCAAGATACGTACATTTCAGTATTACCAGATGAAGAGCGTTCCAAAACCTCTATGAACAATTGGTCATCGTTTATTCACACCGACAATACTACAAACATTATTTCATTCAAAAAAACATCTATTAATCATAGAAAACTCCATAATGGGTAATAATCAAGCACCATTGAACAAAATTGCCACTGTGTCAAATGTTAAACCGATTTCCTCTCTATCTATTTCTATCATTACTATCGATTAACTATAATGTACCTACGGACATTATATTAATGTCATCGTGTGTCATTGTTCCAGAAAACGATGTCGGCAGACACCAACGGGGGGTGTGTGAACAAGGCGTTCGAAGGCGCTGATGATGGCTTTCATACCATAGACCTGCGGACTGGCAGGAGGGAAGACGACATTCAGACCAGGCCACAGGTAAGATAGCCATCGCAAATTGTAATCGAATAATGATCGGAACCGATATGATCGACAATAATGATGCTTCGTTGATGTGGTGGTTCGCAAGCGCGACTGCTGAGTCGGTCAGGAATTTATCAGTAGCAGCCACGGAGTCTGGAGTTGAGTCCGGTTGATGGCAATATCCTCGTCTCCTATTACATAGGACTTAAACATAACTGGCGATAGGCACACCTCCGCCTAACCCTTCGGGGATTACAGGCGAGATGTTATGTTATGTAAATGATCTGAAAATCGCACTTTAGTTTTCCTAAGAGTTATCTAGGATTTTGAAATTCTTGTAGGTATGTTATTATTACTTACTATTAACCAATAATAAGCTACGAATATCATTGATATTTTTGTTCCACAATGCTTGCTTTTCACTTCATCTTTTTCTTTCCAAACTTCTTCATGTTGAGCTGTCTTCGTTTCTTGTTAATTATTCCATCAAATACCTACTTACTACGCATACGATTTTCATATGAATCGTAAGCCTACAAATAATCTACGCCAGCTTCGGCAATCGTCAATTCATCACTGTTGCAAACATTTTCTAAGTAAGAAGGACATCTTCCTTCATTACTTTCTCCATAAAATAATAATAAACAATTCTCTTAGAAAATTAAAATTCTTAAAGTACTTTAGAGAAGACGTGTAGAAAAGTAAGTACCTCTCTTCCATTCTCGATTTCCCTCCTAAAGCCATAAATATGGCGCGAATTTCATTATGTTCCAAAATTCAAATTAAAGTCACGTCAAGTTCGCACGTGCGCAGTATTACGGCGGAGTACAGATTAAAAACTAGAGTGCTCTCCAAACTCAAGGAGTCTATATTAATTCGTCTATTACTCTATACTTCCGTTTCGTATTAAAAGAGCTAGATTTGAGTTGATATTATAGCTGTTATTAATTGATGTAAAGTATATTTTGGGATTGAATTTTATTTTATTTTTCTCATAATAGATGGGAATAGGCTCGCCCCTAATAGGTACATGGGACTTAAACATAACTGGCGAAATGTGGGTGTACTACCTATTAGGTACACCTCTGCCTAACCCTTCGGCGATTACAGGCGCGAAGTTATGTAAAGAATGGCAAAGCAAATCTCAATCAATCAATAAATATCGTAATACAGTGTGTATGAGAAAGTTGTGGTCATATTTCAGGGTGTGATTCAGACCATCCAGCTGAACAACTCGCACATTGGACCAGAATCGTAATCGCGAAAAATAAATCAGCTGTTCTATTAAATACTTTTTTACGATTTTGGTACACGCTGTATAATTGCTATAACCAATTGGTTACTGTCCGTGCCAGTGTAACTTGGCAATCATGTTTTGTCAGAGAATTTACTAGGAGTAGTTTGATCCATTTGCCAACGCCAGGAGTCCTTTTCTTATCTATGAAGTTATTTTTTTTTTAATTTATTTAATTAAATTCATACAGAGGTGTTACTTAATTCTAAACTCACCAAACTTTTACGATGGTAACCAGTTAATTTGATCGTTCGAACTCAAATCACTGGAAAATATCTTCATGTTTAGTAGACTCGTGGAATATTAAAAAAAAACACAAAACTAGATAATTATCGTCACTCGCTTCTAACTTCAGACAGAACATTCCATTTATCCCACATCACCACAAAAAAGTACCACCCTTCCATACAAAATCTTCCTGTATCGCCGAACCAAGCATATACTGCATTCCCTGTTTATAATCGGTGGTGTGCCGGTGTAGCCCTCAGTCGCCCTCGAGGGTCCGTCCCGCCCGCCCATCGCGATCGCGCGCTGCTCCGGCACACGAAACTTTTACGACGACTCACGAAAACGCACGAAGTTTGAGTTTGAATACGGAATGGTTTGAAATTAGGAGTGAAGGTGGAATACGGGTGTTGTATTGAAAATGGTAATTTGTTGACTTTATTTTTATTACTATTTTTAAGGATGTGTGAGTAAGTTTTTTTTTGGAGTTTGAAAATTAAAATTGAGGTAACAGGCTGTATTCAGAGGTTTTCTACAAGGAATCATCGACCATTTTTTTTTAATTGAACCTAGCTAATACGAAAATCTTGAATTCATAATAATCGATAAAAAAGTAAGCTTCTCATTAGTAAAAATATGAGAAGCATAAAACAGGATGATTTGAGAGTTAAAGTTCACTGCCCTTACTTTACCTAAATAAATATTAATAGTATGAACAAAAAAAAAAATCATTCTATTCGTGAACCCAAGCCCTCTCTTCCTTTTACAGTATGAACTAATTATAACCATAGAATATTTTCTCGTTAAAAATATGTGTCAAGTTTAGGAAACAAGAAATCAATCCTTTATATTATAAACGCGAAAGTTTGTATACATGTATGGATGTTTGTTACTCTTTCACGCAAAAACTTCCGAACGGATTTGGACGAAATTTGGTACAAAGATAGTTTATAACCTGGTTTAACATATAGGATACTTTTTACCCCTGTAGTAATAACCGAACTCCACGCAGGCAAAGCCGCGGGCATAAGCTAGTATTTGAATAAATTGGAGACTCTCATAAAAATATTGATACCCGTTACCATATTTCAGTTGCGTGCTTCCTTTGCCCTTAACCTTGGCAAAACATACTCATACATATACCGATAAATAACATGCCTTTTCCTGCGTACATAACATTTACGATTTTATGCTCAGTGTTTTATTTTATTTGTATTTCCTTACTTTATGCTAGAGTAGATTATAATCTAAGTCGAAAAAAAAACACAATAATCTCATCTAAAAGTGTATTCTATAATTTTAGAACTACTTATTACATACAGTTTTAAAAATAATACTCTTCATAAATACCTCCTACGCGGTCTTAATCCAACACTTTTTATTTCAAACCTTATAATATATTTATAGCACTTTCATAAGGACCAGTTACGTCCTACACATTCGACTTAGGCTAAATATAAACACACAATATTTTATCTGCCCACATAACTATTATAGTATAAAACAAAGTCGCTTCCCGCTGTCTGTCTGTCCCTATGTATGCTTAGATCTTTAAAACTACGCAACGGATTTGGATGCGGTTTTTTTTAATAGATAGAGTGATTCAAGAGGAAGGTTTATGTGTATAATACATGCATATTATAGTAGAGAAAACATTAGTATCTACATTGCAAGCCGGGGCGGGTCGCTAGTTGCTTATAACTTCCTAATGATTGCTCCTCGAAATTAACTCGACCAAAATGAACACACATTTGAAATTAGACTCAAAACTCACTTAATTTTTCTTACAAGATTTACCTACACAGCAAGATAGTGATAAAACAAGAAGGGAAGTATAGCTTGACGTAGATTCTTTTAAAATCTTCAGGATTGTTCGATGTGAAGCTTAAGGTTCTTTGAATTCAACAATACTCTCCCTTTGGGCCCGCTGCGGTCCGGTTAAATTGGGTTTTTCAAGAAACATAATCTTAGATATGCTGTAGCAATCGACATTTGCATGCAGTATACTAGCTAGGCTAACTGTAATTTCTCAAACTATTCTTGCATAAATATGAATAGTTGACTGACCATGACGAAATTATTGGTGTTTTTCTCAATCTGTTACTTAATATTTTTTACTAGGATTGGAGCTAATGTGAATCCTTTCTATTGGATTGTAGTGTTGTTGGAATACGAAACTGTGAAAGAGATTATTGCCACTTTTCTAAGCCCTAAATAATTCACAAAATCGGCGTGATAGTTACAAGAGCAGTCGCTAATTCTTCATCAACTCTAGATGTGGGAGTACTATAAGGACTGAGCTGCGGAACCCTTTGGTGATTACAAGCGTGATGTTATATTACGTATCTGCATCATATCTACCCGACCGCCCCTAAAAATTTGTTGACTGCTAAAAGAAGCCCTCCTACACATACATACATATGTACATTGCCCGCCTAGCATAGTTAATATTCAACCAAAGAGTAGACAGTACTCGTAATTAACACAGACGTGAAAAACAAATGATTTGCGTTATCTCCCGTATCTTAAACGCTGTAACTAAGGGATTATTACGAGTATAGTGCTCTACGCCGCGTGCAAATGTAGATTTGAATCATATTTTGTAGGATTCTAGTGACGATGATAAAACATGAAAATTACGTTTTGCTATTTTATTGTACTTCCGTAAACGCGCAAAACGACTTATTATTTTGCAAAAATAATTATGGTCCTATAATTATTTACTTCTTCTAATGCTGGATGTCGTGATGGCCCAGAGGTTAATTCCTCGCCTCTCATGCATGAGGTTGTGGCTTCAAATCCGGGCAAGTCACATTGATAAATGTGACTTTTCAATTCATATATACTTTTCTAAGTTTATCTTGGTCATCACAGACATCGATGAAAGAAAACATCGTGAGGAAACCTGGACTTATAATTAATATAAGTGTGAAATCGCCAACCCGTCTTCAGCAAGCGCTATGATCAATGCTCGTGCCGTCTCTGTATGAGAAGAGGCCTTTGCCCAGCAGTGGGACAGTTACAGGCTGGTATTATTATTATTTATTCCTGGATGCTTTGTATGAGGGGTTTAGGACATCGATATTTAAACTGTTACCTATATTCAGTATAAGGTTCTAGGTCCACCAGCGTTGACATTTGTATTTGATTATTATATAAAAAATGTCTGTTCCATAAAGGGTGTAAATAGATCCTTAACGAAGCCGAAAGACACTTCTGCTAATGTCATTGAAGAATCTTTTTTAAGTTCTGGACCATACCTGGGAACCGTCTACTTACGGAGATATTGTGGGTCAAAGTTCCAACTTTTTCACAAGTTTTTTTTTAATACTAGTTTTTAAGGTTAAACCTTTACTTTAAATACTTCTATAACCCGTTTGCTATTTAATGTATCCATCAGCACAATGTTCTGAGTGCGTTACCTTGAGTTTTACCGTATAACGTGATTTTTCACCTCAAAAAAAAGTAATTTCCCAGCAATATTCTTGCGTAGAGTTATTTAGATTGATGTACAGAATGCTTATTTGACGGCTTCGTGTAGGGTCCTTTTACATCTTGTATATTTTGACCGTGTAGATGCACTTTTGTATGAAACTGTATGGAATAATTTTCTGAATTCATGGTTTGCACGATGTCCCTAGCTTACACCATGTACAACCGAGTTCACTTACGGTCGACCACTTTTCAATCTTATAAATTAAGGGTGAAAAGTGGCAGACCGACATTGAACCTCTTAGTACTTATTTATTTATTTATTTATTTATTCACTCATCATCACTATCATTACAGGATTGTCCTAATTCAATAGTGTGGCTATAATTACAGTTTTATTATTTATTATAACATATTCTATACATAGTGACTTTTGTGAACTCACCCAGAGAACAAGTAAAAAGATCCATGCTGTCTGCTACGTCATTAAGTATACGCAAGGTACGCGTTATAGGGGCTTTACTCAGTAGATTGGTCCTACTACTGGGAACCGCCAATAGACGTGGCCGTCGTCTTCGCAATACATAATTGTCGGGCACACACAGGTTTATTTCTTTTAATATACCTGAGTTTGAAGTCTTGCCACGCAATAATTTAAAAATATAGGTAGCAAGAGCTATGTCCCTCCTTGTTTCCAATTTATTGTATCCTACCATGCCTATAACAAACAAGGTTGGATACATCAATGGATAAAATGGATATACACCATACAACCTTAAGTACAGAAACCTAGTAAATTTATTTTGTATACGCTCCAGCATGAGACTGTATTTAGCTTCATGCGGAGCCCATATGATTGCGTTACATTCGAGCTGACTTCTTACCAATGCATTGTATAAAGAAGTTAGCACAGCGATGCTTGTAAAACCCTCAGCTCTTCTAAGGACGAACCCTAGGCTCCTATAGGCTTTTTTACAAACATTCACAATATGATTACGAAATGCCAGGCCCGAGTCAAGGCGTACTCCCAAATCACGCACCGTTTCTGTTCTTTTCAATACCGTGTTGTCCACCCTATAGTCATATTTCTTTGGCATTTTCATCCTACTAAAAGTTATTGCCGAACACTTTGACGTATTAAACACCAACTTATTCTTCTCTCCCCATTCCACAACCCTGTCTATGTCTTCCTGTAAGCGCACACAGTCCTTTTGTTCTTTCACAGAGAGCAGCAATTTTAAATCGTCAGCAAACAACAGGCACTTGGCATTCTTGACGACCTCGGGCAAGTCATTTACCATCACTATAAATTGAAATGGTCCCAAATTACTGCCCTGACTTACGCCTGACCTCGTAAAATAGGGCTCAGATCTGTTCCCAGCATATTCTACATACTGTTTCCTGTTACTCATGTGATCAGCGAAGAATTTCAGCAATTTAGGAGTGCATCCGACTGCCGCAAGCTTTGTCAATAAAATGTCATTATCGACTAAATCAAAGGCTTTTTTAAAATCAAAATATGCAGCATCGACCTGCACTCCCAAATCAACGCTAGGAACCACATACGCCATAAAATTCAGCAGATTTGTAGTCGTGCTACGACCCGGCCTGAACCCATGCTGTGAGTCGGACAACGTGACTGAAACCTGGTGCAAGACACAATGATGGATTACTGACTCAAATACCTTTGCTGGTACTGACAACACCGCCACCGGCCTATATCCACTAACTTCACTCCCTGCTTCGCCCTTAGGTACTGGTATTACTCGCGTAGTTTTCCAGCGTTCCGGAAAGTATGACTGCTCAAAACATACATTATATACGTATACCAGCGGCTGTGTTAAATAATCCCTGCAGTCTCTAAAAATAAATGGTGTCTTGTCCTTGGTGTAACTTGTCCGCATAAATACAAAAGTTTGGCAGCTCTATACTTTAACAAAAAAAAAAAATGTTTGCGTGTAGACAACACGCACGCATTGTTTTGTAAGTTAATTATGTACTATCTAAAACATTGAACTCAACAATGATTAAATACAAAATTAATAAGGTACTCTACCGACAACGTAGCATATACAGGGTGTTTCGAACTTAAAACCTTGAAGCCTGACGTCAACGACCTAGGCTCAAAAGGCTATGGTGTAATCTAGCTGTCAACTCGACATGAGATTAGGTTATTTTTATGGCTTATTAATTGGGGTTATTTGGCTAGGACGAACTTTGATTTATTACGACAGGAGTTAGGTTTGTTACAATAAATACCCCCGTGGGCTGTCTTGCCAGCTTATGTGTTTTGATAAATTGTTCAGTAACATGAGACTTGACACCTAAAGCATAGGTATAGCTTATTCTATCCTTAAAGGGCATAGACAAACTGACATTTTATCAGCGCTAAGGAAGATGGTAAATCAAATATGTATTATATAATCCCGTTTATAGTTGCTGTAGTAAAGTAAAACCCTTTATTTGCCATTTATCGAGGCTCTCTGAAACTCAAAGTTCATCCTAAAATTGAGGCATTATAGCCACTAGATCAGATCACAAAGTCAAACTCAAACTCAAAGCATTTATTTCAATTTGACCATTACAGGCACTTTTGAATGTCAAAACACAAAACATAAACTAAGCTACAGTCCCTGTCACAGGGCATAATAACTTGTGAAAGTACTGTAGTTGCCCATTCGAAAGCGTAGATCCTATGGAGAAGAATGTGCAAGAAACTCCATGGACACTCTTTTAAATCAATATGTTTTTACAAAATCTTGGTCACACAGACTATGATTTCCTCTAGAAGCTGTAAGAAATGAACGCGAAACTTCTGGCTAACAACTGTTCCATGGCAACTCCTTGACTTATCACCAAGCCACCAACAACACCTACACATAAAACTTCCTTATTAAAACCAACGATACACATTCAACGAGCCCATTCAGGCCCATTCTTCAGCCATTAGCTGCAGAAGTACCCGCTACCCTGGCAGCACTGGTAGCGAAGTATGAAGTACTTGAGCACAAAGCACAGGATACAAGCTGTTATGACATATTGTTGGTCTACGAGCCCATTGTGTGGCCTGTATGGCCCATTTACAGCCATTCATGACACGCACGTGACGGCCTAATAGGGCGAAGAGATTTTGCTCTGTGCTCAACTTTTGACTTGAGTTTAAATGATATTGCATGTGTTAGCTACATGTACTTAGTGGTGTGAGAAGAAAAATACTGCCGGCTTTGTCACTTTGAACGGCAATGCTTAGCTTCTGACCAAGGCAACTAATCGCCAGCCCTTGGGTCACGGGAAGTGTCAAATAAATAATTTAATAATACGGTAGATCTTATTATGAAATACTGAATACGCGTGACTTCTACTGCTACATCTTCTTTACAAATAAAGATATAATAGCAGTTGTGATGTAACGTTAATATTATTGCTAAATAATTAAGACAATGGAAGTCTCGGCTGATTGACATTGGTAGAATGTTTTGAGAGACGTTTCCTCCGCAATATAAACCAATTTTCTGCTATTGATCATTGCCAATTGTAATGATTGTGATCCTGGTCAAAATGCATGACTTTCAAGACAGGTCTCTTTTACAATTTCAGACATTTTAAAAAGACAAATGAATGTGTCTACAGTTCCACACTCCACAGATTAGTTAAACTGAATGGCGATTGAGCCTGATGAATTAAACAACAATCAATTCGTTTGACCAGCTTAATCGTCGGCATCCAAGACTCCAGGAGTCATCGCCTTGCAATGAACTTGAGCAAAATTATCTAATTTAATAAATGACTTTGTCGTATCAACGGAGGTGTGATTCAAGCTGGATTCACTTCCATAAGTCGGAAACGCCCACAGCGTCCCGTTTTGGTCTTGGTGATTTAGTTGTTTTTATCTATAACACTTGAACTTGAACGCATCGGGTTCATAGTGAATAGCAAAAAAGTACCGGATGAAATACAGGGTGTCATCTTGATATACTATTAGGAGAAACGCACTTCTCAACGCGATGAAATTGTTGGTAATGGATGTTGGAGTGTTCCAGGTATTTTAGCTAAGCCCACTGAAGAACCAAAAACTTCTGAAGCAGTAAAAATATTATATACTTTTAATAGGTTAGAATGTAAGTTGATATTTTTAAAAGAACGATGGGATTGATATCCTCACATTTGTGTACAAAAATCCCTTAAATAGAAAAGAATAAAAAAAAAGTACTGAACCAAATACAGCGGGTTCGTAATCATTGACGCGCAACCTACCACCAAGAATTCAGTACATGATTCTAGACCGCTCAGCGAAGAATTTTACGGCCGGTTTAAAAAAAAGATGTGCTGACGCATCTATTTCTGTTGACCGTTTACGTCATGAAAAAAAAAATGGTGGGTGAGTTCTGATAAAAAAGTACGGCATTACGACATCCAGGTCAAAGGTTCGTGATACGTGCGGTTAAGTTTATAGGCACGATTGTGCATTGCCCTCGTGTTGCCCCAGTTAGAACAAATGCAACTTCTATGACCTACTAGAATTGATTAGAAGCGAAATTAGCATGAAACCATGAATGATATTTTGTAAATTCTTGCTAAAGTGACTGTCCGCTTTCTATGTTTTCATGTGTAAATGCCCGCACCAATTTGTTAACTTTGACATTTGGTAGTGATAACATATCTACATAAACAGACTGCAATAATATCTATATATTAAATTGACCCTGACCTAAATTATTTAAAATTTTCATTATAAATCCCTCCCACTTCGCACACCCCACCGAGAGTTTAAAATTTATCTGGCTTGACCCTATAAGAAAGGAAGTAGGTACGACAATTGCTGGATTATTTATCTTTTTCAATTACGTATTATTAAGTAGCCATCATATAAATCACTTTTATTAATATAATACAAGCACATAACTCATGGTAAGATCCGAATCCTTAAAGTCGGAAACACCCACTGTCTCCTCTCAATTCTCGTGCACAATAAATTATCTTGACTTCTGTTTTGATTTCTTTATAGTTTAATGCTAGTATTAAATCTTTATTTAACTGTCGAATGATCCGGTTTGTGATTGTTTTATTTGAATTTGGACTATGAATAGTTTCACTTAACTGATACTGCCGGTTCGGTCCAACCAGTAAAGTTCAAGAACTAATTAACATTCGATAGCTCTATCTACTAATATTAGGTCTATAATAAAAACAAATTGTGATAAGTACCTACAAATAAACAGTCATTCGAACTATAACATACAACTTACCACCTTGAACTCTTTTGATTGGGGTCACTTCTGTGGGTTTCCTATAGAGAAGACTTTTGATGGAATTTCTTTAAAGATTATGGTTTTTTGGACCGTTGCGTAAATATAAACGTGTCATTTCGAGGATTGTTAAAAGAGACAGTTATCACAAATATGTATTAATTTATTTTCGCAATCACAATTAATGCCTAAACAATCCTGTTCCTCCACCAGGCCACAACGGAAGCAGCACCAGCATCTCCGAAGCGGACCGCCCACGATGAGGAGCAGTCTCTCAAGTGCGGCTGGGGCATGTTCCGCCCCTCGTGGCTGCAGCGGTTCCGCACTGCCAAGTGGGCGCTCTTCTGGTTGTGCTGGGCAGGAGCCATTCAAGGTGAGTCATATTTAAGTGTGTTGTTCAGGTTTTGAGCTGATGGTCTTAACTTCGATGTGAAGAGAACAGTTTCATTTGACTCCGATTTTTTTTGTGCTGTAGCCGTTTTGATAAGTCAAGCTGGTTAACATCAAGAAAGTGACAGTGTAAATAGCCAGTTGCAGCTTGGCCTGAAGCAATTCTGACTTCTAGGATATGCGTCGGCATAGCGTTACACTGGGTCAAGATGAATGGAAAAGTTTTAAGTATACAACTCACCGACACGCGACTTACTAGTCAAGCCGGAACACAGCAATGCTGAATTGCGGCTTAGACGAGCCTTACTGTTGCTGTGCAATAGCATCTCCCAGTGTACAAGATTCAAGTTCATTAACCTTAGAGCCTAATAAAGTGACATTCTATCTGCAATAACGGTGACGGAAAAAACAAAACTGCATTAGAATGACTTAGGCCACTAGAAATACTATGTATACCCTTGGAAATTCGCTTAAAAATACGAACCGTTTTGAAGAGGCCACTTGTCTATAAGAACTCTCTTGTCTCGAAGAACCTTTATCACAGCAATCGGCATTCATTCAGATAGGCAGTCGCTCCACGTAAAATACTGGTATTCAGCTGCATCCGGTTAGACTGGAAGCCGACACCAACACATATGAATCGGAATTCCTCCTAAAGTCCAAATGATAGGGTAATGACATCATAGTAGCAACGTACAAGATTGGGGTATGGCAGGGCTATATTACTCATTGTTCGAAACAATAACATGCCATTTGTGATCAATCTTTTGTTCTGAATATAATTAAGTATGATGTAATTAGTGTAATGAGAATAGAGTATTAAGTCAAATGTAATTAAATTAGGCTTAGTTATACAGCACGTGCAAGTTTTCGAATGAGTCAGGGATGCGCATAATTTAGATCAACTCACAAGTTGCTCAAAAAACACTTAAATTATTATTATACAAGCCGTGCACACGCTGGGATTTTCCATCGGCAAAAATGGCGAACTTTCATTCGTTATTTGCCATCGAGGGCAACAACTTTGAAAAATCTTCCTTAGTGCTCAACTACGTCATTAAAGGTCATTATTAATTTTGCTAGTGTTAACAGATGCGATGATTGTCGATATATAAACATGACAAAACGTAATCAAACAAACAAACATAATTGCTAATAATTTACCAAATCGAAAAAAAAAAATTGCCATATTCCTGGTTTTGTTGTTTACTTTGTTTTAAGATTTCTCATACCAATCAATTTACGTGTTTGTTTTACTATCCACCATTAGCTACGTACGACACCTCTACAATTCCACATCTGCATCATAATTCTCCTGCCTTACTGCCCTTATCCCAATTCATTTGGGGTCGGCGCAGCATGTCTTCTCCTTCCATACTTCTCTATTACTCACGATTCCACATGACTATCAGATATTAATCTATGCAAATGAGCATAACCAATGATCTAGAGACAATATTGACTAGAAAGCACACGCATATTGTGAGTGTGAGATACTGTGCTACTACTTACGATCACGGATCACACACTTTCCATATGAAATTGGCTTCCGACATGAAACTGGGCCGGTTTAATATCGCTTCTAGAACAATCAGTAGGAAATTCTTTTATTTCGTTCTTGTGATGTAGTGTAATATGGTTTTGCTTATACATGGTGTATCAGACACATTTCTTCTTTCATATCGATGGTATGGCTTGTTAAAATTTCTTGGGCCCAGCATGTGGGTACGTTAATTGGTGGTTAATTGGTGGTGGGCACACTGTGTGTCGGAAGGATCTTTAATACCCATAACCATGGACCCAGTACATTATTTTAGACATATTAGAAAACTTTCAATTCTGTTGGGTAGAATCGCGAAGTTTGAAAGTGAAGTTTGCGTCACGATGTAGCTTACACGGAGAGAGTAAATGTATGTAAGAGGTGCCCAAACTATTTGCTGTGCCAGACGAAACTATCCGTGAAGATGGTCATTTGAGATGGTAGTCGCAAATCGGCTCATCTTCTGAAACTCATGATTTGCAAGCTCGACTATGTCAACTGAAAATCGAATAACACGTCTAAAAACAATAGATAGATCAATAAAGTTGGTGCCGGGTCTAAAACTTTGTCAATCCGCAGCGGTACAATGCAGAGGGCAGGTGAAGACATTAAAATGTGGGGAAGAGCAGCTCCCCTTATGGCTACAATTATGATATCTCACGCAGTAATAGGGGTTGCCTATGAAGCCGGGAGAGTCCATTATGAAGCAATAATTAAATTAATTAAACATACCCGTGCTTAGGGTTACCATCCTTCGTCATCATATCGTTCGGATTTGTCCGGATACGTCCGGCTTTTTGGTCCTCCGCCCAGACTTGATCCGGACTTTTTGACTGAAAGGGATTTTTAAAGTAGGTAACCTTTAGTACGCTTCTGCAAAAAAAATATAAAAAAAATGTAAAATATCCGGATTTTTTGCTTACAAATAGTAGGTTGTAGGTCGAAACTAAACACTTTACTTTGTGTAAGTTAATTCATCACGTTGCTCTATAAACGGTGAACGAAACCATTGTGAGGAAACCGGCATATCCTACAGCAGAAAATCAGACATGTAATAACCACCACCTGCTGAGCCCTGGCACTGGTGGTGGATTCTGGCCCACTGCCTCTCACAGAGACGAGGCATGTTTCCGGCAGTGGAAACATGTGTGGTAGCCCTGCCCACTGCCTTGTCGCCACGTGGGTGTAATTGTATTGAGTAGAATGGGTTACACGCTGCCAGTAAGCGATTACTAAATGTATTAGAACTTAATTTAATTAGGAGTGTGAACTGTGAACGCAATTTGAGAAATATAATTTTCTTAGTTCAGGCTCGAACTTTGTAGCACTTGAAAACGGCTGCTGAACATATAAGTTTGTAACTGTGTACCTAATGTTATATTATTATGTTCATACCATCATATTTTTAAAGGGACACATATTATAATGACAATTTTACCCTTGGTTTCATAAAGCGAGTCAGCTCTAAAACTTCAAACCCCAAGAAAAATAAACGACTTAGCTTAGTAATAGAAGCAGCTAAAGAAATCTTCCATTATTCTGAATGAAATAAAGTCGCCTCGCTCTCAATAAAAAACACAAATATTTTCCTCACACATCGATTCCACTAAAATATTCAATGAAATTCCGAGTCACCACATTATGCGCTGAAATGTTATTTATTGTTTTATATTTACATACACTGACTTATAGTTGTTACATTAGAAATCGTCAACACGCAGTTTGTAATTGGAAGCGTGATAAATTAATAAGTTGTTCTTACTTTGTACTGTATGCTTCTTTTGATCAGCACAAAGTCTCCTCTGCAGGACGTAGGCCTCCTCAGGGTGCGCCACAATACCCTATCCACCGCCTTCTGCATCCAGTCTATCCTAGCTATCTAAAGCTGAGTCCTAGAGTGGAGGCTGCATTTTGGCAAGCTCAATTGACCGACAATCTTAAAAGGGTAGCTGAAAAACACTGAATAAGACCGGGACTCCACCAAAGCGGAGACGAGCGGAGCAGAGATACAACGAATCATAGCAGAGATGAGAGACGCGATATCAACGAATGTGACTGGCTGATGGGAATCAACCAATCACATTCGTTGATATCGCGTCTCTACCTCGTGTTGTGGCAATACAATTTCACAGCTACATGCTGATATTTCGCATGTAGTTTCACATGTTTTCATAAATCATACGGTATCCTAAAACGTAACTGTTATAATGCATTATAATCGTTCGATAGTCACGGAAACCCTAGCTATATTTGAAACAATTTCACCATTATGTGACTCAAGGTGGAACTGTTATAACACCATTAGTTTAAACATATTGGAAATCGATTATACGTCAATGGGGGTGGGTAAATTTGAACCATAGAAGATTTAAAATTCTCTGAAACTATGAATCTAGAATTGATTGCCATCTGTAACTAAGAATAATTCATATGTAGTCAATTCATTGGATTATGCGTTATAATAAAAACACTTAAATGTCATATTATATTATGTTATATTAATAATAAGCTGTTGAGTTTCCAATAAATAAATAAATAAATAATAAAGTAAGGTCAGGGAAAACAATTGAGATGCAATTTGTTTACCAATTTAAAAAAATATATAAAATATTTAAAATCACTACTGTCATTCTTTAGCAAGAAAGGTAAAGATGACATGTGATAGAGAAGTATGGAAGAAGAAGACATGCTGTGCCGACCCCCAATAAATTGGGATAAGGGCAGGGGAATGATGATGACTGTCATTCTTTGACAGCTCCATGAAATGGCTATAATTTTCACAACAATTAATTTCCCTGACGGTATATAATAATAAATAATCATTTTTAACTTTAATTTATAAATTAAAAATCACCACAATTCGGTATGCCTTTTGGCATAGGCCTCTTCAACAGTTTCCATTGTGCTCTGTCCAGTGTCCACTCCTCGGTAACTAGTTACATTTTTATTTCTTAACATTTAAAATGGATAAAAAGCTTAGTATTAAAAAAAATACACTACCCACAGAACATCGTAAACACAACAAATTATTGTGAGAACACACCACGAAACCATAATCGCATTATTCAGTTCGTCGACTTCCAACAAAAACACTTAAGTTCCACAGGAAGCCTTTGTTAAACCCCAAACAAATAAGGAAAGGGGTTAATGAAATAATAAAATACATTAATTAATATAAAAAACAGCAACTCGGCCCACTGGGACCGGATAACTAGATTTGCACGGCGATTCGCCCACAAAATTAACTGGAGGTCCCAAGTTGTACAAGGTAGCGATTTCTGACTGTGAAATTACATCACAAGGAAGTTTACATGAATGTTTATTCATCATCATCTCTCCTAGCCTTTTCCAAACACATTGGGGTCAGCTTCCGGTCTAACCGAATGCAGCTAAATACATTTCTATTCTACATGCCTATCTTACCTCCACAACAGTTCCTGGATAACAAGAGTTAGAAGTTTATCTGAACGATGTTTTTTTTTCCTGATTCCTTAGGCTTGCTAATTACTTTGTACAATCTGTATTTCACTAGATTTATTTTCAATAATATTAAGCCCAAATCCTGTTAGCTTTAGCATATGTTCAACTATTACTTTGCAAGTTAGGACACTGCTACAGAAACGGCGGAGATTCCTGTGATTATTTGATTTACTTAAATCATTGTAATTTTCGAAAGAATTGTGTTGTGGTCAAGCCTTACGTGAAGTTTAAAAAAAAAATCGGAATCAATTGCTTCGTTTGAAATAATCGCACATAATTAATGGCATTATCGTTGAAAGTGTGTAACGCTATCACTCCGACTGGCCTGACGTTTTCACACTTTAAATGGATCTCTCATCTCTTATGCCTTACACCAGTAATACAATGCTAAAACACTCTATAGTCATTTCGCAGAAAAAAGGTTAAAAGCCTCGCGGAAATACCTGCAAAGTGTTAATATTGTTGCTTCAGCCCCGGCTAGGCGGCTTCTTAAATGTTACAAATGGGGATGCATTATTATTTTGCCTGCTTTTTTTTTGATTACGTTTTTACAGAGTAGCGAAGTTTTTTATGTTTTATATTGAAGAAAGAAAAACCCGTGCTTGTGCGGATTTTTTTTTCAGGGAAAGGCTAAAAGACGTCAAAAAACTCCATCATTTACTTTTGTTTCTGATCTTAGTACGGAAGGTACTAATTTCCCTTTTTGTACAACAAATAACTTAATTATTAGGTCACGTATAGTGCTAAAAGCATTAAAATTATCACATTGTTTCTGTGAATCGTTTGGAGCTTAAATTATCGAACGTGGCACAAAGCAAAACGAAGTTTAAACATCTGTTTCTGACAATAGTTTAAACATGATAAGTACAGGTTAGTGTTATAAATAATATGTCCTCATTTTCTTTTAGTGACTTGTAGTGCAAGTCTGTTTTAAAACATTCGTGAATACGATCATGGTTTACATAGGTCCGCCTGAAATTAACTAACATAGGCAAATTGTGTAGTAAAACACTTTTCAACGCGTCAACTCCGTGTTGCATAGGCAACTATCGATTCGTGAAGATATCGAGTAATCACGATCACGTGACTGCGGAGCGTTTACTGCACAATTAGTGGGCTGAGGTGTATAAACACTGATTATATCGGAAAATAAATATTAGTGTAAAAGGCTGTAGAAGGTGGCGTTTGACTGCAGTAGATCATGCATTCAATAACTACCCGGTTTCTGAAAAAAAAAACCTATTAGTACTGCTCCACTGTCTATGTTATGCCAACAACAGCCAATCAAACCAGTTTATGAGCTTTTAATGCCGTTCTTTTTAAAGGCTACGGCTCGAAACATCCTACATCTTAGGTATCCGCGAGATGAATGTACCTAGGTCCGGCAACAACCGTCGGGCAGTAGCCCATTAGACATTACAACTGTCTGGTCGGAAAATCCTCCTTTTTCTTTAAAAGATGACTGAATGAGGCACCCATTATTAAAAAATACGTAAGATCAGAAAACAAATGTTCTCTTTACGCACGAACCGTGAGAAACTTTTGACCCGTGAGAAACACAACGGAAAATTATAACACAAGTCCCCAGTCCATGTACATAGGTACCTAATAAATGTCCTGCTCACTGCACAAACGTGCGGCATACGCCACGCTGCATACATGAAATAAAATATAGCGCATTATAGTGGGTAAAAAGTTGGTATTATAAACAAAAGCAACAGTGGCCGGGCATGGCGGCATTCAAAAGCCATTACGTGGTGGAACACGACACCATCCCGCCATGCCATAGCACCGTGGATGTAAGGGTAACTGGATCTGCTATTGTTTTTGACAGGTCAGTTGGCTGAAACTTTTTTTGGGAGAGAGCTTTTTATTTTTGGATATAAAGAAACTGTTAGTTTGACAAGTAAGTAAGTTTGAAAAGTAGTTTTTTTAGTTTTGTTAATTAATTAATCTCTGCAGCACAAAGACGGGAATATTTGAACTCTACTGACGTTTCGGTGTGTGTTTGTCTGAGACATCGTAGCTCCTTAATAGATGAACGTATTTTGAAGCAGTCGATCATGGTTAATTATTTGTATCACCCATTCCTGTACATTTTTTTGTCATTGATTTCATATTCATTCTAGTTTCGTTATCTTCCCAGCAATATGCAAGTTCACATTCACCACATCTAGTAAACACAAATCCTTGTAAAAACTTTGTTCCCCATAAATCTGCATTAAGTTTTGCGTGGCGGTGTGCGCGGGGAGTTATAGCGCGCCAGTATCGCCAACAGGTGTACACGGCTGCTTTTATTATAATACGCAGCTTTTTTGATGCTGTGTGTTTGTGGAAGGGGTATTCGAGTCCGTGGTCCTGAACGAGCTAAAGGTAAGAGTATATATCCAGTTTTCTAGAAGATGGCATGTCGAGCAATGCTTCTTCCCTGTCACTTATGGCTTCACGGTCTTTCTTTCTCTAAAACTCATACTTTTTGTTTCAATACAACTCATCATGTGTCTACCCTTTTGCAACTGTGTTGGGGTCCGCTCCCAGTCTAACTAGAGGCAGCTGAATTTAGTATATTACAAGGAGTTCGACTGCCTATCTGTCCTTCACAACCCAGTACTAACTGCAACACGGGCAATGCGAAATTCCTTAGCTAGGTTAGTTGCCGAGAAAGAAACGTATTCTTCAATTATATTCTGTATTTAATTACTTAAAACAAAATATAATTATCAGCCCTTATTTTTAACATAAGCCATCGCCACGTCTTCCTTAAAAATTAAACAAATTTAACAATTATTTCCGCCTCAATAGGAAACCATTGCACAATGTAATCATATTAAGTGAATGCAATAATACACCCCTACAATAATACTCCCCCTATATTGAAGTATCTGTTGTTAGGGTGCGTTTACATTGGGTCAATAGTCTATCAAAGTTCTTGTCAAAATGTTCTTCTGAATTATAGATTCTGGGTTAATGTTAAAGCGGAAAAAAGGAAGGTGCCTCCACCTTCCTTTTGCCCAGCAGTGAGTAAGTCATCATCTAGCCTTTTTCCCAACTTTATTGGGGTCGGCTCCCAGGCTTATCGGATGCAGCTGAATACCAGTATTTTACATGGAGCGACTGCCTATCTGACCTCCACAACCCGGTTAGTACTGGGTAATGCGGTACCCCTTGGTAAGACTGGTTATCAGAATTTCGGCTCACTGACTACCTATAACGACTGTCATAGATCTACAATTGTCAGCCGGGACCAACGGCTTAACATGCTAAACCAAGCCGATTGCACACACAGTGCATGCCGACATGCCGAGTTTATGCTTGCATAAACTCGGTATGTAATGATGGTCACCCATCCACAGACCAACCTTGGCAAGCGCGTCTTAACCTTGAAGAGCGACCCGTGCGGCTGTTATTATTTAGCCACGAGCTCCTCACGCCACAGCAGTAGGAAAGTATAGACCAGTAAAAAAAGTATCGAAACATTAGTGAAGTTTTTTATTATTGATTGTAACACAGCCTTAGGACGACAACTTACACATTTCATCGCTTTAGGTCCATAGGTGTAAGGCATCTTGGTAAAATGCAATACAACCGTAACTAACTATTACCTACTAGGCTACCAATGCCAGTCACAGGTGCACTTGTTGAGTAACTCGTTATTACTTTTCGAACCCATGCATGTCCTATAATTTACGCAATGAAAATGTCATCTACTTCTTTACGTACGAACAATACAAGAATAGTTTTACCGGCTGGTTACTTAAAGTACAATGAACATAATTTGGACAATTGCTTGGAAAAGTTTTGATGCATTGAAAATACTGTACCTACTTGTGCTAGTCTGTTAGTCAACTAGCTCGACCAATGTAAACGCGGCCTCAAATGCGTTTGGGGCTCGCGGCTCACCGCGTAAATTTTATAAACCCATGATTTGTGGCCGCACCCCATTGGGGGAACAACTTATAATGTTTCACGATATCCATAGCTGCTGTTTGTGATTATTACATTATTTGCATTTTTTTTGCCTTTTCAGTGTGTCAAATGTTCTGTATCTATAATATCTAGCACGAAATTATTTGCTAAATAGATAACTATTTAGCAAATAATGTCGACGGTGGTTTGTGCAATTTGCTCGTAAGGTAACATTTTGAATCCGATGCCCCTTGTGACATTTAAGTCATTTATGTATTTGATATTTCGGCTGCTGATATTTGCAGAGTTTTATAGACCACAAAACACAAAACAAAACGCAAATCTGCACAAAACTGTTCCCCATTTGATTCGTAAGATTCTCTTTTGCTATTCGCCATTGGCACTATCTAACTACTTTTAAAATATTAACCAAAAAAATTACTTATAAATCTGTCCAAGACCTAACAGATATAAGCATAACATCATTTCATATTAACATTTATAAACAACACAATACCCATATCAAACGCTACAATCATTTCTTAACTAGTGCATCATTAAAAACTGCATCTGCAGCTCACACAAAACAAACTAAAGCAAGAGTCTAATTGTAACCAATAAATAACACGTACAAAGTACTTTTAATCAGCAAAGGCAATAAATATAGATCTTTTCTCCGCTGTTAAGCTAAAGTTTAAAACTAGAAAGCTATAAAAATGTCTGAAGTTAAATGAGCCACGTTGCACACCTGTTGTCTTACCAACTTGAACGTAGAGTTCACCATCCGTATGAATTCGTCCGGACACGACGCCTGGTGTTATTCCACAGGCCGGAATTTTCAACCTTTTCAACAAAATGTTAATTGCATATCTAGGTATACAATATGCATAGAATTTGTTTGTGTGGTCGCTTGCGCTTATTTATTTCTTCTACAATAGATTTTGATGCAGTTTTCACAAATGTTTTGAGAATTTATTCCGGAAAGTATTCACACAGGTAGATCAAGAAGGTACATTAATGTCTAATTTTGTGTCAACTTGTAAACCGTTCAGAGCCCCCGCGTGTCGCTTGTCAAAAACTCCAGTAAAGCAGAGAAAAAGATCCCGCTTTTTGTCTAGACTTTGCATAAAAAAAAACATGGAAAGGGTGTAAAATTTATTAAAAGAATATGTAGCTTCCAGAAACATTCCCTGCCTATGCTTTTTAGAAATGGTAACCCTACAATTGGTGAAGCCAACTTGGAACAACTTCATGTTCATGTTCTTCAGTCTCGAGAAACTTTCGTCTAGATTTCTTTTGTTTTCCTAGATTTGATTGTTGGCTTCAGTTTTGTTGTTAAAAGAGGTTAGAAGAAAAATATTCTGCAAGTTTATTAAACACATTCAGTTAGCTGCGGGCTGCATAATAAATAAATAAATATATAATTTTTGTTTTTTTATAGAATTGTAAAAACTATAGAACTTATGAGTTGTCTTTACCATTTTGACACACTGTGTAAAGGACATCGATGCGCAAACTGTGACCATGAATTGAGAACATTATTCAAGACCAGTATAGACTATTTTGCTTAATTCATGGTAATTATGTGCACATGACACGTGTCCCTTACACCCTGTGTTGTGTATCATCTAAGTACAATATTATTAGTCTGCCAATACCATTATTGTATGTATGATTTTTAATTAAATAAATATTAAAAATATGAAAAATTAATATAATAGTTATAGAGAAGTATGAAAGAAGAATACTTGCTGCGCTGACCCCAAATAATTTGGGATCAGGGCAGATGATGATAAAAATATGAAAAATAAGTTGAGAATTCGCAGCGAGCAGATTTTTATACTGCAGCAATAAAATTATTGTCCACCAACACAATTAATCATAACATGACAACTCCGACCCAAAAAGGAGACCGTCAAATACAAAATGAAAACTCAAAAAACTCAATTATGCCACCAAAAACCCGCTAAGCCCTATTAACTTGTTTCAAATTAAACTTTGGTAACATCAGAAAAATCTACCATAATCCCTTAAACATGATGTGACAGCGGAGGGGGGTGTATATAAGAACTTTTTTAATTAATTCGACCAAAGGTACCTAAGTTAGGTGCGAAATAATTACGTCGTGTAAATGTGCGCCAAAGTTATGATTAATAACTTGTATTATTCAACATTGTTGGGAGTTTGATGAGGATGTTGGACGCAAGTCATTGGTAGGTAGGTGGGTTAAGTTAAGTTAATGCATTGTGGAATTAATCATTTTGTTATAAGTTTTGACGTGGGTTGTGTTGTACGTGATTTGGTAATTTGTTGCTTAATTTTTATTCCGAGGACCTTCGTTAACTAATAAAACATGACTAAGTTATGATTAAGGTTTAGCAGACTTTGATGTGTAGGTGTGTGTGTGTGTGTGTGTGGGTGTAGATGCTACAAAAGCGTAAGGCGTTAATGGGAGCTTTGTAATGAAAATTAGACGTTATTGTACGGTTGAAATACAGCATCAATTAATAAAATCTTAAACACCTATTTCTATTCATACTTACTTTTTCAACATAATTTGTTAAGTCATGGTACTTATAAAAACTCATTTAAACATTTATGTATTTATCATTTAGTAGTTTAAAAGAAAATATTTATGTTCTGCAACCAATCTGAAAAGCGAAGCCTTACTGCATTTACAGAAATAAATTCAAAACATGGCATGCGCTAAGGTAGCGTTTTGTGCAATTTAATATATATGTTAAAAACTAAGAACGTTATAATTTCTCCAGCTGCTCTAGCGCTTCTCGTTAAATAATTAAATTCATAATTACCTCCAGCAAGCATGCGAAATATGCACTAAATATTAAGTTGCATGCTAACAGCATAAGTTGCGTCAAGTTAAGTGTAAGTTAAACCGAGCAATTTATCAAGCGACAGGTGTTAGCGGCTAATGTAGCGCGCAACTTAGCCCAACTTGTAGCATGAGCCGAAAACTTAGCTTCGGAGAATTTCGGGGAAGTTCGGCTATGTACGTAGTGATGGAATGCAATTTTGGTAATACAATGTATTATTGGTGGTTTAAATATGACTCGGTCGATCACTTTTCAACCTTGATACTTAGGGCATAAGGGTGTAAAGCAGCAGTCTCTCAGTGAACTTGGTAGTTCATCGGGGTAGACATAGTAGTTTCAAACAATAAGTAGCTGCGGAGAATGCACAATTTTCCTCTATATTGTGGTACTAATCCCGAAACGTTTTACTTTCTGTTTACTTTTCTCTTTCATTCGGCACTATTCACCTGAATAAAAATGTAGCGTGGAATGAATCAAAGATGTGAAGTGAACCAATCTCACTCGGGTGAAGCGTTTGATTTCGCAGAAGATTCATATTGTGTGGCCGATACAGATGTATTTTATTTATTGTGCTTCCTCTTTAAATCACATTTCTGACTATTTTTATCATTATAATCATGGAAAAGTGCATTGTTGAACACGTCTAATTGCACATGCCCAATCACTGCATATCGGATCGGTGACTGCGGAATGCTATTACTGTCATGTCTTCATCGTGCAATCTAACACCTTTATGACACTCATCTTTCTTACACGCTCGTCTGTCTGTCTATTCGTTAGTCATGCAGATGATGTTTAGATATCATCTTATCTTCATTTAGACCTAATAAAACATTTTTTTATTTGCCTGTGGAGTCTTTCGTGTCGTCTCTGAAGTTTCGCTGAATAATTTAATCTGATCAACGTATTCTCTTGCAACCCTGTTATCCAAATTACGTAATTTTCTTTGATTGATTGATTTTGAGATTTTTTCTTTAGCCAGTCTTCCCAAGGGTTATCGTATTACCCCGTACTAAATGGGTTGTGGAGGTCAGCTAAGCAGTCGCTCCATGTAAAATACTGGTATTGAGCTGCATCCGGCTAGACTGGAAGCAAGGCAAGGCAGATGATGATGATGATTCAGAGATTTTTTCTTGGTAGGTGTTAGTCTATACAAGCGGAATGGAGACACAGCATCTGAACAACAAATATTAGACCACTAAATAGATTACCAGACAGCGCCAGTTTAGTTACAGTACAAGTTGACGATCGAATTGCTAATAAAATCTCGCACTAAGCCCTCAGGTAAACAAACTCAACTACTTACTCTTCGCAAAGTAATAAACCCTGGATATTGAACGATCCAATAACCATGATATCTGATTTAGTATAATAAAGTGCTGTACACACGTCGAGCAGTTCTCGCTATGATTGGGTTCAGTGGGCCGTGTGAACGCGAGTAGCGAGTTGAGGGGTGTTTCGTGCTAGCGCTTAGTCAGGCATGAAGTACGTGTGTTCTGAATTAAGTTGTGCGAGAAAAAAATTGTTTATTGATATGTGCTAGCTTTATTTTAATTTTAATATAAGGGTCCTCGGGACCTCGGATTTTTGGCCGCAGAAGCGACTTTTGGTCGACCAGCTTTGTTGGCTGGTCATGCGACAAGTCGTTCGTGTAGTGTAGTGTAGTGCGCGAGTTCTGTTACCGTCTTCTATCTTCTTGAATGTACGTTGTAGGTTTTGAAACATATAAAGCAAAGAAGAATTTTTGAAACACATAAAGCAAAGAATTATGAATGTCCTTTGATAGCAAGTTAGTTACATTCTGGGTGTGAATTAGGTACTGAAAAAAATGACTATGATGGACTAGGTACTGCACGGTCGATCGAGAGTAGTATCAATACTTTCTTTTTAATGACTTTCTGCAGTATCTGAGTTTTTTACACGTCATATAAGGGAAACTTAATCCCTTAAGATATGTGTCTCCATGTAGGTAATTAATTCATTCTTAACTATGATGACGCATTGTCGCGCCAGACCATATAAAACTTTCACCACAAATCACACCTAGCCAAGGTCAAGTAAAGGTGCTAAAGGGTCATCAACTAATAGCATTGGATACTAAAACACAGGAGTTTGAACCTAGTACGTTCTTACAAGACGGCTGTGTTTGTATGAGACCAGCGAACCGTGAGGACTGGGGATACACCGAAACCAAACAAGTTAAAAATGCTTTTACGAACGGTGGAATTGACAACTCGATTTATTGACGGTTTTTAGCAATAATTAAAATGATGACGGTAAAAATTAGAGATGGACCTAAATTCGTTTTGCATTCGGTAATACCGGAGTTCGGCTGCTTTACCGAATTTCGATATTCGGCCGAAGTTCGGTTCATGGACCGAAAATCCGGTTTAACTATCCTTTACCAATATACAGGACATACTAGTAGTCTATCCTAGTAGCCTATCCTGCATTATGCGAACTGATCTCACTGCTAGTTAAAGAAATCAGAAGAAAATACTAAATTATATATAATTCTTCTGTACATGTGTATGTCACTGAATTGCTCCTAAACGCTTGACCGTCTGATCATCTATCCTTCAAACCATCTAAGGACTCCTTACTAATTATGTAAACATCTTGATTGTATTTGTCGCCGTTTAAAGGCGCTCGAAATTCAACCAAATTTCGGCCGAACTTCGGCTTCGGCACATGTTTCAATCGACTGTTCGGCCAAACTCGACATTCGGCAGAATCCGCATTCGGTCCATCTGTAGTAAAAATGTTCGTATCAAAATCTCCATAGTCACTTCTCTGTAGTTCTCATTTCTGTGTGGTTTATTGCCTCAAAACATCATCTCAGGAACTAATCTGCATGAGATTATGAGGATAATATGACCAGACCAAGATAGTGTGTGGGACTTAAAAGGGACTGTGACGTCTGAGGTTGTTTCTGTGTTTCTGCTCAGAGTAGTCAGATATAAAACAGACTTCACCTAGTATTCAAGAGTTTTTTTTTTAAACCAATTTAAAGAAATAAATTAATATCATTTCTCATGTGCCAAACCCGAAAACCGCAAACTGGGTTTTTGTATAAACTTCATAAATGTCAAATTAACATGTAGATTGTAGATTTTATGTTAAGATCAAACTAGAATATTAGTCCTCAAAAAGTTCTTACATTATTTTTGTCCCAAGTGTAACCTCAACTCAATCGCTCTCGATGGAGTGTATCGAGTTGGCGACACAAACAGTTTAAAAGTGTCGGACACACGCGACTGGGGCTGGCAGCTAATATTGTGCGGTATCGTACCACGGGCCACGGGCTATGCAGGCAGACAAGCTATACCGGGCTATACAGGGAGACAGGCTATACCGGGCTATCGGGAATAGACGGCCAACGACCACAGATTGAAAGACTATTCATTGCGATATAGCCTTTGTACAATTTATTGCAACTTGAGGTGAACTCGGGCTGTTATGATTTGTAGAATTGTTCTGCAGAGGATTTTCAAATCGTATAGAAGACGATCTAATGGATCGCGTCAAAAGACAAACCGTGGAAGTTAAGGAAGGATAAATGTAGGTTGAAGAAGGAATGTTGCAAGCCTAAGATTGGATACTTGTCATTCACAGACACCACAAAATCAGCATTAACTTAAACTGGAAATACACTAAGAAACATTTCGAAGATATTTTTATCCACTGACCCACACTGGGCCCGCGTGCTGGAGTAAGCAACAGACTGTTACACATTATCATGTTTACTGAAGACACATCGCATTTTCATAACAGTCAAAGACGACGACGTAATTCGAAGAATCCGATGCAGTTATCCTGAACAACGAGCTAGAAAAACAATTGAACCATTACAAGCGTCACGTCCCAAACCCAAACATTACTTGTTTTGCAAGAAGTCACGATGTTTATTCCTCAGTACTTTATGCGGCCTACCCGAATGTTTTTTTTTCTTTAGTATTGTTCGTCGAATCGTTAATGCTCTTGTTGAATTGAATTGCACGGGACCATTACTGACACATGCATGTACTGAATGGAAAGGTCCACTCTCTTGCCTCAAACGATCATCTCAGACGCAACATATTATAAAATCTGTAAAATACCATATTTCAAACAAATAATAAATGAATTTGAATCTAAAACACTGCATGGTCCTCACTTGATCTGACCCAGACATTGTCTGAACTTTAAAAGAGACCAGCAACCTCTGAGCTTGTTTCGGTGTTTCTTCTCAGACATGGAAACAACGACCTCGACTAGTTTAAAAATTACGAGAAAAAGTACAAACCTCCTTGCTGGCACATAAATATGATTTAGGTATATCACAAAAGAGCCGTAACAACCGCGACTTGAACTAATATCATGTATTATACAATCGTGTTAATTAGGCAAGTGAATGATCTTGATCCTTTGAAGCTAATCACATGTTATTTACTCCGCAATCAGCGACACTCCTTCAACACTGATTATAAACATACGGCGGCAGGGTTATGAAATACGCGGGGTTAAGAAATTAGTTTTGATATCAGCATAAGTATATTCGGTCGGCTAACCAGTAAATGGGTTATGTTATGGAGGTCAGATAGACAGCTGTTCTATGTGAAGTAAAGGTATTTGGCTGCAATTGGCTAGACTGGAAGCCAGCTCTAATATAGTTGGGAAAAGGCTAATCAGATGAAGCTGATAAACGATTCTATGTTGATCTGAATGCCTAATTAGGCCTTCAAATAGTGATCCTAAAGAACATACCATTTGGGCCATTTTCCATAGCTGCCTTTTCGTTAAAATTAACAAAATATGGCCACTTTTACTAATTTCGATTGCCTGACTAATTTACCCCAGTAGGAAATAATAATTTACCCCAGAAGGAAATAATATGCCATAGGAAAGGTATCAGCACTTTATTGTAAAATACTTTGTGGGTACCTACTTCATAAAAACTATAGCCGCTGGTTTAAGGGCCCCAAATATTAGGCCAGGTAAATTAGCTCGCGAGCATTAATAGCGTCTCGATCGGGGCGTGCTCACCGTGCTTAACGTGCGTACCGTGCTTATCGGGCTTACCGTGCTCAGTGGCCGTGCACGCTGAAGTAAAACACTTCAACCGTGAACTTACTTCATAACTTGTTCTGATTAACTTACTTCTTTTAGTATTCTCGTAGCTATGAGGGGGGAGGTCGGATATACATATGTATAAAGCTTTCTCAACTGAGTGACAACGACCTTACGTGTACCGAAGCTTATACGGTTTCGTCATTCATACAGTCTGTGAAATTCTTCAGGTGAAAAAGCTCGATCTATGAGACTGGTGATCTATAAACGCTACCTACCTAATTAGCACGTAATTTGGTAAAGCTGTTAAACTACAAGTGCAAAATAGAGACGAGAGCTTATCTAAGACAAAGCTGCTAAGTAACGTTTAAAGAACTCGGTCTAATAATTATCAGGAAATATTGAGAATGATGTACAAGAAAACCCAGCAAAAAGTCAGATGCAGCTATGTTAAATACAAATGAAGATGCAAAAGAAGAAATCACGCGTTTTGGTCATAAAAGTGTCTGAAAAGTTAAACTAGAATACCTAAATTCCAGCTTCTCATTAATTTTTTCAAAGCTCTTATATCTCCGAGAATCTCAACCAAAAACAGACAAAAAGAAACCAGTAACTTTACTTGCAAATAAAACTTTTTACACTAACTTGAGCGCAAAAATTCTAAACGACTTGCATCAAAACATCGTCAACAACTCTATTATGGAGTACATGTTTTTCAAACTAATTTCAAGTTTGCTTCACTCCTGAATAATACTAGGCAAAGTTGGCGATGGGTGGGGTAAAGTAAAAGTGGGTAAAATTATGCGTTGGTAAATATGTCACTTGGGTACGAAGTTTGTTACGCGTTATTAGGTACGGCTTGTTTGCTTTTATAGAGTTTTCAGTGGCGTCACATGTTTATTCAGGTTAATTTCAAAATTAGCAGTTTTCGTACATAATTTTTTTTGGCCAATGGCTTTACATCATCTGCATAGGCTTCCTATTGACAGTTGAGTCACCAGACCTGTATTTTATATGGACCTATAGTTTGTCTGAGGGGGTCTCAAATGGCCGCTTTAGCAGAATCATTTTTAGTTATTTATTTACTTAAGGTTAGCCAACAATTGTTTACACGTAACATTACATTGATAGATATACATTGGCAAGTGTAACAATTACTTAAAGGCTAACACCGCTAACATGCACAGAAAACGGATTAAACATACAAAATTAATTATTATTTCCTTTATTTATTTCTCTTACTCACGAATTACATTTTTAAATATTCCTATAAAAAAAAAAACATTTAAAAATATAAAAAATTGAATAATAAAAAAAAAAAAATATTATTACATATTCTTTGAAGGAATCATGATAGAATAATAATATGAATTGCGTTACAATTCGTGAAATCGACCATCGGTCGATCGATTGCTATCCCGGGATCATGGCGCTTGCGACAGCGTCGAAATAACGGGAGCTCACATTAGTTGAAAATCACGGAAGATATCCCATAAGTGACAGTGTAAGTTTAATTCGCAAAATGGGCATAAAGTAACAATTCATAATATTAACTGAGTCTGTGACCATTTTATGAATTTTAACGTGAGTCATGTTATTATTCTGCTAAAGCCGCCATTTCAGCCGTCCTGCCCTCCACAGCACAGTAACTGAGTTACCCCTTGGTAAGACTGATTGTCAGACGGATTTTTTCACATTTATTAAATAATTATGAGCAGTTTATCCAAAAATCTACTCGAGAGCCGATAGACCCATAAATCATTAGAACACAACTCATTCCTATGAAGCCTTCTAAGCTATCATACTTTATAGTTCCAATTATAAAGAAGACTGGCAAATCCTTCGGCCATCGCGGGCATACATCACGTACCGTCCGGGACCTCTCCGGGACAGTCCCATTGTTTTCCGGGATTTCCACAGAGTCCCGGTAATACCCAACATTAGTTTGGATTCCAAACGGACATATTACTGTACTTTGCGACTTTTCTTTGAATTCCTACTATTAGTATTAATGTGTGTGACTAAATGCTTCCCTTGAGGTGAAATAGATGGTGGTATTTGAAAATTTATGGAAAGTTTGAATCTGTGTGGGTGGGGAGTTTGTGCCGCCACCTCTTCTCCCTGGCTTAAATATCAGGAAGATTTGAAGAGCGAGTGTTTTCAGGGACTGTCCTTATGTTCATTTGCCGTCTAGTGTTGTGTAGTGCCAATTCTCAGCCTAATTTGAATAAATTACTTTTTGACTTTCAAACCGGGCCAGGTGAACATGGTGATTGCAAATTATATGAGTTGCTGTTGGTCAAGGTTCAGGGCTTTGATTAAGATAGGTAATGAAATATGTTAATTTTTAATGACTTTAGGGTTTGCAAGCGGGCTCGCTGGCGCATTTGTTATGCCTGCTTGGTTTCTAATTACAACAATGAATGCTGTAGATACGTGTGTTTTTTAAATTAGTTTTTTTATTTTACTTAACCGAGGTGAGTCACCTTTGTATCCTATATCCGACCGGGAGATGGAGGAGAGGCTACTTTTTATTCTGGATATTATTAATACATTGAGACGAAGTTGCGGGCAACAGCTAGTTAGGTTTTATTTTAAACGAGATGGATTGGTTTTTAGATAATATTATCAGTTCCTTATTCGTGAAAGTTATTTAATGATATGAATATTTGCACGAATAAGCAACTTATTATATCGAACCAAAGATCTCGTTTATTTCATCATCATCTGCCTAGCCTTTTCCCAAATTTATTGGGGTCGGCTTTCAGTCTTGCCGGATGCAGCTGAACTCCAGTATTTTAAATGGAGCTACTGCCTATGTGACCTCAACAACCCAGTTGGTACTGGGTACTTGGCAAGACTGGTCACATTTTCGGGGCACTGACTACCTATAACGACTGCTAAAGATCTACACATGACAGCCGGGACCAACGTCTTAACGTGCTTTCAGAAGCACGGAGGAAATTCGGTATGCAATGGGTGGTCACCCATCCACAGACCAACCTAAGCAAGCGCGGCTTTACCTGAAGATTGATCCGAGTGGCTGTTATTATTTAGCTACGAGCTCCTCTTTGCTATGCTTAAAAGCTGCACGAAATATGCTCGGTAAATCTAGCATCTTCAAACTCTTGATGAGTTTTGCTACGAGCGTGCTACGCAAAAATCAAGATGTCCATGCAGCAACTGCAAAATAACACCATTGATTCATAGATCATACATCGGTGTCCATTGCATCAAATGTAAAAAACACCATGGTCGTACCCACGTACGTATCTGTTATCGGGTATGCAAATACTCATGCAACACGCAAAAGTAATAACAGGTTATTAAACCAGCTAGCACACCATAATGACACATTTCCTACAACTGTTACTGCTCTTGCGCAATCATTGTTTGATAACATTGGTATTGGCCGAGCGATTGGTTCGTGCCCATTTGCTGTATTTTTTTTTGCAGAAAAGAGCAATTAGCTTCGCAAAGTACCTACGTAGGTCTAGGCCTACACGAAATACTAAGTTTTCCAGCTCTAGCCAATCTGAAGTGGGTTGCTGAGTCAATTAACTCACGCCGATTGTCTAAGTAAATTACATGGAGGTGTTAAAACTGGCGGCTACACTAATAACCGCAATAGTTATTATAATCACTAATAATCATTATAACAATCGACGCGGCTGTTTCCTACATTTTGACGATAAAAATATGAAATATGAAAAATAAAATGTATGGAGTCATCATTTGCCTAGCCTTTTCCCAACTATGTTGGCGTCGTATATGCACCTATAGAGAATAATCTGGAATTTCTGATGATTAGTGCAGTCATCTAGCTTTAAAACGTACATTTTCTTCCACACTATTTCTTCTTTTTATCATCGTGAGTAAAATGATTAATTCCCATATTAATATCATAACTGATTCATACACTTTCCATTCATCTATACTTATAATAAATCTGTAGAGAGGTCAATTCTGTACATGAAATATATTTCCAAAATATCTATCAGGGGGTGATTAGGGATCGATACTGATGCCAAAAATGCAATCAGTAAAATTTTTGTCTGTCTGTCTGTCTGTCTGTCTGTCTGTCTGTATAACCGTTATAGAAACAAAAACTACTCGACGGATTTTAACGAAACTTGGTACAATTATTTTTCATACTCCTGAGTTGGTTATAGTATACTTTTCATCACGCTACAATCAATAGGAGCAGAGCAGTGAAGGGAAATGTTGGGAAAACGGGAGAAGTTACTCCATTTTTTAAGCTTCCGTCGCGTGTGCAACCTTAATGGTTAAAGCTACACAGAAATCATGTATGACGGAAATGTTCTCCTTAAAATTATATAAAAAATATCCCACGACAGCATATGTCTATCTTTTATGGTTGACTCACAATATCACGTGTAACTCCCGATAGCTTAGCAGTTCGAAGCTTTCTGATTATATTTGTCTACTCTTACGTTTATAACACTCTCAGTCATCCCTAATTAAAAAAGTTAACATTATTAACTATTTCATAAAAAAGAATCATAGAAATCGGTATAGAAACACCAAAGTTATACATGAAATACGCTAATAGTAAGCCATCGCGCGTGAATACTGAATCATGCTATAAGGATTATTTTTGTTTACGGTCCGAGAATCGGTCGCCGCGCTCGACGCGTCTCGCGGCCGAAGGTATAAAAAGGCGAGGCGTCCGAGCGCGAGCTTCACCTATCCCCCCCCGACCCTTGGAAGAGCCAGCCCGCGTTGCTGAGCCTGTAGCTATAAATCAGTCCCCAAATAATATCACTCAGATCCAGCCTGTCCCTTTGCTGCCCGGGGAGGGCAGCGACGCCCTAAGCCGAGGTTCGTACCCCACAGGGGGTGCCCTTAGTGAGTTGTCGCTTAGTATATAAGTTTTGCCTTGGCTGGAGGCCTTAAATTTATTTCAAGGCACCCACAGGATTGTCCGGTTAAGCAGAAGCCAGCCCTAGGCTGAACTGCGAGACGCCCTTACAAAAAAAAAAAATAAGCGCGAGCTTCATACAATTTTTGCCTGTTGATGCGAATAGACGTTCAGAGCGTTCGACCTTATTGACAGACAATACTTAATTGATATTAACAAACCGTGCTTATCAGCGCGACTTTTAGTCTTTGATAATTTATTCCTTAATAATATTTCCTTTTGTTGTTATTTTATAAAATAGGTATTAGTTATTTTGGTAGTGTTTAAATATTCGTTCAAATTACAATTATTAATAGTTTACATTTTATTTCTTTTTAGGTGAAGTAGTAGTAGGTACGCATAGATTTTTAGATACTGATAGGTAAGTTTTGGCTAATTTACGTTCACTTTTTTTATACCTATTAGTTTTATTTTCATTTACGTTTTAGCTTTATTTTTATTTGCCTGCATCAATGCCACCTAAAAACGATTAAGTATCTTTATCTCGAAATTCGAGAGAAGCTAAGAGAATGAGAAATAGGCGTTCTCAAGAATCGGCAGAGGAAAGAGCACATCGGTTAAACTCTATGAGAGTTAGTGCCTCAACTTGCAAAACAGAATCCTCAAGATTTGATATCATCGGATACAATCGTACGCAGACAAAATATTTACCAAGGGCTAGACAAAATACACGAGCGTTTCCCGCACTAAATAGCATGGTGTTTCTCGTTCAATAAATAGAATGGTCGATGAACAAGAAGCCACTAATTACCCAATGGAACTCGGCTAAAAGTAACCCAGTTGCAACAAAATATAATCGAGGCTCAAATTTTAACAGGTTGCGGTGCAGGAGAAACCGTCTTTATTCCTAGAATTCCCATAATACCAAATAATTTTCCATTCCAATTTAAAAGAACGCAATTCCCAGTATCGGTGTGTTATGCAATGACAATTAATAAGGCTCAAGGGCAGACTTTTCGTGTTGCTGGAGTAGATGTCGGTGTCAGTTGTTTCTCGCATGGTCAGTTGTACGTCGCTCTTTCCCGGGTTAGCAGTTCTGGAAATCTTTATGTTCACGTGCCGGACGGGTCAACTTTCAACATAGTTTACCCGGAAGCTTTGCGCTGAAGTATTTTTGTTCTATAGGTACTTAAGCCTCATGTGGACGTAATCTAAACAATATTACCAAAACATTAACTTAATAACACACAAGGAGTTACACGCTGACGGAGTCGCGGGCACAGCTATTAACAATAATATTGTACGGTTCCGTATTGCGATATTTTTCAACAGTATTGTAGATTGACATATTATATATCCCTACTAAAATATGAAAGTTAATCTGTCTGTTACATCAAAACCACTGAACCGTGAGGAAGGACATAGGCTACTTTTTTTCACGAAAAACGACGGAAACGCGGACGAAGTCGCGGGCAACAGCTAGTTTTCCAATAAATTCGCACAATACCCCCCAGCAGATCACGCATGTCATCCTACATGATCCGCTTACAGAGGATTACGTGCCGATGAAAAGATGCATTTTGATATTGGAGTGGACTGCACAATGTATTCGATATTAAGCTCTATGATCTGACGAGTTAAGTAACATTTGTTAAAGATGTAAGAGACAGCTACTTATTAAAGCTTACTTGTGTTCATTTTAAGGGGATTAAAAAATAAAAAATACGGAAAGGAAAAAAATAATCGACTCCCTAAAAAAACATTAAAAAAAGTGGAAAATAACTTTACTTTCGGAAGTCGGTGACTATTGTTTATTTCATTGACTTTTTTGCCACCGACTTCCGAAAGTAAAGTTATTTTCCACGTTTTTTAATGTTTTTTAGGAAGTCGGTTATTTTTTAGCATAAAGTTATTATTTTACCCTTTTTAGTTATCGTATTCACAAACAGATCCTTGTCAAGTCTCAATTTCGCAATTTCTTTTACTTGGATGACATATTTTTTATAACTATTTTGATTTAAAAACCAAACTACTGAACCGTTTTGATTAAATTTCTATGGGATCAATCGGGAAGTATATCCTTTCAGATAAAAGAAGATTTTTTCAAATCGGTTCATAAATGACGAAGATATGAGGTAACAAACACAAAAAAAATTGCAACCGAATTGAGAACCTCCTCCCTTTTTTGAAGTCGGTTAAAAAGAAGGAATATACTTAGATGATGGCATAGTTATTTTTGTTCGCGTCGGTCTTCGGACCACCAGATATGGATGTCCTCTCGGACGCCTAGGACCCCTGGGATGTCTTAGCAGATAGTGGCTATTTTGCTGAAAATATTATGATTACATAATAATATTTATATAAGGATTTGTGTGTGATACGATATCTAAAAAGGGTAAAATAAAAACTTTTTTGCAAAAAAAACCGACTTCCAAAAAAAACACTTCCGAAAGTAAAGTTATTTTCCGCTTTTTTAGTGTTTTTTTTTTTAACTTAAGTGTGTCACAAATCCTTGTCAAATATCAATTTCGCAATTTCTTTTACTTGGATGACATATTTTTTCCAGCTATTTTGATTTCAAAACCAAACTGCCGAACCGATTTTGATGAAATTTCTATGGGACCAATCGGGAAGTAGATCCATTCAGATAAAAGATTTTTTTTTTAAATCGGTTCATAAATGACGAAGATTAAAAAAATACAACAAGAGCTGTGATTTTAAAATGATTATAAAAACTACTAAGTTGTTACTCTAAACGGTGATTTACTGATTATGTAAGGATTACCGAAACAAGTGCATTAAAATATTAAAATAATGTAATTTTTGTTGATAATTACTTGTAGTTTTGATAAAGATTTGTAAAGATTTACACTTTGTTATTTCCATATTGTATACTTATACTCGTTGTTTTTGTTATGTGATTTTGCATGAAAAACAAGTACAACATTTAAAGGAAATTATTCGAATTTATGCCTTTTATTCAATACACAACGATCGTCAATTCTTATCTTAATATTCATGTGTTATTTCTTATATTCACTATCGTGTGCGGCAACATGGGCAATATTGCCGGTAAAATACCGGGAAAATTGCCAAAACTGCTGGCATTATTGGCAATTTTACCCAAAACAATATTTTATTGTATATAATGTAGATAAGGGCCTGTAAATGCTAATTTTGAGTATTGTACATAGTTTCCCTACTTAATTTGACTTATAATTAAAAATAAAAAAAAAATAAAAATAAAATAAATAAGTGGCAATATTGCCACCAATATTCCCACTTTGAGCAATATTGCCGGCAACGGCACATCTCTAGTCTGGCTACATTGGAAAACAATCTGCTAAAACAGTAGTGTACCTAGTAGTGTAGTAGTGTGTGTGTATGTATGAAAGCAAACAATGTACAAATGTCATTGAGAAAAGTTATTGAACTGTACCTACGTTTGTACATAATATATGTATGGCGATGGCTATACCTACACGCCTCTACTTGAAGGAAACTATTAGAAAGAAACCTCCGTAACATAGAGTCACATTTGGATATTTTTAAGCAAATTATGTATTGACCAAAGGCCTATGTGGACGGGTTTAAAATGACGAACTGAATACGTGGTGGTCGTTTGTGCATCGATGTCCCCTCCGGCCTTTATAAGTAACGATAGCGAACACTGAAAGTGAGATTTTGAAAATTATGGGTGACGAACTTCTGTATAAACTTTCATCTAGTATTTATACGAGATGAAAGTTTATACAGAACTTCGTCATTTTTGCCGATGAGAAATAAATCTTGTTAATAAAAGCTCTCGTTTAATTAAAACCCCCTGTACAGGCCAGCTAGGATGACGCTGCACTTCTTCTCGATGGAACCTATTAATCACGACAACTAGATGGCTCGGCGTAGGCACACTGTTGTTAGGCATTCATTTGAGAAACTTTGTAAAATGTGTAAAGTTGGGGCGATACTGAAGTTCCCGACAAGGGCAACATAGTATCTTATTTGAAGGTTGTTATCTGCATCTATGTACCTATTGTATCTAAAACACTATAAGTAGTATGTATGTATTGTATTAAAAATCTGTATCACCTTTGTTAAATTATTATGCAGATTGAAAATTGTCATTTAGCTCTCCGTAACAGAACATAATTATATTATGATTAATCGTCAGTTTTCTGTCAGCCATATCTCTTTGAGACCATCAAGAGTGATTTTTTTTTGTGGCAAGGCGAGTACAATTTTACTCAATCGTACAGGCGCCGTTTTTTTTCCTTTTGGGTACTTAACTACTTTAAAATCAAACAACTTAAAAGTCTGCAAAATATCTCTGTGAATGAATCTACAAACATTACGATTCCTATTATAAATTACAGTAATAGCCATATAGTATATAGCTCATTTAGTTTCGCGATTCTACGTAATTTTCAAATTCTCAACAGTAATCATGTGATAATGTCATTCACCTTACTTTGCACCTATAATTTAATGCAAATTTTAACTACTTCTGTACATCCAGTAGTAAACAATTTACATGTAAACTGGTTTTTAATAGGAGTTTTACAGTCTTTCTTTTTATGAGTAATTAATTGGCATCGGAAACGATAAAAATCGTTTTTATTAGAATTCTGTTATTAATTTTCTTAGCATGTTCTGTATATAAAGTACGTAATAATAGCAGGAAAATCAATATTAAGAAATAATTTAGTAATGAACTTGATTTTTTTTTTTCGTTTAAATCTGGAACCCACAATAACACAAAGGCAAGTTTTTATACACCAAACCTACTTAAAGAACGAATATTTTAATGTTTCTTTCTTGTCATCAGTCTTCACTCCAGAAAACAAATGATTAAAAAAATAATTATAGTGTACTCAGTCCAGGTATTTTCCTACTTAATGTGTTTGTTTAGTTTTAGTACTGATTAGGATTATTTCATTTTTCTTGAAACACAGGTCAAAAATAATCCGGACAAACGTCTAAAAGCAGGACATGTCCGGACATCCGGACGGATAACCTTACCCTACGCTACTATTACATCCCATTCACACTTTTCATCAGCACTAGTTTGATGACTCTTTAAAGTACTTCCTTAATACCCCATTATAGGATCAAATATTAGTAATATCTCGGTGTATCGCCGCCCTACACAATATTTTAGGCTTGGCACGTGACGTCGCATGAAAGTGACGCATCTAAACGTTTTTTTCCCTCTGTTTGTGCTTACCCTTCGCGATTTAGCGTTATTGTAAATTTTATTAACATGCTTTTGAACCCAGAAGACCTTGCAGAATTCCGTAAAAATTTTTAAAACCTCTAAAGGAAGTGTGTGATTCTGGAAAATTAAACATTATCTACCACTAATTTTTAACTGGAGTAAATATGTGGTGGAAGGGACACCGCACCGAAAACGGAAACCACATACTAAGTACTTACATCATTCTGAAATCTGTTATTAAAAAAAAACAGCTGTTTCCTACAAAAGTGCAATACCTACATGGTCAAAATGTATGGAACAGCTGTTTTTTTTTTTTTAAATAACGATGAAAAATTTCTGTGTGGGAATCTTCCGAATGATGTACTGAGTTTGATGTAGTGGTTTTCGTTTTCGGCGCGGTGTCCCTTCTACCCCGTATTACCATCTTATCCTGAAGTTTTGTTCTTAATTTTGCGTTCAAATCTTACCGACTTTGAGATCTTCCAATCAATTGTATTGCAAATAAATACCATTTTATTAGACTTTTTTGCTTCCATTTACACGGATGTCACAGCAGTTATACCTTGACGTACCTACCTACTTGAATGACATGAAGGACAGTTTTTTTACTAACAGTTTTCTTGTAAATGACAGTAATATTTGACACGGAATATTCTGGAATGACAAGAAAAACTACCTTTTTTTCAACAGTGATGGAATTATAGTTCATGAAATTAAAAAAAAAGTGGTTGCTGGCTGGATTCGTTCTATAAAATAGCCATTATTTTGTGTAGGTAAATGTAACTTGTTATGCATAGCCATTATAAATTCTCTGCTTGGTTCATTGACTGCTTATTTCTACGAAAAAAATAAAAATTCAACGATTTATTTTTCTAGGAATATTAAAACCTGTAATTTAAGGGTAAAGGGTACACTGTAAAGGTACATAAAATACTGTTGCCGTATTGTGTTTCCGGTTTCGTAATCATTTTAAATAAAAAATAGGTTTTTATGTAATTGAGGACAAACAAATATAAGTACAGTCGAGCGGCACGTATCTAAACCTCGTTCAAGAACATATCGGTGTCATAATTGCTGTGGATATTGTCTATCTCGCTCAGTTTCAATTGTGAAATCCACCCCAAAACAGTACAAAACTTAAATCTACTTCTGCTGACACCAAAACAGTCCAAAATGTCCCCAATGTGTCTGACATTGATCGCTCAACTTTCAATGTAGCGCACCTTATCTGAACCGACCATCAAAAAATTGGAAAAGTTATACAATTTGCTGAAATAACCTGAAAACAGAGCACCAGGCAATAATACTTAGAAATGAAATTATGGTCATACATACTCGTATGTGTGTACAGGAAGCTATTACACGGTACATTGACCTAGATATGTCCTGTTTTTCAGCATGACAATTAAGTACTTATAATTATGTAGATATAACAATTTTAAAACAATTATAATAGGATGTGATCTGTAGTTCTGTACACTGTTTTCATTGATGGTAGTTTCGATAAGAGGAAGCTAAGTACTTCGATTTTTATCTCTCATGTATAATTTTCAAGGCTGAAATTCAGTACCTAATTGCTTTGGTGTTTTGAACTCGATGTAGATAAGGTTTTAAAACTTCGTCATTAACATCATAATGCCTAACCTTTTCCCAACTTTGTTTGGGTCGGTTTCCAATCCACCGCGATGCAGCTGTATACCAGTATTTTAAATGGAGCGACTGCTTGATCATCACAATCCAGTTTCTGGGTAATACGATACCCCTCGGTAAGACCAGTCGGACTCTAAGACTGATAAAAATAACTACGATATAAACAAAAATAAATGAACTAAGATAGAATTCTACATAATTTACCTCCAGACCGCCTCACGACGACTGCATCCAAATAAACCGAATCAAATCTAGATTGGCCTAATAAAACAAATAGGAACATAATGGAAAACGACGTGTGTCTATTCCAGTTAATACGGACCGTCCGTCACCGGCCGGCGCCGGATACGAACCGGAACGTGAAACTTTAATCGACGGATGGCTAGCTGCACCGTTTATTTCTGTACGACTATTTTTGACAATCGGCATATTGGTAATAGAAAATTGATTTCGTTATGATATGCACATAATATATTATGATTCTTTATTGTTGTTATTGATCTTCTTTTTTCTTTATCGTGTGGTTAGTGCCTAATCTGGTGTCAGAGTTTTAATGCCGACCATAGGCCTCTGACTTGGCTTTACATGCCGTCGATAAATATCTCTCAGGCGAGTCGTGCTGATTTCCTCACAATGTTTTCCTTCACCATAGCAAGTGAAAATTATACACCATGTACATGATTCCGAAAAATCAGAGGAATAGGAGGCATAGGAGGAATATTAGCATTGAAACAACAATTTTCATCTCGGTTCAAGTTCTCTTTGTAAAACGTTTCTGGTGATAAAGTAATTGGGTCTGGAACGACTCGTTCACGTGAACCGAAAACTCTGCAAACTAAATAAATTATACCTACCACCTACCAACACTACCTACTTGCTACAACTTTCATTTTTTCTGAACAATAGTCCAAGAGTTATGACGATGCTGCCTGCAAAACATCGACACCTATGAGAAAATAATGCATCCTCATTAAAGTCGTAACAATATAGGTAATGTGTTGTTATTTTTCAGACGTTATTTAAATGTGTTTTAAAGAAGAACATCCTCTTTTTAACCCTCAATCTGCATTTTCAGTAGGTAAACGTGAGTTTTGGCATCACGACAACTCTTACAAAGTATGTTTATTTGTCACCAGGTATGGTGGTGAATGGGTTCGTGAACGTGGTGATTACTACCATAGAGAAGAGGTTCGGTCTGCGGTCCATGCAGACGGGAGTCATCGCTGGAGGGTAAGTTATATGGCTTATTAGTTGTAAAGGGTGTAAATAGACCCTTAACGAAGCCGAAGACACTTGTTCTCCCCATCATTGCGATATTTTTTTTTGTTCAGGACCATATTATGTAGAAACCTTCTAGTTACGGAGATATTGGAGGTCAAAGTTCCAAATTTTTCACAAGTTTTATTTTAATATACTAGTTTTTAATGTTATAACTTTACTTGAAGCACCTCCATGGCCCATTTGCTATTCGATGCATCTATCAGCAAAATGTTTTGAGTGCGTTACATTGAGTTTTACCGTAAGACGTATTTTATCACCCCGAACAAAAAAGTCGTTTCCCAGCAATAATTTTTGCATAGGGTTACTTAGTTTGATGTACAGAATGAACGGTTGACGGCTACGTGAAGGGTCCGTTTACACCTTGTATATCTTGGAGGTCCCAGGTTGCAAATGACCCTTAAGTACCTACCCCATATAAAAGTAGGGTGCATCTAAAAAAAAATCTGGGGACGCTCCCGTAACTCATTGATCATCTGTTCATTTTACAAAGACTACCTTTCAAAAACAATCAATAGACCGAGGTATTCGAATCGGAAGTTGGATAGACTCACCCCTAACGGCTCCTGCGATCCCGGAACGGCTTCGTACCGCATCAAACGGCAGACGTTGAAACGCATTGTGCTGCTTAGTAGAGTTATCAGGATCCTCAGTCATGATCAGTCATGGTCATGGTCCCTCCGTTAGAGAGAGTGGACATACCATCTGTGCTGATTGGTCCGGCTCTCAAGTCTCATCCAGCCTTGTCAGATGTCCGGACCTCTTGAGATAAGAGTATTTTTTAACCGACTTCAAAAAAAGGAGGAGGTTCTCAATTCGGTTGTATGTTTTTTTTTTATTTTTTTTTGTGTTTGTTACCTCATAGCTCCGTCATTTATGAACCGATTTGAAAAATTCTTCTTTTATCTGAATGGATTTACTTCCCGATTGGTCCCATAGAAATTTCATCAAAATCGGTTCAGCAGTTTGGTTTTGAAATCAAAATAACTGGAAAAAATGTCATCCAAGTAAAAGAAATTGCGAAATTGATACTTGACAAGGATTTGTGTGTGATACGATAACTAAAAAGGGTAAAATAAAAACTTTTTTTGCAAAAAAAAACCGACTTCCAAAAAAAACCCCTAAAAAGGTGGAAAATAACTTTACTTTCGGAAGTCGGTGGCAAAAAAGTCAATGAAACAAACAATAGTCACCGACTTCCGAAAGTAAAGTTATTTTCCACCTTTTTAGGGGTTTTTTTTGGAAGTCGGTTTTTTTTTGCAAAAAAAGTTTTTTTTATTAACAAGATGAAAACGAAACAAGTGCAATATTCCCACTTTTTCACAGAACTTTTCAAATTCCGAAATGATAAGCCTAATTCAACCACATTTTTTCTTTCAGTTACGACATGGCCTCGTTCGCGTGCCTAGCTCCGGTGACATACCTGGGCGGCCGCACGGGTTCCTCCAAGCCCCGCTGGCTAGGT